>NC_069422.1:26333398-26360898 GCF_026875155.1 Cherax quadricarinatus
TTTGTTCCTGAGAAATCAGTTTGGAAAAAAGCTCTTCGATAATGTTTAAAGCAAAATAATGGAACTAGATTGTGCGCTGGAATGAAAACAGGCCAAGTGCCGTAGTGTTCTGGGGCCCAATTTTGCCTGTTCGTAAATCTTACTTGCGCTGTTTATGTTTCTCCTAAAGAGGTGCCTGGAAAAACTCTTCGCTGGTGTTTAAAACAAAATGTTGAAATCGGTGTTTATGTTGGGAAGAAAGCAAGACAAGTGTAAGCGCTGCGTCTGGGCTCACTGTTTACGTCTGTTTGTGCTTGCATGCTTTGATCTTCTCCTGTTTAAGTTTTCTTCCCAGCCTATGTTAATGTTCTCGGAGTAAATAGGTTTGAGAAGTCTGTTTTTAAAGCCACTTAAAGCACAATCAAAATATTTCAACTGGCGACAAAAAAATATATCAGTCATGAGAGTTCCACTTCAGGATTCCCTCAAAGAAACTAAGTTATATAATAAAACTTGAGGGTGTAACGCTCTGATTACTGTTAATTTTCTTAAGATTTCCTATTTTTTCAAAATCGTGTGCTATTTTTAAGATAGGTTAAGTTAATTTAGGTTAGGCAAAGTTGGGTTGGATAATGCTATATATATTCTTACAAACATATATGTAACCATACATAAACAAGTTAGAAAAATATGTTGAGAAATGTTTGGTGACGAGGTGGCAGAAGAAAAATATATTTCGTTCAAATTTGAACGTTTATTTCTCATGTTGCGAGAATGAGCTCCTGAACGTAGGTTCCTTGGTTCCGATGAAGGGACATTATACCAAGGAACTGGAGTTATCCTCCCCTTCCTTGGATCAAACAAGATTATATCCCATTTACCAGGTTCTGTATAACCCATATGAGAGAAAGTTTTCGCAGAGTATCAGAATAAGGTAGTGTGGTAACGCCAACCAATTCTTCTCAGAAATAGTCAGGTGGTTTGGTTTTCATTGTCGAGATCGCCATATTTAACACGTCGGCCGTCTCCCACCGAGGCAGGGTGACCCAAAAGAAAGAAAAACCCAAAAAGAAAGTAAAAACTTTCACTATCAATCAACACTTTCACCATCACTCATGCATAATCACTGTCTTTGCAGAGGCGCTCTGATACGACAGTTTAGATAGTCATTCCAAGCTACCAATATCCCAAACCCCTCCTTTAAAGTGCAGACATTGTACTTCCCGATTTCCATGACTCAAGTCCGGCTAACCGGTTTTCCTGAATCCCTTCACAAAATATTACCCTGCTCACACTCCAACAGCTCGTCAGGTCCCAAAAACCATTCGTCTCCATTCACTCCTGTCTAACACGTTCACGCACGCTTGCTGGAAATCCAAGCCCCTCGTCGTATCGAATTGGTAAAACTGGTCAATTATCAAGAACTCAATTAAAATTAAGTCCTTTATAAAACTTTCTCGTATTCGTTTCAAGATACTTTTTTTTCATTTATGTTAATGAAAAAAGTAATAATTTTGTTCCCCCTCAAAAAAATGAGAAAACTTACCTAACCTTATTATAACAAGTGCAATTTAATTTAATTTTAGATAAATATACAATAATTTAATAATAAACAAACACAATGGAATATATTGTTTTTTGAAGTTCAGGATGATTTTTGCGAAATTATTGCGAACACAAATTTTCACTTATTCAGCAAGAAGAGAGTTCCTATTTAAGCAAAATCTCAAGTTTTACTTATTCGGTATCCCACATAAGAACATAAGAATCGAGGAATACTGCAGAAGTCTGCCTATATACTTTTCCAATCTCTTTTAAAAGCTACCCAAGTTTTTCGACTCTGTCACTCTACTAGGAAGATTGTCACAAGCAGCTTTCTCCACCCGACCCACCATTCTTATCCTATAAATATTCATGTATGTTTCACCCAGGCAGATCTGTTTGTGACTTGATAATGCCCACTGTGTGGGGCGAAACGTTGTCAATAAAGGATCACATTATACTGCAAATGTGGTTATATTTCCATTGTGTAGGTATTTTATACCATTTATTTCCACGACAATATATATAAATATATATATATATATATATATATATATATATATATATATATATATATATATATATATATATATATATATATATAATATATATATATATATATATATATATATATAATATATATATATATATATATATATATATATATATATATATATATGTCGTGCCGAATAGGCAGAACTTGCGATCTTGGCTTAAATAGCAACGCTCATCTTGCCATATAAGACAAGCGAAAATTTGTGTATGCAATAATTTCGCCAAAATCATTCTGAACCTAACGAAAAAAGTATATTTCACTGTGTTTGTTTAGTATTAAATTATTGTAAGCAAATCTAAAATATATATAGTTGGATTAGGCTAAAATAAACTGTTCTTTTTATAATAAGGTTAGGTAAGTTTTCTAAGATTCTTTTGGTACAAAATTAAAATTTTTTACTTTAACATTAATGAAAAAATATATCTTTAAACGTATAAGAGAAAATTTTAGAAAGGACTTAATTTTAAATGAGTTCTTGCTAATTGACCAGTTTTACATATTCGGTACGACATATATATATATATATATATATATAAATATATATATTATATATATATATATATTCAATTTTCATACTAATTTATGGATAACAAAAGTTAAAGTGGTAAGATTGAATACAATTGGAGGGAGAGATAGGGAGTGAACGATTGAGTATTTGGGAGGGACGTGTTCAGCGGATGGGTCAGAAAGATGAGGTGAACACAAGCTGAGGGAAAAAGGCTAGGATGCACTTAGGAAATGTGGAAGGAAAAGTAACTTTTCCTTGGAGGCAAAGAGGGGAATGTATGAGAGAAGTTTTACCAACGACTCCTGGTGTGGAAGCGTGGTGATGAATGTTGCAGCGAGGATGAAGGCTGAGCATGGACAAATTCATCCTAGCGCAATCCCAGTGCGTGTGACACCACACCAAATTCCGTATTTCGAACCAGAGCGAGGGGATTTCCAAACACGTTTCCCCAGAGCTGAGGAAGTTAGTTGAGTGGTTCGGACATGAAGCAGCCGAAACGAATGACTTCAGAGGTATCCAGTCCTGTGGACCCGCAACGGTTCCGCATGGTCCCGCCTAGAAGGTTGAGAGGAGGGTTAATGGGGTTATGTAGCTGCGAGGGGCTTGGACTTCCAGCAGGCATCCGTGAGCGTTTTGATAGGATGAAGGAACAAATGGTTTTTAATACTGACTGCGTTGGAGTCGTCGAGCAAAGTAACATTCATGAGACTTCACAGAACCGGCAGGCGGAATTCGAGTCCTGGAGATTTGGAATAACAGTCTTGCATCTTATGAGGGTGTTGATGGGATGTTTGAAAAATAGTTAAAGACTCTGGATAGAAATGGAGTGAATGATGTAAAGTATTTTTTTCGGCCACTGCCTTGGTGGGAATCGGCCGGTGTGATAATAAAAAAAAAAATATATATATATATATATATATATATATATATATATTATATTATATATATTATATATATATATATATATATATATATATACATGCAGCGTCCATACAAGTGGTGACTGGAGTACAGACGTGAGGCTCAGCAAGGAAGGGCATGTGAGCTTGGGTGGGAGACGCTAAGCGTGTTCGCTAAAACCACCGGGGTAAAACAAGCGCCTGGGGACTGGGAGGCCATCAGGATCGATTAAAGAAAGGGGAAGGAAAAGTTTATTTTCTTGGAACAGTAGTAGCAGCAGCAGCAGCAGCAGCAGCAGCAGCAGCAGCAGCAGCAAGGAACCTCCTGTGTGGGGATGTGTACAGTGCTATGCGAGACATCTACTTATGAGATCATGAACCACAATCCTCACCACCACGATCATCCCCACAACGATACCCACCACCACCATAATGCCCACCGCCACGTTCCCCACCACCATGATACCCACCACCACGAAACGTATCACCCACTACCCACCGTACTCCACCACCAACGTAACCTACCACCACGATTCCCCACCACCACGATACCCACTACCACGGTACCCACTACCACGGTACCCACCACCACGATTTCCACTACCACATTCCCAACCGCCACGATACTTACTACCACATTCCCAATCGGCACGATACCCATCATCATGATACCCAGCACCACAATACCCACCACCACGATATCCACTACCACGATACCCACCACCACGATACCCACTACCACGTTTCCCACCACCACGATCCTCAACTGCAGCCATTACACCACGATCCCCTTCACAATAATTCCCAACACGAGCAATTTTGGATAAGATTGTCTTAAGGATACTTATGGTTGGATGGAAGAGAATAGATGTGGAAATGATTAAGTATAAGAGAGTAGGATAGGACATGGATAAGAATAGATAGAGTAGAGGAGGGTCAGGCAGGATATGATTAAGATAGAGTAAAATGAAGATGGTGAGAAGATTACAGAATGGGCAAATCAGGAAGGATTAGAGTAGGTTGTAATAGGGTAGGGCACAATAGAGTAGACTAGGCTGGAGTAGGATTGGTTGATTAGTGAAGAGTCAAAAAGATCAAGTCCTCTTGATATTTTGAATTTCGTAATCATGTATCCCTGATATTATTTTATCCTCTAATGCTGTTAGGCTTAGTTCGGTTAGGCTTTACTAATTGCTATGTGCTCCTGGACAAGTCTTATGTATGTGTGTGTGTGTGTGTGTGTGTGTGTGGTGTGTTACCCACCTAGTTGTACTCAGTTGTGGTTGCAGGGGTCGAGTCGCAGCTCCTAACTCCGCCTCTTCACTTGTCGCTACTGGATCACTCTTCCTGCTCCATGAGTTTTATCATACCTCTTCTTAAAGCTATGTATGAATCCTGCCTCCACTACATCAATTCCCAGACTATTCCACTTCCTGACAACTCAGTGACCGAAGAAATACTTCCTAACATCCCTGTGATACATCTGAGTCTTCACCTTCTAGTTGTGACCCTTTATTACTGTGTCCCATCTCTGGAACGTCCTGTCTCTGTCCACCTTGTCGATTCCTCTCAGCTTTTTATATGTCGTTATCATATCCTCCCTATCTCTCTTGTCTTCCAGTGTCGTCAGGTCGATTTCCCTTAACCTCTCTTCGTAGGACATACCCATTTGTTCCGGGACTAGTCTTGTTGTAAACCTTAGCACTTTCTCTGGTTTCATTACGTGCATAGCTAGGTGTAGGTTCCAAACTGGTGATGCATATTCCAATATAGGCCTAACGTACACGGTGTACAGGGTCCTGAACGATTCCTTATTCAGATGTAGGAATGCTGTTCTTAGGTTTGCTAGGCGCCCGTATGCTGCAGCAGTTATTTAGTTGATGTGCGCCTCAGGAGATGTGCGCGGTGTTATACTCACCCCAAGATCCTTTTCCTTGAGTGAGGTTTGTAGTCTCTGGTCCCCGGCCCCGTACTCGGTCCGCGGTCTTCTTTGCCCTTCCCAATCTTCATGACTTTGCACTTGGTAGGGTTGAACTCCAGGAGACAGTTACTGGACCAGGCCTGCAGCCTGTCAAGATCTCTTTGTAGTTCTGCCTGGTCCTCGTCCGATTGAATTCTTCTCATCAACTTCAAATCATTTGCAAATAGGGACACTTCTGAGACTATTCCTTTCGTCATGTCGTTCACAAATACCAGAAAAAGCACCTGTACTAGGACTGTCCTCTGTGAATCCCCAATCGTCACAGGCGCCCACTCTGACACCTCACCACGTACCATGACTCGCTGTTGTCTTCCTGACACGAATTCCCTAATCCATTGCAGTGCCTTCCCTCTTTTCCCTGCCTCGTCTTCCAGCTTTTGCACTAATCTCTTGTATGGAACTGTGTCAAACGCCTTCGTATAGTCCAAGAAAACTCAGTCTACCCACCCTTCTCTCTCTTGTCTTACTGCTGTCACCCTGTCGTAGAACTCTAGTAGGTTTGTGACACAGGATTTCCGTCCCTGAAACTGTGCTGGCTGTCGTTGATAAGCTCATTCCTTTCTAGGTGCTCCACCACTCTTTTCCTGATAATCTTCTCCGTGATTTTGCATACTATACATGTCAGTGACATTGGTCTGTAGTTTAATGCTTCGTGTCTGTCTCCTTTTTTACAAATTGGGTCTACGTTTGCTGTCTTCCATACCTCAGGTAGTCTATTGTTTCAACATATGTGTTGATGATTGTTGTTAGTAGTACACATAGCGTCTATTCTCCCTCTCTCATTACCCATGGAGAGATGTTATCGGGTCCCATCGCCTTTCAGGTATCTATCTCGCTTAGCAGCCTCTTCACTTCTTCCTCGGTTGCATGTATTGTGTCCAACAGTTGATGGTGTACCCTACCTCTCTGTCTTTCTGGAGTCCCTTCTGTCTCTTGTGTAAACACTTCTTTGATTCTCATGCTGATCTCCTCACATACTTCGTGGTCGTTTCTTGTAATCTCTCCTCCTTCCTTCCTCAGCCTGATTAGCTGGTGCTTGACTGTTGTTTTCCTCCTGATGTGGCTGTACAACAGCTGTGGGTCAGATTTGACTTTCGCTGCTATGTCATTTTTGTATTGTCATTGGGCCTCCCTTCTTACCTGCGCACATTTATTTCTGGCTCTACGACTACTCTCCATATTCTCCTGGATCCTGCCCCTTCTGTACTTCTTCCATTCTCTAGCACACTTAGTTTTGGCCTCTCTACACATTTGGATGAACAAAGGGCTCATCCTGGCTTTCTCGTTATTTCTATTACCCTTGGTATAAACCTCTCCTAAGCTTTCTTGCATCTTGTTGTCACATCTTCCATCATCTCGTTTACTGACTCCCCTGTCAGTTCTCTGTCCCATTGAACCCCATGCAGGAAATTCTTCATGCCTATGTAGTCCCCTCTCTTGTAGTTTTGCTTCATTCATCCTGCCCTTCCTGCTTCCCTCTCCACTTTTAACTCTACTATGTATTCGAAGCTCAGAACCATATGGTCACTGGCCCCGAGGGGTCTTTCGTATATGATATCCTCAATATCTGCACTACTCAAGGTGAATACTAGGTCCAATCTTGCTGGTTCATCCTCTCCTTTCTCTCTGATAGTGTCCCTTACGTGTTGGTACATGAGGGTTACCAGTACCACCTCCATCATCTTAGCCCTCCACGTTTCTGGTCCCCCATGTGGCTCCAAGTTCTCCCAGTCGACTTCCATGTGATTGAAGTCACTCATAATCAGCGGCTTTGCTCTGCTCGCATGAGTTCTTCTGTCCACTTCAGCCAGTGTGTCAACCATCTCCCAATTTCTCTCATCATACTCTTGCCTTGGCCTTCTGCTGTTCTGTGGGTTATACATCAATGCAACTGCCACCTTGGGACCTCCAGACTGAAGTATTCCTATTATGTAGTCTCTTGCTTCTCCTTTATCCCCTCTCTCCAGCTCATCAAACTCCCATTGATATTTGACGAGTAGTGCCACTCCTACACCCCCTCTGTTCCTTCTGCCTCATTGACTCTTTCGTGCCACTCCTCCCACTTATTCATTGTTCCATCAGTGTTGGTGTAGTATACCTTCTGTTTCCTCTCCAACACTGTGTTCTAGGGGGTCTGTGAGGGTGGGGGACCTGGCAGTGTGCCGTGGAATTCTACAGCATAGCGTGGAGTGGGGGCTGTAAGTGTGAACTGTATTTTGTGTTGGGATAGCATGTTTGCTTGTGGGGTTCTGGGGGTGGTTCTGTATGGGGTTGTGCTTGTTGCTCTGTCCTACTCTGGTTGCCTCTGCTGACTCTGTCTTTGTTTCTCTTCCTAGCCCCTTTCATTACTGTGTTCTCTCCCTCAGCTGCTGTCGTTTTGTTCTTGCTCTGTCTTGGTCAAGGAACACCCTCCACCCTCTTGTACGCTGATGATTCCTTCAGCCGTGGTTTCTCTTGTAGGATCGTGTTCTGCAACATTTCTGTCCTGAAAATCAGTTTGACCGGCCGATTTCTTCCCATCAAGTATCCCCTTATTCTCTGAAAATTTGCTGTCTGTCATGTCCTCCTCGCCTAATTCTTTGATGATGTTTTCATTCTCCTGTTTTTCTTCCTGCCGTCTTTCACTGTGTGTCCTCCCCTCGCTCTCCAGAAGGCCATGAATAAACACTGACTTCTCCTTCTCCTCGTCCCATTGCCTTTCCTTCTGTGTCTCTGGATCCCATTTGTACATGTCCAATGTCTCCTTTATTTTTTCCTGTAACTCATGGTGGCATGGTCGTGCCTCTGCATTGGACCTATCCCCCTCTCCACCTTCTCCACTTTCTGTTAATGCTATCCTTGTTCCCAACAGCTCTCTCGTTTTATTCCTTGGCCCTGCTTAGTGGACTGATAGGGCCTTAGCATATGTCATGTCTCCTTCCTTCCCATTGGGCTACTTGTTCGGGGTGTACTTGCTTCAGATGCTATGTCTCCCCTGGGCAATAGTCCTGTAACTCACTTCACCCTATTTATCTCATATTCTAGGGCCCCTATCCTGGCTTCTGTAGCTTTGGCTTGTGACTCCCATTTCTTCTTCTCTACCTAAATCCTGTTCTCCCTTTTCCCAGAAAGCTCACCTAGTTTGCTCTCCCACCCTTGTTCCATCCTTATACACTGCTCTTCCATCCGTTCTTCCCTACAAGGGTAATTTTCCTCTGATCTCCTAAGCCTTCGACTTCCCCTCTGAGCCACTATTTTTTTGTGTTAGGTGTTGTAATGTGTGTGTGTGTGTATAAGTATGTGTGTGTGTGTGCGTGTGTGTGGGGGTGGGGGAGACTGCATAGGGGAGAGAGATGGGAAGAGGGAGGGAGGGGACAGAGTGATGGAGAGGTGGAGAGAGACTGGGATGAAAGGCAGAGTGTGTGTGTGTGTGTGTGTGTGTGTACTCACCTAATTGTACTCACCTAATTGTGGTTGCAGGGGTCGAGACTCAGCTCCTGGCCCCGCCTCTTCACTGATCGCTACTGGATCCTCTCTCTCTCTGCTTCCTGAGCTTTGTCATACCTCTTCTTAAAACTATGTATGGTTCCTGCCTCCACTACTTCACTTGCTAGGCTATTCCACTTGCTGACAACTCTATGACTGAAGAAATGCTTCCTAACGTCCCTGTGACTCGTCTGAGTCTTCAGCTTCCAGTTGTGACCCCTTGTCCCTGTGTCCCCTCTCTGGAACATCCTATCTCTGTCCACCTTGTCTATTCCCCGCAGTATCTTGTATGTCGTTATCATGTCTCCCCTGATCCTTCTGCCCTCCAGTGTCGTCAGTCCGATTTCCCTTAACCTTTCCTCGTACGACATTCCCTTGAGCTCTGGGACTAGCCTTGTTGCAAACCTTTGTACTTTCTCTAACTTCTTGACGTGCTTGACCAGGTGTGGGTTCCAGAATGGTGCTGCATACTCCAGTATGGGCCTAACATACACAGTGTACAGTGTCTTGAACGATTCCTTATTAAGGTATCGGAACGCTATTCTCAGGTTTGCCAGGCGCCCGTATGCTGCAGCAGTTATTTGGTTGATGTGTGCCTCCGGTGATGTGCTCGGTGTTATGGTCACCCCAAGGTCTTTCTCCCTGAGTGAGGTCTGTAGTCTTTGTCCACCTAGCCTATACTCTGTCTGCGGTCTTCTTTGCCCCTCCCCAATCTTCATGACTTTGCATTTGGCTGGAATGAATTCGAGAAGCCAGTTGCTGGACCACATGTCCAGCCTGTCCAGGTCTCTTTGCAGTCCTGCCTCATCCTCGTACGATTTAATTCTTCTCATCAACTTCACATCATCTGCGAACAGGGACACTTCATAATCTATTCCTTCCATCATGTCGTTCATATATATCAAAAATAGCACTGGTCCTAGAACTGACCCCTGTGGGACCCCGCTCGTAACAGGCGCCCACTGTGATACCTCTTCACGTACCATGACTCGTTGCTGCCTCCCTGTCAGGTATTCCCTGATCCATTGCAGTGCCCTCCCTGTTACATGCGCCTGATCCTCCAGCTTCTGCACTAATCTCTTGTGGGGAACTGTGTCAAAGGCCTTCCTGCAGTCTAGGAAAACGAAGTCTACCCACCCCTCTCTCTCGTGTCTTACTTCTGTTACCTTGTTATAAAACTCCAGGAGGTTTGTGATACACGATTTGCCTTCCATGAACCCATGCTGATTTTCATTTATAATCTTGTTCCTTTCCAGGTGTTCGACCACTCTCCTCCTGATAATCTTCTCCATGACTTTGCACACAATACATGTCAGAGACACAGGTCTGTAGTTTAGCGCCTCGTTTCTGTTTCCTTTCTTAAATATGGGGACTACATTAGCTGTCTTCCATTTCTCAGGTAGTTGCCCAGTTACAAGGGATGTGTTGAAGATTGTGGTTAGAGGCACGCACAGCATCTCTGCTCCTTCTCTAAGGACCCATGGGGAGATGTTGTCCGGTCCCATCGCCTTTGAGGTGTCAAGGTCACTTAAGAGCTTCTTCACCTCCTCCTCGGTTGTTCGTATGTCATCCAACACTTGTTGGTACATTCCCTCTTGACGTTCCCTTCTGTGCTGTCTTCCCACAGCCCTTCCTGTCTCTACTGTAAAAATTTCCTTAAATCTCCTGTTCAGCTCCTCACATACCTCCTGATCATTTCTTGTGAGTTCTCCACCTTCTGTCCTTAATCTGATCACCTGGTCTTTGACTGTTGTCTTCCTCCTGATGTGGCTATACAACAGTTCCGGGTCAGTCTTGATTCTCGATGCTATGTCATTTTCATACTGTCGCTAGGCCGCCCTCCTTACCTGTGCGTACTCATTCCTGGCTCTGCGACTGATCTCCCTATTTTCGTGTGTTCTCTGCTTTCTGTACTTTTTTCCATTCTCTATTGCACTTTGTTTTTGCCTCCTTACACCGTCGGGTAAACCAGGGGCTCGTTCTGGTCTTCCCATTGTTACTGTTGCCCTTGGGAATAAACCTTTCCACTGCCTCCTTGCATTTTGTTGTTACATAATCCATCATTTCATTTAATGGTTTTCCTGCCAGTTCTCTGTCCCAATGGACCTCCCGCAGGAAGTTCTTCAACCCTATGTAGTCCCCTCTTTTATAGTCAGGCTTTTCCCATTCAACTCCTGTTATTCTCTCCACTTGCAGCTCTACTATGTATTCAAAGCACAGAACCACGTGGTCGCTAGCTCCTAGGGGACTCTCATACTTGATGTCCTCAATGTCTGAGCTGCCCAGGGTGAACACAAAGTCCAATCTTGCTGGTTCATCCTCCCCTCTCACTCTGGTAGTGTCCTTAACATGTTGGTGCATGAGGTTTTCCAGCCCCACTTCCAACATCCTGGCTCTCCATGTTTCGGGACCCCCATGTGGCTCCAGGTTTTCCCAGTCAATCTCCCAGTGGTTGAAATCCCCCACCACCAGCAACTTTGCTCTGCTGGAGTGAGCTCTTCTTGCCACCTCAGCAAGTGTGTCCACCATTGCTCTGTTGCTCTCTTCATTTTCCTCTCTTGGCCTCCTGCAGTTCTGTTGTGGATTATACACTGCAATGACCACTTTGTGTTCCCCAGACTGAAGTGTACCTACTATGTAGTCTCTTTCTCCCGTCTCAACTATGCCTTCCATTTTCTCGAATTTCCATCTGTTTTTTACGAGCAGAGCAACCCCACCTCTCCCTCTGCCCCTTCTATCTTTCCTCATGATCTGGTATCCTGGTGGGAAGATTGCATCTGTTATTGTCTCCTTGAGTTTTGTTTCTGTAACTGCTATGATGTCTGGGGACTTCTCATTGATTCTTTCTTGCCATTCCTCATGTTTATTCGTTAATCCATCTGCATTTGTGTACCAAACCTTCAACTTCTGTTCTAATACTGTAACTGTGGTGCGGGGGGGTGGGAACAGAGGGATCGGTGTGTGATGGGTGGTTTGGATTGTTCAGTTGCCTTGGGGGTGTCGTGGGTGGAGTCCTTCTGCAGGTGTTTCTGGGAGGTGTGCTTGTCCTTCCATTTGATCCTGGGTTATTCTGCTCTCCTTTTTCATTTCCTCCCATTTCTCCTTTCGTTTTTGAACTCTCTCTTTCATCGTCTTCCTTTCGTCCTGAGTTCTGTCTCGATCGAGGTACTGTGTGTGTGTCTGTGTGTCTGTACTCACCTAGTTGTTTGTGTGTGTGTGTGTGTACTCACCTAGTTGTACTCACCTAGTTGAGGTTGCAGGGGTCGAGTCCAAGCTCCTGGCCCCGCCTCTTCACTGGTCGCTACTAGGTCACTCTCCCTGAACCATGAGCTTTATCTCACCTCTGCTTAAAGCTATGTATGGATCCTGCTTCCACTACATCGCTTCCTAAACTATTCCACTTCCTGACTACTCTGTGGCTGAAGAAATACTTCCTAACATCCCTGTGATTCATCTGTGTCTTCAGCATCCAACTGTGTCCCCGTGTTGCCGTGTCCAGTCTCTGGAACATCCTGTCTTTGTCCATCTTGTCAATTCCTCTCAGTATTTTGTAAGTCGTTATCATGTCCCCCCTATCTCTCCTGTCCTCCAGTGTCGTGTGTGTGTGTGTGTGTGTGTGTGTGTGTGTGTGTGTGTGTGTGTGTGTGTGTGTGTGTGTGTGTGTGTGTGTGTGTGTGTGTGTATGGTGAGTGTGTGTGTACTTGCGTTAGTTGTGGGATAGAGGGATAAAGGAGGTGGGAGTGGGCAGTTGTAAGAGGGAGGGAGATGGGGAGAGGAAGGGAGGGGAAAAGTGAGAGTGATGTAGGGTGGAGAAAGAGTGGGATGGGGACTAGAGGAAGAGTAAGGGGAGAAGGAAGGGAGGGAGAGATGAAGGAAAAGAGAGGGGAATGAGGGAGGGAGAGAGAGGAAGAGAAAAGGAGAGAGGAAAGAGAGAGAGAAATAGAGCGGTGTTACAGTGAGGTGTCAATTGGCCAATGTGTGTACTCATCTACTTGTGGCTGCAGGGCTCGAGTCATAACTCCTGGCCCCGCATCTTCACTGATTGCTACTAGGTTCTTCCTCTCCCTCTTGTTGAAACTACGTATGATTCCGGCCTCCACTACGTCACTTTCTAGGCTGTTCCACTTCCTGACAAGTCTATGACTGAAAAAATACTTTGTAACATCCCTTTGACTCATAGGAGTCTTCAGCTTCCAATTATGATCCCTAGTTTCTATGTCCCATCTCTGGAACATCCTGTCTTTGTCCACCTTGTCAATTCCTAGCAGTATTTTATATGTCGTTATCATGTCTCCCCTGATCCTCCTGTCCTCCAGTGTCGTCAAGCCGATTTCCCTTAACCTTCCTTTGTAGGACAATCCCCGTAGCTCTGGGACCATTCTTGTTGCAAACTTTTGCACTTTCTCTAATTTCTTGACGTGCTGGAAATGGATTACCTGGAGGTTACCTGGAGGTTATTCCGGGGATCAACGCCCCCGCGGCCCGGTCCATGACCAGGCCTCTCGATGGATTACGGCCTGATCAACTAGGCTGTTACTGCTGGCCGCACGCAGTCCAACGTACGAGCCACAGCCCGGCTGATCCGGCACTGACTCTAGGTATCTGTCCAGCTCTCTCTTGAAGGCAGCCAGGGGTTTATTGGCAATTCCCCTAATGCTTGATGGGAGGCTGTTGAACAGTCCCGGACACTTATGGTGTTTTCCCTTAGTGTACCAATGGCGCCCCTACTTTTAATTGGGGGCATTTTGCATCGCCTGCCCAGTCTTTTACTTTCGTAGTTAGTGATTTCTGTGTGCAGATTTGGGACCATTCCTTACAGGATTTTCCAAGTGTAGATTATGATATATCTCTCCCTCCTGCGTTCCAACGAGTACAAGTCAAGTGCTTCCAAGCGTTCCCAGTAGTTAAGGTGCTTAACAGAACTTATACGTGCAGTAAAGGATCTCTGTACACTCTCTAGATCTGCGATTTCACCTGCTTTGAATGGAGATGTTAATGTACAGCAGTATTCCAGGTGTGGATTCCAAACTATTGTTGCATACTCCAATATGGGCCTGACATATATTGTGTACAGAGTCTTGAACGATTCCTTACTGAGTTATCGGGACGCTATTCTTAGGTTTGCCAGACGCCCGTATGTTGCAGCAGTTATCTGATCGATGTGCACCTCAGATGTGCTCGGTATTATACTCACCCCATGATCTTTTTCCATGAGTGAGGTTTGCAGTTTTTGGCCACCTACATTATACTCTGTCTGTGTCTTCTTTGCCCTTCCCTGATCTTTATGGCTTTGTATTTGGCGGGGTTAAATTCGAGGAGCCAGTTGCTGGACCAGGTTTGTAGCCTGTCCAGGTCTCCTTGTAATCCTGCCTGATCTTCGACCAGTTTAATTCTCATTAACTTGACATCATCTGTAAACAGGGACACTTCTGAGTCTATCCCTTCCATTAAGTCATTCGCATATACCAAAAAAAGCACAGGTCCTAGGAGTGACCCCTGTGGAACCCGGCTCGCCACAGGCGCCCACTCTGATACCTCGTCAAGTGCTTCCCTGTCTGAAATTCTCTGATCGATTGCAGTGCCTTTCCTGTTATGCATGCCTGATCCTCTAGCTTTTGCATTAACCTCATGTGAGGAACCGTGTCGAAGGCCTTCTTGCAGTCAAATAAAATGTAGTCTATCCACACCTCTCTCTCGTGTCTTACTTCTATTACCTTGTCGTAAAACTCCTGTAGGTTTGTGACACAGGATTTGCCTTCCCTGAAACCACGCTGGTTGTCGTTTATAAGCTTGTGTTTTTCCAGGTGCTACACCACTCTCCTCCTGATGATCTTTTCCATGACTTTACAAACTATGCACATCAGTGACACAGGCCTGAAGTTTAATGCCTCCTGTCTATCTCCCTTTTTAAAAATTGGGACTACATTTGCCATCTTCCATACCTCAGGTAGTTGCCCAGTTTCAATGGATGTGTTGAAGATTTTTGTTAATGGCACACACAGCATCCCTGCTCCCTCTTTAAGGACCCACGGAGAGATGCCTGGTCTCGCCGCCTTTGAGATATCAAGTTCACGTAGCAGCTTCTTCACTTTCTCTTTGGTTGTGTGTATTTCATCCAGCACTTGTTTGTGTACCTCCCTATACTGAATTCCTGGAGTCCTTCCTGTCTCTACTGTAAACTCCCCACCTTCCTTCCTCATCCGGATTACCTGGTCCCTGACTGTTGTTTTCCTCCTGATATGGCTATACAACAGCTTCGGGTTAGACTTGACTTTCGATGTTACGTCATTTTCGTATTGACGCTGAGCTTCCCTTTTTATCTGTGCATATTTATTTCTGGCTCTTCGGCTAATCTCTTTATTTTCCTGGATCCTTTGTCTTCTGTACTTTTTCCATTCTCTAATTCTCTAATATTAGGGCTTTGTGATTGGCTCCTGTTTATTTAGGCTAACGGTTAGCATGTTGTGTACTCACCTAATTGTGGTTGTAGGGATCGAGACTCAGCTCCTGGCCCTGCCTCTTCACTGAACGCTTCTAGGTCCTCTCTCCATCTGCTCCCTGAGCTTCATCATACCTCGTCTTAAAGCTATGTATGGTTCCTGCCTCTACTACGTCACTCGCCAGACTGTTCCACTTCCTGACCACTCTATGACTGAAGAAATACTTCCTTACATCATTGTGACTCGTCTGAGTCTTCAACTTCCAAGGGTGACCCCTCATATCTGTGTCCCCTCTCTGGGACATCTTGTCTCTGTCCACCTTGTCTATTCCACGCAGTATTTTGTATGCCGTTATCATGTCTCCCCTAACCGTTCTGTCCTCCAGTGTCGTTAGGCAGATTTCAACCTTTCTTCGTAGGACATTTCCCTTAGCTGTGGAACTAACCTTGTCGCAAACCTTTGCACTTTCTCTAATTTCTTAACGTGCTTGACCCGGTGTGGGTTCCAAACTGGTGCTGCATACTCCAGCAAGGGCCTGACGTACCCGGTGTACAGTGTTTTGAAAGATTACTTACTTAAGTATCGCAACGCTAATCTGAGGTTTGCCAGGCGCCATGTGCTGCAGCAGTTATCTGGTTGATGTGTGCTTCCGGAGATGTGCTCGGTGTTATACTCACCCCAAGATCTTTCTCCTTGAGCGAGGTTTGTAGTCTTTGGCCACCTAGCTTATATTCTGTCTGTGATCTTCTTTGACCTTCTCCGATCTTCATGATTTTGCATTTGGCAGGGTTGAATTCGAGAAGCCAGTTGCTGGACCACGTGTCCAGCCTGTCCAGGTCTCTTTGACGTCCTGCCTGATCCTCATCTGATTTAATTCTCCTCATTAACTTCACATCATCTGCGAACAGGGACACCTCTGAGTCTATCCCTTCCATCATGTCATTCACATATACCAAAAATATCATTGGTCCTAGGACTGACCCCTGTGGAACTCCGCTCGTCGCAGGTGCCCACTGTGATATCTCATCACGTACCATGACTCGTTGTTGCCTCCCTGTCAGGTATTTTTTGATCCATTGCAGTGCCCTTCCCGTTATACAGGCCTGATCCTCTAGTTTCTGCACTAGTCTCTTGTGAGGAACTGTGTCGAAAGCCTTCTTGCAGTCCAAGAAAATGCAATCGACCCACTCCTTTCTCTCGTGTCTTACTTCTGTAACTTTGTCATAAAACTCCAGAAGGATTGTGACACAGGATTTTCCTTCCATGAATCCGTGCTGGTTGTCGTTTATAATCTTGTTCCATTCCAGATGCTCCATCACTCTCCTCCTGATAATCTTCTCCATGACTTTGCATACTAAACAAATCAGTGACACTGGTCTGTATTTTAGTGCCTCTTTGCTGTCTCCTTTTTTAAAAATGGGAACTACATTTGTCGTCTTCCATACCTCGGGTAGTTGCCCAGTTTCAAAGGATGTGTTGAAGATTGTGGTTAGTGGCACACACAACATTTCTGCTCCCTCTCTAAGGACCCACGTGGAGATGTCTGGTCTCATTGCCTTTGAGGTATCAAGGTCACTTAGCAGCTTCTTCACCTCCACCTCAGTTGTGTGTATGTCATCCAGCACTTGTTGGTGTATTTCCTGTTGGTGTCCCCCTCTGTCCTGTCTTCCCAGAGCCCTTCCTGTCTTGTGTTGAACTCCTCGCATACCTCTTGATCGTTTCTTGTGTGTTCTCCACCTTCTTTCCTCAGCCTGATCACCTGATCTTTGACTGTCGTCTTTCTCCTTATGTGGCTATGCAACAGTTTCGGGTCAGACTTGACTTTCGATGCTATGTCGTTTTCGTACTGTCGCTGGGCCTCGCTCCTTATCTGTGCATACTCATTTCTGGCTTTTCGACTGATCTCCTTATTTTCCTGGGTCCTTTGCCTTCTGTTCCTCTTTCATTCTCTGGTGCACTTAGTTTTTACCTCCCTACACGTTCGGGTAAACCACGGACTCTCTTTGGTCTTTCCATTGTTTCTGTTGCTCTTGGGAACAAACCTTTCCTCTGCCTCCTTGCATTTGTTGTTACATATTCCATCATTTCATTTACTGACTTTCCTACCAGTTCTCTGTCCCACTCAACCTCCTGCAGGAAGTTCCTCATACCTGTATAGTCCTTTGTGTGCATGTGTTTATGTGTGCATGTGTGCGTGTGTGCATGTGTATGTGTGTGATTTACTTCTTATGTTTACACTATCTTATTTAGGTTACTGTCATTTCCAAAAACCTTCTTGTCCTGCCCCTACACTTATTTAGCAGCTCTGTTAGTGTATGTTTGTCTGACCTTAGGGCCTGTACGTACACTCACTAATGTGTGTGTCGACCTAGCATGTGGTACCACCATTTAATCCCATCCCAGCTTCTGTCCCTTATGTATGATATTCAGCTCTCCAGAGAAGGGTTTATGACCCCCAGCTATCAGTGATATTTCCTGTCACTGATATTTTCTAACATTATGAGATATTTGAACCACTGTTGATTGCACTTATTTTTTAACTGGGTGTTAATTTACATGAATTGTCTTTACTTGGAGGGGATTAATTTTAGAAAGCATATGTGGTAATATACTAATATAGTGAATTTTAAAACGCGTTTTCTTCCATGAAGTAAACTGTTTAGACTGAGGTGCACATTATCCACCATGGCAGGGAGACCAGGCGCTTATGTTAGCACGCTTACCCTCCACTAGCTAGGAGACCGTACACGGTCGCCATTGACTCCCCCGCTCTCCATTACCTCATTAGGAGATAATAATTTCTAACAAATCAACCATTAAACTCCGGCGATAAACTGATTACCCTCTGACTACCGGCTCATTACCCAACAGGTCCCACAGTGCAGCCTAGAAAGGGTCCTATACACCAGGCAGCGGTCCAGTCAGACTTCACCAGACTAGAATTAATCACCTAGTAACTTGCGCTGAGGCCACGACCAGCCATTCAAGAAACTTTCGTAGCCGTTGTTGTTGTTCTCTTGGGGGTCGTATTTATTAATCTCTTTGGTCATGCGGGTGTGAAGATGTCTTTATAACACCTGCAATAGATAAAAGAAGTCTTATCCAGCTTGATCATAATCAAATCAGATTGTAATCCTGATCTGTGGCCCCGAGGACTTGATTGCTCGCCACCGTAAATTTTCATTACACACCAATGGTCACGAGTGGGTTCCCTCCCCCTCCCCCATGGCATACTTCCACCCCTCCCCACAATGCCTTCCCCATCCCTAGGATGCCTAACTCCTCCCCAACCTGCCCATCTTCCCTGTCCGCCCTCCTCCTCCATATCTCCCTCAATCCCCATCTTTTCGGGAGTTCCATAAGTTTGAGACTCTCCAAAATACATGTTTATATATGTGTGAACAAATATATATATATATATATATATATATATATATATATATATAATATATATATATATATATATATATATATATTATATAGATAGATAGATAGATAGATAGATAGATAGATAGATATATATGTCGTGCCGAATATGTATAACTGGTCAATTAGCAAGAACTCATTTAAAATTAAGTCCTTTCTAAAATTTTCTCTTATACGTTTAAAGATATATTTTTTTCATTAATGTTAATATAGTGTAATAAAGTTGGTAGAATTACCGACAATATGTAAAGTAAAAGGACCCAAGTGCAACTAATGTGACATTTATTGTGGCAACGTTTCGCTCTCCAGGAGCTTTATCAAGCTTGATCATGGCTTGATAAAGCTCCTGGAGAGCGAAACGTTGCCACAATAAATGTCACATTAGTTGCACTTGTGTCCTTTTACTTTACAATGCTAATATAAAAAATTTTAATTTTGCACCAAAAGAAACTTAGGAAACTTACCTAACCTTATTATAACAAGTGCAATTTATTTTAGCCTAACCCAACTAAATATATTTTAGATTTGTTTACAGCAATTTAATACTAAACAAACACAGTGAAATATATTTTTTTCGTTAGGTTAAGAATGATTTTGGCGAAATTATTGCATACACAAATTTTCATTTGTCCTAAATGGCAAGATGAACGTTGCTATTTAAGCCAAGATCGCAAATTCTGCCTATATATATATGTATATATGTATGTGTATGTATGGGAAGATGTCTGTGCCTCTCCTTAGGTCCAACAACACCACTGCGTCCACTCCTCTCTCTCCCTACACTACCAGTCGATCGATTAATGAAAAACCTTCTATGTAGGCGAGTTAGCGCTTATCTCACACAACGTCCCTCAGTGACCAATGTGACCGTCTTATCTTAACTGGTGATTACGTGGCTACACTACTAACTGGTCGACACCTGAGTGAGTTATCTTCCTATGACACGGTCCGCTCTGACAGCCAGACTAAAACTGTTACTTTCTGTCGGACACGGTCGTCGTCAGAGAGAGTAAATGAGCGACTCCGTGTCCAAAAGAGAATCAGACAAGATACAAATCTTCATATCATGTGAGAAGAGCACGTAGTATAAAGACCAAGTAACGAAGTGTTAACTAAAAACAGGAAGGTGTAATGGGATTAAGCAGCTGCCTTTTTTTACGTGTTGGGCAATGAAGAGCAAACACATCGTCACGCAGTCAAACAACCAGAAGTTTCTCCCCTTAGTGATGAAAACCCAGCTGCTGTCCCAATAGTACTGAAGTCATGGATGTTCTCCCACTCAATAATGACGAACCAGAAGACACACCACTCGGAAGTGAATGAAGGACCTGAAGTTTTCCCACTCAGTAATGAAAGACCACAAGTTATCTCACTCAAATAATAAAGGAATAAAAGTTACCCCACTAAATAATGAGCGCCCAGCTGCTGTCCAGCTCAGTAATACAGTGATCAAAAGTGTGCAGAAAATCCTGAGAAATTGGTTACCAGGCTTGGTACTCGGAAAATTTAACAAATTCACAACAAGCGCTTGAATTCCAATTTACAAACTACAGGGGAACGAGAAAACCTACAGTGATCCAAGCATTTGTTTTCAATATCCCTTGATATGTCTTCAGGGAGAGATGAAAACCTTGGATCGTTCCAAAGTCATTGCAGTCAAACGTTGTTTGTATCCTAATTGATGAAGATAGTTTCCCTTCACTACCTCCCAACCCATTCAACGATATTTCCGGTGCCCATTTATGTTATTTCGCCATGTAGATAATATATAGGTAAATGTAGGTTAATTCTCGTTATCCTAACCTAGATTAACAGACTGTGACGTACAACTGTTTAATTCATTTTAATTGCTTACGATGTGATTTTTATGACTTCCATAATTGTTATAGGAACCATGAGACACGTTTAAGAGAGTTTTTAATATTCAAAATTAAATAGGGGGTTTTAATTGGTGCGATTTATTCTTGCTAGGTTTCATCTTATTACTTAGGTTAATTTTGGGTTTATTAATGAGTGTTTTGGAGTATCATTTATTGCTTAGAGCGATGAATAATCTCTCGGATTAAATTGTTCTTCAAGTCTCATTTCTTTCTCTCCTAGAATAACAAATTTATTTACTTTTTTCTTGCATAGGTCTGGATTAGGAAGAAATCAAAGAACTGTGCCTCGCGAAAGCGACGTTGCCACGGTGAGAACAGGTTGAACATCCTCGCCATGTTGCAGATGAGGAAAATGTTCTCCGCTCTCAACAGTTCTTCTCAATTCTTCGCGATTTTGGTTTAAATAGCAAGGCTCTTTTTGCCGAATAAGGCAAGCGAAAATTTATGTAAGCAATAATTTCGCAAAAATCACTCTGAACCTAACGAAAAAAATATATTCCATTGTGTTTGTTTATTATTAACTATTGTAAACTTATCTAAAATATATTTAGTTTGATTAGGCTAAAATAAATTGCGCTTCTAATAACAAGGTTAGGTACGTTTTCTAATTTTTTTTTTTTACAAAATTATTATTTTTTTTACATTAAAGTAAATGGAAAATATATCTTTAAACGTATAAAAGAAAATTTTAGAAAGGACTTAATTTTAAACTAGTTCTTGCTAATTGACCAATTTTACCTATTCGGCACGACGTACATATATGCAGAACAACCACTGTGAACAAAAAAAGCGAAATTCCAAGTGCTTTCGTGGCTTCTCACATTAACAATGAATTACAAAAATAAAAGATTAGCCTTTTATATTTATAGTTCCTTGATAACGTGAGAAGTCACGAAAGCACTTAGAATCTCGTTTCTTTAATATAATAAAATAATAATAAATATATTATATATACTATATATATAATATATATATATATATAATATATATAATATATAATATATATAATATATATATATATATATATATATATAATTATATATATTATGCAAATAAGATCACAGTAAACAGGTGATTTTAAAATATGCAAAACAACCACTATGAAAGAATAGTGAAATTCCAAGCGCTTTCGTGACTACTCACATTGTCAAGGAACTATGAAAGTAATACACAAAGGAAGGCAATTAAAGGGCTTAGACTACACCTCACAGTCAACTCCCACAACAAAGAAACACCTGACGCGCAGCAATACCGGACTCATAAGAAAAGAGGAACACTGCAGTAGGTCCGCTGGTCCAACTAGACAGGTCCTCACGACATCCCACTAACAAAATATTCTACCCAAGAAATAAGGTTTATTATTTGTCCAATGCATTATTAAACTCTAACCAAATTTTATTAATTATAAATGAGTCTAATTTATATAAACCTAAGGAAATATTCATATTATTTTCAAAACTGCTTTTTATGAAACAAGATTCAATTATATTTCTGTCACTCATGGACTTGCTTGATACAACTTTCTCAACTTTTTGAAAATCAATTGGATGGTTAAAATCTCTCACATGAATAAATAGAGCATTGGAATCTTGTCCAGTTCTAATGCTATATTTATGTTGTTTTAATTAAAGTTCGAGATTTTTACCAGTTTGACCGTAATAAACTTTATCGCAAATTTTACAAGGAATCTTATAGACACATCCGTCAGCATTTTGGGGGGAATTCTTTATCAAAAGTTTTTTTACTGTATCAAGATTTTTAAATACAACTTTAATATTAAAAGTCTTAAGAAGAGAAGGCATATCAACCAAGTTTTCATGGTAAGGGAGAGCCAACATATTTTTAGTTGAATAAGGCTGGTTGTCCCTTTTTGGGTTGTAAAAAGTATTTCTAGCAATTTTAAATGATTTATCAAATACATTTCTTGGGTATTTCAGATCAATGGCTATTTCATAAATTTTGGATATTTCTTCATCTATGAACTCTGGACTACAAATACGTAAAGCTCTCATAAACATTGATGAGAAAATAGACAGTTTAGCTCTATCTTGATGGGAAGAATAATAGTGTACATAAGAACAGTTATTTGTAGGTTTTCTGTATCATCTAAGAGATTATTCATTTTTTCTTGTAAATATGAAAGAAAATGATTACCAAGAAAAAATGAATAATCTCTTAGATGATACAGAAACCTATTCTAAACTTAGAAAGAATCTCTTAGAAATCGTTAACAGCAATTTCAATAAAACAATAAAACTTCTACTGAAAGGTAAAGATGAATTAATTAAACAATTTACTTCCACTAATCCATCTTTACCTTACATGTATGGACTAATAAAAACACACAAACCAGGTAATCCAATTAGACCAATTATTAGCTCCATAGGATCAGTTTCGTATAAATTGTCCAAATGGCTTGTTATCATTTTGAGCCCTATTGTTGGTAAAATTTCTAATTTTAATGTTAAAAACAACTTAGATTTAGTTGATAAATTAAGCTCTTTGACTGACTTAAATGATTTTAACATGGTTAGTTTTGATGTTATTTCCTTGTTTACGAAAGTTCCTGTTGATGACTTATCAAGTTTCTTATCTGAAGAACTCGTTAATTATGATTTACCATTGCTAGCTCCTACCATCATTAAACTTAATAAACTTTGCATTGTTGATGCAAAATTTGTATTTAATGATAAGTTTTACACTCAGAAATTTGGTATGGCAATGGGAAATCCTCTTTCACCTGTTCTTAGTAATCTATACATGGAATTTTTTGAAACAAGGCTCCTTAACACAATCCTCCCTAACAGAGCAAAATGGTTCAGATATGTTGATGATATTTTATGTCTTATGCCCAAGAATGTAGATATACACCATTTCCTTGGCAAATTAAATAGCTTAGCCCATTCTATAAACTTTACTGTTGAATTTGAGGTAAATAATTCATTGCCTTTTCTAGATGTTTTAATTATTAAGAGTAATAATGAATTCAAATTTAAAATATACAGAAAACCTACAAATAACTGTTCCTATGTACACTATTATTCTTCCCATCAAGATAAAGTAAAACTGTCTGTTTTCTCATCAATGTTTTTGAGAGCTTTACGTATTTGTAGTCCAGAGTTCATAGATGAAGAAATATCCAAAATTTATGAAATAGCCAATGATCTGAAATACCCGAGAAATGTAATTGATAAATCATTTAAAATTGCTAGAAATACTTTTTACAACCCAAAAAGGGACACCCAACCTTATTCACCTAAAAATATGTTGGTTCTCCCTTACCATGAAAACTTGGTTGATATGCCTTCTCTTCTGAAGACTTTTAATATTAAAGTTGTATTTAAAAATCTTGTTACAGTAAAAAAACTTTTGATAAAGAATTTCCCCCAAAATGCTGACGGATGTGTCTAAAAGATTCCTTGTAAAATTTGCGATAAAGTTTATTACGGTCAAACCGGTAAAAATCTCGAACTTAGATTAAAACAACATAAATATAGCATTTGAACTGGACAAGATTCCAATGCTCTATTTATTCATGTGAGAGATTTTAACCATCCAATTGATTTTCAAAAAGTTGAGAAAGTTGTATCAAGCAAGTCCATGGTTGACAGAAATGTAATTGAATCTTGTTTCATAAAAAGCAGTTTTGAAAATATGAATATTTCCTTAGGTTAATATAAATTAGACTCATTTATAATTAATAAAATTTGGTCAGAGTTTAATAATACATTGGACAATTAATAAACCTTATTTCTTGGGTAGAATATTTTGTTAGTGGGATGTCGTGAGGACCTGTCTAGTTGGACCAGCGGACCTACTGCAGTGTTCCTCTTTTCTTATGAGTCCGGTATTGTCGCGCGTCAGGTGTTTCTTTGTTGTGGGGTTGACTGTGAGGTGTAGTCTAAGCCCTTTAATTGCTTTCCTCTGATGTATTACTTTCATAGTTCCTTGACAATGTGAGTATTCACGAAAGCGCTTGGAATTTCACTACTCTTTCATAGTGGTTCTTTTGCTATATATATATATATATATATATATATATATATATATATATATATATATATATATATATATATATATTTATATATATATATATATATATATATATATATATATGTCGTGCCGAATAGGCAGAATTTGCGATCTTCGCTTAAATAGCAACGCTCATCTTGCCATAAAGGACAAGTAAAAATTTGTGAATGCAATAATTTCGCCGAAATCATTCTGAACCTATGAAAAAAATATATTTGATTGTGTTTGTTTAGTATTAAATTACTGTAAACATGTTTAAAATATATTTAGTTGGGTTAGGTTAAAATAAATTGTTCTTGTTATAATAAGGTTAGGTAAGTTTTCTAAGATTCTTTTGGTACAAAATTAAAATTTTTTTACATTAACATTAATGAAAAAAATATATCTTTCAACATATGAGAGAAAATTTTAGAAAGGACTTAATTTTAAATGAGTTCTTGCTAACTGACCAGTTTTACATATTCGGCTCGACATATATATATATATATATATATATATATATATATATATATATATATATATATATATATATATATATATATATATATATATATATATATATATATATATATATGAATGTCGTGCCGAATAGGCAGAACTTGCGATCTTGGCTTAAAAAGCAACGCTCATCTTGCCATATAGGACAAGTGAAAATTTGTTTATGCAATAATTTCGCGAAAATCATTCTGAACCTAACGAAAAAAATATGTTTCACTGTGTTTGTTTAGTATTAAATTATTGTAAACAAATCTAAAACATATTTAGTTAGGTTGGGCTAAAATAAATTGCTCTTGGTATAATAAGGTTAGGTAAGTTTTCTAAGTTCCTTTTGGTGCAAAATTATAAATTTTGACATCAACATTAATGAAAAAAATATATCTTTAAACGTATAAAAGAAAATTTTAGAAATGACTTGATTTTAAATGAGTTCTTGCTAATTGACCAGTTTTACATATTCGGCACGACATATATATATAATATATATTATATATATAATATATTTTATATATATATAAATATATATATATATATATATATATATATATATATATATATATATATATATATATATGTATATATATATATATATATATATATATATATATATATATATATATATATATATATATATATATGTATATATATATATATGTATATATATATATATATATATATATATATATATATATATATATTTATATATATATATGCATATATATACATGTATATATAATATATATATATATATATATATATATATATATATATAATATATATATATACATAGTATATATATATATATATATATATATATATATAATATATATATATATATATATATTATATCATATAAATATATATATGTAAACATATATATATATATATATATATATATATATATATATATATAATTTATATATATACTAGGTAGTAGGTTTGTAGACAGCAACCGCAAGTGAGTGTAAAACGGAAGCCTGTAATTGTTTTACATGATGGTAAGATTGCTGGTATCTTTTTTCTGTCTCATAAACATGCAAGATTTCAGGTACATCTTGCTGCTTCTACTTGTACTTAGAGTGTGGTGTGTTGTGTGTGTGTGTGTGTGTGTGTGTGTGTGTGTGTGTGTGTGTGTGTGTGTGTGTGTGTGTGTGTGTGTGTGTGAGTGTGTGTGTGTGGTGTGTGTGTGTGTGTGTGTATTGGTGTGTGTGTGTGTGTGTGTGTGTCTGTGTGTGTGTGCGTGTGTGTGTGTGTGTGTGTGTTGTGTGTGTGTGTGTGTGTGTGTGTGTGTGTGTGTGAAACTGAAAATATATTATTGTTAGCGATCTACTGCGACGGTCACTAAGATCTAACTTACGAAAATGTTAGCTAATTTTCACTAAACCTTCATAAAAATGAAGGAATTCTTACCATTTCTTCGAAATTTTGACTGATTCTCACTCAGAATTACTTATCTGGATACTGGTGCCAAAATTGGAAGCCTTATTTCTTTAGGATAATTTCTAATAACTATACGAACCAAATATTCTCTCGTGTTCTGTGTTATTTTCCATCACCTGCGGCCAAGTAGCAGGTGACAGTGTGGAGCGAGGTTCTTACACCGGTTCCTCTGGTCCAGAGCACCTCAAAGTCCATTGTTAGTGTGGAGGGTGCGTGTCGAGACCGTGTTGACCACCTTCACCATGAAACAAAGCCTAGTTTTCCCTTCTTATTTACTCTAATAATAGGGTTGCTAGGGCGAGGGGAGTGTTGACAGGGTGTGGGTTGGAGGGAGGGAAGGCGGGTGGGAGGGCAAGTGGTATGTCTGGTAATCAGGAAGGCATGGATAGTTGGACGGATGGTTGTACGTAGGTGTTGGGCCAAATTTTCTGAAAATGAAAAAAATGTTTTTCAAGGTCTTTCCTGAGAAATTAGGCGGAACCACGCATTAAGGGACATCTTGCCAAAAAAAATATATATAAAAATATTGTGTTCACAGACACTATATATATATATACCGAGTACAATATCAAACAGCTGAATATATTGCATAAACAAGAAATCCCCTAAATATAACCTCGTAAGCATATCTGGTATTATTTTTCTAACTTAATATATTTTTCAGATTCCATTAAGTACTATGTCATAATAAGAGAGTGTGGTCGCCTCATGCCAAGTCATAGCACAACAGTTCTTGTTCAACACAGTGAGTCTCAGCACCCAGACACACCAGCTGCTTGTTATCGCACTACTGAAATGAAACAGACAAATATTTATGGTGGAGCGAGTGGTGTTGATTCATGATACCCCGACAC
>NC_069422.1:26365898-26375898 GCF_026875155.1 Cherax quadricarinatus
CTGGCAGTATCTCTTAATTAGCCTCCCCTTGATGTTTATTTCATATTGCACTTTTTCCATCTCCCTACTTGGGAAGTTCCAGGGGTTAAGTTTGTTCCTGCCCCTCCCCCATCCTCCTTCCTTGCCTTGCCCGAAGGCCAGCATAACTGCCGCAAACAAGTGATCACTCTTCCTTGAACACTTTCAGTTGCATTCTCGTTTCATGGCGGTGCTCACCGACGGTCAAAGATTCTCAGATAGAGAGAGCACGCGGATTTCTTTCTAAATGATGTAATTCAATGACATCTGCTACAGCCAGCCATCATTTTCACAGTAGTCTTACTCGTTACTACCTTATACATTTCAACCATGTCCACTTCCTCTTTAGTTGTTGCTTCAGACTCTCAAAGAGCATCATAAACTGTTCAGAAATAGGACTCTGAACATCATGTGTGTCGTATACACCGTTGCTTATGTTGTGTGACTAGTCACATCCACATTCAAGGAAACGAACATGCAGACTTCGGCGCTTGATCTGTACTGTCTCAGAGACTCAGAAACAACGTTAGTCTGAGTTAAAGGACACCAAAATCGCAGTTTGGCTAGTATCTATCATCTCATCACGGACGCGCGTAGGAACATCGCGCTCACACGTTTACGAATCGGCCACACAGGACTCACACGTGTATACAAGGAAAGTCTCTCATGAGGGTTGCCAGATAGCTCTACCAGTTCACCACATATTAATAGGCTGTTCTGCCTATAAAGTGAGAATGCAGAATTAGCTTTCGACAACAACTTTTTAACAAAAAGCAACTTATTACACTATGGCATTAATTTAACACCTTTACTAACCTTCAGTTCCACCAACCCTTATAAATTCAACCCCATACGAGGTTGACAGCTTATTTTTAATATAAAAATAATGGAGCTATCATCCTTCACATAAAACCTAACTACCTCATCCCTCCATTTTCCAGGCGTTATTTAAGCTCAGAGGTTTAGTGCTTCCCCACGATTATGATAATATAAACCAACACTGAAGGTCCGCAGCTCACTTAGGACAGAGACTCCAAGAGGATCATGAAGGTTACACGGAACCTCTCCCCCACCAAACATATTTGAACCCTTAAAACAGGATCAGAGTAAGCTCTCAGCATGTATACACTGAGAGATATACACCTCAGTGTCTATATATCCTGTAACTGAGTGACTGCCTCTGATCACTGTATTAACACATACTGCACACCGAGAGATATACACCGGGAGGTGTATATCTCTCACTGTAAATAAGCTCAGTTTATTTTCACCCCAGTTTTAAGGATTAGAGTATTCTTGACAGGTGGTGAACTGGTTAAGTGCAGTCTCGTGTAGTCCATAGGCTTTAAACCCAGTTAACCAATCAGCTTTCTTGAACTTTGGGAGACTATAAAAACTCTACGGTATTTATACTCCATGTTTGTAGTAGAGGTGGCCACGTTTGTAGGTGAAGGCAGTCAGGTGTGCAGAATACAGCCACGCGTATAGGAGAATACAGCCAGGTGTATAGGAGAATACAGCAGTATATAGAATAATGTCAGGTGTGTAGAATACAGTTACGTAAATGAATACAGCCAGGTGTGTAGAGTACAGTCAGGTGTGTAGAATAAAACCAGGTTTGTACGTTAATACAGTCAGGTGTATAGAACACAGTCAGATGTGTAGAACCCACAGGGAGGTACCATGACGTCAGTGATGGACTCTTGATCCAGGTAGTCGGATCCAGTCTCTACTTCCTTGGATCATATCTAAATGCCTTTCATTTCCCCAACGCGCTGTATGACCGCTACGGATCTAGCCCTTCCATAATAATGATAATAATAATAATAATAATAATAATAATAATAATAAATAATAATAATAATAATACCGAACTTTTGTGTTTAGCTGTAACTGGCCCTGATCCCGGGGCGTTAACCCCCAAAAACATCCTCCAAGTATCCTTCGGTATTCTCCAAGTATTCTTCAGGTATCATAAAAAAGCAGCAGCATACAACTGATGTATCCATCTTTGTTAATGATAAAAAAAAGCATAGAGTACCTGGAAGCCTCCAGCACTGAATTTAGTGGTCAAGTCACGTTTTCTCGGCGCTTGTGATGGCTGCCTACACCTGTCGTATTTATCGGCCCCCTCAGGTTACCTGTGTCGTGTCTCCCAGGTAAGAGATGGCGCCGCCCACCATGTTTTGCTTGCTCTAACTATCTGTTTTGCAAGCAACTTTTGCAGTCCGGATGATAAGTGGGGAACCTGAGGCTCGTGTCCTACACATAATCCCCATTTGTTGATGCTTGTCGTATATTATGTCTGGATGGCTCAGTGTTCTAAGCATTTTTCCAAACTTCGAAAGGAATAGACAGGTTTGTGGAATTCAAGAAGATCATTAGATTGGGCGATACCGACCCTCTGTCAGTCATTCCAGAGTATTGACCAGGCACACGTGAGTGATTAAACACATAATCAAACTAGTTATTTTAGTACGTATGTTTATCAAGTGTTACATAAAACAGCATAACTGAGTGTAAAAAGTTGTTCTCCTTCCAGGATTGTTTACCTTAATTCACATACAGAAGAGAAGCTGCCCATCATAGAATTATAATAAAATTAATCAAGGTATACAGGCCTAGCTGACATCAAAGACTTACTATTATATAGAAAGCCACTTGTTATGCTGAACATTTCGGACAAATTGGACCAGTTTTGTTCCCAGGATGAGACCAACATCAGTCGACTAACACTCAGGTACCTATTTTACTGATAAAGGAAAAGGGACAGCAGGTGTCTTAAGGAAACACGTTCTACTGTTTCCACCCGTACCGGGGAATCGAACCACCTACTTTACTGTGTGAGTTGAGAGCGCTAGCAATCGAGCTACGGGACATTAAACATTATTTTCATAATAAAGACTGTGACCAAATGTATACGCTAAACAGCTGCAGCGTAATAAGTGATTTAGCTCAGAGATGAAAATTACTTGTTCTAGTGATTAATTTACATTTATTTTTAATCTTCCAGGTAAATTTAATCCAGGTGTTGAACTAAATAAAAACTCCAATACATAATTAATTATAATCAGAGCAATAGCTGTACAATTTTTATACAGAGAGGAAGAGTAAGAATAATGAAGGAAATTATTACTGTAATAATACTAATTAAAATAATATTAGCATTAACCCTGTTATGTAAATAACAATTGGGATTCACTTTTTAATAATTAAACAAACATTGTTATCAAAGAAAAACAAACTTATATTACAAGGATCTGGGATAGAATTGTTAGAATTATTTATTATACAAATTGTAGAGGAGACTAATACGAGTCTGACAAGAGTTTCACCAGGAGATACGCAGTAATGAATATGTTAGTAAATAGCTATGTAAATAACAATTTTTCCCTAAACTACCTTGCGAACAAACAAAACCTTTATTACAAACCAAATGTAGAAATAAACAAGTAAAGCAAAAAAGGAAAAAAGTTTTACCTTTTAATGAATTTTAAAAACATTAAATGCAGTAATCACTCCCACAGGCACCTTTGCTGAAAACTACTGTTATTACAAACAGACGAGGCCTTAAAAAAAGAAGAAGAAAATTTTCCCCGGACAATGCTTAAAAAATTACGGTTAAAGATACCCTTTTAACACATCTTAAGTTTTGGAAGAGGCATGGGGGCTGTTTTTGAGGTTGTGGTGGTTTTGAACGTAGGCCCGTGTGTTGAGGTTTGTGGTGTTTCTGGTCTTGGTTTTTGGAGTGTGTGTGTTGTGTGTGTTGTGTGTGTGTTGTGTGTGATGTGTGTGTGTGTGTGTGTCTATGAGTCTGTCTGGATAAAAGACTTACAAAAACATAACTGTCACACAACAAGTATTTGTTCATTCCCTGGTCTGAAATATTCCAGCCTTGGATATTTCAGACAAACAGGGAATAAATAAATATACAAACACATGTAATATAAAATAATATGCATACTTAGTGTTAATGGAGTATGTGCATAAAAAGTGAACACTGTTTATCACAGTTACACACACATCCTCTTCTTCACTCCTAGCGCAACTTCCAGCGCAGGAACCGGAATAGAGTAGCAGCGCACATTGCTGTTACTCGAGGCTTTATAACAGTTACTGTGTAGGAACAAATGTTAGCTTTATCCTTGTCATATTACATGACATAACATAGGCAGGTGTCGAACATGTGTCTTGCTCATTAACTTGTCGGCTTTAAATGTCATTCATAATACGATATTTGTCTGACACAGCAACACTCTGATATCTTGGTACCAGGGACATTTTCTACAACTCTATTGCTAACAACTGTTTAGCATATCCTACTTTCACCGGTGGGCCCCGCTCACCTGTGACATCTTCTCCAGCTTATACACCTCATTTTCTTCTCCAGTATATAAGTCTCAGTTCTCATAAGCAAATAACCACTTTTTATCAAGGATGAGGGACTGATCACCTGAAAATTCTACGGCATTGCAATCACCTCCGTATTCGACTGATGAAACCTGCTGCACAGGCTGAAGGTTTTGGCAGTGAAAATACATTAGTGTTGTAAATATGCCCTACTCATCAACCTGTCGGTACTCTTCACACATTTAGAATGTAATGGTAGTTATGCAGGAATAATGATAGTAGTCCTGGTAGTGGTGATGGATGGAGTGGTGATCGTTGTTCTGGTAGTGGTGATGGAAGGAGTGGTGATTGTAGCCGTGGCAGTGGTGATGGAAGGGGTGGTGATCGTAGCCCTGGTAGTGGTGATGTAAGGACTGGTGATCGTAGTCCTGGTAGTGGTGATGGAAGGAGTTGGGATTGTAATCCTGGTAGTGGTGATGTAAGGACTGGTGATCGTAGTCCTGGTAGTGGTGATGGAAGGACTGATGATCGTAGTCCTGGTAGTGGTGATGGAAGGAGTGGTGATCGTAGTCCTGGTAGTGGTGATGGAAGGAGTTGGGATTGTAATCCTGGTAGTGGTGATGGAAGGACTGGTGATCGTAGTCCTGGTAGTGGTGATGGAAGGACTGGTGATCGTAGTCCTGGTAGTGGTGATGGAGGAGTTGGGATTGTAATCCTGGTAGTGGTGATGTAAGGACTGGTGATCGTAGTCCTGGTAGTGGTGATGGAAGGACTGATGATCGTAGTCCTGGTAGTGGTGATGGAAGGAGTTGGGATTGTAATCCTGGTAGTGGTGATGGAAGGACTGGTGATCGTAGTCCTGGTAGTGGTGATGTAAGGACTGGTGATCGTAGTCCTGGTAGTGGTGATGTAAGGACTGGTGATCGTAGTCCTGGTAGTGGTGATGGAAGGAGTTGGGATTGTAATCCTGGTAGTGGTGATGTAAGGATGTGATCGTAGTCCTGGTAGTGGTGATGGAAGGAGTTGGGATTGTAATCCTGGTAGTGGTGATGTAAGGACTGGTGATCGTAGTCCTGGTAGTGGTGATGGAAGGAGTTGGGATTGTAATCCTGGTAGTGGTGATGGAAGGACTGGTGATCGTAGTCCTGGTAGTGGTGATGGAAGGACTGGTGATCGTAGTCCTGGTAGTGGTGATGGAAGGACTGGTGATCGTAGTCCTGGTAGTGGTGATGGAAGGACTGATGATCGTAGTCCTGGTAGTGGTGATGGAAGGAGTGGTGATTGTAGCCGTGGTAGTAGAATTGATAATAGTCGTTGCAGTAGTAGTGGTATTAGTCGTGGTAGTAGTCGTACTAATACTCACACCTTCATAACTCTATTATTTCATATTAATCTCTGTAAGCTGGCTACATATCTCTACAAACTCGTACATTAAATAATCGAAAGTAGAATTTCCTGGAGCAAGTGAGTTATCTAAGAGCGAAAAATTTGCTAGCATTGAATTAGCAGTTTTCTTAATGAGTTTCTTAAGAGAAAACATCATTCGACTGTGAGCTGAAGACGGAGGTATGATAGACATTAGCTAGGCTGCAAATCATTATCATTCATTGAATTCATCAAGTCCTGGGGTACAGCAACAGAGATAGCAGCAGCAGTGATAGAAGATGAAAGAACAGCAATTATGGCAATAGCAGTGATAGCAGCACAGATAGGAAATGAAAAAATAGCAATTTGACAGTAGCAGAGATAGGAACAGCGGGAGTATACCCCCAAAGCCGGCGATGGGCTCTGGATCCAAGAAATTTGAGCTACCCACTCCTACCTTCAATCAAACCTTAGGAGCTGTTGAACCCACACAAGTTTACCGCATTGAACTCATTTACAGCGGCAGTGGAGGTAAGAAATGGTGGACTAACAACCTGACATCAAAAAAAGTAATACGAGAAATATAAGAATCGATATGATTAGATTTTTCACTACAAGAAAAACCAGTGGGGTGAGGTGGGTGCAGGGTCGTGTACACGTCTATAAAGCCGCATCTATTAATATCTCTGTGTGGTGGGCGTGACCACATCGCAGCAGAGAGACCTTCAATGATCATCGATATCAAATCTAGTAGAAAAAAGACCCCCCTCCCCCGTCCCCTCGCCCAATAGTACATGCGAAGCTCTTCTGGGCCAGGAGACGACGCCCGTGGGTCCCCCACGTCTCACTGTGGGTCCCCCACACCTCACCTCTCCTTCCCTTACCTGTCCAATAAGAGTTCTGTCTCCTGCATTAATCTTTCAACACCATTAACACGCACAGGTAAGGATACAAAGTCATCACTACCGTCGTCTCTCTACACTGCTTCCTTTATTATCTTGAAGCGCTGGCGAAAAATGCAGACAGAGCAGAAAATAAAGAATACAGGATTTATTGAGGCATATTATGGTGCACAGTGTATGCAAATTGCCGTCGACACCATTAACACACACGCACTTAAGGTTAGACACTCACCCCCACCACTGCATACACATTTCATCCATTGTTTGGTTAATATAGAAAAAGGAACAATATGACAAATAGGATTTATTGCACTATATTGTCATGCACTGGGCAAGGTATTCAGTGGTCGCTGTGTACAATTGATTATGCATACGATAACACTGGGGACTGTGGAGTGGCCCTGGGTGGCAGGACCAACATGCGCACCATCACCGCACCAGTACATGAGTGGTGACAGCACAGTGTTAGCCTCAGGTCGCCACAATAAACCCTCCACACATGCGTGGTGACAACACAGTCCATGTTATACCCCTGGCCGCCACCATAACCAGCTGGGAAAAAAAAGCACCTTTCTTTTCAGTTAAAACATCGATATCATTATTTAACTGCGATGCACATATAATCTGAAATTTGATATTATGGAATATTACCATACTCCAGATATTCCATATTAAAACAAATCGTTTACAAGAAGTTATTATGAGTCGTCTGTTGTTACATATCTCGAGGGCATTTATCTCTCATTCTAAATGTACTAAGAACTTACACTAATCCCATTTTTCAGGGTTTGAAGCATCTTTGACCGGTGATGTGCAGGTGAAATGCAGTCTTAATGGCCCTCGTGTAGTCAACAAACAAAAAAACTTTGATCCTGATCAAGTTACGCGTTATGATGGAGACAAATGGAACAAAGGTCACAAGTGGTGAAAAAGGTAGGATTACAGAAAGGAACTTGTTGAGACGTTTCATCTGTGGACAAGATTCTTCAGTCATTCTGGCGACCTTCTCAGAATGGCTGAAGAAGCCTGTTCACAGACGTAACGTATTTTTTCATTATGCTACAAAAATGCTATCATTTTCCAGTAAGACAAGGCAGTACAGAATCTTAGGTAGGGACCCCTACATAATCTGAGTAGGAACCACTATATTTAAGAAAAGGTCCCTTATTTTCTAAAGTAAGTGTACTACTTAACCTCTTATTCTGGTGCTAGTATGAGTCCTGGAATTACGAGCCTTGATGCCAGTGAGCGGGGCTCTTGACCTACGGAACTTGCTCTATCCTTCTTATGATCGAGCCTGATTGCCTCACCAGTCCCAAAGAACTATACAACCCCTATGAGTTGAGCTCTTTCTATAAATTTAATAATAATAATAATAATAATAATAATAATAATAATAATAATAATAATAATAATAATAATAATATAATAATAAAAATAATAATAATAATAATAATAATAATAATAATAATAATAATAAATAATATAATAATAATAAAATGAAGAAGAAGAAGAAGAACTAAGAAATAGAACAGCAACAATTGCATCAATAACAATAATAATAATAATAATATGAGCTGCGTTATTAGAACGTTTTCTCAGAGAACCGCTGAGTATATATGGGCCACTGAACACAAGCCTTGTAGAGGCTCGATCCGCCGTACCCTAAAACGTTTCTTTTTTTTTTGAACTATACTTTAAGGAGTTATTACAAAAATAAACACTCAAACAATAAAATATTTAATAACGACATAGAAGGCAAAAAAAAAAAAAAAAGCAACTTTTTCCGCCTGAGTAAACCTGAAGATAAAATCAGAGTCCACATAAAAGCATTGCTAAGTTAAGTAATAAAACCTTTCAAATTAAATAAGGCCACGTTTGAGTAGCTACATATTAGATATTATATTTTTTTTTACTTTAAACCACCGGCAAGTATTACAGTATTTTTATTGATACGTTAATAATGGAGTGCAGTATTTTTAGCTTTATTTGAGATACATCTTACTTATATATATATATATATATATATAAAATATATATATTATTTTTATATATATATATATATATATATATATATATATTATATATATACATATATTTCTTATATTGCAGTCTTGTGGATAAAGCCCCATCTCTCCTGCCTTTAACGATTCTATTTCAAGGTTGGCGTTTAACGTTAGCAGTGTGGAGGAAGCATCAACGTGAGGTTTACACATCATCATCCCCTCGTACCTCTCAGCACTCGGGCACTTATAAGGAAACAATTCAATAACAACAACAAGCTATTAAGATACGGGACCTACTATTAAGAGGCGGGGAAACAACATGCAAAGAGAAAAACACCATGAAATTATTAGTGTAATATGATCATAGATCTGCCGAGTATGCAAATAAGGACATTAATGATTAGAATGATGTATAATTATCGATTAATTACTGATAAACTTTAATGACTGGACTTATAATAATTTTTGCTCTTATTATAAATATTTTTTCGTGGGCATAGCATTGATAATATATTTTTAGCTTAAAGTGAGCAATATAGAATCCTAAGTTATTGGTTAGTTGTTGAATAAATATTGATCGGAGAATATTCTCAATCGCTACGCTGGGTGATGGATCACTTTCTCAATGGCGTTCAAATCTCCAAACATTTGCGTTCACTTCACAACAATCACGTTAGTACATTTTTACAAGTACACATTAAACCTACTAACCAGTGATATTACAAATTACAGTACCTGATGCTTCATTTGTAATAATCGCATTTTTTTAAATTCCAAAACTGAATATGGAAAATGAATTCTATTCGATGTCTGATAGTTTTGCGAGCGAAAACATTGGGTGTTGGGTGAGCAAGAGAGACTCATAGGGGCGTCGCTGCAAAAATTCACAAACTGGGCGACTCCCTCATAAGGGCCAAAAGTTACCATGTTCCAATTTTGGGCGGTGCGACGTAGTGTAAAGTGGCCCCTCTCCCCACTCTCCCCATCTATCCCCCCGCCACTCCCCACCATCCTCCTTACTTCCAAGCTTCTTTTTTGTTACGTGGCATTGTTCCGCGGTATATTACCCATACAGGTTTAGCGGATGTTTCTGAATATAATAATAATGATTTTGTTCAGATATTTGAGATGGTACTCCAGGGAAGGGCACTAGAGAGCCATGACTATATGACCTGTTGTGGGTAATCCTCGTGAGGGGCTTTCGATCCACTGGGGTCTCTGATAAATTTCTACCCAGAGTGAAACGTTGTCCTAGTAAAAGTTTGTCCTGCGGCTTGTGTCTTAATCTTCATACTAGTCGTCAGTAAGCTATTTCAACCAGCAATGTGGAAACCATACTGCGGGCGGGGTTAGAACCCG
>NC_069422.1:26380898-26413398 GCF_026875155.1 Cherax quadricarinatus
AAGATCACAGTAAACAGGTGATTTCAGAATATGCAAAACAACCACTCTGAAAGAATAGAGAAATTCCAAGCGCTTGGAATTTCTCTATTCTTTCAAAGTGGTTGTTTTGCATATATATTATATATATATATATATATATATATATATATATATATATATATATATATATATATATATATATATATATATATATATATATATATATAATATATATATATATATATATATATATATATATATATATATATGTTTATGTATAAGTGAGATGAAAGTGTTGAATGATGATGGAAGTATTTTTTGGGGGGGTTTCTTTCTTTTTTGGGTCACCCTGCCTCGGTGGGAGACGGCCGACTTGTTGAAAAAATATATATATATTTATATATATTGTCTTAGCCCGTCTCGTGGGAAGCAAGTCAAAATTCACAGGACCAAACCAACCTACAAATATCATGAGCTAATTTCATTCTACCACATCACACCAACACAACTAAAGTACCATCGTATGTTCTCCTATCATGAAGAGTAGTTCGCTAGGAATATGATGTTCTTAAGATTGTTAGGTTCACTGGTTACAGCGTCGTGAATTTTGACTTGCTTCCCACAAGGTGGTCTAAAACAATACGGGTTCGATCCCCCGGCTTATGGCAGTGTGTTATATCTTAAACACTAATTGCTCATTTTTGCATCAACACACACATATATAAATATATATATATATATATAATATATATATATATATATATATATATATATATATATATATATATATATATATATATATATATATATATATATATATATATATATATATATATATATATTAACAAGTCGGCCGTCTCCCACCAAGGCAGGGTGACCCTAAAAGAAAGAAAATCCCCAAAAATAAAATACTTTCATCAACATTCAACTCTTTCATCTCACTCACACATAATCACTGTTTTTGCATAGGTGCTCAGAACACAACAGCTTAGAAGCATATACGTATGAAGATACACAACATGTCCCTCCAAACTGTCAATATCCCGAGCCCCTCCTTTAGATTGCAGGCATTGTACTTCCCATTTCCAGGATTCAAGTCAGGCTATATAAAAATAACCGGTTTCCCTGAATCCCTTCACTAAATATTACCCTGCTCACACTCCAACAGATCGTCAGGTCCCAAATACCATTTGTCTCCATTTACTCCTATCGAACACACTCACGTACGCCTGCTGGAAGTCCAAGCCCCTCGCCCACAAAACCTCCCTTACCCCTTCCTTCCAACCTTTTCGAAGACGACCCCTACCCCGTCTTCCTTCCCCTACAGATTTAAATGCTCTCCATGTCATTCTACTTTGATTCATTCTCTCTAAATGACCAAACCACCTCAACAACCCCTCTTCAGCCCTCTGACTAATACTTTTATCAACTCCACACCTTCTCCTAATTTCCACACTCCGAATTTTCTGCATAATATTTGCACTACACATTGCCCTTAGACAGGACATCTCCACTGCCTCCAACCGCCTCCTCGCTGCTGCATTCACAACCCAAGCTTTACACCCATATAAGAGTGTTGGTACTTCTATACTTTCATACATTCCCTTCTTTGCCTCCATAGATAATGTTTTTTGTCTCCACATATACCTCAATGCACCACTCACCTTTTTTCCTTCATCAATTCTATGAATAACCTCATCCTTCATAAATCCATCCGCCGACAGGTCAACTCCCAAGTATCTGAAAACATTCACTTCTTCCATACTCCTCCTCCCCAATTTGATATCCAATTTTTCTTTATCTAAATCATTTGATACGTTCATCACCTTATTCTTTTCTATGTTCACTTTCAGCTTTCTACCTTTGCACACACTCTCAAACTCGTCCACTAACCTTTGCAATTTTTCTATAGAATCTCCCATAAACACAGCATCATCAGCAAAAAGCAACTGTGTCAATTCCCATTTTGTATTTGATTCCTCATAGTTTAATCCCACCCCTCTCCCGAACACCCTAGCATTTACTTCTTTTACAACCCCATCTATAAATATATTAAACAACCCTGGTGACATTACACATCCCTGTCTAAGACCTACTTTTACCGGGAAATAGTCTCCCTCTCTTCTACACACCCTAACCTGAGCCTCACTATCCTCATAAAAACTCTTTACAGCATTTAGTAACTTACCACCTATTCCATATACTAGCAACATCTGCCACATTTCTCCCCTATCCACTCTATCATATGCCTTTTCTAAATCCATAAATGCAAAAAAACTTCCCTACCTTTATCTAAATACTGTTGACATATATGCTTCAATGTAAACACTTGATCTACACATCCCCTACCCACTCTAAAACCTCCTTGCTCATCCGCAATCCTACATTCTGTCTTACCTCTAATTCTTTCAATTATAACCCTACCGTACACTTTTCCTGGTATACTCAGTAAACTTATTCCTCTATAATTTTTACAATCTTTTTTGTCCCCCTTCCCTTTATATAAAGGGACTATACACTCTCTCCGCCAATCCCTAGTTACCTTCCCCTCTTTCATGCATTTATTAAACAAAAATACCAACCACCCCAACACTATATCCCCCCCTGCTTTTAACATTTCTGTCACGATCCCGTCAGTTCCAGCTGCTTTACCCCCTTTCAATCTACGTAATGCCTCACGCTCACACTCACATGCTGCTCTTCTTCACTCCTAAAAGATGGTATACCTCCCTGTCCAATGCATGAAATTACCGCCTCCCTTTCTTCGTCGACATTTAAAAGTTCCTCTAAATATTCTCGCCATCTACCCAAAACCTCCATCTCCCCATCTACTAACTCCCCTACTCTGTTTTTAACTAACAAATCCATTTGTTCCCTAGGCTTTCTTAACTTGTTTAACTCACTCCCAAATTTTTTTCATTATATGTATATATATATATATATATATATATATATATATATATATATATATTATATATATATATATATATATATACATATATAATATTAATAAAACAAAATACATTTACAGAAAAAAACAAAAACATGAATACAATGGCACAATGTATCAAAGATAAAGTTTTTTCCTTTCCAGCCCTCTCGAGGCTGGACGTGGCCAAGTATGCAGAAGCATTTCCCCTCGGGGATGGCGACGCTGAGGCGCGGGGAACATAAAAAGTGGTTTGCCCTTGGGTCCCGGGTTGGTTGTGGGATGATTTCGGGAAAACCCCAATTTTTTAAAGGGAAAACGTGTGGCATTTTTTCCACATGATCCCAAGGTCTCTGAATCCCACGGGGACAAATTGATACGTTGGCTAATTTTCCCTGTACTTGGATCTTTTTACTCCCCCTGGGGTCACCCAGCTTTCCCTGTCCCCCCCACACTGTGATGGAATAGGTTTCAGCCAGGTGGACCACGGGTTTAAGCCCCATGTTTAAGAGTTTTGCCATTTTTCCCAAGGAAAAATGGTGACCCCGGGTCGGGGGGGTTTGCGGGTTTTTGTGGGAAAATTTTTTAGCTGCAAGTGATCGGGCTCCCTTCGGCGGGCAACCAGCTGTAGAAAAGGGGCTCTCTTAATGATGTGGGTTGACCTCTTGTGTTTTTTGGCATGCCACCCCTTTGGGTTTTTGGAACAATTTAAGGGAACCCAAAACCGTTTTGGGTTCGGTTTTGAAACTTCGCCGAAAAATACACATATATTTTTGGTGTGAATTGGGGAAAGCGGCGCGACCCCTTTGCCAAAAAACGGAGGGTCTTGGGGTTCGAGTGGGTTTCCCCAAATTGCCGATTAAGGGGAAAAACTGTTTGGGGAAAGGAAGTCCCGGGGGTGGGGTAAACTCACGCCTGGAGGCGGGCAATCCCCCTATCTGATGTTGCACCCCTGAGCATATTATATATAAAATATATATATAATATTTTTAATATAAATAAAAATATATAAAATATATATATATATATTATATATATATATATATATATATATATATATAAATAAATATTTTTATTTTATGTCGTGCAAATATTTTAAAACGGGTTTAAATTTTAGCAAGAACTCTTTTAAAAAATTAAGTCCTTTCAAAAAATTTTTCCTTATACTTTTTTAAATTTTTATTTTTTTCATTAAGTTAATGAAAAAAAAATTAAAAATTTTTGGGCACCCAAAAAGGAACTTAGAAAACTTCCAAACCCTTTAAATTATAACACGAAAAATTTTATTTTAGCCTAACCCAACTAAAAACTTTTTAGTTTTGGTTTCCCAAAAAATTTAAATACAAACAAACACAGTAAAAATATATTTTTTTTCGTTGGGGGTTCAAAAAGTTTTTGGGGAAAAATTTTTAAATTGTTTACAAAAATTTTCATTTTTGTCCTATTAAACAAGATGAGCGGGCTTTTTTAACCAAGATGGCAAGTTTTTGGCCTATTGGGCAGGGACAATATATATATATATATTTTTAAAATATATAATATATAATATAAATATATTATATTTTATATATTTTTATTTTTGTTTTCTCAAAACAGTTGTTAAATGAAATTTTTTTCACGGAAATTTTTAAAATTAAATTTAAGTTCAGTTTCTTTAAATAAAGGTTAAAATTTTTTTTATTTGCTATCCTGTTTAAATTTTCCTGTTTCTTTTATTTCTTCATACAGTAAAATTTTTTTAAAGTTTTTTCCAAAACCTTCCAGGGAAAACGTCTCTTTAATTTTTACAAACATATTTTTATTATTACACTGCGGGCAACATTTAGTGTGAAAAGTAAAAATAATAAAAAAAATTGAAAATTAAATATTTTTTTTTTTTTCAAAAAATTTAATTTTAATATTCAAAACAACACCCACTAATAATAATAATAAAAATTAATAATAATAATAAAAATTTAATAATAATAAAATAATAAAAAATAATATAATAAAATAATAATAATAATAATAGTCAATCAAGTTCCCAATAAAACATATAAAATAATATAAAAATTTAATAAAAAATGGACAGAAAAAAAACTTAGTTGGGTCCTCCCTACATACCAGGCTACTTGTGGGTGTGTTTTGTGTGTGTGTGACCCGCTCAGCTTGGCCTCCCTCTTTCACTGCAACCATGAAAAAAAAGGTGACTTGTTTTCCACCCCGTACCTGTGGCCAACTTTTAAAAATTTAAAAGGGCCAAAACCCAATTTTTACTCCCACGTCCGGCGGGTTTGAAACGTCCCTCCATCTTACATACGTTTTCCCACTCGGCTCCTCCCCTGATAACAGGTGTGTGTGGGGGAAAAATTAATTTATGGTTGCGGGGGGCCGAGACTCGGCTCCGGGCTCCGTCTCTTCCGGGAACCCCTACTAGTCCTTTTCCCCCCTTTTTGCTCCCATGAGATTTATCATACCTCGTTTTTTAAACTATGTATTTTTTCCTCCCTCTACTATCTCATTTGGGCTAAACTATTCCACCCCCTGCTACTTTTATTGAAAAAATACTTCCTAACACCCCTTTTAAAATATCTGAATCTTAAAATTTCCAAAAGGTGTGCCCCCTTTTTTCTGTTTCCCAAACCCTTGGGAAACCCACCCTGTCTTTTGTCCCCCTTTGTCGTTCCTCTCAGTATTTTATATGCCCCGTTTTATCCCCCCCTATCTTTCTGTCTTCCCGGGGTTCATCACTGGGTTTTTCCCTTAATTTCTCCTCGTAGGGGCATACTTTTTTAGCTCCGGGGGGTAGTCTAGTTGCTTCCTTACTCTTGGCTAGGTTTTTGGGTTTTCCAAAAAATGGTGCTGTGTGTGTTGGGGTGTGTGTGTGTGGGGTTGGGTGGGGGTTTTGTGTGGGTGTGAGTGTGTGTGTGTGTTGTGTGTGTTTGTTAAATCAAACCCAAATTTTTTCTCACCTAATTTTGGTTGCAGGGGGCGAGACTCAGCTCCTGGCCCCGCCTTTTTCACTGATTTCCCACTGGTTTTCCCCTCTCTCTCTGGGTTTCCGAGCTTTGGGCAAAACCCTTCTTAAAAAATATGTTTTGGTTCCTTTCTCCACTACTTCCCTTGCTAGGCTATTTTCCCCTTGCTGACAACTCTATGGGCTGAAGAAATACTTCCTAACTCCCTGTGAAATCGTTGAGTCTTCAGCTTCCCGGATTTTGCCCTTTGTCCCCGTGTCCCCTCTTCTGGAACATCCTTTCTCTGTCCACCTTGTTATTCCCCCCAGTACTTTTATGTCGTTATCATGTTTTCCCCCTTACCCCCTTTTGCCTCCAGTGTCGTCAGTCCGGGTTTCCCTTAAAACCTTTTTTCCCCGTTTCGACATTCCCTTGAGGGTCTGGGATGCCTTGTTGCAAAAATTTTTGTACTTTCTCTAACTTCTTGACGTGCTTGACCCCGGGGTGGGTTCCAGGGCGGTGCTGCATACTCCAGTATGGGCCTAAATACACCGTTTTACAGTGTCTTGGGAAAGATTCCTTATTAAGGATCGGAAAAAGCTATTCTCTTTTGCCAGGGCCCCTTTTGCGCAGCAGGTTATTTGGTTGATGTGTGCCTCCGGTGATGTGCTCGGTGTTATGGTCACCCCAAAGGTCTTTTTTTTCCCCGAGTGAGGTCTGTAGTCCTTTTTCCACCAGCCTATACCCTGTCTGCGGTCTTCTTTTTTTCCCTCCCCCCAAACTTTTATGACTTTGCTTTTGGGGGTTTTATTGAATTTTGAGGGAAGCCAGTTACTGGAAAAACAAGTCCAGCCTCTCCAATTCTCTTTTCAGACCCCGCCCCTCCTCGTCCGATTTAATTCTTTCATCAAATTCCCCCCTCATCGCGAACAGGGACAAATTCAGAAATCTATTCTTCCATCATGTTTTCACATATATCAAAAATAGCACTGTTTTGGGCCCCGCCCCGTAACAGGCGCCCACTGTGATACCTCTTCCCGTACCATGACTCGTTGCTGGCCCCCCTGTCCCGGGAAACCCTTATCCAATTTTCGTGCCCTTTTCCTTTTTTTGTGTGGGGTGTTTTGGGGTTGTGTGTGGTTTTTACTAGGTTTTGTTCTGGTTTTTCAGGGGGGCTTCTCGATTCTTTGCTCCACTAAAAAAGCAATTATTCTTTTTACTGGCCTAAACCATCTTTAAACTGGGATTAAACCGCATTACCACTTTTCCCCTTCCAATGTTTCTACTTCCCAACTAAAACTTTAGATTTATGAGTATTTTCTGACATAGCTTGATAGTCAGCGGGTTTTTTTTTAAAAAATCTTTTTTTTATGGGGTTTTTGTTTCATCTTTGAAATTTTCCTCTACATAGTAAATTTTAAAATTTCCTAAAATTTTTCCCCCTTTCCCGGGAATTTTAAAGGGTTTGGTTTTCCCCGGCTTTTTTTGAAGGGCCCACAACTTTTTAGCTCAAAAATTTAAATTTTTAAACAAATTTTTCGGGCCCTTTTTTTAGGGCTTCTGGATTTTTTTTTGGGTTTAGGCGGGGATATCACGCATGGGCGTTAGAGTATGTTTTGGGGAAAAATACCAATCCCCGTACTGTACCTTGTATGATACCCAACCCTCCCTGCTCGGTCTCCCCAACACCCATTCCCGGGCCCTAAACTGTGTAATTTCTGAGGTTTGGCTAAGCTGTGTGTTTGGCCCTTTTAAAAAACGATTAGTGCATGTACGTTGTTTATTCACATTTTTCAGCCATTTTTTAAAATTCAATTTTCAAAACCAGGGTTTAAATTATTTTCAGGTTTGGGGAATAAATATTCAATTAGGAAAAAGGTTATATTAATCTTTGGGGAAATGGAAAAACCTTGAAGAACAGAGGGGTGAGGGGAAAGGGTTTCCAAAACCTGTTTTGGTTTATTAAATGAGACCACAAATTCGTTTGTTTTGTTTGTTTCTGTTGTTTCATCTTAAAAAAAAGAAAAGCAATAAATAAAAACCCCAAATTTTTCCCCCTTTTCGCTACCAAAAAAGCTGTTTTTTTCTCCCCTCTACTACTGAAACGTTTCTCCCATGTGAAATCCTTTAAATTTTCTCCTTTTTTTCCCCACCTCCGCGTAGATCGCCGGGGGGTTTAAAGGGGGCGTATCGCTTCACTATGGACTTTTTTGCCCGTGCCCCCCGGGTGGGCGGGGTTTTCTGAAGTCGATCATAAACAGCTCCGACCACTGACTTATCACTCCTGATTAGCGGTCTATCTGGGAACTAGATAATGGAATAGTTAAACGGTGTTAACTGTAACAAGATCTAAATGTTTTTTTCGAATCCAGTGGCGTGCTAACGTGGCATTCGATCCCAAATAATACAATACTGAATGGTATAATGATAGTGTTAAGAGGAAGTGAGCTAAACGGAGCGGAGGGTTGCCCGGGGTTGGTGTTCATCAGGGCTTTTACATGGCTCGACCTCCCATTCATGAATCATCCAGCTAAATCCGATGATTGTCAGGCCCAGGATAAATGTTCGGATGAACCTCCAGATAACCTTTTAAAGGATCTGTATAACTTGATCTATAACGAGGAAACTGCCATTAAAACACTTAAGTCTGTTTTAGTAAGTCACCTTAATGAGCACTGAGGAAGCTGCCAGCTATCCAGCCGCTCACCAGCCCACGCTATGGGCTGCTCCCCCATGTTAAAACACGGTATTACACAATATCTCCCTCTAATTACAGACCATCTAAATTATCTCTATCATTTGCGTCGGTTTCTTGTCTTAGGATGATGTCTTTTTTTGAGCTCCTCGATGCTGCATAACTCAGAGTCTCGTGTCCTAGGATCCATGCTCCTGCAGGCGGGGTTCCAACATTCTCAGACCAGCAAATTAACTCTGAGAATCTTAACTAGGTATCCACTAGATATGCTATTTACACATGTTAATGTTAGAATTACAGAACATTTATTATTTTTAACTCAAATACCTACAATAATTGTCAAATTTGTATTTTCACAGAAGTTAGAAAATGTAGTTCATAACTTCTTTGGTATGTGTGTGGGGGGACGGGGTGGGATGTTTCTAGCAACACTAGTATGTTTTATATTTATTTATAGCTAAGCTATGTGATCCATACGGGTTTCTCGCTCCCCCTTAATATAATAAAAATAACATATTTATCATGTATGCTCTTTGTTTGTGCTATTGTGTGAGAGCCTGTCACTATTGTCTCTTACCCTGTGTCAAGAATGTTATGTATGAGTCTCATTATATTGCGAGGGTCAGCCTATCACACACACATACACACACACGCACACGTACACACACACACATACATACACACACACACACACACACACACACACACACACACACACACGTTCGAGACACTGTACACCGTGTACATCAGGCCCATACTGGAGTATGCAGCACCTGTTTGAAACCCAAACTTGATCAAGCACATCAAGAAATTAGAGAAAGTGCAAAGGTCTGCGACAAGGTTAGTTCCAGACCTAAGGGGAATGTCCTATGAAGAAAGGTTAAAGGAAATCGGCCTGACAACACTGGAGGACAGGAGGGTTAGAGGAGACATGATAACAACATACAAAATACTGCGTGGAATAGACAAGGTGGACAGAGACAGGATGTTCCAGAGAGGGGACACAGAAACAAGGGGTCACAATTGGAAGTTGAAGACCCAGATGAGTCAAAGGGATATTAGGAAGTATTTCTTCAGTCAGAGAGTAGTCAGGAAGTGGAATAGCCTAGCAAGTGAGGTAGTGGAGGCAGGAACCATACAAAGCTTTAAGATGAGGCATGATAAAGCTCATGGAGCAGGGAGAGAGAGGCCCTAGTAGCGTCCAGTGAAGAGTCGGGGACAGGAGCTGAGTCTCGACCCCTGCAACCACAATTAGGTGAGTACACACACACACACACCACACAACACACCACACACACACACACATGAAAACCACACATGGGGGTCCCGAACACATAAGAGAGCGAAAGATGATGGATGTGGTGTTGGCAAACCTCATGCATCAACATGTGGGAACACTGCAGAGAGATGAGGGTGGGATGAGCCAGCAACTGGACCTCGTGCTCACCCTGAGTAGCTCAGACATTGAGTATATCACATATGAAAGGCCCCTTGGAGCCAAGGACCACGTGGTTATGAGCTTTGAATACATCGTGGAGCTAAAAGTGTAGTGGGTAAAAGGAGTAAAAAGGGAAAGCCAAACTATAAAAGGTGGGGGCTGCACAGGAACGAGGACCTTCCTGCTGGAGGTTCAGTGGAAACAGGAGTTGGTAGGAAAATCATTAAACGAAATAATGGACTTCGTAACAACAAAATGCAAGGAGGCAGAGGAAAGGTTTGCTCCCAGGGTAACAGAAATAACGGGAAGGACAGAACGAGCCCTTAGTTTACCCGAAGGTGTAGGGAGGCAAAAACTAAGTGCTCTAGAGAATGGAAAAAGTACAGAAGGCAAAGGACTCAGGAAAATAAAGAGATTAGTCGATGAGCCAGAAACGAGTATGCACAGATAAGGAGGGAGGTGCACCGGCAGTATGAAAACGACATAGCATCGAAAGTCAAGACTGACCCGAAACTTCTTTACAGCCACATCAGGAGGAAGGCAACAGTCAAGGACCAGGTAATCAGGCTGAGGAAAGAAGGTGGGGAGCTCACAAGAAAGGACCAAGAAATACGTGAGGAGCTCAACATGAGATTTCAGGAAGTATTTACAGTGGAGGCTGAAGGGACACTGGGAAGACAAAACTGCGTGGTACATCAACAAGGGATATACCAGCAAGTGTTGGATGAATTACACACAACTGAGGAGGAGGTGGAGGAGCTCCTAAGTGACCTTGATACCTCAAAGGCGGTAGGACCGGACAACTTCTCTCCGTGGGTTCTTAGAGAGGGAGCAGAGACACTATTTGTGCCACTAACCACAATCTTCAACACTTCCCTTGAAACTGGGCAGCTACCTGAAGTATGGAAGAAGGCAAATGAGGTCCCCATCTTTAAGAAAGGAGACAGGAATGAAGCAGTAAATTATAGACCAGAATCACTGACGTGTATACTATGCAAAGTCGTGGAGAAGATTATCAGGAGGAGAGTGGTGGAGCACCTGCAGCGGAACAAGATTATAAACGACAGCCAGCATGGAGTCATGGAAGGCAAATCCTGTGTAACAAACCTACTAGAGTTTTATGACAAAGTAACTGAAGTACGAAATGAGAGGGAGGGGTGGGTTGATTGCATTTTCTTGGGCTGCAAGAAGGCCTTCGACACAGATTCTCACAAGAGATTAGTACAGAAGCTAGAGGAACAGGCATATATAACAGGAAGGGCACTGCAATGGAACAGAGAATACCTAATAGGGAGGCAACAGCGAGTCATGGTCCGTGATGAGGTATCACAGTGGGCGCCGGTGACGAACGGAGTCACACAGGGGTCAGTCCTAGGACCAGTGCTATTCTTGGTATATGTGAACGACATGACGGAAGGGATAGACTCAGAAGTGTCCCTGTTTGCAGATGATGTGAAGTTAATGAGGAGAATTAAATCAGATGTGGACGAGACAGGTCTACAAAGAGACCTGGAAAGGCTGGAGACGTGGTCCAGCAACTGGCTCAAGAATTTAACACCGCCAAATGTAAAGTCATGAAGATCGGAGAAGGGCAAAGAAGACCACAGACAAAGCATAGGCTAGGAGGCAAACATCGCCAGAAGCACACATTAACCAGATAACTGCTGCGGCATGTGGGCGCCTGGCAAACTTAAGAACAGCGTTCCGGTACCTCAGTAAGGAATCGTTCAAGACTTTATACACTGTGTACGTCAGGCCCATACTGGAGTACGCAGCACGAGTTTGGAACCCACACCTGATCAAACACTTCAAGAAATTAAAGAAAGTGCAAAGGTTTGCAACAAGGCTAGTTCCCTCTCTAAGGGGAATGTCCTATGAAGAAAGGCTAAAGGAAATCGGTCTGACGACACTGGAGGACAGAAGGGTAAGGGGAGACATGATAATGACATACAAAATACTGCATGGAATAGACAAGGTGGACAGAGACAGGATGTTCCAGAGATGGGACACAGACGCAAGGGGTCACAATTGGAAGCTGAAGACTCAGATGAGTCAAAGGGAATGTTAGGAAGTATTTCTTCAGCCACAGAGTTGTTGGGAAGTGGAATAGTCTGGCAAGCGATGTAGAGGAGGCAGGAACTATAAATAGTTTTAAGGCGAGGTTTGATAAAGCTCATGGAGCAGGGAGAGGGAGGATCCAGTAGCAATCAGTGAAGAGGCGAGGCCGGGAGCTGAGTCTCGACCCCTGCAACCACAATTAGCTGAGCAATTAGGTAAGTACACACACACACACACACACACACACACACACACACACACACACACATACACACACACACACATACAAACACATACTCACACACACACATACACATACACATACACACACACACACACCGTTCACACCGAAACAAAGGAGAGGAAGATGAAATGGATGGTGGTACTGGATAAACTTCATGCATCAACATGTTAGACACACATACCAGAGAGAGGAGAGGAGAGAGACTGATTTTTCAGCAAGACTGGACCTTTTATTCACCTTGAGGTAGTGTCAGTGGAACGCCTTCCAACTGAACAAAAGAAACTAATGGAAAATAATTAATAAAGAAATGGGTTTAGGAAAAACAAGAAAATCATTTTTGAGAAATTTTACTTAAAATTTAAATATAAAAAAAAAATGGCCTTCAGTTCTTGTAGTTGGGGTAGGAGTAAGTAATGGCCCTAGATAGTTCCTCTGATGTTAATTTATGTAGGTTATCCTGGGAGATGGTAATCCGATGTTCTGGAATTCATACACTGGATGAGCACGAGTAGAATAGTAAGGGCCGGTAGTTGTAGAATAATGTAAAAAAGTATTATTAACACTCGTCTTGCCCCTTTATCTGGCGTCTATCCTGGAAGACCACGCAGGAACAGAGCTGCAAAAAAGAGAAAATAAAATGGTTACCCTAGTCATGATAATATAAAAATTTAAGAAAGAAAAAAGAATGATAAATGCCAGAAATCCATTACTGGTAACAGCAACACTAGGAAAGAACAAACAGTAATACTCCTGGTAGAATCACCCTACCTGATTAGGAGAAGAGTGGAGGCGAAGTGACTCTCCAAACTTCAATCCACACCAGGTAAGGTCAATATTACCAGGAGTAGAAACTTTAACAACTCGGACACCAGGAACTAGTTTTGCCCCAGCCCGCCAGAGAGGGGGGGGTATGTGCGCGCGCAACGTAGCTCGCTAATGGTTCCTGGTTGCCCGAACAACCTTAACCCCACTTACACCTACTTTTCCCTCACAAGTAGTTCGGACATCGAGGGTATCATGTATGAAAGGCCCCTGGGAGCTAGTGATAATGTGGTTCTGTGCTTCGACTACATAGTTGAGTTCCAAGTGGAGAGAGTAGCAGGAATAGGGTGGGAAAACCAAACTACAAAAGGGGGAACTACTCAGGCATGAGGAACTTCCTTCAAGACATTCAGTGGGAGAGGGAACTGACAGGAAAACCAGTACAAGAAATGATGGACTATGTAGCAACAAAATGCAAGGAGGCAGAGGAGAGGTTTGTTCCCAAGGGAAACAGAAATAATGGGAAGAATGGAACGAGTCCTTGGTTCACCCAAAGGTGTAGTGAGGCAAAAACTAGGTGTACTAGAGAATGGAAAAGGTACAGAAGACATAGAACTCAGGAAAATAAAGAAATCAGCCGAAGAGCCAGAAACGAATATGCACAGATAAGAAGGGAGGCTCAGAGACAATATGAAAATGACATAGCATCAAAAGTAAAGACTGACCCGAAGCTGTTGTACAGCCACATCAGGAGGAAAACAACAGTCAAGGACCAGGTAATCAGACTGAGGAAGGGTGATGGGGAATTCACCAGAAACGACCCAGATGTATGTCAGGAGCTCAACACAAGATTTAAAGAGGTATTTACAGTGGAAACCAGTAGGACTCCAGGAAATCAGAACAGGGGGGCACACCAGCAAGTGCTGGATGAGGTACATATAACCAAGGAGGAGGTGAAGAAGCTGCTATGCGAACTTGACATCTCAAAGGCGGTGGGACCAGACAACATCTCTCCATGGGTCCTTAAAGAGGGAACAGAGATACTGTGTGAGCCATTAACAAAGATCTTCAACACATCATTTGAAACTGGGCAACTCCCTGAGGTATGGAAAATGGCAAATGTAGTCCCAATTTTTAAAAAGGGAGACAGACATGAGGCACTAAACTACAGACCTGTATCACTAACGTGTATAGTATGCAAGGTCATGGAGAAGATCATCAGGAGGAGAGTGGTGGGACACCTGGAAAGAAACAAGTGTATAATTGACAACCAGCACGGTTTCAGGGAAGGAAAATCCTGTGTCACAAACCTACTAGAGTTTTATGACTAGGTGACAGAAGTAAGACAAGAGAGAGAGGGGTGGATCGACTGTATATTTTTGGACTGCAAGAAGGCCTTCGACACAGTTCCTCACAAGAGGTTACTGCAAAAGCTAGAGGATCAGGCACACATAACAGGAAAGGCACTGCAATGGATCAGAGAGTAGCAGTATACAAGTGATATGTGTGGTAAATGAGGACTCAAAAGGGCAACGAGAAAAGAATAGCTGAAGAAGTCAGCGGCGGAAGGGCGAGGTGCACGAGTCATCGTACAGCGAGCATCGTACAGCGAGCATCGTACATCAGGCATCTGGATGGACGTCCCCTCTGAGGAGTAACGTACAAATCACCTGTTTGTGGTTGGCGGGAAGTTTTGAGTGGTAGAGCCGGCCCTGCGGTCACTGGTAGCTCGCTATCTAAACCCTGCTCCAGGGCGATTATCATACACACAACACCTAGCAGTAGTAGGAAGATAAAATTTGTAGGAGCAAGGAATAGGCAGGAGGATTAAGTCGTGGCTAATGGGACTACAGCCCTGACAACAGTTTCGAGAGATAATGTTTTAGGACACAAAGACAGTACAATCTGAGAAGCAAGTATTGGGTACACATGTAGTAAAAGGTAGTACATAACTGGGTGAAAGAATGACTTGTTAACACACGCTAGTATTATAATTATTAGAATTACTCTCAGTGTTAATGATATCTTATTAGTATTACGGATACACAGAGGTGAATTGTATTTCTGGGACATATAAACAACTGACGTGCTCACAAACACACGCGTGCACACACATACACTTGGGGCCAGGAGCTGAGTCTCGACCCCTGAAATCACAACTAGGTGAGTACACACAGCTGATCCTTGGAATTTGACCGCGTCCCCTCACCACCCCACACACCATTCCCTCCCCCACAGACCTTTCCCCTCCCCCGCTCTTGCCTTCACTCCCTCCTCCCTCCTATGTTTCCCTCTCCCCCTCCCTCGCGTTTCTCTCTCTCATAGCCTTTTTCCCTCCCCTTCCCCCTACTCTTTCTTTCTCTCTCTCCCTCTCTCTCTCTCCCTCCTCTTCTCTCTCTCTCTCTCTCTCTCTCTCTCTCTCTCTCTCTCTTTCTCTCTCTTCTCTCTCTCTCTCTCTTCTCTCTCTCTCTCTCTCTCTCTCTCTCTCTCTCCCTCTCTCTCCTCTCTCTCTCTCTCTCTCTACTCTCTCACTCCATCACCATATCTCTCACCCTCCTCTCTCTCTATAGGCTTCTCTCTCCATCTCTCCATTTCTCTCTCTCATAGCCTTTTCCCTCACCCTCCTTTCTCCCTCTCTCTCTCTCTCTCTCCCTCTCCCTCTCCCTCTCTTTCTCCCTCTCTCTACCCTTTCTCTCCCCCTCACATTTCTCTCTCTCTCCCCCTTGGTCTTATCCCTCACTCCCATACTCTCTCCTCTCTCTCCCTCTTTCTACCCTTTCTCTCTCCTCTCTCTCCCTCTTTCTACCCTTTCTCTCTCCCCCTCGCACCCTCTCCCTCCTCTAGCCTTCTGTCTGTGGTAAAAAAAAAAAAAAAAAAAAAAAAAAATGGGTGGCCCTAGAGGACGGAAAACCAGAGATCTGGTAGACGAACCAGGTAGGAAAGACTGGGAGTTAGAGCTCCAAAAAAGGGAGGAAGATTGGGGAAGGAAGATAGAGCTTGGTAAGAAAATGGAGGAGCGGATAGCTGTAGAGTGCAGGAAGTGGGAAGTACAGGTCTTAGCAGCAGAAGCTAGGATACAGTGCTTAGAAGAGAAACTGCAAAGCCTGAAACAGATTAGAGAGACAAATGACAATTCAGATGTGACATCAGGAAATTCAATGTCAGGCGCAGACAAGGGGACGGTAAGCAACAACGGAGACATGCAGTACACGAAGGCCCTATCAGACCCACGTGGGGCCAGGGAAAAGACGAGGAGCACACTAAGATCAAATGACAGGTCCGAAGACAATGAAGGTATGCTATATGCAGAGATTCTAACAGCCAACTGCAGTAGCAAGGGGCAGCTGGTCATGAAAGACAGTTCACTGAGAATAGAAGTTTCAGATATGACAGGGACTGAAGGCAAGAACATGTCAATGGAAGGAAATAAAATGCCTCAGAGGAAGCAGATGGAGACTCAGTGGTAGGAGGAAAGGGCGAGGTCAGTTTTTGTGTACGGGCTCCAAAAAGCCAAGGGGGACAACTTTGAAGAAATAAAACAGGAGGAGAAAAAAATGATTGAAGGCATCATGAAAACAATAAGGGAGGGCGATATGACCCAGGTGACAAATTTTCAGAGAATTGGGTGGTTTGCGAGTGGAAGGATACGGCCTGTCAGAGTAACTTTCAAGGAAGAATCAGTTCGAACCAGGATTCTGCAAGAGAAAGCAAGACTGAAGGACAAACAGAGGTACCAGAGAGTATACCTCGACCTGCAACAGAACACAAGAAGAAAGGACTACACTGAAAGAGAGGGTACAGAGATGCAAGGAGGAACGAGAGGCAATGACGAAAATGAGCAGGACTCAGACACAGGAGGAAGGGCAAACACACCCCACAGAATCTCCCACCAAAAGACTCCAACCGCGACATTCCCAACGCAACTGAGCAACCTATACTACAACCCACTCACTGTTCCCTCTGCCACCAACCCCCATATCACAAACCTCACCCCAACAGCTGTCCCTTATGGGCATTCTGACCCCACCCCCATCATCACAAACCCCACCTACACCACTGCCCCATATAGGCCCCCACCAAGGCTCTCGCTCCCCCAACCCCAATATTCTTGCATGACCACAATGATAGAAAAGAAACTGAAAGTTTGGTACACAAACGCGGATGGAATAACGAATAAACATGAGGAGTGGAACGAAGGAATCAGTGAAAAATCCCCAGACATCATAGCAGTCACAGAAACAAAACTCGCTGAGACAATAACAGACACAATCTTCCCAACGGGATATCAGATCCTGAGGAAAGATAGGAGTAGAGGGGGAGGAGGGGTTGCACTGCTCATAAAACACCGATGGGGATTTGAGGAAATGGAAGGCATGGACATGATTGGAGAAAGAGACTACATTGTAGGTACAATTCAGTCCGGAGAACATAAAGTAGTCATTGGAGTGATGTATAACCCACCACAGAACTGCAGGAGGCCAAGAGAGAAGTACGAAGAAAACAACAGGGTGATGGTGGACACACTGGCTGAGGTGGCAAGAAGAGCTCACTCGAGCAGAGCAAAGTTACTGGTAATGGCCGATTTCAACCACAGGGAGATCGACTGGGAAAACCTGGAGCCACATGGGGGTCCCGAAACATGGAGAGCCAAGATGATGGATGTGGTACTTGAAAACCTCATGCATCAACATGTCAGGGACACAACAAGAGAGAGAGTGGAGGATGAGCCAGCAAGACTGGATCTTGTGTTCACCCTGAGCAGTTCAGACATTGAGGACATCACTTACGAGAGGCCCCTTGGAGCTAGCGATCACGTGGTTCTGAGTTTTGATTATATAATAGAGTTACAAGTGGAGAAGGTAACAGGAACTGAAGGGGACAGGCCAAACTATAAAAGGGGGGGACTACACAGGTATGAGAAACTTCCTGCAGGAGGTTCAGTGGGACAGAGAAATGGTAGGAAAATCAGTAAACGAGATGATGGAATATGTGGCAACAAAGTGCAAGGAGGCAGAGGAAAGTTTTGTTCCCAAGGCAAACAGAAATAATAGGAAGACCAAAACGAGTCCTTGGTTTACCCGAAGGTGTAGGGAGGCAAAAACTAAGTGCAACAGAGAATGGAAAAGGTACAGGAGGCATAGGACCCAGGAAAACAAGGAGATTAGTAGAAGAGCCAGAAACGAGTATGCACAGATAAGGAGGGAGGCCCAGCGACAGTATGAAAACGACATAGTATCGAAAATCAAATCTGACCCGAAACTGCTGTATAGCCACATTAGGAGGAAGACAACAGTCAAGGACCAAGTGATAAGGCTGAGGAAAGAAGGTGGAGAACTCACAAGAAACGATCAAGAGGTATGTGTGGAGCTCAACACGAGATTTAAGGAAGTATTTACAGTAGAGACAGGAAGGACTCTGGGGGCACAGACCAGATGGGGACACCAGCAAGGAATACACCAACAAGTGTTGGACGACATACATACAGATGAGGAGGAGGTGAAGAAACTGCTAAGGGACATCGATACCTCAAAGGCAATGGGACCGGACAACATCTCCCCGTGGGTCCTTAGAGAGGAAGCAGATATGTTGTGCGTGCCACTTACCACAATCTTCAACACGTCCCTGGAAACTGGGCAACTACCTGAGGTATGGAAGACGGCAAATGTAGTTCCATTTTTAAAAAGGAGACAGAAAAGAGGCACTAAACTATAGACCTGTGTCATTGACGTGTATAGTATGCAAAATTATGGAGAAGATTATCAGGAGGAGATTGGTGGAGCACCTGGAACGGAACAAGAGTATAAATGCCAACCAGCACGGATTCACGGAAGGCAAATCCTGTGTCACAAACCTTCTGGAGTTTTATGATAAAATAACAGAAGTAAGACACGAGAGAGAGAGGTGGGTTGATTGCATCTTCTTGGACTGCAAGAAGGCCTTTGACACAGTTCCTCACAAGAGATTAGTGCAGAAGCTAGAGCATCAGACGCATATAACAGGAAGGGCACTGCAATGGATCAGAGAATACCTGACAGGGAGGCAACAACGAGTCATGGTACGTAATGATGTATTACAGTGGGTACCTGTGACGAGCGGGGTCCCACAGGGGTCGGTCCTAGGACCAGTGCTACTTTTGGTATATGTGAACGACATGATGGAAGGGTTAGACTCAGAAGTGTCCCTGTTTGCAGATAATGTGAAGTTAATGAGGAGAATTAAATCTGATGAGGACCAGGCAGGACTTCAAAGAGACCTGGACAGACTGGACACCTGGTCCAGCAAATGGCTTCTCGAATTTAATCCTGCCAAATGTAAAGTCATGAAGATTGGGGAAGGGCACAGAAGACCACAGACAGAGTATAGGCTTGGTGGCCAAAGACTGCAAACCTCACTAAAGGAGAAAGATCTTGGGGTGAGTATAACACCGAGCATGTCTCCGGAAGCACACATCAATCAGATAACTGCTGCAGCATATGGGCGCCTGGCAAAACCTGAGAACAGCATTCCGATACCTTAGTAAGGAATCGTTCAAGACACTGTACACCGTGTATGTCAGGCCCATACTGGAGTATGCAGCACCTGTTGGAACCCGCACTTGATAAAGCACGTCAAGAAAACTAGAGGAAAGTACAAAGGTTTGCCACAAGGTTAGTTCCAGAGCTAAGGGGAATGTCCTATGAAGAAAGTTTAAAGGGGAAATCGGCCTGACGACACTGGAGGACAGGAGGGTCAGGGAGACATGATAACGACATATAAAATACTGCGTGGAATAGACAAGGTGGACAAAGACAGGATGTTCCAGGAGGGGACACAGAAACAAGAGGCCACAACTGGAAGTTGAAGACACAAATGAGTCAGAGAGATATTAGGAAGTATTTCTTCAGTCATAGAGTTGTAAGGCAGTGGAATAGCCTAGAAAATGACGTAGTGGAGGCAGGAACCATACACATTTTTAAGACGAGGTTTGATAAAGCTCATGGAGCGGGGAGAGAGAGGGGCCAGTAGCAACCGGTGAAGAGGCGGGGCCAGGAGCTAAGACTCGCCCCCGCAACCACAAATAGGTGAGTACAAATAGGTGAGTACACACACACACTAACACACACACACACAACACACACACACACACACACACTCATGCACACACACACACACAGACACACACACACACACACACACACACACACACACACACACCACACACACACACACACACACACACACACACACACACACACACACACACACACCATCCTCCTCCTGTCTTCTTGGTTTACACGTAACACTTAAAAGGCGATGAAATGGATGGATGGAATCTCTTACTCACCTATTTTTGGCAAGCTAAAAACAATTATTTTACCTCTCCCCATTTTAAACCCAATTCCATTATTATATTTTATTATCGTTAAATTCTCATTGTGCAGTTTTTCTCACTGTTTCATACGTTTAATTTTTCCACAATGTTAAAATTCACTGTGAGGCTGAAAAGCACTTAGTAGGAAGATGTCAAAGATTTGTTCTGAAGTTCATTGTGTAAATGAGGATCACACATATATTCTGGTGACTTTGAGGCTGGCACAGGTGTTGTAATATTCTCAAGGCTGGCACAGGTGTTGTAATGGTCTCAAGGCTGGTACAGGTGTTGTAATGGTCTCAAGGCTGGTGCAGGTATTGTAGTGGTCTTAAGACTGGCACAGGTGTTGTAATGGTCTCAAGGCTGGTACAGGTGCAGTAGTGCCCTTGAAACTGGAACCGGTGTAGTAGTGCCCAGCAGAATGACATTGGATTATGGGTGACGCTGAGTCTCTGACTGATGCCATAGAGGGTCTTTGAAACTGGAACTGATAATAGTCTCAATATTACCCACGACACGAGTCCTGCAACAAACATGATTAAGCTACGACGAGAGACTAAAAGAAATTAGCCGATTAACACTATGGTGACGAAGAATCAGAGTAAATACGACCTAAAACTTGTCAGATGAATTTATATGGCAGAAAGAGATTGTTTTAAACAGGAGAGAGATTGTTTTAAACTGGAGAGAGATCAGGAAGTAAATATGGAAAGAACCGACTCAAAGGAGTCACAGGAACGTTATTAAGTTCGAGCTATATCTGAGGTGGGCGAGGAAGTGAAGCGATCTGAAAATGGAAGTAATGGATGCAGCTTTCTATACACAGCTTTAAGAGTAGGCATAATAGTGCTTGGGAGACTATAAATATAATTACAAGAGATAAGATACACTACACAAATAACCCTTACACAGAAGAATGAAACTCATGACGACGTTTCGGTCCGACTTGGACTATTAACTTTCTGGGGACATAATTAGTTTCTCGTCTCCTCAGCCTCAACCAGGTGAATGTATATATTATATTAACAATTCTATACAATACCGTCAAAATGATAAATAAGACACATGTGCAACACTTAGGTATCTTTATTATCGCAACTTTCCGGCTTCGTCGGTGGAATATAGATGTGATTTTAATACCAGAGACAGTTTTAAATTCCCTTGTCTCCATTATTCAAATCACCTTTGTATATGACTGAGTACAAAGGTGATGTAGCTAAAAGTTTCAGCAGTACAGATCCCCAAGTGAGTATAACTATGTGAGGACAACTGATGATTAAGACACATGTGGACATGTGGGTATCTTTATTGCTTAAACGTTTCGCCCACACAGAGGCAGCAGGTGTAGTAGTGAAATGAAGATGATGTAATCAGTTCATCAAGTACAATTGTGAGTACTATTGTACTACTTGTGTACACACATCCACACCCACGTTCATCCACATGCACTCCAGCTCACAAACACACAAAAAAAAAAACACTTGCAATGAATGCAACTGTTTTAATGACTTGAGAACCGGACAAAACGCGCTCAAATTAATTAGGGAAAGTCGACGATAATCTCCATATCTCAAGAATAAACAAATACCGAAACATAATAATAATAATAATAATAATGTCTTTACTGGCGGCATTTAGATGCATCTCTCCGTCCTACCAATAAATCAAACGAAATACATCATTATAATGTATTATTTGTACGTTACCACTTTGCACACAAAGGAGCCCTTTGCTCTCCACTTCGCTCGGTTCATTAGTGTTTTCTTCAGAGGTTCTCATTCGGGCACCACCATGATAACCTTCCCACCATGATAACTTTCCCACCATGACGATCACAGCCTAGATTGTGGCGTTCGAATATTCCCACCAGACTGACTTGTTGATGTGTTCGATAAGGCTCGGGAGATTTTTTTTTATGGCGGGTTGAATATTATCCCCAAAATTGACTTGTTGATAAAGGCGAAGCAACTAGTTGAAAATTAGCCTCAAATTGATTGGTTGATAAGGTCGAGGAGCCCTTGGTGGAGGAGAGGCGTGAAGGACCTTAGCGCCTCCCACCCACACCTGCTAAGCCTCCTTAATTAATTCCATAACATGCATACATTAAAGCAAATGAGACAGCATTGATGTGTTTATGAGGAATTCCGACTGACAGCTTATTCATCAACATTTATCTTTTGTGAGTATTGTGATGACACTATAGGCTGTGATGGGTATGCTGATGGGGTGGGCGGGTGGATAGGACGCTGATGGGATGGGTGGATGGTGGGGATTGTGATGGGGATGGGTGGGTTGCGTGGATGTTAGTGTGTGGTGGGTGAAGGCTGGGCTAGGATGCGGATAGAAGTGGGTGAGTGGAGAGGAAGTTGATGAGGGTGCCTTACTGGGCTGCTGATGAGGGGGTTGGAGGTGTTGATGGACTTAAGGGGTAATGGTGGGTAGTATTGGTAGTTATGAGGGGCATGGGTACTGATGGTGCCAAGGGTAGTGATGAGTGACATAGATACTGACGGTGGAAGGGGTAGTGATGAGTGACATGGGTGCTAACGGTGGCACGGGTGGTGATGAGTGGCATGGGTACTGACGGTGGCAAGGGTAGTGATGACTGGCATGGGTGCTGACGGTGGCAGGGGTAGTGATGACTGGCATGGGTGCTGACGGTGGCAGGGGTAGTTATGAGTGGCATGGGTACTGATAGTGGCAGGGATACTGATGGAACAGTTGGCGTGGTTATTGATGGAGCATGGAAGAGAAGACGAAAATGGCCTGACTCATCTAATCTCTTCCAAATCAAGAGGAAATGAAAAAAAAAATGATCGTCTTGTATATAGTGACTGAGCGGTGAAGACGCAGGAATTCTTAAAGTTTATGTATACTGATCGTTATGTTGAAAATGGTATAAAATACCGTGAGTAAAACATATGTGCAACAGTTGGGTATCTTTATTATTGAAACGTTTCGCCCACAGTAGGCTTCTTGAGTCAAATACCGAGGCAGCAGGTGTAGATGTTATCGTCAGTGAAATGTTGAGCACTCATATTTACTTAAAAATTCACTGTATAGAGACGCTTTATAAGAGAGCAGATTATAAGTAAATACTTGAATGAGACAGAAACAAGAGAGAGTTTGTGTATTTCGTAACTCCAGCTAAGAGCCTCCATGTCTGCTGAAGACGGCGTCATTTTTAAGTGTCTCTCTACGTGGATAATGACCTCTCACTAACAAGATTATACACTGACACTTTTACAACATTATCGCTCACAGAGAAAATATTTGTTTTAATTTTCTCTTTGATCCCAAAGTAAACTTTTTTCTTTGCTTGTATTCAAAATAAAAGTTCGCTTAATATGTCTAGAAATCAACTCACCAGAAAGATAATTATTCTAACACCTCGGTTTATTGACACACCCAAAAAAAACTTTGTTTCTTTGATGTTGATTAACCAGGCAGAGATATACACAGAACAAAAAATAAAAAAAATAGTCACAACCACAGAGCCTTACTTACATTTACCATTATCTCCCTCTCCCACAATAATTAAGACTAATGGTTATAATCACAACCATAATTTTTAAAGGGGTGGACCGGCAAACCAGCGGAAGGCTTAGGCCAGATGACCAAATGTTCCAGCTGCGAGTCATCATATGACTAAGACCCGCGTCAGGAAACACTTGTCCTTTTTCCTGACAAACTTTACCTAACCAAACCTAATTCCTCTTCCCCTCCCGCACATTCAGGAGGAAAAATTCGTTCCCGTATCGTACATTGCCTCTCAACACAGAGCAACATTATCTTTCATTTCCATTCAGCCCCACTCAAATATTTGTCTCCCATTTTCAAATAGCCACTAAGAGATGACTTATAAACCGACCCGACAACAAATAAAGTGTTTGTCTTAACTTTTCCAGCTGATCATACTCACAAATATTACACAAACAGAGCTGGCCAGTATAAATGGAGCAGTATCATGCAAGGAGAGGCGTGGTGCGGTGTGTAAATGAAGTGACGGGCCAGTTGTATATTGCTATTAGCTGCCTCGTGCGTGTACACAATGGTGTTAATGAAGCATTACACTGAGTGATGGTGCCAGAGGTCTCACGCCTGGACCTTCCCTATGTATGAGGACGTATCTTGCTACTGGGTTGCATTCCTAGCTATCAGCGAATCTTACGTCACGCCCAGTAACATTCTTCACACCCTCCGCTTCATTACCGGGAATGACGCACGCTTTCAGTACCGGTATAGCTATTTACATGTCATAAAATCTTCTCAGTAAGTATATTAACCAAGTTACTTACACAGATGTGTACGCCCCAATATTTGGTGAAACATCAGCCTGGTGAGGCGCTTAGTTACAGGTTCCCCCATAAGTCACAGCTAGTAGCATACTACATATATTCAAAATAGAAAATACACCAGAAACAGGCGGAACTTGTTATTTAGTTATATTCCTTCGGTATTAGATAATAATTAGACACACTATTCGGTTTATGGCATTATATTGAGATGTTTCATCCATACACACTTTATCAATTCTCTAAGAGAAGTGATAAAATGTCTAGAAGTTGAAATGACTTCTCAGTAAAATATTATAAACTGAAGAGTGTCTCGGTGTATAATTCCATTTATGCATATATATGTATATATCCCCTCAACACACGCACACACACACACACACACACACAACACACACACCACACACACACAACACACACACACACACACACACACACACAATGACAATTCGGATGTGACATCAGGAAATTCAAAGTCAGGCGCAGACAAGGGGATGGTAAGCAACAACGGAGACATGCCGTACACGAAGGCCCTATCAGACCCACGTGGGCCAGGAAAAGACGATGAGCACACTAAGATAAACGACTGGGGGACAAAAAAAGGGAAAACCCAGAAGTATACCTCAACCCGACAGAACACAAAAAAGAAAGGGACTAACGAAAGAGAGGGTACAGGGGACCAAGGAGGAACGAGAAGCAATGAAAATGAGCAGGACCCGGGACACAGGGGGAAAAGGGCAAACACCCCCCAACAGACCCTCCCCCAAAAATTCCCCCCGCGACTTTCCTAAACGCAACTGGGGAAACCCTTTATCCCACACCCATTCCACTTTTTCCCTCTGCCCCCAAACCCCCCATATCACAAACCCCCCCCAAAACAGCTGCCCCTTAGGGGCATTCGACCCCACCCCCATCAACAAAAACCCCACCTAAAACCACAGCCCCATATAGGCCCCCCCCAAGGGCCTCTCGCCCCCCCAAAAACCCCGGGATTTTGCTTTGCCAAAAAAGGGTAGAAAAAAAAACTAAAGGTTTGGTACCAAACGGGGGTTTGGAAATTTAACGAAAAAAAACTTTGAGGAGGGGAAAATGAAAAAAATCGGGAAAAAAAACCCCCAGACACAAGCACACAAAAAACAAAACTGTTTGAGAAATAACAGACACAATCTTCCCAACAGGATACAGATCCTGAGGAAATTTTTAAAGGGAAATTTAGAGGGGGGGGGAGGGGTTGCACTGCTCATAAACACCCCAAAGGGGATTTGAGGAAATGGAAGGCAGGAAAAATGATTGGAGAAAGAGACTACATTGTAGGGAAATTCAGCCGGAGAAAAATAAAAATAGTCATTGGAAGTGAATTATACCCACCACAGAACTGCAGGAGGCCCCAAAAGGGGGAGTACGAAAAAAACAAAGGGGTTTATGGTGGGGCACATGGCTGAGGGGGGGCAAAAAAAAGCTCACTCGGCAGAGCCCAAAATTAATGGTTTGGGGGGATTTCAACCACAGGGGGATCGACTGGGAAAACCTGGAGCCCCATGGGGGTCCCGAAAAATGGGGAGCCAAGATGGTTTGGGTGTTTGGGACTTTTAAAAAACCTTTATGCATCAAAATGTCAGGGACCCCAAACCCGAGAGAGAGGGGAGGATGAGCCAGCAAGAAAGGTTTTTGTGTTCACCCCGAGAGTTCAGACATTTAGGAATCACTTACCCAGAGGCCCCCTTTGGGGCTAGCGTTTATGTGGTTTTTGAGTTTTGGGTATATAATTGAGTTACAAAATGTAGAAGGAAAAAGGAAATGAAGGGGGCAGGCCCCAAAATATAAAAAGGGGGCCTTTCACAGGGATGAGAAATTTTTTGCAGGAAGGGTTTAGTGGGACAGAAAAAATGGTTTTGGAAAATCAGTAAACGAAGGGTGATGGGTTATGTGGCAAAAAAAGTGCAAGGGGGGCAGAGGAAAGTTTTGTTCCCAAGGGAAACCGTCCAGGGCCCCCCAAAAAGAGTTTCCTTTGGGTTTTCCCGAAGGTGTAGGGGGGGCAAAAAATAAGGGCAACAAAAGAATGGAAAAGGTAAAGGAGGCTAGGGCCCAGGAAAACAAGGAGTTAAATAGAAAGAGCCGAAAAGAAATATGCGAAAATTTAAGGGGGGGGGCCCCGCGACGTATGAAAAAGACTAGATCGAAAATCAAAATTGGGCCCGAAAAATGCTGTATTTGGGACATTAGGAGGGAAGGGGCAACAGTCAAGGACCAGGTGATAAGGTGAAGGGGAAAAAAAGGTTTAAGAACTCACAAGAAAAAGATTTAAGGGTATGTGAGGGAAATTTAACACCCAGATTTTTAAAGGGAAATATTTTTCGTAAAAGAAGGAAAGGGCTTGGGGGGAAGACCAGATGGGGGCCACCAGAAGGAATACACCCAAAAAGTGTTGGACGGGCTACTTTCAGATGAGGAGGAAAGGTTTAAAAAAAACTGCTAAGGGGGCCCTCGTACCTTTAAAGGCAATGGGACGGGCAAAAATCTCTCCCTGGGGTCCTTTGAGGGGAGCAGTATGTTTTTGGGGTGCCATTTCCACCCAAACTTAACCCCATCCCCGGGAAAAATGGGCAACTACCCGAGGTATGGAAGACGGCAAATGTAGTTCCCCTTTTTAAAAAAGGAGACAGGGAAAAGAGGGGCCCAAAAATATAGGGCCTGTGTCATTTACGTGTTTTTAGTTTCGCAAAAATTTTGGAGAAGATTATCAGGAGGAGAGTGGGGGAGCACCTGGAAACCCGGGAAAAGGAGTAAAAAATGCCTCCCGCACCCGGAAATTTCCCCCGGGAAAGGGAAATCCGTGTCACCAAAACCTTTTTGGAGTTTTATGATAAAATAAAAGAAGTAAACAAGGGGAGAGAGGGGTGGGTTGATTGATCTTCTTGGGAAAGAAAGATTTTGGGGTGGTATAACCCCGAGCAGGTCGGGGGAAGCACACATAAATTCAGATAACTGCTGCGCATAGGGGGCCCCCTGGCAAACTTAAAGAACAGCATTCCGATACCTTAGTAAGGAATCATTAAAAGACACTTTTAAACCGGTATTTTCAGGCCCATACGGAGTTTTTTTTGGGGGCACCCCCTTTTTTGGAAACCCGCACTTGTTTAAAGCACGTAAAGGGAAAACTAAGAAAGAAACAAATTTTTTGCAAAAGGTTATTTTCCAGGGGCAAAGGGGGAATGCCCTATGAAAAAAAGATTAGGGGAAATGGGGCCTGACGAAAACGGGGGGGAAGGAGGGTCGGGGGGGAACATGTAACGACATATAAAATATTGGGGTGGAAAGACAAGGGGGGACAAGGACGGGGTTTTTCCAAAGGGAAAGGGGAACAAAAACCAAGAGGCCACAATTGGAAGTTGAAGACAAAAATGAGTCGGGAGAGATATTTAGGAAGATTTTTTTCAGTCATAGATTTTTTAAAGGCAGTGGTAGCCCTAAAAGGGGACGAAAGTGGAGGCAAAACCCATAACATTTTTAAGCCAAAGGTTTGATAAAGCTCATGGAGGGGGGAGAAGAGGGCCTAGTAGAAACCCGGTGAAAAAAGGCGGGGCAGGAGCTAGGACCAAACCCCCTGCAACCACAAATAGGGAAGTACAAATAGGTAGTACAACACACAACAAAATACACCCCAAAACACACACACACACACACACTACAAAACGCACCCCCACACACACACCAACACACACACACACCACCACACACCCACACACACACCACACACACTCACACACACACACTCACACACACACACACACACATAATAATATTTAAAATTTACATATATTATATATATTTTTATTTTTATTATTATATATATTATATATATTTATTATTTATATATATATATATATTCTTTTTTCAAAATCCCGCCGTACCCTGAGGTGGGGTGGCCCAAAAGAAAAAATGAAGTTTCTCCTTTTAAATTTAGTAAAAATAACAGGAGAAGGATTACTAGCCCCTTTCTCCCCCATTTTTTGTCGCCTCTTACGACCCCGCCAAAAATATATTTTTTTTATTATTTTTTTTTATGCCGAATAGGGAGAACTTGCGATCTTGGCTTAAAAAGCAACCCCCTCTTGCCTTTTAAAGGGCAAGCGAAATTTGTGTATGCAATAATTTTGCCAAATCATTTGAAAACCCCAAAGAAAAAAAAAATATTTCATTGTGTTTGTTTTGTATTTTTTTTACTGTAAACAAATCTAAAATAATTTTTGTTAGTTAGGCTAAAATAAATTGCTCTTTTATAACAAGGTTAGGTAAGTTTCCTAAGTTTTTTTGGTGCAAATTTAAAAATTTTTCATTAACATTAAAGAAAAAAAAATTTTATAGAGAAAATTTCAGAAAAGGCTTAATTTTTATTTTTTATATTTTCATATATATATATATATATATTATTATTTTTATATATATATATATATATATATAAATTTTTATATAATATATTATATTATATTAATTAAAATTTTATATTTTATTATAATATATATTTATATATATTTTTTTATAGGAAGGGGAAAAAGGGAAAAAGAATGTGTAAATTCAAGGATTTGTGGATTAAGCTGAAGGGTTTGGGTGCAAAAGTGGGTTTAATAAGGTGTATGCACCCGGAAAGAGGGTTGTGAGGAGAGAGAAGGGTTTTTTTTGGGGGATGTTTAAAAAAAAAAAAACCCCCCCCTAAAAAAAATTTTTTAAAATTTTTAAAATTTTTTTTTTTTTCTTTTTTTAATTTAAAATTTTTTTAAAAAATTTTTTTTTTTCCCCCCTTTTTCCCCAAATTTTCCCAAAAAAAAACCCCCCCCCCTTTTTAAAATTTTTAAAAAAAAAACCCCCGGTTTTTTTTTTCCCCTTTTCCCCCCCCTTTTTTTTTTGGTTTTTTAAATTTTTTTCCCAATAAAAAACCCTTTTTTTTCCCCCCCCCCCCAAAAAAAAAAAATTTTAAAAATTTTTAAAAAACCCTTTAAAAAAAAAAAAATTTTTTCATTTTTTTAAAAAAATTTTTTTTTGAAAACCAAAAAAAAAAATTTTTTTTTCCCCAAATTTTTTTAAAAAAAGGGGGTTTTTCCAATTTTTTTAAAAACCCAAAAATTTTTTTAAAAACCCCCTTTTTGGGTTTTTTTAAAAACCCCGGGGGTTTTTTTTTTTAAATTTTTTCCTTTAAAAAAATTTTTTTTTTTTTTTTTTTTTTAAAAAAAAAAATTTTTTTTTAAAAAATTTTAATTTTTTTTTTAAAATTTCTTTTTTAAAAAAAATTTTTTAAATTTTTTTTTAAAAAAAAAAAAAAAAAAGGGGGTTAAAGGGAAAATTTTTTGGGTTTTTTTTGGGGTTTTTTTTTGGGGGTTTAAAAAAATTTTTGGGGAAAAAATTTTTTAAAAAATTTTTTCCCCCTTTTTAAAAAAATTTTTTTTAAAAACCCCTTTTTAAAAAAAGGGGGGGGTTTTTCCCCCCCCCCCTTTTTGGGGGGGTTTTTTTTTAGGGGTTTTTTTTTCCCCCAAAAAAAAATTTTTTAAATTTTTAAAAAATTTTGGGGGGGGGGGGTTTTGTTTTTAAAAAATTTAAAAAATTTTGGGTTAAATGTTTTTTTGGACCCCCCTTTTAAATTTTTTTGGTTTTTTTTTAAAAAAAAGGGGTTTTTTAAAAAAAACCCCCCCCGGGGGGGTTTTTTTTAAAAAAATTTTTTTTTAAAAAAAAATTTTTTTTTTAAAAAAAAAAAATTTTCAAAGGGGAATTTTTAAAATTTTTTTTTTTTTTTTTGGGGGGGAAGGGGGCCCGGGGGGGGGTTTTTTTTTTAAAAAAAAAAGGGTTTTAAAAATTTTTTTTTTTAAAAAAAACCCGTTTTTTGGGGGGGGGGGAAAGGGAAAAAAAAAATTTTAAAAAATTTAAAAAAAAAAAAAACCCCCGGAAAGGGGGGAAAAAAGGGGGAAAAAAAAAAAGGGGTTTAATTTTTAAAAGGGGAAAGGGTTTTTGGGGGGGCCCCTGGGGAAAGGGGGTTTGGGGGGGGGGGGGAAATTTTTTTTTTGGGGGAATTTTTAAAATTGGGGGGTTTGGGAAAAAAAAAGGGGGTTTTTTTGTTTTTAAAAAAAAAAAGGGGGGGTTTTGGGGGAAAAATTTTCCCCTTAAACCCCCCGGGTTTACCAAATTTGAAATTTTGGTTTTTCCCCTTTTTCCGGGGGAAAAAAAAGGAACCCCTTTGGGTTTTTGGGGGGGGGAAAAAAAACCTGGTTTTTTAAAAAAGGGGTTGGGGGGGGGGAAAAAAAAAACCCTTTTTTTTTTTTTTTGGGGGGAAAAAGGGGGGTTGTTTTTGGGGGGGGCCCGGGTTTTTTTGTTTTTTTTCCCCTTCCCCCCGGGGGGAAACGCCCCCCCCCCGGGGGCCCCTCTTTTGGTGATTTTTTTTGGGGGCCCCCTCCCCCCTTTTTTAATGGGGGGAAATTTAACCAAAAAATTCCCCCCCCTTTTGGGGAAAAAGGTTTAAAAAAAACCCCCAAAAAAAAAAAAAGGGTTTTGGCCTTAAAAGGGCGGTTTTTTTTAAAAAAAAAATTTTTTTCCCCCAAAATTCCCGGCCCCTTTTTTTTTTTTAAAAATTTTGGGGCCCCAAATTTTTTTTTTCCCAAATTTTTTTTTCCGGGCCCCAAAAAAAAGGAAATTTTTTGGGGCCCCGGGGAAAAAATTTTCCCTGGTTTTTTTTCCCAAAGGTTTAAAAATTTTTTTAAGTTTGGGTTTTAATAAAAAGGGGGGAATTTCTTTTTAAAAAATTTTTTAAAGTTGGTTTTTTTAAAATTTTTTAAAAAAAAAATTTTTTTTTTTTTTTTAAAAAAAATTTTTTTTTTTAAAAATTTTTTTTTTTTTTTTAAAAAAAAATTTTTAAAAAAAATTTAAAAAAATAAAAAAAAAAAAATTTTTTTTAAATTTTTTTTAAAATTTTTTCCCAACCCCAAAACCAAAAAGGGGGAAAAAAATTTTCTTAAAAAAATTTTAAAAAATTTTTAAAAAAAAAACCCCCCCCCTTTTTTAAAAAAAAAAAAAAAATTTTTTTTAAAAATTTTTAAAAAAGGGAAAAAAAAAATTTTTTTTTGGGGGAAAAAAAAAGGGGGTTTTTTTTTTTTTTAAAAATTTTTTTTTTTTAAAAAAAATTTTTTTTTTTTTAAAACTAAAAAAAAATTTCAAAAATTTAAAAAAAATTTCAAAGGAAAAAAAAAAAAAGGGTTTTTTTTTAAAAAAAGGGTTTTAAAATTTATATTTTGTTTTTTTTTTTTTGGGGGGGTGTGTTTTTTGGGGTGTGGGTGTTTGTGTGGGGGGGGGGTTTTTTTTTTTTTGGTGGGGGTTTGTGTGTGCCTGGGGGGGGGTTTTTTGGGGTTTTTTTTTTTTTTTTTTAAAAAAAAAAAAAAAAAAATTTTTTTTTTCCCCCAAAAATTAAAAAAAAATGTTTTTTTTCCCCAAAAAAAAAAAAAAACCCTTTTTTTAGTTTTTTTAAAAAAAAAATTTTTTAAAAAAATTTTTGGGGGGGGGGTTTTTAAAGGTTTTTTTAAAAAAATTTTTTTTTAAAAAATTTTTTAAAAAAATTTTTTTTTTTTTTTTTTTAAAAAAAAAAAATTTTTTTTTCTTCAATTAAAATTTTAAAAAAAAATTTTTTTTTTAAAAAAAAATTTTTAAAAATTTTAATATATATAAAAAAATTTTTTTTTTTTAAAAATTTTTAAAAAAATTTTTAAAAATATAAAATTTTTTTAAATAAAATTTTTAAAATTTTTTTTAAAAAAAAAATTTTTTTTTTTTTTAAAAA
>NC_069422.1:26420898-26450898 GCF_026875155.1 Cherax quadricarinatus
ACCCACAGGACAAAATCCTAGAAGAATCATAAATCTCTAAAAGACCGAAGCAACCTTCAACAACTGCGAGTCCTTATCCATCTAGGACTGAGACTCACAAAATGTCAAGGGGGAGTTCGTGCATTAAATTAAAATCAACAGGGCCCTAAGACATGACACTCCATGCCATCCCTATCCGTTGTTGCAATCCAGGGTTGCATCATAGTTGGAGTGGTTTGGGACTTACTTCTAATACATGCTTAGGCTCTGGATACCTGGTCTTTGTCGCCAACAGACTCTAGTCCCTTATGGAGGCACAAAATAGACTTACAAATATAGAGGAATTTACTAGTTATACCAGGAACAAGTGTCAGTCACTAAATAAAGAATAAGGTTATCAAATGGAGGTTGGGTCGCCAAGGAGGTTTCCAGTGTTTAGGGGATGTTTAAGTGTTTACACTTACTCTATATGTACATTTTTAGATTTCTCTAGAAACTTTTTAATTGCTTCATGGATTTAGAAAAGGATATGATAGAGTGGATAAGAGACAGTGCAGATGTTGCAATATATGGAAATAGGTGGTAATTACTAAATGCTGTAAAGAGTTTTTATGAGGATATGGGCTCAGGTTAGGGTGTGTAGAAGAGAGGGAGACTATTCCCGGTTAAAGTGGTCTTAGACAGGGATGTGTAATGTCACCATGGTTGTTAATATATTTATAGATGGGGTTGTAAAGGAAGTAAATGCTAGGGTGTTCGGGAGAGGGGTGGGATTAAATATTGGGAATCAAATTCAAAATGGGAATTGACACAGTTACTTTTTGCTGATGATACTGTGCTTATGGGAGATTCTAAAGAAAAATTGCAAAGGTTAGTGGATGAGTTTGGGAATGTGTGTAAAGGTAGAAAGTTGAAAGTGAACATAGAAAAGAGTAAGGTGATGAGGGTGTCAAATGATTTAGATAAAGAAAAATTGGATATCAAATTGGGAGGAGGAGTATGGAAGAAGTGAATGTTTTCAGATACTTGGGAGTTGACGTGTCGGCGGATGGATTTATGAAGGATGAGGTTAATCATAGAATTGATGAGGGAAAAAAGGTGAGTGGTGCGTTGAGGTATATGTGGAGTCAAAAAACGTTATCTATGGAGGCAAAGAAGGGAATGTATGAAAATATAGTAGTACCAACACTCTTATATGGGTGTGAAGCTTGGATGGTAAATGCAGCAGCGAGGAGACGGTTGGAGGCAGTGGAGATGTCCTGTTTAAGGGCAATGTGTGGTGTAAATATTATGCAGAAAATTCGGAGTGTGGAAATTAGGAGAAGGTGTGGAGTTAATAAAAGTATTAGTCAGAGGGCAGAAGAGGGGTTGTTGAGGTGGTTTGGTCATTTAGAGAGAATGGATCAAAGTAGAATGACATGGAAATTATATAAATCTATAGGGGAAGGAAGGCGGGGTGGGGGTCGTCCTCGAAAGGGTTGGAGAGAGGGGGGTAAAGGAGGTTTTGTGGGCAAGGGGCTTGGACTTCCAACAAGCGTGCGTGAGCGTGTTAGATAGGAGTGAATGGAGACGAATGGTACTTGGGACCTGACGATCTGTTGGAGTGTGAGCAGGGTAATATTTAGTGAAGGGATTCAGGGAAACCGGTTATTTTCATATAGTCGGACTTGAGTCCTGGAAATGGGAAGTACAATGCCTGCACTTTAAAGGAGGGGTTTGGGATATTGGCAGTTTGGAGGGTATGTTGTGTATCTTTATATGTGTATGCTTCTGGACTGTTGTATTCTGAGCACCTCTGCAAAAACAGTGATAATGTGCGAGTGTGGTGAAAGTGTTGAATGATGATGAAAGTATTTTCTTTTTGGGATTTTCTTTCTTTTTTTTGGGTCACCCTGCCTCGGTGGGAAACGGCCCCGACTTGTTGAAAAAAAAAAAAAAAAAAAAAAAAAAAAAAAAAAAAATAATATATATATATATATATATATATATATATTTATATATATATATATATATATATATATATATATATATAATATATATATATATATATATATATATATATATATTATTGCAACCATGAACGAGTGGTATTTAATCAATAACAACACTGCGACTAGCCGAGGACTCGAACCCATGTCGTTTTGGCCCTCCTCATGGTGAGCGAAAATTACATAACACTCTAACCCACAGGACCACAAAGTCCTAGAAGAATCAAACACCCTCTCTAAATGTCCGAACCACCTCAACAACCCCTCCTCAGTCCTCTAGTGACCCCGCACCTCCTCCTAATGTCCAAACTACGGATTCTCTGCATTAAATTCACACCACACATTGCCCTCAGACATGACATCTCCACTTCCTCCATCTTTCTCTTTGTTGCAATCCATGTTTCACACCCATGTAAGAGTGTTGGTATAACTATACTCTCATACATTCCTCTCTTTGCTTCTGTGGATAACGTTCTTTGTCTCCACAGACTCCTCAGTGCGCCACTCACACTTTTTTCCCTCATCAATTCGATGATTTATCTCGTCTTTCATAGACCCATCAGCTGACAAGTCCACTCCCAAATATCTGAATACATTTATTTCCTCCATTCTCCTTCCCTCCAATCTGGTATCCAGTCTTTCATTACCTAATTTTTTTGTTATATTTATCACCTTACTCTTTCCTATGTTCACTTTTAATTTCCTTCTTTTACATACCTTACCAATCTCGTTCACCAGCCTCTGCAACTTTAAATATATTGAACAACCATGGTTACATCACACTTCCCTGTCTAAGGCCTACTTTTACTAGGAAATAATCTGCCTCTCTCATACATACTCTAACCTGAGCCTCACTATCCTCGCAAAATCTCTTCACAGCTTTCAGTAACCTACCTCCTATTCCATATATTTGCAAAATCTGCCACATCACCCCCCTTTCCAACTTATCATATGCCTTTTCCAAATCCATAAATGCCACAAGAACCTTGTTTACTCTTATCTAAATACTGTTCACTTATATGTTTCACTGTAAACACTTGGTCTACACACTCCCTACCTTTCCTAAAGCCTCCTTGTTCATCTGCTATCCTCCTCACCTTTGTACTCTTAATTCTTTGAATAAGAACTGCACCATACACTTTACCAGGTGTACTCAACAGGCTTATTCTCCTATAATTTTTATTCTCTCTTTTGTCCCCTTTGCGTTTATACAAGGAAACTATGCATGCTCTCTACCAATCCCTATGTACCACATATATATGTATATACATATATATATATATATATATATAATATATATATATATATATATATATATATATATATATATATATATACATATATATATATATATATATATATATATATATATATATATATATATACATATATATATATATATATATATATATATATATATATATATATATATATATATATATATATATATATATATATATATATATATATATATATATATATATATATATATATATATATATATATATATATATGCAAAACAACCACTCTGAAAGAATAGAGAAATTCCAAGCGCTTTCGTGACTACTCACATTATCAAGGAACCATAGTTCCTTGATAATGTGAGTAGTCACGAAAGCGCTTGGAATTTCTCTATTCTTTCAGAGTGGTTGTTTTGCATATTTTGAAATCACCTGTTTACTGTGATCTTATTGCACATATATATATATATATATATATATATATATATATATATATATATATATATATATATATATATATATATATATATATATATATGTCGTGCCGAATAGGCAGAACTTGCGATCTTGGCTTAAATGGCAACGCTCATCTTGCCATATAGGACAAGTGAAAATTTGTTTATGCAATAATTTCTCCAAAATCATTCTGAACCTAACGAAAAAAATATATTTAGCTGGGTTAGGCTAAAATAAATTGCGCTTGTTATAATAAGGTTAGGTAAGTTTTCTAAGTTTCCTTTTGGTGCAAAATTATAAATTTTTACATCAACATTAATGAAAAAAATATATCTTTAAACGTATAAGAGAAAATTTTAGAAAGGACTTAATTTTAAATGAGTTCTTGCTAATTGACCAGTTTTACATATTCGGCACGACATATATATATATATATATATATATATATATATTATATATATATATATATATATATATATATAATATATATATATATATATATATATATATATATATATATATATATGTATATATATATATATATATATATATATATATATATATATATATATATATAAAGTATGTATGTATATATATATATATATATATATATATATATATATATATATATATATATATATATATTTTATATATATATAATTATATATGTATAATTATTAACTGATGTTAGTTATCAACAGTCATTTTCAAGGCTTGATGATGTATTCAAGTGAAATCAGTAGTGACAGAGAGCATGTGTGTGATAGAGAGAGAGAGAGGGGAGAGAGAGAGAGAGAGAGAGAGATAGAGAGAGAGAGAGAGAGAGAGAGAGAGAGAGAGAGAGAGAGAGAGAGAGAGAAAATAAATAAAAAAAATAGCTAAATGAGTGAAAATGAATCATAATAGTGTGGTGAGGATGTGAAGTGAGGACTAAGCTTCCCTCAACTCAGAGCGAAAAGTAGTCACAACAGCAGGTTGTTCTGCGTATTGTGTCCTCACATCACAAGTTGTCGAAATAAGATGTCGCCTACAAGTACTAAAAAATATATATTTCCACTAAAAGGAGATCTTTATTAATACGACTTTTCACCGTCATGTAGGTGAAAGGTCGTACTAATAATATTCTCCTTTAGTTGTGTGTTTTTTTTTTTTTACATTACAGAAATACTTCGCCATGTTCAGCATCTTCTGATGTTATGTCTGCAGAGGTTTACCAAGAGCCTCGGCAGCACCTTAAATAACAATGCGCTCTTCCTCAGTCCGCCTCAGCACCCTCCATGGAAATTCCCTCAGTTTCAGTGTACCACAGGTAAGCTGATAATTATAGCCTTTCTCGGCGGCTAAGGTGCGCAATCGGGCATGGTCGGAGAGGTCGTCTTGAGCAAGAGTTTGGGTTTAAGAACGATTCTGGAAGAACGACGCTTTAAGAACGACTTCTTGGACCTCGTTGTGGCGCTTGTGTGCGCGAGTATTGCGGGGACTGTTACTGGTACACCAGCTGGGATATAGGACATAATCAGGCTTGATCCAGGGAAAGTGAGGATAGCTCAAGTTCCTTGAGGTATCCATTTTACTTAAAGGAAGTTTTCGGGGTGGTTAAAATCAACCGCTGTGCAACGTTTCGTTCGGAATCATCCATCTGAGTTGTGTTTGTGATTTTGATTGTCTTGTTTGAACGAGTAAAGGAGTTAGTGCGTTAACGCATGTATGCGGTAATTCTACCATTATTACTAATCCAGATATTCCTGCAGTGATCTAGAGTCCTCATCAGAATTTATCTGCCAATTTTAGTATCATCGACACACTTATGAAGGTGAGGACTCCCCGTGTTGGTGCACTCTCAACCATTGGTCTTGGTTATACTGAGTAAAACATTTATTGAAGTTCCTGAGAGGAATTTATATTTTCGCTTGCCTTGCACATGCCCCTATCACTTTTATGTTTATTATTAGGTCTCCTGCTTTTCACCTTTCTTGAACTTTGGTATTATGTTGCTCTTTTTTATTTTTTTTGCAGCTGGCTGTATGCTCCCCTATTTCCTTTAACATCTATTAAGTATTTTTGCTGTGGAGTCTGACTATAGTATTTATTTAATTTAAATACTTGCCACCTGTTGTTTCTAGCACCTGACCTTGTTCAGCTGTGAATATAATATGGAATCTTTGAGAAGGTGGTCACACAATATTTTTGTGTGTGTACATAAGCGTGTGAATAAGTGAGTGAGTGAGTGTCTGATCAGCTGAGATTTTAGGTACTGAGCATCAACCAGTATTATCGTATCACTGAGTGGGTCTAGCATTTACTGTATCCTTCTTTCATTCTGCTTCTCTGTTGTTAGGTAAAAGGTCACAAGTGCAACTAATGTGACATTTTACTGTGGCAGCGTGTCACTCTCCAAGTGCTGACTGTATCTCTTATTCCAGAGACATGGGGTAAAGTTAGTTTTTTTCCTCATACAGTGGTAAGAGCCTGGAGTTCCACAGGACTTGAAGGCTTTTTTATTTAAAAAAGAAATGCTAAGGTCATTCTTGTGTTTGATAGTCTACGTCCGCTGCTGATATTGTGGGCTTCTGGAGACAGGTTATGTGTAATGTTTACTTCCAGGTCTTGATGAATATGGTTTAGAAGACCGACAATTTGGGAATCTTTATTACGGAAATGTTTCTCTAGCCAGTGGCTTCTTGAGTATGATACATGTTCTTCAGGTATATGGTACACGTCAGGCCTATTATCTAGTTTGCGATATTGAGAGTGCCTTCATGTTCATTTTTGTGTGTAGTTTTACTTGTGTTCATCTTCGTCTGCCTTTGCATGTGTTCGTCTTTCTTTGCCTTCATTTTTGCATATACAGTTAATTGCGTCAATTTTTGTGTTGACCTCTTGAAAATATATACGTATTTTTTGGGCATTTTGTGAATATATGCCTGCCTGTGAATATATGCCTGTGAATATATGCCTGCCTGTGAATATATGCCTGTGAATATATGCCTGCCTGTGAATATATGCCTGTGAATATATGCCTGCCTGTGAATATATGCCTGTGAATATATGCCTGCCTGTGAATATATGCCTGTGAATATATGCCTGCCTGTGAATATATGCCTGTGAATATATGCCTGCCTGTGAATATATGCCTGTGAATATATGCTTGTGTCTGGCAAAGTGGTTCGTTAATATCCATTTCCTAAACGTTTTTTTGGCCAATCTTTAGAAACTTGATTCAAGGAACTGGACTTCTCTTCCCTTCCCTTCCCTGAATTATACATAATTACCTCCCATGCCCCAGGGGTTGCATGGTCCCTTCTCCACGATTTCAATAATAATAATGATATTGGTTAATATTATTTTTTTCATGTTGACGGTCCCCCCACCCACAGCCACGGTGGTAATTATTCTTTAGCCTTCAAAATAACCTCGGCCCATCACGTGTCATAATATATGTAAATGGCAGGAGGCGGTCGTTCATCATGGACCAATCTGTGTCCAGGATCTTATACTTCCTGTGGTGTGGACCGCGGGGGGAGCCGGACACTTAAACTGCTTCATTTTCTTTGATTTATTGCTTGTGTTGGCTCCGTTTGAGAGAGGAATTTCATCTTGTTTTAGGAGAGATAGGGAGAGAGAGAGAGAGAGAGAGAGAGAGAGAGAGAGAGAGAGAGAGAGAGAGATTTTCCATTGATCTGGCGTTTAGTGTGTTCATTCTGGCGCTTCAGGAATCGTATTTTGATGCATGTTGGAAACTTTATGTAGAGTGATTATGTTCTGTGGTTCTTGTCCTCCTGTTCTTATTCTCTGTCTGTCTGTCTGTCTCCCTCTCTCTCTCTCTCTCTCTCTCCTCTCTCTCTCTCTCTCTCTCTCTCTCTCCTTATCTATCTATCTTGCTCTGCTACAATCTCCTTTCACCGTTTTCTTTCTCGTTGACGTAAACAAAGCAGCACCATTGTTCACTCACGTTCCCATGAACATCATGGTGCCCTGATTAACATGGGCTTCAAATAAAACAGTCTATTATAGGAAAGAGCTTTATAAATCTGTCCTTAAACCTTTCACAGTTTTACTGTCAGATATAGCAGGAGCAAACTGGAATACGTGACTGTCTGTTGGAATACGGGACTGTATGTCGGAAAACGGGACTGTCTGTTGGAATACCTGACTGTTGGAATACGAGACTGTCTGTTGGAATACGTGACTATTGGAATACGAGACTGTCTGTTGGAATACGTGACTGTCTGTTGGAATACGGGACTGTCTGTTCGAATACGTAACTGTCTGTTGGAATACGTGACTGTCTGTTGGAATACGTGACTGTCTGTTGGAATACGTGACTGTCTGATGGAATACGGGACTGTCTGTTGGAATTCGGGACTCTCTGTTGGAATACGAGACTGTCTGTTGGAATACGTGACTGTCTGTTGGAATACGTGACTGTCTGTTGGAATACGTGACTGCCTGTTGGAATACGGGACTGTCTGTTGGAGTACGGGACTGTCTGTTGGAATACGAGACTATCTGTTGGAATACGAGACTGTCTGTTGGAATACGTGACTCTGTTGGAATACGAGACTGGATGTTGGAATACAGGACTGTCTGTTGGAATACGAGACTGTCTGTTGCAGTACGTGACTGTCTGTTGGAAAACGTGACTGTCTGTTGGAATACGTGACTGTCAGTTGGAATTCGTTGCTGTCTGTTGGAATACGTGACTGTCTGTTGGAAAACGTGATTTTTTTTTTTTGGAATACGTGACTGTCTGTTGGAATACGTGACTATCTGTTGGAACACGAGACTGTCTGTTGGAATACGTGACTCTGCTGCAATACGTGACTCTGTTGGAATACGTGACTGTCTGTTTTAATACGTGACTCTGTTGGAATACGTGACTGTCTCTTGGAATACGTGACTGTCTGTTTTAATACATGACTCTGTTGGAATACGTGACTGTCTGTTTTAATACGTGACTCTGTTGGAATACGTGACTGTCTGTTGGAATACGTGACTCTCTTGGAATACGTGACTGTCTGTTGGAATACGTGACTCTGTTGGAATACGTGACTGTCTGTTTTAATACGTGACTCTGTTGGAATACGTGACTGTCTGTTGGAATACGTGACTCTGTTGGAATACGTGAATGTCTGTTTTAATACTTGACTCTGTTGGAATACGGAGCGTATGACGCATACTAACTTAGAGTGCCTCCCTAAATATATCAATAATAATAAATATCTATGGACAGCAACAACAACAACAACAACAACAACAACAACAACAACAACAACAACAATAATAATAATAATTTGCGCCGCTGATGATTACGTATACAATAGGACAGACGAATCGTGAGTCATTGAGTGTGCGTATACGCATAATGCAACCACCCACATGTTGGAGGCGACACTGTACGTAAACTTTCAGTCTATGCTTATTATTAGCTGTTTGGGTGAGCGCTAAACCCGTAGGGATCATACAGCGCCTAGGAAAATGAAGGCAATCAGATTCGATCCAGGCAATGGGCTGAAAGCAAAAGTTTCTTGGATTAAGAGCCGGTCGGAGGCATCACGGCAGCTTTCCTGACGTGACCCGAGCCATAAACAGTGGAATGAAAGAACATAGTCGACTAGGCTCCTGCTGCCTTCCAGGGTGTGTCGGAGGGGAGTACTAGGTAATACGAGCCATGGAGTAGGTAGGGCAAGTCGTGGAGTATGTTGGTACGGCAAGTCGTGAAGGTTGTACGGGAAATCGTGGAGTAGGTAGGGCAAGTCGTGAAGTAGGTAGGACAAGTCGTGGAGTGGGTAGGGCAAGTCGTGAAGTAGGTAGGGCAAGTCCTGAAGTATGTAGGGCAAGTAGTGGAGTGGGTAGGGCAAGTAGTGGAGTGGGTAGGGCAAGTAGTGGAGTGGGTAGGGCAAGTCATGGAGTAGGTAGGTAGGTAGTGGTAGGTAGGCAAGTCGTGGGTTGTAGAGCAAGTCTGGAGAGGTAGGAAAAGTCGTGAGTAGTAGGGCAAGTCGTGGAGTGGGGTAGGCAAGTCGTGAGTAGATAGGGCAAGTCCTGAGTATGTAAGGACAAGTCGTGGATGTACGTAGTAGTGTAGGGAAAAGTCATGGAGTAGGTAGGAGTGGTACAAGTCGTGGACATGGTAGAGCAAGTCATGGAATGGGAAAGAAGTAGTGGAGTAAGGTAAGGGCAAGTCGTGGGTAGGAAGCAAGTCGTGGAGTAGTAGGCAAGTCGTGGAGTAGGAAGGACAAGTCGTGGATTAGGTAGGGGAAAGTCGTGGGTAGGTAGGGCAAGTCGTGGAGTAGGTAAGGGCAAGTTGTGGAAAAGTAGAGTAGTGAGTAGGAGCAAGTCGTGGGTTAGGTAAGGGCAAGTCGTGGAGTAGGTAGGGTAAGTCGTGAGTAGATAGGTAGGGGCAAGTACGTAGGAAGTAGTGTAGGTAGGGCAAGTCGTGGATTTAGGTAGGCTTGGGAAGTAGTAGGATGTGGTTAGGTAGGTAAGTCGTGGAGTAGGTAGGTAATCGTGGAAGTAGGGTAGGGGCAAGTCGTGGTAGTAGGTAGGGAAAGTCGTGGAGTAGGTAGGTTAGGGCAAGTCGTTGGAGTAGGTAGGTAAGGTAATCGGGCAGGTAGGAAAGTCGTGGAGTAAGTAGGGCAAGTCGTGGAGTAGGAAAGGAAAGTCGTGGAGTAGGAGTGAGGGCAAGTCTGGAGTAGGAGGACAAGTCCTGGAGTAGTGTAGGAGAAGTCGTGGAGTAGGTAGTAGGGCAAGTCGTGGAGTAGGAGGGGCAAGTCGTGGGAGTAGTAGGGCAAGTCGTGGCGTAGGAGGACAATCGTGAGTAGTATGTAGGGCAAGTCGTGGAGTAGGTAGGGAAAGTCGTGGAGTAGGTAGGTAGGTAGGGAAAGTCTTGGAGTAGGTAGGACAAGTCATGGAGCAGGTAGGAGAAGTCGTGGAGTAAGTAGGGCAAGTCGTGGAGTAGGAAGGACAAGTCGTGGAATAGATAGGGCAAGTAGTGGAGTAGGTAAGGCAAGTCGTGGAATAGATAGGGAAAGTCGTGGAATAGGTAGGGAAAGTCGTGAGGTAGGTAGGGCAAGTCGTGGATTAGGTAGGGCAAGTCGTGGAGTAGGTAGGTAGGGCAAATCGTGAATTAAGTAGGGTAAGTCATGGAGTAGGTAGGTAAGTCGTGGAGTAGGTAGGTAGGGCAAGTCGTGGAGTAGGTAGGTAGGGCAAGTCGTGAAGTAGGTAGGGCAAGTCGTGGATTAGGTAGGGTAAGTCGTGGAGTAGGTAGGTAGGGCAAGTCGTGGAGTAGGTAGGTAAGGTAAGTCGTGGCGTAGGTAGGCAAATCGTGGAGTATGTAGGGCAAGTCGTGGAGTAGGTAGGGAAAGTCGTGGAGTAGGTAGGTAGGTAGGGCAAGTCTTGGAGTAGGTAGGGCAAGTCGTGGAGTAGGTAGGGAAGTCATGGAGTAGGTACAAGTCGTGAAGCAGATAAGGCAAGTCGTCACCATTCTCTCGCTCACACCTTCCCTGGCCATATTTGTGCCACTATTAACTAAAATCTTGCTATCACCACGCTATCTGCTCCGCCTCTGTGTTCTTTTATCCCCTCACATTAGTATCTGGCTGTTATCGGTGCCACATCGAAGGCTGTGTTTGAGGAAACAAAAGCAGGAGATAACCTGCATGTTGCCTGGCGTCTTGACTTGAGATATTGGAACAAAAAATAGCTCTGCAGCTTGTTTTAGATGAGCTAAATTGTCCAAGGACACAATATAAATGACGAGTCGCGGTGCATTTGTGTCTGGAAGAGATAGGTGCAAATGAACTTGCAATGTGCATTATATCTTTGACAAGTGTTATTATGCTGCTTGTGAAGCTTGGTGGCTCCAGTAAATATTCAGGAAAACAAATTTCTGGAAACTAATTTTGTCTTTCTGGCTTTAAATAATATATTGTGATCTCTGGCTCATTAACAGTTCTTATCAGTTATAATTATCTCTGCCTGGACTTGAAGTGTCGGAGGTATCGCGAAAAGAAATTTATTTACCCGTGGAGGCGTTAGATATTCTTGTCACAGGAGCCAATGTTACAATTAAAGAACACCGTTTTAACAAACGTGATCCAAGACTGCCGCTCTCGTGGCTTCAATTCGCCTTCTTCAGCTCCCGACTGGCTTTGACTAGCCTTCTTCATTTACTGTTTGGCTTCAGGTGATCTTCAGTCTCCGTTTGGCTTCAGTTGACGTTTCATAGAACCTTCCTGACTTTAGTTGGCATTCTAGGGCGATTCTGGATTCCAGTATCATTCTAAAGTCGTTCCTGTCCTAGAGTTCAGTAAGTTAATTAATGCTTTTAATTCACTGTCTAGGATCAGCTATTGGTCATGTGATTAATTTTAGTTCGTCTCTTAACATCTGATCTATCGACTGAGCACCGGCTCGATTTTTAACATTAGTTTGTCGGCTAAACTGAACATAATAATCTGTAAACTGAATTCTAGTCCTTGTATTAAACATTGCTATGTTTTTTAAGCGTTACGAGGACTAAGCCTTGATCTGAAGAGTAATTATTTGGTCGTTTCATAGTACTGTATATGGATCCAGTATTCTCATTTTTGCCATTCTCCTTTTTGCCTCTCTTTACCTCTCTTCCCTACACTCCTTCCTCCCCCCCCCCTTCATCTCCAACACCTCCTGGACAGGGTACAAATTGGTCTCGGTGGGGAGCCAATCAGAGCCATGATCAAGGTCAAACAGGCAATCCCACTCAGTCACGGGGTCATTATGGGGTCATCAGATAGCGATCAGAATGGCAAACGGTCCGACGACAAGTTAGGTATTAACATTGCCAATAGCTGCCAAGTAATCGATAACTGACTCTATGATCGAATAATTGCATTCGTTGCGGTATTCTGTTGGACACTATGAGCATTGTGGGGTGAAGAATGATGCACAGGTGTCAGATGAGGCACTCCGGGGTGCAGTGTGAGGGAAGAATGACCCGTCCCGTTGTGGTGTTGTGAGGAGGAAGAATGACCGGGCCATCACAGGTTATGCTCACGCCTGAGAGAAGGACCACCCTAGTTTTAGTGTTGTCTATAAAGATAAAGTGCAACCCACCTTGCAGATTTGAACGTTCCCTGGTGTTGGCCAGCTACCGCGCTGACAGGCATGCAGCAGTTGTTTTATATATATACTATTTTTCTGGTTAAATATTAGTTTCTTTTAATGTTTGTGCAGCCTAACCTAATTTAAAGAAAATATTATGTAGAAGTTTACAGGAAGCGAAAGTAACTGAAGATGGGAATCTCGTATGAATATTAGCGGACCTAAATGTGGATACGTTAAGGAACGATTTACCACTACACTATTATGTGCTTTGAGAATGACTGTCGCTGCTGCTGTAGTGCAGCGTGTGACCTCATAATGATCTGAACAGCTCTGTTATATCGACTGGATGACGCTTCGAAGGGTGTTGTGTGTGTTCCTCCTGGAGAGCGTCTACCACGAGTCTCATCGCTGACAAGTGATCATCATTCGACTGCAACATTAACCATATTAATTCATCAAAGTGTAATGAATGCTTGTCAATAAGAGATCAGTATCCACATGGGATGAAAGCAAGTGTAACATATTAAATGTCTGTATATATCTTGATTAGAAGAAATCACGCTTGTTTCAGTCTCCTTATGAGTACTGACCTCTCATGAACCATGTGACTACTGACCTCTCACAACGATGTAACTACTGACCTCTCACGAACCATGTGAGTACTGACCTCTCACAACCATGTAATTACTGACCTCTCACGAACCATGTGAGTACTGACCTCTCACAACCATGTAACTACTGACCTCTCAAGAACCATGTGAGTACTGACCTCTCACGAACCATGTGATTACTAACCTCTCATGAACCATGTGAGTACTGACCTCTCACGAACCGTGTGAGCATCAACCTCTCACGAACCATGTGAGTGCTGACCTCTCATGAACCATGTGAGTACTGACCTCTCATGAACCATGTGAGTACTGACCTCTCATGAACCATGTGAGTACTGACCTCTCATGAACCATGTGAGTACTGACCTCTCATGAACCATGTGAGTGCTGACCTCTCATGAACCATGTGAGTACTGACCTCTCATGACCATGTGAGTACTGACCTCTCATGAACCATGTGAGTACTGACCTCTCATGAACCATGTGAGTACTGACCTCTCATGAACCATGTGAGTACTGACCTCTCATGAACCATGTGAGTACTGACCTCTCACGAACCGTGTGAGTATTAACCTCTCACGATCCATGTGAGTGCTGACCTCTCATGAACCATGTGAGTACTGACCTCTCATGAACCATGTGAGTGTTGACCTCTCATGAACCATGTGAGTACTGACCTCTCATGAACCATGTGAGTGCTGACCTCTCATGAACCATGTGAGTACTGACCTCTCATGAACCATGTGAGTGCTGGCCTCTCACGAACCATGTGAGTACTGACCTCTGACGAACCGTGGGAGTATTAACCTCTCATGAACCATGTGAGTGCTGACTTCTCATGAACCATGTGAGTGCTGACCTCTCATGAACCATGTGAGTACTGACCTCTCATGAACCATGTGAGTGCTGACCTCTCATGAACCATGTGAGTACTGACCTCTCATGAACCATGTGAGCGCTGATCTCTCATGAACCATGTGAGTACTGACCTCTCATGAACCATGTGAGTGCTGACCTCTCATGAACCATGTGAGTACTGACCTCTCATGAACCATGTGAGCGCTGACCTCTCATGAACCATGTGAGTACTGACCTCTCATGAACCATGTGAGTGCTGACCTCTCATGAACCATGTTAGTACTGACCTCTCATGAACCATGTGAGTACTGACCTCTCATGAACCATGTGAGTACTGACCTCTCATGAACCATGTGAGTGCTGACCTCTCATGAACCATGTGAGTACTGACCTCTCATGAACCATGTGAGCGCTGACCTCTCATGAACCATGTGAGTACTGACCTCTCATGAACCATGTGAGTACTGACCTCTCATGAACCATGTGAATACTGACCTCTCATGAACCATGTGAGTACTGACCTCTCATGAACCATGTGAGTACTGACCTCTCATGAACCATGTGAGTACTGACCTCTCATGAACCATGTGAGTACTGACCCCTCATGAACCATGTGAATACTGACCTCTCATGAACCATGTGAGTACTGACCTCTCATGAACCATGTGAGTACTGACCCCTCATGAACCATGTGAATACTGACCTCTCATGAACCATGTTAGTACTGACCTCTCATGAACCATGTGTGTACTGACCTCTCATAAACCATGTGAGTACTGACCTCTCATGAACCATGTGAGTACTGACCTCTCATGACCATGTGAGTACTGACCTCTCATGAACCATGTGAGTACTGACCTCTCATGAACCATGTGAGTACTGACCTCTCATGAACCATGTGAGTACTGACCTCTCATGAACCATGTGAGTACTGACCTCTCATGAACCATGTGAGTACTGACCTCTCATGAACCATGTGAGTACTGACCTCTCACGAACCGTGTGAGTATTAACCTCTCACGATCCATGTGAGTGCTGACCTCTCATGAACCATGTGAGTGCTGACCTCTCATGAACCATGTGAGTACTGACCTCTCATGAACCATGTAAGTGTTGACCTCTCATGAACCATGTGAACGCTGACCTCTCATGAACCATGTGAGCGCTGACCTCTCATGAACCATGTGAGCGCTGGCCTCTCATGAACCATGTGAGTACTGACCTCTCATGAACCATGTGAGTACTGACCTCTCATGAACCATGTGAGTACTGACCTCTCATGAACCATGTGAGTACTGACCTCTCATGAACCATGTGAGTACTGACCTCTCATGAACCATGTGAGTACTGACCTCTCATGAACCATGTGAGTACTGACCTCTCATGAACCATGTGAGTACTGACCTCTCATGAACCATGTGAGTGCTGACCTCTCATGAACCATGTGAGTGCTGACCTCTCACGAACCATGTGAGTGCTGACCTCTCATGAACCATGTGAGTACTGACCTCTCATGACCATGTGAGTACTGACCTCTCATGAACCATGTGAGTACTGACCTCTCATGAACCATGTGAGTACTGACCTCTCATAGATCAGAATGCTTTTACATCTGTGGAAACAAAATGAAAATGATTTATAAGTTAACCTTCTACAAATTTTATTTTAAGCATCGTTCTAAACTGTTTATTATATCATCCATGTATATTAAAGTTTATATACACTCTTACAAATGTAAACACAGCAGAATGTACATACAAAACCTCCTAGAACAAATTACAAAAGACATTGAAACTGCCAATAAAGGCATAAGCAAAGATATTTCAGTCATTTCTGAAATATATCAGGAAAACACGGGAAAAAACATTAAAGACATCCTCAGAAAATTACGGAAATCGGTAGATTTTCTTTAATATCTCGCTTCTTCAGAAAGTGTTGAATAAAAAGGCACGTTGTGAAACAGGCTTGTAATGTGACAACGTTTTGTCCGTACATAGCTTTATCAGATCATCGTTTGATTAAGTTCTTCCGAGAGAGTTATTCTTCTCTTTAGTATTGTCGGCTGTACGCCACTCGGATCTTGTCAGAGTTAACAAAATGATACAAGATTCTTAATAGAGAAGTGTTAAAAAAATGATTTCTATTAGGAGTCCAGATATGAAGTTCGTGTACAGCATGTGTGTGTGATCAACACCAGCACCACTGCCTGAGCCTCCCAGATATTAATCATAGACAAAGACTAACTTAAGCACCTTCAAAATAGGAGTTGTTGCGTCATTCTCAGGTGAGAGTTGGTACTTCCCTTTAAGCTATGAGTTGGTATTCCAGGTTCATCTTGAAGTAACTGCTTCACGTTCAATCGAAAGTTTGTACTTCCCTCTATGCTGTGAATTGGTGCTTCGGGTTCATCAGGGAGTCACTTCTTAACGTTCAATCGGGAGTTGGTATTTCCTGCTCATTAGGGAAAAGGCACTTTCTGCTCAGACGCGAGTTGGTTCTTCCTGCCCAGCTGTGAGTATTCTCTCATGTGAAGGGAACCTTACACTGAAATCACTGATATTAATTCGATTTTGATGGACACGAAAGCTTAGTTTTAATGAACCACACGAAAATATACGATATAGACTTCATCAGGCGCACGTTAGTTGGAGCTACTGAATTATGACTGAGGAAAAAGTTAGCCTTTAATGCAATAGATAATGTATAACTTTTTTCTCTTAAATATTGTGAAGAAAAAAACACAAGTTGCAAAACAAGGGGTTTGATAAAGCTCTACATAGAGCGATACGCTCTCCTAGTGGAATCCTCGCTGTTCATCATGCATTGTTCCTTCACTGTTGTCCACCTTATGGTACCTCAGTACTGGCGACGGGGTCTTGGTCTACGGTATTAAAGTTATCCTTCCTGCTTATGAATCAAACTTGTGTATCTTACATTCCTCCTAGGCGTTAGTTCAACCCTACGGGTATAGCGATTCCTCTTGAAAAAATAATCATAACAGCAGAATTAATAATAATATTAATAATAATAATAATAATAATAATAATAATATTAATAATAATAATAATAATAATAATAATAGAAGAAGAAATCACAGTAAAACGCGTGATTGCAAATATGAAAAAAATACAAGAGTGAAAATAAATAACAGTAACAATAATAATAATAATAATAATAATAATAATAATAATAATAATAATAATAATAATAATAATAATAATAATCATTATTGTTATAATAATAATTTTCTTGTCAGTAATGCGCCGCTTCAATCGAAGAAGTACCAAGAAAAATGGATTGCCAAAGCGACGTCAGAATTATGTTTACATGAATATTCATCGCCATTTACGTTACCCTGGTAAGTGGGAAGATGATTTATATAATTATTAACGCACCCGGTTAAGCCGACACTGTCCAAATAATTTATTAGACTCATTATTATGTTTACACTGATTAGTATCCTGAAGTCAACTGTCACTTTCCGTCAAGCTTAAATATATATATATATATATATATAATATATATATATATATATATATATATATATATATATATATATAATATATATATATATTATTGTAACCACGGACGAATGGTATTGATCAATAACAACACTGCGCTATCAAGGATTCGAACCCATGTTGTACTGGCCTGTCTCATGGTAAGCGAGAACCACATGACGCTTTAAACCACAGGACCACCCAACCCTAATATGTGCGTGTGTGTGTATATTGCATTATCTAAAGAATTAATATTGGATGAACTAATATAAACTCGATTTTCATTCTGCATTTGCATTGTATTTGGAAAAATGCTTGTAAAAATATACATGAGTTAATGTTGTTAGGAGTTTAATCGTCTTTCTTGCTGGGATGGAGAGAGAAAAGTGTAATATTTCCTCAGGAAGCAGAGATGAGAGTGTACATAAACTGTGGTCAGCGATGAGGTCCCTGGCGTACATCCAGCCATGTGAAGTGATTCCTCGGTTGGGGGTCCCCTTGGCTGTGGAGCCATGTAATTGGAATAGAGTTGATGGTGCTGGCAGAGATCTGGTGGTGCTGCTGGCAGGGTGCTGGGGTGCTGGCAGGGAGCAGGTGGTACCCTTCAGGCCGACAGGATGCTGATAGAGATCTGGTGGTGCTGTCTGGGCAGAAGTGATGCTGGCAGAGATCTTGTGGTTCTCTCGGGACAGGGGTGGCGCTGACAAGGAGCAAAAGGGGACTGGCAGGGAGCAGGGGATGCTCTTCAGGCAGAGATGCTACTGACATGACGCAGCAAGTGGTGCTAATGAAGCAGAGATCTGGTGATGTTGTCTGGGCAGAAGTAGTACTGGAAGGGATCTGGTGGTGCCTGCAGGGTGTTGGTGGTGCTGGCAGGGTGCTAGTGGTGCTGACAGGGTGTTGATGGTGCTGGCAGGGTGCTGGTGGTGTTGGCAAGGTACTGGTGGTGCTGGCAGGGTACTCGCAGTGCTGGTAGGGTGCTGGTGGTGCTTGTTGCTGGTGGTGCTTGTAGGGTGCCGGTGATGCTGGCAGGGTGCTAGTGATGCTGACAGGGTGCTGGTAGTGCTGGCAGGGTGCTGGTGGTGTTGGCAGGGTACTGGTGGTGCTGGCAGGGCGTTGCTGGTGCTGGCAGGATGCTGGTAGGGTGCTGGTGGTGCTTGTAGGGTGCTGGTGATGCTGGTAGGGTGCTGGTGATGCTGGTAGGGTGCTGGTGGTGCTTGTAGGGTGCTGGTGATGCTGGCAGGGTGCTGGTGGTGCTTGTAGGGTGCTGGTAATGCTGGCAGGGTGCTGGTGGTGCTGGTAGGGTGCTGGTGATGTTGGCAGGGTGCTGGTGGTGCTTGTAGGGTGCTGGTGATGCTGGCAGGGTGCTGGTGGTGCTTGTAGGGTGCTGGTGATGCTGGCAGGTGCTGGTGGTGCTGGCAGGGTGCTGGTGATGCTGACAGGGTGGTGGTGGTGGTGGTCAGAGTAATAATAGATCAGACAGAGTACTGGTGGACCGAACAAAGGAAGATAAAAACAGGGAGAGACGAGGAACAAGAAAAAACTAGAGGGAACAAAGAGAGATAAAACAAGAACGTAAGAGGGAACCTAAGAAACAAGGAGAGATAAGAAGTAATAAGAGGAGATAAGAAGTAACAAGGGGAAAGAAGTATCAAAAGGAGGCAAGAACTAAGAAAGCGAGATAAGAGTTAATAACAGAAAATAAAAAGGAACAATTGAGAGATAAGTAACAAGGGAAGACATGGAACAAGAGTAGATAAGAAACAATAGAGTCAAGAAGAAACAAGGAAAGATAAGAAGGAGCAAGGAGAGATACGAATGGAAAAAGAAATGTTTGAGGTCATCCACGAAGGAGACATTTCAGCAGGTAAAAATGTAAATAAGTAAGAAAACATCATATGAAACTTTATATATCGGATCTCCCATGTTAGTTGTCACATAAATAGCTGATGAGAGGAGCAGACGCCTGGGATATATCTTACTGTATAGTTCTTGGTCAACATATTTTACAGGTAACGTTGCTAGATAACAACGACATCGTCATAAGTGCCAGAGTGTGAGAGAAGAGAGAGAGAGAGAGAGAGAGAGAGAGAGAGAGAGAGAGAGAGAGAGAGAGAGAGAGAGAGAGAGAGAGAGAGGGAGAGAGAGAGAGAGAGAGAGAGAGAGACTGACGCATAAGAATTTTATGCAGCTTAAAAATAAAAGCACAAAGACCATCTGCACAAAGGAAGCCCATGTCTCTCTCTCTTTCTCTCACACACACACTCACTCTTTCTCTCCCTCCTTTTACATATACGCACACACAGCTTCAATATTATTGTACATCTTCACTACAGCTCTGAGGATGGAGTCCAGTCAAGATCATATGTGTCAGCTGGAGTCATCATTCCTGACACCCTCGTACCATACATGTCAACGTGTTGTTACCTCTGTGACGCCTCCGCCCCCTCACGCTCCTGATACCATCATTTGATACCATCGTGTTGTTGGTGGTGACTGCAGGGGTAGTGGGTGGTGATGGTTGTGGCAGCCGGGGTGGTGGTATGATGGTGGCGCTGGTGGTGGTACTGTTTGTGTAGTACTGAGAACGGTGGTAGTTTAAATGGCTTTAGTGATTAATGTGGTGGAAATACGGATTTCTCGGTCACTAATGTTCGGGTGTATTCAGGTTATCCAATATAAGAGCATTAAGAAAGGAGAAACACTGCAGCAGGCCTACTGGCACATACTAGGCAGGTCTTCCTCAAACCCAAGCCCTCTAACAAAAATATATACCCAACCCATTTTCAATGGAGCCAAGGAATAAGCTTTGATAACTCTGTTAACTCATGCGTAAGTCACACTCAAATCCAGCTTCTAACGTCTGTTACATAATACGGTGACCAGAATTGTTTCCATCATCGATCTCAAACATTACTACATTAGCTATGTCAGGAAATCAACACAATTCTCAAACAGTTCGTCAACCTGCTCATACCGACTAGTTCCTAAGAGTCGCTCTGAAAAAAAAAATACAAATCAGTGTTTCCATAAACCAGGTGAAGTATTTTTTTTTATTTAATTCATGTTAGGCACTAAATCATTATGGAGTGGAGGCTTGAACCTCCGTCTGCTGAGCGAGGGGGACTGACGCGCTTTATCAAGCGAAGTCAGTGAGAGCCAGGAAGGATAAAAGACAGTACCGAGGCTGCAACATTTCACAGATAACTCCACGCTTCGGAGTGGAAGTCTTCCGTCATGGAGTCTTATTCAGCAATAACAGCCATATGTTGATACTTTCTTCCCTTATCACCCTCACCGTTTCTCCATTCCACTAAATGTTGGTCACCCCTAATACACCAACCTTTCTATGAACACACATCTCTGATGATGACTAACAATGCCTTCTTAAATTCACGCCATACCTCTCCAACCTCATCACTTTCTCTCACTCCAGCCAAGAAATTTAGACCAAGAATATTCTGATAGAATGAAATTTAGAGAGTGTATATTTTGAAAGTAAGAAATTTAGACTAAGAATATGCTGAAAGTAAAAAATATAGAGCGAGTACATTCTGAAAATAAGAAATTTAGACCAAGTGTATTCCGAAAGTAAGAAATTTTAATCACGTATATTCCAAAAGTAAGAAATTTATATCAAGTATATTCTGAAAGTAAGAAATTTAGATCAAGTATATTCAGAAGGTAAGACATTTAGACCTAGTACATTATGAAGGTAACAAATTTAGACCAAGTATATTCCAAGTATACTCAAGTATATTCTGAAAGTAAGAAATTTAAACTTGGTACAGTCTGAGAGTATGAAATTTGCAGCACCCACCTGCCATCCTGCACATGCAACCGTGATGCCATTCAACATGGTCAAGGAGGCGAGTCCAGGAGCTAAGCATTGAACCCAACAAACAAAAACCGGCGAGGACACATAAGGAAAAAAAAAATAGGTGATCTGCATATACCTGGCCACAGAACCCACGGTAGAACTCGGCAATAAATCACCCGAAATCGCCTAATTGACCATCGTTTTCTGGCCTCAACCACCTGCCGACCAGCTGCACATCACCATATATCACTTTAGTAATAAAAGGAGAAGAATCTTTATTTACAGAGGTACAAAAAGATTTGTTCCCGTCTAGCGAACTTTCTCACTGGAGAAAGTTCACTGTAAGTGACCCTAACTTTGTGTACTAATGTTAAAGATTTTTTTTTTACTGTCGAGTTTTTTTTCCTACTACTTGTCGCCTGATGCCACAGTATCGGAGTGGCGTGGTAAGTAATATTGGAGTGGTAGAGGTAATAATGGAGTGGTTGGGGTAATACTGGAGTGGTCGGGGTAATATTGGAGTGGTCGAGGTAATACTGGAGTGGTCGGGGAGATATTGGAGTGATTGGGGTAATATTGGAGCGGTTGGGGTAATATTGGAGTGGTTGGGGAAACATTGGAGTGGTCGAGGTAATAATGGAGTGGTCGGGGTAATAATAGAGTGGTCGGCGAAACAATATTCGAGTAGTGGGAGAAGTTGTATTGGAGTTGTGGCGGGAAATAACACTGGAGTGGTGGAGGGAAACAATATTGGAACGGTGGGAGAATAACAAAGTAGTGGAGGGGAAATAATATAGGAGCGGTGATGGTAAATATCATCAGAGTGACGGAGGATAATGCTTGAAAAGTATTTACTTTCCATCACGTAGTTAAGGAGAAAAACAAAAATAGTTACTTTAGTTTTATTGTCAAACAAACCAGTTGATCGTGTCTTCCTCTTCTCTGTCTTCCTCTTCTCTGTCTTCCTCTTCTCTGTCTTCCTCTTCTCTGTCTTCCTCTTCTCTGTCTTCCTCTTCTCTGTCTTCCTCTTCTCTGTCTTCCGATTTGTTCTTTCTCTTCGTAATTGCATCTCTCTTCTATTTTACATTTAAACTTGAGAAATCTGAAGCATTTTCTTGTTAATGAACAGGGAGTACCATTGTATTCTTGTTCATTAACAGGGAACACCATTGTATTCTTGTTCTTTCTCAGGGTATACAAATATATTCTTGTTCTGTAACAGGATGTACTGATATATTCTTGTTTTTTAACAGGGAGTACTGATGTATTCTTGTTCTTCAACAGGGAGTACTAATCAAATTTTTATTAATGAACAAGGAACTCTTATTTCTGTTCTTGTCAAGGGAGAACCTATGTATTTGTGTGCTGGATCAGGGAGTACTATTGTACTGTATTCTTGTTTTTGAAAAAGGATCTTTGGTTGTCAGTCGAACAATGTCTGAGAATCCTTCCTTGTCAGCGGAACAGTGAGGATCGTAGCTTGTCAGAGGAACAATGTCTGAGGATCCTTGCTTCTCAGAGGAACAATGTAGGGGAATCCTTGTTTGTCAGAAGAACAGTGAGGATCCTAACTTGTCAGAGGAACAATGTCTGAGGATCCTTGCTTGCCAGAAGAACAATGTCAAAGGATCTTTGCCTGTCAGAAGATCAATGTCTAAGGATCCTAACTTGTCAGAGGAAAAAGGTCAAAGGATCCTTGCTTGTCAGCGGAACAATGTCTGAGGATTTTTGCTTGTCAAAGGAACAATGTCTGAGGATCCTTGCTGGTCAGAGGAACAATGTTTGAGGATCCTAGTTTGTCAGAGGAACAACATCTGAGGTTCCTTGCTTGTCAGAGGGACATTGTCTAATGATCCTTGCTTGTCAGAGGCACAATGTTTGAGGATCCTTGCTTGTCACAGGTACAATGTCTGAAGATCCTTGCTTATCAGAGGAACAATGTCAACAGATCTTTGCTTGTCAGGTCAATGTCTGAGGATCCTAACTTTTCAGAGGAACAATTTCTGAGGAGCCCAGTTTGTCAGAGGAACATTGTCTAATGATCCTTCCTTGTCAACGGAACAACGTCTGAGGATCCTTGCTTGTCAGAGAAACATTGTCTAATGATCCTTCCTTGTCAGAGGAACAATGTTTGAGGATCCTTGCTTATTACAGGCACAATGTCTGAGGATCCTTGCTTGTCAGATGAACAATGTCAACGGATCTTTGCTTGTCAGGAGATCAATGTCTGAGGCTCCTAACTTGTAAGATGAACAATGCCTGAGGATCCCAGTTTGTCAGAGGAACAACGTCTGAGGATCCTTGCTTGTCAGCGGAACATTGTCTAATGATCCTTGCTTGTCAGAGGAACAATGTTTGAGGATCCTTGCTTATCACAGGCACAATGTCTGAGGATCCTTGCTTATCAGAAGAACATTGTCTAATGATCCTTGCTTGTCAGAGGGACAATGTCTGAGGATCCTTGCTTCTCAGAGGAACAATATTTGAGGATCCCAGTGTGTCACAGGAACAACATCTGAGGATCCTTACTTGTCAGAGGAACAATGTTTTAGGATCCCAGTTTGTCAGACGAACAATGTCTGAAGATCCTTGCTTGTAAGAGAAACATTGTCTAATGATCCTTGCTTGTCAGCGGAACAATGTTTGAGCATCCTTGCTTGCCAGAGGCACAATGTCTGAGGATGCTAGCTTGTCAGAGGAACAATGTTTGAGCATCCTTGCTTGTCAGAGGCACAATGTCTGAGGATCCTAGGTTGTCAGAGGAACAATGTTTGAGGATCCTTGCTTGTCAGCAGAACAATGTCTGAGGATCCTAATTTGTCAGAGGAACAATATCTGAGGATCCTTGCTTGTCACAGGCACAATGTCTGAGGATCCTTACTTGTCAGAGGAAAAATGGCTAAGGATCCTTGCTTGTCAGAGGAACAATGTTTGAGCATCCTTGCTTGTCAGAGGCACAATGTCTGAGGATCCTAGGTTGTCAGAGGAACAATGTTTGAGGATCCTTGCTTGTCAGCAGAACAATGTCTGAAGATCCTAACTTGTCAGAGGCACAATATCTGAGGATCCTTGCTTGGCAGAGGCACAATGTCTGAGGATCCTTGCTTGTCAGAGGAAAAGTGTCTGAGGATCCCTGCTTTTCAGAGGAACAGTGTCTGAGGATCCTTGCTAGGTAGAGGAACAATGTCTGAGGATCATTGCTTGTCAGAGGAACAGTGTCTGAGGATCCTTTCTAGGCAGAGGAACAATGTCTGAGGATCCTTGCTTGACAGAGGCACAATGTCTGAGGATCCTTGCTTGTCAGAGGAACAGTGTCTGAGGATCCTTGCTAGGCAGAGGAACAATGTCTGAGGATCCTTGCTTGACAGAGGCACAATGTCTGAGGATCCTTGCTTGTCAGAGGAACAGTGTCTGAGGATCCTTGCTTTTCAGAGGAACAGTGTCTGAGGATCCTTGCTAGGAAGAGGAACAATGTCTGAGGATCCTTGCTTGTCAGAGGAACAGTGTCTGAGGATCCTTGCTAGGCAGAGGAACAATGTCTGAGGATCCTTGCTTGACAGAGGCACAATGTCTAAGGATCCTTGCTTGTCAGAGGAACAGTGTCTGAGGATCCTTGCTTGTCAGAGGAACAGTGTCTGAGGATCCTTGCTAGGCAGAGGAACAGTGTCTGAGGATCCTTGTTAGGCAGAGGAACAATGTCTGAGGATCCTAGATTGTCAGAGGAACAATATCTGAGGTTCCTTGCTTGGCAGAGGCACAATGTCCGAGGATCCTTGCTTGTCACAGGCACAATGTCTCAGGATCCTAGCTTGTCAGAGGAACAATGTCTGAGAACCGTGGCTCTGCTATATGTCCTGGCATGTCTGAGGTCCGGCTGGGTCCCGCCCTCACCTCTCATATCTCTTACACGCTCACTTGTGCTGCGATTTGTTGCTTAATTCTTTTTCGCTATTTGTATTATAATTGATTTTATTAATAGATTTTCTTATGATTGAATAATAATAATAATAATAATAATAATAATAATAATAATAATAATAATAATAATAATAATAATAATAATAATAATAATAATAATAAAAGTAATATTATACTGAAATTAAAGTAAATAATTAAAATAATTATCACATTGGTCAGTAAGAAAAGTTTATTCTCATAAATTTTGGATTAGACTCGGTACTCGTGTTGCCAATTCTAACGATTATAAATTTTTATTTAATCAGTGGTTGGGGAAGCGCTAAAATCTCAAGCGGTTCATACAGCACGTTAGAGTATGGGAGGCCTTCAGGCTAGATGAATGGAAGAGTAGGATAAGTCCAGTTCCATGGATCAAGAGCCCTTGTGTGTTCTCCTAAGGCTTTGCTAAGGTATTCGCAATACTGTTTTTTTTTTCTTTTTTTTCAGCATAAAGAAGTTTGTTCAAGAAATATTTGTGTTTTACTCTTGAAGTGAAGAATGAGAGGCGAGTCATCCAGCAGTGTGACAAAGTTACCTCGTCCCAGGTGTTTCATTTTCCAGTCATAATATTTCTCAGCTGTACACAAACGCAAGTACAAATATGTGAACATACATGCAATATATATATATATATATATATATATATATATATATATATATATATATATATATATATATATATATATATATACAAATGTCGTGTCGAATAGGCAGAACTTGCGATCTTGGCTTAAATAGCAACGCTCATCTTGCCATATAGGACAAGTGAGAATTTGTGTATGCAATAATATCGTCAAATTTATTCTGAACCTAACGAAAAAAACATATTTCATTGTGTTTGTTTACTATTAAATTATTGTAAACAAATCTAAAATATATTTAGTTGGGTTAAGCTAAAATAAATTGCACTTGTTATAATAAGGTTAGGTAAGTTTTCTAAGATTCTTTTGGTCCAAAATTAAAAATTTTTACATGAACAATAATGAAAAAAATATATCTTTAAACGGACAAGAGAAAATTTTAGAAAGGACTTAATTTTAAATGAGTTCTTGCTAATTGACCAGTTTTACATATTCGGCACGACATGTATATATATATATATATATATGTCGTGCCGAATATGTAAAACTGGTCAATTAGCAAGAACTCATTTAAAATTAAGTCCTTTCTAAAATTTTCTATTATACGTTTAAAGATATATTTTTTTCATTAATGTTAATGTAAAAATTTATAATTTTGCACCAAAAGAATGTTAGAAAACTTACCTAACCTTATTATAACAAGAATAATTTATTTTAGCCTAACCCAACTAAATATATTTTAGATTTGTTTACAATAACTTAATTCTAAACAACACAGTGAAATATATTTTTTTCGTTAGGTTTAGAATGATTTTGGCGAAATTATTCCATACACAAATTTTTACTTGTCCTATATGGCAAGATGAGCGTTGCTATTTAAGCCAAGATCGCAAGTTCTGCCTATTCGGCACGACATATATATATTATATATAAAATATATATATATATATATATATATTATATATATTATATAAATTTTATATATATATATATATATTTTATATAATATATATATATTTTATATATATATAAATATATATGGTCGTGCCGAATATGTAAAAACTGGTCAATTAGCAAGAACTCATTTAAAATTAAGTCCTTTCCAAAATTTTCTCTCATACGTTTAAAGATATATTTTTTTCATTAATGTTAATGTAATTTTTTTTTATTTCGCACCAAAAGAAACTTAGAAAACTTACCTAACCTTGTTATAACAAGAGCAATTTATTTTAGCCTAACCCAACTAAATATATTTTAGATTTGTTTACAGTAATTTAATACTAAACAAACACAATGAAATATATTTTTTTCGTTAGGTTCAGAATGATTTTGGCGAAATTATTGCATACACAAATTTTCGCTTGTCCTATATGGCAAGATGAGCGTTGCTATTTAAGCCAAGATCGCAAGTTCTGCCTATTCGGCACGACATATATATATATATATATATATATAAAATATATATATATATATATATATATATATATATATATATATATATATATATATATACAACTCGCGCGCGCGCGCGCGCGTGCGTGCGTGCGTGTGTGTGTGTGTGTGTGTGTGTGTGTGTGTGTGTGTGTGTGTGTGTGTGTTGTGTGTGTGTGTTGTGTGTGTGTGCATATACACATACACAAACAGTGAGAAACACACACACACACACACACACACACACACACACACACACACACAGTGACAATACACACACACACACAGTGACAACACATACACACACAGTGACAACACATGCACACACACAGTGACAACACACACACACACAGTGACAACACATACACACACAGTGACAACACATGCACACACAACAGTGACAAAACACACACACACAGTGACAACACATACAACACACAGTGACAACACACACACACAGTGACAACACATACACAACACACACACAGTGACAACACACACACACACAGTGACAACACATACACACACACACACAGTGACAACACAACACCAGTGACACACATACACACACAGAGTGACAACACAACACAAAGATGACAACCAACATACACACACACACACAGTGACAACACATACACACACACACAGTGACAACACACACACACACAGTGACAACACATACACACACACACAGTGACAACACACACACACACAGTGACAACACATACACACACACACAGTGACAACACACACACACACAGTGACAACACATACACACACACAGTGACAACACATACACACACACAGTGACAACACACACACACACACAGTGACAACACATACACACACACAGTGACAACACACACACACACACAGTGACAACACATACACACACACACAGTGACACACACACACACACACAGTGACACACATACACACACACACCACACACAGTGACAACACACACACACACACAGTGACAACACATACACAAACACACAGTGACAACACACACACTCAAAGTGACAACACATACACACTCACACACCAGTGACAAACACACACAGTGACAACACATACACACACACCACAGTGACAACACACACAGTGACAACACATACACACACACACAGTGACAACACACACACACAGTGACAACACCAACAACAGTGACAACACACACACAGTGACAACACACACAGTGACAACACATACACACACACACAGTGACAACACACACACCACAGTGACAACACACACAATGACACACATAAACACACACCACACAGTGAACAACACACACAGTGACAACCATACACACACACACAGTGAACAACACACACGTGACAACACATACACACACACACAGTGACAACACATACACACACACAGTGACAACACACACACACCAGTGACAACACACACCACACACACACAGTGACAACACATACAACACACACGCAGTGACAACAACACACACACACAGTGACAACACAATACACACACACAGTGACAACACATACACACACACACAGTGACAACACACACACACACAACACACAGTGACAACACATACAACACACACACACAGTGACAAACAACACACCACACACAGTGACAACATACACAACACACAGTGACAAACACATAACACACACACAGTGACAAACATACACACACACACAGTGACAACACACACACACACACACACAGTGACAAACACACACCACACACACAGTGACAACACACACACACACACACACAGTGACAACACATACACACACCACAGTGACAACACACTACACACCACACAGTGACAACACACACCACACACACAGTGACAACACATAACATACACACACACACACACAGTGACAACACCACACCACACAGTGACAACACATACACAAACACACACAGTGACAACACACACACACAAAGTGACAACAATACACACACAGAAAACCACACACAGTGACAACACAACACACACACCAGTGACAACACACACACACACAGTGAGAACACATACACAAATACACAGTGACAACACACACACACACAGTGACAACACATACACACACACACACAGTGACAACACACACACACCAACTTGAAGCGAACAAAGTCAAACAGCCCTTGCCCATCAAACACAACACAAGTCGTTCTTCTTTCTCAACGGGACTACACAAAAATTCTCCCCGCGGGTCAACACGGACCAAACGACCAGCATTACCTCCTGGGAGAGGTTGGTCACGATCCAGGGTTGGCACAGTGACGTCACGATCCAGACGATGATGGCTGCGTCAACACAGCAGGTCGCGGGGGTCACCTGTACAACTTGACCACTTTCTAAAGGTTTATGTTGGCGTGTGTGTGTGTGTGTGTGTGTGTGTGTGTGTGTGTTGATGGTTAGGTGGGTAGACGGGTAAGTGTTGGAAAACTGGTGGATATGGAAGGCTTTGGTATAGGTTTGATGTATGGATGGAGAGAC
>NC_069422.1:26455898-26500898 GCF_026875155.1 Cherax quadricarinatus
AATCATTCAAGACACTGTACACTGTGTACGTCAGGCTCATACTTTAGTATGCAGCACCAGTTTGGAACCCACACCTGGTCAAGCACGTCAAGAAGTTAGAGAAAGCGCAAAGGTTTGCAAAGAGGTTAGTTCCGGAGCTCAGGGGAATGTCCTACGGAGAAAGGTTGAGGGAAATAGGTCTGATAACGCTTAAGGACAGAAGGGTTAGGGGAGACATGGTAACGACATATAAAATACTGCGTGGAATAGATAAGGTGGACAGAGACAGGTTGTTCCAGAGAGGGGACACAGAAACAAGGGGTCACAAATGGAAGCTGAAGACTCAGACGAGTCAGAGATGTTGGAAAGTATTTCTTCAGACATAGAGTTGTCACGAAGTGGAATAGTCTAGCAAGTGAGGTAGTGGAGGCAGGAACCATACATAGCTTTAAGATGAGGTATGATAAAACTCATGGAACAGAGAGAGAGAGGACCTAGTAGCGTCCAGTGAAGAGGCTGGGACAGGAGCTGAGTCTCGAGCCCTGCAACCACAATTAGGTGAGTACACACGCACACACGAAGAAAGATTAAGGGAAATCGGTCTGACGACATTGGAGGACAGGAGGGTCAGGGAAAACATGATAACGACATACAAAATACTACGTGGAATAGATAAGGTGGACAGAGACAGCATGTTCCCGAGATGGGACACAGAAACAAAGGGTCACAATTGGAAGTTGAAGACTCAGATGAGACAAAGCGATGTTAGGAAGTATTTCTTTAGCCAAAGAGTTGTCAGGAAGTGCAACAGCCAAGAAAGCGACGTCGTGGAGGCAGGAGCCATCATAGTTTTAAGACGAGGTATGATAAAGCTCATGGAGCAGGGACAGGGAGGACCCAGTAGCGGTCAGTGAATAGGCGGGGCGGGGCCAGGAGCTGAGTCTCGACCCCTGCAACCACAATTAGGCGAGTACACACACACACACACACACATACACACACACACACACACGCACACACACACAATATATATATATATATATATATATATATATATATATATATATTTATATTATATATATATATATATATTATATATATATATATATATGCAAGGAATTCGCAAGAGCAGGCGAAATATACACAAACACTGATCTCTGGCTGAAGGAGACTCGAGCCTACGAACCTTGGAACAAGGTACGCAGTTCTATTCCATTCTCACCACTCTGGACCAATACCCTGGCGTCCAGCTTGCGCTAGACGTTCCAAGGTTCGTAGGTTCGAGTCTCCTTCAGCCAGAGATCAGTGTTTGTGTATATTTCGCCTGCTCTTGCGAATTCCTTGCATTGTTAAAAGCTCTAGTAAGGCTGATACATGCAGGGGATGAGATGAAAAGCTGTAAGCCTTCTCTCTGAAAGCTGGCTGCCTTGGATCAACGTCTAGCTCAAGCTGGACGCCAAGGTATTGGTCCACTGTGGTGAGAATGGGATAGCACTGCGTACCTTGTTCCAAGGATTCGTAGGTTCGAGTCTCCTTCAGCCAGAGATCAGTGTTTATATATATATATATATATATATATATATATATATATATATATATATATATATATATATATATTTTGTGTGTGTGTTGTGTGTTATTTGTGTGTGTGTGTGTGTGTGTGTGTGTGTGTGTATGTGGGTGGGTGGGTGGGCGTGTGTGTACGTTATGGGTGTGGCAGCATGTAAGGTGCCTGAGTAATGCCACATAAATATAAGAGGAGACGTGTGTAGACCACGACCACCAAGTCTGACCTTTGCATCCACAGCAACACTGTCCTTGTGAAGGTCGAGCAGTGGACAGCCTTGTGCTAGCCTGTCTGCTCACTGTCACTCACTGATCGACACTGTCACTCCTGCATCCTTCCATAAGTGAGTCGAGATGCGGCTGAAAATCTCGTAGTCTAAGAAACTGAGGATATTCTCCCTTTCCTCGAATCAAACCTGATTACCTATGATTCCCTGTGAACTAGATTATTGTATATACACACGCAAATATATATATATATATATATATATATATATATATATATATATTATATATATATATATATTATATATATATATATTATATATATATATATATACATATATATATATATTAAAGTGGCTCTGTTTTTATCCTAAAGCTTTTGTAAAACAAACTTGTAATTATTAGTAGAATGTCATATGTTCATGGCTTAGGGGACCGCAATGTTTGAAATAGTTATAGATAATTAACAATATTTTCATACATAAAGAATAGTATTTTCAAGGAATTCAGAGGTGTCACTGTAGTCGAAACCTCACTAATTATATATTTTGATATATAGAAGAGGCAAATAGTGAAATGCTGAATGATTTCGTTTTCTAAAGATTATGTCATTTACTCAATACACATGGGGAGTTCTGTGATATAAGGACCCAAAAGATCGTGTTTAATGTAGTAAGATGGTGTGTATTCCGAACATAAAGAATATATATTTTTCAAGGAATTCAGGCGTGTGCTGGCGAAACACCTCACTAATTTTAGTTGTCTGAATTATTAGAAGAGGCAAAAGGAATGCTGAATGAATTTGCCGTTTTTACAATTTGTCTTCACTCCACATTAAGCATGGGGAGTTCTGTGATTATAGACGACCCCAAAAGATGTGTGTTATAACTGTGGCTTGGGTGACCAAGACTGGGGGTTGTGGGTGTGGGAGTGTGGGCTGGGAGTAGGTGAGGAGAGGGAAAACTCTGGTGATGACTGGAACCGAACTGTGAAATTAGGGTGTGGGCTCATTGGTGGCTGATGCGGTGTGGGCGGTTGTGGGCGGTTGTGGGCGGAAGTAGATGGGCGTGAGGGATTGCTCGAGAGAGAAAATGGTTGTGGGAGGGGAAAGATGGGTGTGAGTAGTTGTATTAAGAGCGTGGGCGTAAGAGAACAGGTGCAGACCGACAGGTCAGGCATTAGTGTGGATGTGATAACAAATGGGCAGGTAAATTATACACCTGGTGTGGTAATGAGTGCCAGGTGAGAGAGCTCCTCAGTACTCCTCACTCACTTGTTAGTGGAACACTCTACAAACTAGCTGCCGAGACACAAAAATAGACAATGTGATACTAAAAATAATCAAAGCTTTGACTTCTAAGAACTAAATAGCTTTGAACAAATTTATATGTATATAATTACCTGTTTATATCGGCTTATGTGTTTGTAGTTGTAGGTAGTATAGGCGATGCTTGTGATATCTGGTCTTCTTTTTTTTATCATAAATATTTAAAAAAATATCTTATGCTTATGGAATCTCTTTTTAATCATATTCCATTTTTCCACTAATGCCTTGAGAAGATATTCCCTTCGTTCTCCCTTCCTCACGTTTTCCAGAGCATGGCTCAGCGAGATGCTGTCTCTTCTTGGTAGATCCATGAAACGTGGATGATGCCATGAAACATGGCTAAGCATTCATAAGAGATATTTACCTGTGTTTTCAGTTCATGGAGACTCACAATATTCAGGTTTCACCTCGTCTAGAAGTTGAATCTCGTCCTAAACTGACGGATCCATCCGTGGCCGACAAGCTTCATTGTTCAGTGGAGAGAGATAAAATGGAAGGTTTATTGAAGATTCCAATGAAATAGTCGGCTGGTTAGTTTTGGTTAGGGTCAAGCAGACTGTACGCATCCATTTGTTCTAGTCTTATTAAGCTATCTAAAGGTTAGGTTCATATACATACATACATGCATACCTATTTATAATATATATATATATATATATATATATATATATATATATATATATATATATATATATATATATATATATATATATATATATATATATATATATTGCTCGTCAGCGCATTCTGCTGGGTAGCAGCCGTTAGCATGATGTCACGGCCTGCCGCCACACTTCACAGTGACTTCTCATTGCTCACATGGCTGCCGTGGTGAGAGGAAGTGTTACACTTTTGTCTCTCATTCGCCTCATCTCTTGTCCAGTGTCCCTTTTGGTTTTGGGGCTATACATCTTTGATTATGGGTAAAAGAAAGTCATTAACACCTGAAACTATAGCTCAAATCATAGGGCTTCACGTAGCTGCGCACCAGACGAAAGAAACAGTGGAGAATGTTGGTGTGTGTGAGCGTTCAGTGAGGAACTAGGTTCAGTGTTTCAAGGCTGGTGGCGGTGTCGAGATACCATCTGCCAAACCTCGGTCTGGCCCTTCCAAGAAGACATCGGTTTGTACCTTGACTGTGTTAAAGAAGCAGTTAGAGAGTAACAGCTTTTTTAACCAACAGATGTCTTCTTGGAGGGGCCAGGCCGAGGTTTGGCAGACGGTAACTCGACACCGCCACCAGCCTTGAAACGCTGCACCCACTTCTTCACTGAACACAATGCTCGTTGGGCTAGTACACCAAAGAGGGAGAAGAATGAAATTAGCTCAGAGGCATCCACACCACCGTATGTTCTCGGATGACGGGTACAACATCCAGCTTGGCTGGATGCGTCATTGTTGAGAATTGTGTGGTCCCGTGGACTAGAGCGTCATCTGTCTTTCGCTCACCATGAGGTGGGCCAAAGCAGCATGGGTTCGACTCCTTGGCTAGTCGGAGTGTTGTTATTGATATATATATATATATATATATACATATATATATATATATATATATATATATATATATATATATATATATATATATATATATATATATATATATACATGCATCACAGCCAGGGTTCAGTGCCTAAAATTTTGGGTTCGGCGGCGAATGGGAGGAATGGAGAGATAAAGTTTCATTTTTGTTCAAGTGTTTGCGTGCCTGAATGAGTTGTCGTAAACCGACAAGTTTGTTTCAATGTAAGCTTGTTCTGCGTCGTGTTTCCTTGCTCTTGTGCCCCTTCAAGAAGGCTGACCCGGCCTACCCATTACCTATCTCTGGAACACCAGTAACAACTTTTCCCCAACCTGTTTTCATTATGCTTGACACGTCGAGAAACGCCTCCCTTGTCCTACACAACTGTGTTCCTTCTTCTGATCGTCTTTCCATAGAGTTTTCCTGTGCTTCTAGTCTTGCTTAGGCTCGGAGAGGCAGAATGCCTAATTAACTCACCTAGAATTCAAGTATGCGACAATGAATTTCTCTTCCTTTCCGTTTCATTTATTCAGACTGACTGAATTTTCCCCTGGTTCAAAAATTCAATCCACTTGCAGAGGATGACGCTGGACAAGATCATTCTAGTTCTCTGTTGCTTTAAGCAATGTTAACATTAGCCAGTAATTAATTGAAAGGGTTTTTCTCCTGGGTAAGTTGGGAGAATATTTACACCTACTTTCTTTCTTTAGAAGTAAGCATCAAAAGGATAAAAGTTTCGAGGAGTAAGCATATAATGTATGTAAATATGTATGACTGTAGTCTTTTTTCTTAAGTGAACCATGTTGTGAATAAAAGGCTCGGCACTGACCGATAGGAAACTGGCCAGTGTTTTTGGCTAGCAGCTAAATGCTGTTTACAGTGCCGCCCAAGGAAATGTTACAAAGATTTATCTCCCTCTTAGATAGCTAATAAGAGTCAAGGGAATAAGCGGTTTATTGTGTGCCTATTACTGTTACCGATGTTACGATGGAGATGTTACGTTAAGCTTGTCTTCCTGACGATGTATATCGAAGACCTAAGATCAATGAGAGAGGCTCCTAAAAGGACATGACTACGAGGTCTGTACTAAGTGTCCCCAACGTTGGGAAAAGTTTATAGGTCTCTGCGTGCGTTAAGTGCCTTGCCATGTATTAAGTGGGGGTCGGGATATAGGGCTTATGGATGATTGTCGTAATAATGGCGGAGGTGTGCGCTGTTAAGATTTAAGTGGGAGTGAGAGGACATATATATGAAGGTGAGTTATCTCCTCGCGACTCCTTGCACTTCCACTGCAATAGTAATCGTTCCTTACAGTGACAGCCACAAAGTCAGTGTGTTGCGGTGACAGCCAGAAGGATAATGCTGCAGTGACAGCAACAAGAACAGTGTTGTGGTGACAGCCACAAGCAGAGTATTGTAGTGACAATCACAGGGAGAGTGTTGTGGTGACAGCCGCAAAAAATGTGTTCTGGTGACAGCCACAAGAAGAGTGCTGTGGTGACAGCCACAAGAACAATATTGGGGTGGCATCCCAAAGAACACTTGCAGTGACCGCTACGAGATCTTTCACTGAATTAATCGTTGTGAAAGACTTCAGACTTGAACCCAAAATCCCATTTTATACCTCTCAGTGCCAACTCTAGTTTCCAGTTGCATCTCTTTTAACACAGAGGTAACTTGACAAAGGTACGCTGGGTCCTGCATTTCCTTCTTCATACATCATAGAATTATCTACTAAATAAAGTCTTTTCTCAATCTGTCCGATCTCTACGTAAAAATATTTATTTAAACGGTCAAACTTTTCATATTAACAAAATTTTGCTCTACATAAGTGAGTATTTGGGGGAAAAAGTGTTAGTTTCAATGAATGTGGAAATTTGTCCCAGTTAAGAAAATAGTCGGAGAGAATTTATTTTAAGTTATCCTTGCCGGATAATGAGGACTCTGTGATGGATACAGATGGGTGGACACATGGTGCATAAGAGCCGCTGGAGGTCGTGTCCTACACTCCAGGCTACTTCCCAAGATGTAAGTTTAAACCCGAAAACTCTTCTAGACGACTCAGCGGGAGGCTGCATGTGGATGCTGTCTGGGCCCCAGGGTGAGGTAACACAAGAAGCTCACATGTTTACGGTTGCCTCAGACACTTCGTCACTGCAGCACAATGACACCAACCCACGTCTTTCACGCCATAATAGGTCGCACATCTGAAATAGGATCTAATTCGCAAAATATCCTAACCGTCCATATCATTATGTTTTCTACAGGGCGAGAGAAATTGTTCTGAATGCTTTAAGATCCCACAACAAAGCGTGACAAACGTCACTAACTGGGCGATAAAGAGCTAAGGAGGCTTCCCGCCGCCACCTCTTCCCCTCCGGACCACAACACGCACCTGACTACCACTTTCTTGCCTCCGAAGACCCTCCAGATACACCTCTTCTTTTTTGTGTGCGCCCAATTTTCTCAGTTCTGTTGAGCTCACCTTTGGGGATGTATATAGGCTTTGGGATTGTGTTTCCCTGGGAAGCTGCCGTCCTTGGTGGTCTCCAACAAACCACAATGGGGCATTCCTGTCCAGGCTACCACATCACTGGAAAGATCTTTAAAATATATTGGCTGGTTTCCTGAGGATTTTGACTCAAGTCTCCAAGAAATTGTGGGCATTGACGGTTTCAGTACCGTTTCTCATTTGTACTTTATTATGTCACGTTTCTGGACTATTCAGAATTATATTGTTTTGAATTTTACATTTTTTTTTGCTCTAGATATATTTTACATTAAATGGATATCTCTCTGATATTAAGAAAAAAAAAAGGTAAGAGCTTGCATTTCGTCGACCTTTCGCATGTTCATTTAACTAATTTTGCCATGGTAGATTTTCTATATTGACCTGAGTAGATAAACCACACTGGGTTTATTTTCTGATTGTTCTGAGTGTTTCCTTTTCTTGTTTTAAAAAGTTTAGCTACATATCCTCCAGTCTCTGAAGGAAAGGTTAAACACCGTACTTCTTTATTTTTTTCATAGAATTATATATATATATATATATATATATATATATATATATATATATATATATATATATATATATTATCCAGAGGGCTGAGGAAGGGTTGCTGAGGTGGTTCGAACATGTAGAGAGGTTAGAACAAAATAGAATGACTTCGAGAGTGTATAAATCTGTAGTGGAGGGAAGGCGGGGTAGAGGTCGGCCTATGAAAAGAGGAGGTAAAGGAGGTTTTGTGCGCGAGGGACTTTGATTTCCAGCAAGCATGCGTGAGCGTGTTACATAAGAGCGAATAGAGACAAATGGTCTTTAGGACTTGACGTGCTGTTGGAGTGTGAGCAGGGTAATATTTATGAAAAGATTCAGGGAAACAGGCATGGCTGGACTTGAGTCCTGGAGATGGGAAATACAGTCCCAGCACTCTGAAGGAGGGGTGTTAATGTTGCAGTTTTATAACTGTAGTGTAAGCGCACCTCTTGCAAGGCTGATGGAGAGAATGATGGTGAAAGTTTTTCTGTTTTTGGCCACCATACCTTAGTAGGAAACAGCCGATGTGTTAAAAAAAAAAGTATGTAAAGTTTTCGACCATAACTTATAAACCAAAGATCGATTTACCAGACAAGATAAATGTATATTCACTGTTGCATAAAATCCGCGAAAACCAGTTTGAACACGAAGAAATTAATATATTTATTGAATGTTAAATAATTCCATATAAATATAGGCTGATTTAAGATAGGTTGAGTCTGAATAAATTAAAATAAAATAACTCTACTTTTAGCATGGATAAGCTAAATTGCTAAGTTAGTTTTCGCGCTCAATTAAAACTTGCTAATCATATTTATTAAAAAATATAACTATCAATGCATACTTGAGCTTCCTTATGATTGGCAGCCCCACGCTGTTAAACGACGCTAAATATGCGTGTCTAGATCTTACAATGTCTGTCTGTCATTCTTACAGGGAAATAATGAGACCTCAGAGAGGAAAAAAAAACAGGATTACTAGCACTGCGGGATAAAAAGGAATCAAGGCAACCTTTCGGCTCGTTACTTGACTGTGGCAAGTCTCCTCTTGATAATGTCGCAGATTTCATTGTGTCTTGCAGGCCAGCTCTGGGAGCTTGCACATCTCAGGTGGTGCAGACTGTATTGGACTGCTGCCACCGTGCCTCAAACACATATTATCAGTGTGAATAGGAGAAGCGTGACGAAACGTAGGGTTTGTGGGCCGACGTGTGTCCGTCCCAGAGCATCGGACAGAGTGGCCTTCATACCTGACAGGTAGGCGATCTCTTGTTTAGATTTTGCAGCGTGGATATTTGTGGGTCTTCCTTGTGATTGGTCGAGGCGATGGTGCTGTGAAAACATCTCAAAATTTGGTGTGAGCAATGTTAGCGTCGTGAATCTTTGTTATTTTAACTTATATTTTAGAAGAATCTGCTTGAAGACGTCGAGTTGGAACGCTTGTTCTAAGATTTTATTTACGTTGGTTAATTATTCTGATTGCTTCTGATGTTAATATCCTCTTTTGTATTAAGAGGAATCAAATAGTAAAATTTACCATTCTCGTGCGTATTTTTCTCATAGGAGAAAAACCATACGTTTAGTACCTCTTTCACACCCTCCTTCTAACTCTTCCTAGGGTAGTTCCTGCACCACTTTCCATCCACCCAAATCCCACACTTTTAATGAACTTATTCGTACCTCACATAATGCAAAAGTGTCGGCACAAATTTGCTAATCCATTTCCATTTTATTGCATAATCTACCAGCTTCTGTTTTTCCACCAGCTCCTCAACACTTATGCAAGTTTTATCTTGATTTTATTTGAATCTACCTAACTCTTCATAGAAATGTTTGCTGATACATCCAAACCAGTGTATCTGTATATATACACTCACTCCATAATCCTTTCTTCCTATCTTACCACAGATCATAAGTTTCCTATACGTTTACGCATTCTCATTACCTTTCTCATTTCTTCATTCCCTTTGAGCCCCCTTTTACACACCCTTAATTACCCCTCCACCAACTTTTACAAATCTCCTGAATTTTCAAAAAGAACTGTGTCATCTGCAAACAGCAACTGTGACAACTTAAATTTTGTTTCAGACTCAGTTTCTTTTGAAAGCACGCTTCTCTTTAGCACTATAATATTCACTTCTTTTACAATTTAATCTGTAAAAACTTTTAACAGCCACTATATTTTTCTTTCCTTCCCAATATGCACTAACCTGAATCTCATTTTCCTCACATCTTTTTTATTGATTTCGCCAACTTGCTACATTTTTCATACATTTAAAATACATTTACAATGTTCCATGATCTATCCACTCATTTCTCTTTCGAAATTCATATATGTAATATTTTTTACCTTCCCTTCTAATAATTATGTATGTGCTTCAGCGCAAACACTTCAAACACGTATCTTCTTCCCTTAACAGATTCAATCTATTCCTCCGCAGGCATACTTTGTGTTTCCAATCACTATTAATCACAATTATGCAACACACAATGCCTGCTATACTCAAGACTTACTCCTTCATAATTCTTTTTTTTCTCCTCGTGTGTTAGAAGGTGGTGGGGTGGGTGAGGCTCAGGTGTGGTGTGGCTATCACCACCAACACGACCATGACTATACACAAGCAACACCACCCACCACGAATCACCACTAACAAAAAAGCAAAACCACCACTAAAACCACCAGCCCAAAATATTCCCACTATCACATACTGGCTTCACTCCTTATACCCGTCGCTGCTCAGTAACCTTACAGCACTTGTGATACACAGGAGTATATAAGAAAGGCAGATAAAAGATGACTTGGAAGTCCACACCGAGACTGTCTGCTAAGAAGAAATCTCTACTTCATACATTAAGAAATAATGTGTATTGTCTAGGTGTATGAAAAAAGCAAAAGACTTTCTACCTATCCTCTACTCCCTTTCGCCAATGCAGGCATGGAAACGGGGGATAAACTATACCATGCCACATTGGAAAAATGGCATGGCATTTACAGGAGAAATTGAACCGGATATAAGACGCGACTAACAACCACCTCTACTAAATTAGCACTGCAAGGTTGAGTGCTTTGAGTCTTCTCTCGTAATGTTTGTTTCTGAGTGATAGTACGAGGCAATGTTTGTATGTTCGAGCAGCATTAACTAAGAACGCAGTATCTTTTTTTTTTTTTTCATTTTTTGCGTAACTAACGGCAAAATTTTCCTCTTGGGCAAAATTTGCAGTTTTTCCCCATTTATTTGGAACGGTTTGTGGCTAAATTACGCTTCCCTGACCCCACGGCACCTGCTGCTGCTGCCGAAGACGTCACCTCTCGAGCCAACACCGCTGAAGTCGACACTGCTCGAGCCGACACCGATGAAGCCGACACTGCTCGAGCCGACACCGCTGAATCCACCGCACCTCACGCTTAGTGACTTACGGACTCGAATTTAGAAAAAAAAGTCGGAAATGTCTTATAGAACAATATACGGACTTATACCATCACTGCTGACGCTGCCACCGTTGGTGCCTTCACTGTGACATAACCTGAAATTTGGATCGAGTTTTGAATGCAAACTGAAGAGTGACTATTTTTTTTTTTGTTTTTTTGTCACAAACTGTGGTTTTTGTTTTCTGTTATGTGTGGGAACTTTAATTCTGGTAGATGTTATTGCTTGTTTGTGATGGTAGTATTCATTTTTGCTAAGCAGTTTTACCTGTGATGTTCTTCTGTCTTTCGAAATTGCTGATTTTGTTGCTAAGATTGCTGAGTGATCTCAGTGGCAAAGCGCTCTTCATGTCTCACCATCTACAGCTACTATCCAACAGTTACTAATATCCACTACCACAAATCTAACAATTAAAACGACCCAGTGCCTCTACTGCCACCTACCACCCTCCACCAAACTTCACCCAACACCTACAGCCAAAAAAAAAAAAAAAAAAAACAACGGTTATAAATGACCATAATTTTTAAAGGGGTGGACCGGTAAGCCAGCGGACGGCCTCGGTCAGATGACCAAAAGCTCCAAAGGCGGGTCATCATCTGACTAAGACCCGCGTCAGGAAACATTTGTCCTGTTTCCTGACGAACCTTACCTACCCTAACCTAACCTACAGCCACCCATTACCTTCCTATTCATCCCTCTCCTCAGTCCTTCTACTTGCTTATTAATTGACGATATCATTGTTTTACCTCCTGAAGTCTCCCAGCTCAAGATGACAGACTACAACTCTATGTAACCCATCCTTTGTTCCCATTATGTTAAAATAAAGAAAAGCCTCGTGTGATGGAATACAACAGGAAAACATGACTTTTGCTCCCAGTATGCAATAATCATGTAGAATAACCCTGTGTGATGGAATATGGCAGGGAAAACATGGTTTTTATCCTACTGTATAATAATAATGTAGAATATGATGGCATCATAGTGTAGGTGTATCCTTCTTTGCTATTATCCAAAACACTTGTCTGACAGGGAACAATAAGTGTCTCCGGCGTGTGAGTTACATCACGTGAATCGCGTTAACTTTTGTGTGGCCTCACGCCTCGCTGATAATAATTTCTCACGTCTGAGGATAGATGTAATCGTTTTATGTTATGTATGGCGGTGGTAGTGATGGAGATGGCTGTAGTGGTAGTGGTTATTGTGGCTGTGGTTGCTATAGGTGTGATTGTGGGAAAAGATGGTGGATGTTCATTTGGTATTGGATGCTGGTTGTTGGGTAGTTGTGGTGGTGGAGGAGGTGGGTATTGTAGGGGTACTTAGTAGTAGTTTGTTGCTGTTGTTGTAGTGATGTTGTCGACTGTGATGGCAGGGGTGTTGTAGTGGTGAGTGCCATAGTAATAATACTTGCTGAGATGAAGGTGATTTTGATGACGGCAATAGTGATGAATGGCAATCGTAGCATTAGTGATGATAACGATGAGTGTTAAGGCTGTTGTGCTAGTTGTGGTGGCGGTGAAAGTTATTGTGATTGTTGTGGGTTTGATAAAAGTTTTGATGATTGCTGTAGTGGTGATGGAAGTTTTGATGATTGTTGTAGTGGTGATGGAAGTTATAATGATTGTTGTAGTGGTGATGGAAGTTATAATGGTTGTTGTAGTGGTGATGGAAGTTATAATGATTGTTGTAGTGGTGATGGAAGTTATAATGTTGTTGTAGTGGTGATGGAAGTTATAATGGTTGTTGTAGTGGTGATGGAAGTTATAATGATTGTTGTAGTGGTGATGGAAGTTATAATGATTGTTGTAGTGGTGATGGAAGTTATAATGATTGTTGTAGTGGTGATGGAAGTTATAATGCTTGCTGTAGTGGTGATGGAAGTTATGATGACTGTTGTAGTGGTGATGGAAGTTATAATGGTTGTTGTAGTGGTGATGGAAGTTATAATGATTGTTGTAGTGGTGATGGAAGTTATAATGGTTGTTGTAGTGGTGATGGAAGTTATAATGATTGTTGTAGTGGTGATGGAAGTTATAATGCTTGCTGTAGTGGTGATGGAAGTTATGATGACTGTTGTAGTGGTGGTGGAAGTTATGATGACTGTTGTAGTGGTGATGGAAGATATGATGACTGTTGTAGTGGTGATGGAAGTTATGATGACTGTTTGTAGTGGTGTATGGAAGTTATCATGACTGTTGTAGTGGTGATGGAAGATATGATGACTGTTGTAGTGGTGATGTAAGTTATGATGACTGTTGTAGTGGTGATGGAAGTTATGATGACTGTTATGGTGTGATGGAAGTTATGATTACTGTTGTAGTGGTGATGTAAGTTATGATGACTGTTGTAGTGGTGATGGAAGTTATGATGACTGTTGTAGTGGTGATGGAAGTTATGATGACTGTTGTAGTGGTGATGGAAGTTATGATGACTGTTGTAGTGGTGATGGAAGTTATGATGACTGTTGTAGTGGTGATGGAAGTTATGATGACTGTTGTAGTGGTGATGGAAGTTATGATGACTGCTGTAGTGGTGATGGAAGTTATGATGACTGTTGTAGTGGTGATGTAAGTTATGATGACTGTTGTAGTGGTGATGGAAGTTATGATGACTGTTGTAGTGGTGATGTAAGTTATGATGACTGTTGTAGTGGTGATGGAAGTTATGATGACTGTTATGGTGGTGATGGAAGTTATGATTACTGTTGTAGTGGTGATGTAAGTTATGATGACTGTTGTAGTGGTGATGGAAGTTATGATGACTGTTGTAGTGGTGATGGAAGTTATGATGACTGTTGTAGTGGTGATGGAAGTTATGATGACTGCTGTAGTGGTGATGGAAGTTATGATGACTGTTATGGTGGTGATGTAAGTTATGATGACTGTTGTAGTGGTGATGGAAGTTATGATGACTGTTGTAGTGGTGATGTAAGTTATGATGACTGTTGTAGTGGTGATGTAAGTTATGATGACTGTTGTAGTGGTGATGGTTGTGGTGGCTGTGACGTAGTATCGTCGTAAGAGTTGCCAGTGTTACATCTGGGTAAAGGCACAATTAAAGAATTTCCAGGACTTGTAGCTGATAATTCAATACTATAAAACAAAACAAAAATCAAAAAAATAATAAATTTATGACAGAATTCGAAATAATAAAAAATACGAGTACGTGATTTTATAGTCTTTCAACACTGTACTGAATTTTTATATATTTTGAGAAGCTTCAAAATATCTTAAAAAAATCCTAATTTTTATGGGCCTAATGTGACACTGGGATTTTAGTTGCAACATCGTCAGTTCCTATCCAAATTAGGCCTTAACGTGGGAGTTGGGTGGGGGGTAGGTGTGGGGGGCATATGAAGGGGAGAATTATGCAGGAATGATAGTGGGGGGAGAAGCAAACCAGTTAAAACATAAACAATGGCAGGTTTTGTTACTTTAAGGTTTATGAGTTCTTCCACAATTGACTAACCTATTACAGAATAGCTTAGAGCGACTCATGACATAAAACGTCCAGAGAATCGTGTTTACTGGCGCCATGCTCACTGTCCACGGAAGTTTACGTTTAAACAAGACTTGCGTATTATCACCTAAAAAATATCAAGCGTCAACAGTCTGTTAAAGAGTTAAGATTAACGTTGTACAAGAAGCTGCTATCAGGTCGACGCATCACTCTATTCAGAGCAACATACTGTCCAAATAAAAGCTTGTGCAACGTGTATTTGTTCACTGCTGTCGGCAGTACGACGTTAAGATCCATTCTGTTGAATATTGCATCACGAGCAGTCTACATCCGTCCCAGGAGTCGTAGTGACCAAACACACCTCATCAGTGATGGAAACTCACATAGAAGAGCAAATATATTTTTTCGAGAAAACTGAATCTCTCATGTGACGAACTAAAAGATGTATTTTCTGTTTCAGATAGCAGGAGTTGTACTAAAGTTTTGAATTTAAAAGTTTGAAAATTTTGTACTTTATGGAAAAACTTCAGTATTAAGTAATGTTTTTTTATTCATGTGGAAGATGAACGAGTGATGTGACGCACTAATTGTATATGCAAAGGTGTTATATTCACGACCGATTGGCGATAAGATGGTATCAACACAGTCCCTCTCTCTCTCTCTCTCTCTCTCTCTGTCTCTCTCTGTCTGTCTGTCTGTCTGTCTGTCTGTCTGTCTCTCTCTGTCTGTCTGTCTGTCTGTCTGTCTGTCTCTCCTCTCTCTCTCTCTCTCTCTCTCTCTCTCTCTCTCTCTCTCTCTCTCTCTCTCTCATTCACTACATACACACACACACACACACCCACCACACACATACACCACACACCACACGCACACACACACACACACACAACACACTCACACACACACTCACACACATACACCACACACCACAACGCACACACACACACACACACACTCACACAACACCACACACCACACGCAACACACACACACACACACACATACACCACACACACCACACACACACTACACACACACATACACCACACACACACACACACACACACCCACACACACACATACACACACACATACACCTCACACACACATACACACACACATACACCACACACACCACACACACACACCACACACCACACGCACACACCACACACACACCACAAACACACACCACACACACACACACACACACACACACACACACATACACCACACACCACACACACACACACCACACACACACACACACACCACACACCACACACACACACACACACACACACACACACACACACACACACACATACACCACACACCACACACACACACCACACACACCACACACACACACACACACACACACACACACACACACACACACACATACACCACACAACACCCCACACCACACACCACACACACACACACACACACACACATGCAGCACACACCACACACACACACACACCACACCACACACCACACACACACACACACATACACCACACACACCACACACACACACCACACACACACATACACCACACACACACACCACAAACACACCACACACACCACACACACACCACACACACCCCACACACACACACTACACACACACCAAACACACACGCCACAAACACACCACACACACCACACACACACCACAAACACACACACCCCACATGCACACACACATACCACACATACACATACACACACACCACACACACACCACACACACATACACACACGCATACACACACACGCACACACACACAGACACACCACGCACATACCACACACACACACCACACACACACACGCACACACCACACACACACACACACACCACACACACCACACACACCACACACACCACACACACACACCACACACACAACACACTGTTACGCACCTCGTTTGTGAACCTTCTAGGTCAGGTATGATGTATAAGTAACGGGCTTTTTCACTTAATATTATATTATTTCTAGCCTCATTAGTAGCTAAAATGAGGATAGAGTACTTTATAATATTATCTGGCCTTAATTTATTTAGCTGTGTAAATAGATAGGATGTTTCGACGATGTGAATTACGGGTACAGTTGTTTATTACCCGGCTGTCCTTTAGCCACTGTCCCCTCTTAATCCGAGGTGACGTCAGTCTGAGAATTCTGTTATAGGGCAGTCCACTCTCACCTTTCGTGAGAGAAGCTCTTTGATTCCTGGATTTAACCTTCTGGTCCCACATGAGGTTCCCTAGTGACCCTCCAGCACCTCGGACGGTATCAGACAGAAACGTCTCAGACGAAGTGTGTGTTGCTGTATTGGAGACGCTGGTGATTGTCCCTAGCTCTGCTAGGAGCGAGTTTAAGCAGTATTGGTTCAAAGAGGACGGCGAAAAAGTCATGGGAGACAGACTCGCCACAAAACTCCTTTAAGTGTAGAATATTCCTAATCTCGCTTAGTATATTTTGAAAGTTGAATAAGAGTGAATTATTATTGAAGTGTTACGTTTTCTGTCTCATTTAGACTGAGTTAAGCAAAGTGTTATTATATGAAGTGAAGGTGTTATGATACTAGAGCCATTCAGTACTAAAAACGAGACAGAATATTGTATATCATCTTTTAAGAGAACTCAAGTATAAATTTCATGAGTACTCTGTTTTTTGGTGCGACCTTTTTAAAGTTAATATAAAACCCTTCTATGGTTTATTAAAAAAACTTAATAAAAAAAAACGGAAAGAAACATTGTGATTGTTTACTACTGAAGCCTTGAATGATTTCATCTAGAACAGGATATTCAATCCTGTTTATTTGTTGCAAGAAAGGGCTAAACAGGCTTAAGTAGTTGCCCTGTACGCAACACGCACACAGACACACACACACACACACACACACACACATACACACACACACACACACACACACACACACACACACACACACTGTAGGGACAGCGAGTGCGCTAGTCACGCCTTCCGTGCTCCGGGAATATAAGTGTTTTTGAGGGCTACCTAAGTGTTCTGCAAGGGTTGCTAAATGTGTCAGGGTAGTGAACAATCCTAGAAGTGATTTTTAATCTGCCTGAGCCACATAAGTGTGGGGAGAGCCACAATTTTGTAAGTGATCTAGAAAATAAAAACGTTGTGGCGCAGAGTGGGCAGGCTAGTGTGGTGGTAAGGCGACATTGTCAAGTGTCACCCAAGAAAGATAATAAAGTGAAACAATCATGTGACCAGTGAAAGAAATACAGTGAATAGGGTAATTATTAATGAGAAGAAATTGAGGTGGATCTACGCCAGGACGTACATCGAGTTGGATCTACGCCAGGACGTCACATCGACCTGGACAACCTACACTGCTACAACTGCACTACAAGTACTGTATCACCTATGAGTGGTTGTTTGGGTGTGGGGTTCCAGGTTCCAATTAACCGCCAAGCTGAATGTGAATGGTCTAACTCTCATAGCACGATAAAGAATAGGCACTCAAGTATTCATTAAGGTTTGGCAAATGGTAATCCATTGAACAAGGCGATTAACTCACTATAAGCAGGTCGAGCATAGGCAACACTGTAAGGGTGGGAGTCAGGTCACAAGAGGTTGTGGACACAAGCGACAACTGAGATTCTACACTACACTCCAAGCACAAGCCACCTACTTTTCAGACACATAATAAACCCACACATAATTCGGCACATAATTACACACACACACACACACACACACACACACACACACACACACACACACACACACTGTAAGTATGTGCTGGTAAGTCCCAGGAGGTTGGGGGTCAGGTCACAAGAAGGTGTGGGCAGCCAAGGACCACTGAGACTTACATTACAACGCACAAGCCACCTACCTTTCAGTACATAATAAACCCACACATAATTCCACACAAAATTACACACACACACACACACACACACACACGCACACACACACACACACACACACACACACACACACACATATCCAGACACACATACACTCCCCCCTCACCACCGACATCTCACTGCTTCCCCTGATCCCTCCCCTCCCTCGATCACCCTCCCCTCCCCCGTTCACCCTAAACCCTCCCACCCTCCCCACTCCGCTCCCACATAGCACAGTTCCTCCACTACTTCCCCCCCCTCACTCTGACATACACACTACTAACCTAACATACAGAACTACATAGGTTTCCCACTCTGAGGCAATCAGGATAAAACAAAAATGGGTTGCCAGAGAGCAACAAGAAAAACCATGGGACAGGAGGAGGAAACTGCAAGGGAAGATTTGGCCGCAGAGCTCATAAAAAGGGATCATGAATGGGAAAAGAAACTAGAAGAACTTAACATGAGAATGGAAGAGAGGATAGATATGGAAAGCAGGAAGTGGGAGGTGCATGTCAAGCAGCAGAAGCTAGGATACAGAGTTTAGAAGAGGAATTGAAAAATCTGAAACAGCCTAAAGAACTAAAGAACATTTTGGGATTGACAACAGAGACTGCTACCTCAGCCACAAATAAGGGGACTGTAGGGAAAGAAGGGGCACAACTGCATGGAGAAGCTCTATCAGAGGAGACTGTAGCAAATGAAAGAGCTAAGCTTTATGTGGAGGCCCTAACAGACAACAACAGAGCCCAAGGAAAGCCGAGAAGGGAAAATGACAGGCCACTGAGCCCAAGTACATTAGCCAGTGAAACTGATGAAAGGAAAGCTGCAGTGGAGGAAACCAAATTAAATGAGGGGATACACAGGGATATGCAGTGAGAGAATGAAAGGGTGAGGTCAGTCTTTGTGTATGGGCTCCAGGAAGTCGAAGGGGAAACATATGAAGCAAGAAAACAAGGGAAAAAAAACAATTGAAAGCATCATGAAAGCAATAGGAGAAGACGATATGACCCAGCTGGAAAATTTTCGGAGAATAGGGGGGTTTGTAAAAAAAAGAACCTGGCCAGTGAGAGTGACCTTCAAGGCAGAAGCGACTTGGACCAGGATCCTGCAGGAGAAAGCACGATTAAGGGACATGACGGCATTCAGGAAGGTGTATCTCGACTGCGACAGAACACAAGAAAGGCAGAAACTGAGAGAGATGATACAAAGGCGAAAGGAGGAAAGAGAGGGGATGGAGAAGACAGACAGGAGATCCCAGACCCAGGAAGAAGATTAAATACAGCCTCCCTCACAACTTCCTATAGAAGCCTCCCAACCAGGTCAACCCCAGTGCAACCAAACACTCTAAATCAAAACACCCATGCCACATCCAATGCCCCCACCCACTACATTACAAACTCCACCCCCACAGCAACAACCCATAGTTCCTTACAGGTCTCCCACTTCCCCAAACCCCAATATACCTCCCAGACCACAGTCTTAAAAAAGAAAGTTGAAGGTGTGGTATACAAATGCAGATGGAATAACAAACAAGTATGAGGAGTGGCACGAAAGAATCAAAGAGACATCCCCAGACATAATAGCACTCACAGAAACAAAACTCACCAGAATAATAACAGATTCAATCTTTCCATCCGGATATCAAATCTCAGGAAAGACAGAGGGAGGAGAGAGGGAGGAGGAGTTGCACTGCTCATTAAAAACCAGTGGGGTTTTGAGAAAATGGAAGGAATGGATGGCACGGGCGAAAGGGACTACTTAGTAGGAACAATCCAGTCTGGAGGGACATAAGGTGATAATTGCAGTAATGTACAACCCACCACAGAACTGCAGGAGGCCAAGAGAATAAATACGATGAGATCAACAGAGCAATGATCGACACACTAGCCGAGGTGGCCAGGAGAGCACACATGGGGGGAGCAAAGTTACTAGTTATGGGTGATTTCAATCACAAGGAGATGACTGGGAAAACTGGAGCCCCATGGGGGTCCCGAAACATGGAGAGCCAAGATGAGGATGTGGTACTGGAAAACCTCATGCATCAACATGTTAGAGACACTACCAGAGAGAGAGGAGAGGATGAACCACAAGGTTGGACCTTGTATTCACCATGAGTAGTTCGGACATCGAGGGTATCATGTATGAAAGGCCCCTGGGAGCTAGTGATGATGTGGTTCTGTGCTTCGACTACATAGTTGGGCTCCAAGTGGAGAGAGTAGCAGGAATAGGCTGGGAAAAACCAAACTGCAAAAGGGGAACTACTCAGGCATGAGGAACTTCCTTCAAGACATTCAGTGGGAGAGGGAACTGACAGGAAAACCAGTACAAGAAATGATGGACTATGTAGCAACAAAATGCAAGGAGGCAGAGGAGAGGTTTGTTCCCAAGGAAACAGAAATAATGGGAAGAACAGAACGAGTCCTTGGTCACCCAAAGGTGTAGGGAGGCAAAAACTAGGTGTACTAGAGATGGAAAAGGTACAGAAGACAGAGAACTCAGGAAAATAAAGAAATCAGCCGAAGAGCCAGAAACGAATATGCACAGATAAGAAGGGAGCTCAGAGACAATATGAAAATGACATAGCATCAAAAGTAAAGACTGACCCGAAGCTGTTGTACAGCCACATCAGGAGGAAAACAACAGTCAAGGACCAGGTAATCAGACTGAGGAAGGGTGATGGGAATTCACAAGAAACGACCAAGAGGTATGTCAGGAGCTCAACACAAGATTTAAAAAGGTATTTACAGTGGAAAGCAGGACTCCAGAAAATCAGAACGGGGGGGCACCCCAGCAAGTGCGGGAGGGTACATAAAACCAAGGAGGAGGTGAAGAAGCTCTATGCGAACTTGACCCTCAAAGGCGGTGGGCCGACAAATCCCCAGGGGTTCCTTTAAGGGGAGCAAAAAGTGTGAGCCTTAACAAAGCCTTCAACCATCTTTTGAAACGGGCAACTGCCTGGGAAGGAAAGGGCAAATGTAGTCCCAATTTTTAAAAAAGGGAACAGACATAGGCACAAATACAGACCTTATACAACGTGTATAGTATGAAAGGTCATGGAGAAGTCATCGGGAGGAAGTGGTGGGGCCCCTGGAAAGAAAAAAGTTTTAAAAATTGACAACCACACGTTCAGGAAAAGGAAAACCGTGTACAAACCTACTGATTTTTTATACAAGGTGACAGAAGTAAGAAAAGAGAGAGGGGGTGATCGATGCTATTTCTGGACTGCAAAAGGGCCCTTCGCACTTTCCTCAAAAGAGGTTACCAAAGCTAGAGGGCCAGGCCACTAACAGGAAAGGCACGCAATGGATCAGAGAAAACTGACCCGGGGGGCAACAACGATCATGGTACGCACGAGGTGTCAGAGTGGGGCCTGTGACAAAACGGGGTTTTTCCCGGGGTCGTCCCCCGGACCTGTGCGTTCTTGGGTTTGTAACGACATAACGAAGGGATAGCCAAATTCCTTTTTTGCAGAATGTAAGTTTAAGAGAAAATCAAACGGCGAGGGAAAGGGAGGACTCAAAAAGACCTTGGGCAGCTAAAGCCTGGTCCCCAACTGGCTCCTGAATTTTAACCCCGCCAAATGCAAAGTCATAAAAATTTGGGGGAAGGGCAAAAAAACCGCAGTCAAATAGTTTGATGGCCAAAGACTGCAAAAAATCCTCAGAAAAAGACTGGGGGTGATATAACACCGAGCATATCTCCTGAGGCGCACATCAATCAGATAACTGCTGCAGCATAACGGGCGCCTGGCAAACCTACGGATAGCGTTCCGATATCTCAGTAAGGATTCGTTTAAGACTCTGTATACCATCTACGTCAGGCCCATACTGGAGTATGCAGCACCAGTTTGGAATCCACACCTAGTCAAGCACATCAAGAAATTAGAGAAAGTGCAAAGGTTTGCAACAAGACTAGTCCCAGAGCTACGGGGATTGTCCTATGAAGAAAGGTTGAGGGAAATCGGCCTGACGACACTGGAGGACAGGAGGGTCAGGGAAGACATGATAACGACATACAAAATACTGCGCGGAATAGACGAGGTGGACAAAGACGGGATGTTCCAGAGATGGGACACAGACACAAGAGGTCACAATTGGAAGTTGAAGACTCAGATGAATCAAAGGGATGTTAGGAAGTATTTCTTCAGTCATAGAGTAGTCAGGCCATGGAATAGCCTAGAAAGTGATGTAGTGGAGGCGGGAAAACCATACATAGTTTTAAGGCGAGGTATGATAGAGCTCATGGGGCAGGGAGAGAGAGGACCTAGTAGCAATCAGCGAAGAGGCGGGGCCAGGAGCTGTGACTCGACCCCTGCAACCACAAATAGGTGAGTACAAATAGGCGAGTACACACACACAGACACAGACCACACAGACACAGACACACAGACACAGACACAGACACAGACACACAGACACAGACACACAGACCCCAGACACACAGACACACACACACCAGCCAGGAGCTCGGACTCGACCCCCGCAACCTCAACTAGGTGAGTACACACACCCCAGACACACACACCAGACACACACACAGACACGCACGCGCACACACACACACGCGCGCACACACAACGCAACTGAGCAACCTATACTACAACCCACTCACTGTTCCCCTCTGCCACCAACCCCCATATCACAAACCTCACCCCAACAGCTGTCCCTTATGGGCATTCTGACCCCACCCCCATCATCACAAACCCCACCTACACCACAGCCCAATATAGGCCCCCATCAAGGCTCTCACTCCCCCAACCCCAATATTCTTGCAGGACCACAATGATAGAAAAGAAACTGAAAGTTTGGTACACAAACGCGGATGGAATAACGAATAAACATGAGGAGTGGAACGAAAGAATCAGTGAGAAATCCCCAGACATCATAGCAGTCACAGAAAAAAAACTCGCTGAGGCAATAACAGACACAATCTTCCCAACGGGATATCAGATACTGAGGAAAGATAGGAGTAGAGGGGGAGGAGGGGTTGCACTGCTCATAAAACACCGATGGGGATTTGAGGAAATGGAAGGCATGGTTATGATTGGAGAAAGAGACTACATTGTAGGTACAATTCAGTCCGGAGAACATAAAGCAGTGATGTATAACCCACCACAGAACTGCAGGAGGCCAAGAGAGGAGTACGAAGAAAACAACAGGGTGATGGTGGACACACTGGCTGAGGTGGCAAGAAGAGCTCACTCGAGCAGAGCAAAGTTACTGGTAATGGGCGATTTCAACCACAGGGAGATCGACTGGGAAAACCTGGAGCCACATGGGGGTCCCGAAACATGGAGAGCCAAGATGATGGATGTGGTACTTGAAAACCTCATGCATCAACATGTCAGGGACACTAACCAGAGAGAGAGGGGAGGATGAGCCAGCAAGACTGGATCTTGTGTTCACCCTGAGCAGCTCAGACATTGAGGACATCACTTACGAGAGGCCCCTTGGAGCTAGGGATCACGTGGTTCTGAGTTTTGATTATATAGTAGAGTTATAAGTGGAGAAGGTAACAGGAATTGAAGGGGACAGGCCAAACTATAAAAGGGGGGACTACACAGGTATGAGAAACTTCCTGCAGGAGGTTCAGTGGGACAGAGAAATGGTAGGAAAATCAGTAAACGAGATGATGGAATATGTGGCAACAAAGTGCAAGGAGGCAGAGGAAAGGTTTGTTCCCAAGGGAAACAGAAATAATAGGAAGAACAAAACGAGTCCTTGGTTTACCCGAATGTGTAGGGAGTCAAAAACTAAGTGCAACAGAGAATCGAAAAGGTACAGGAGGCATAGGACCCAGGAAAACAAGGAGATTAGTAGAAGAGCCAGAAACGAGTATGCACAGATAAAGAGGGAGGCCTAGCGACAGTATGAAAAAGACATAGCATCGAAAGTCAAATCTGACCCGAAACTGCTGTATAGCCACATTAGGAGGAAGACAACAGTCAAGGAAAAGATGATAAGGCTGAGGAAAGAAGGTGGAGAACTCACAAGAAACGATCAAGAGGTATGTGGGGAGCTCAACATGAGATTTAAGAAAGTATTTACAGTGGAGACAGCAAGGCCTCTGGGGGCATGGACCAGATGGGGACACCAGCAAGGAATACACCAACAAGTGTTGGACGACATACGTACAGATGAGGAGGAGGTGAAGAAACTGCTAAGGGACATCGATACCTCAAAGGCAATGGGACCGGACAACATCTCCCCGTGGGTCCTTAGAGAAGGAGCAGATATGCTGTGCATGCCACTTACCACAATCTTCAACACGTCCCTGGAAACTGGGCAACTACCTGAGGTATGGAAGATAGCGAATGTAGTTCCCATTTTTAAAAAAGGAGACAGAAAAGAGGCACTAAACTATAGACCTGTGTCATTGACGTGTATAGTATGCAAAGTTATGGAGAAGATTATCAGGAGGAGAGTGGTGGAGCATCTGGAACGGAACAAGAGTATAAATGCCAACCAGCACGGATTCATGGAAGGCAAATACTGTGTCACAAACCTTCTGGAGTTTTATGATAAAATAACAGAAGTAAGAGACGAGAGAGAGGAGTGGGTTGATTGCATCTTGGACTGCAAGAAGGCCTTTGACACAGTTCCTCACAAGAAATTAGTGCAGAAGCTAGAGGATCAGGTGCATATAACAGGAAGGGCACTGCAATGGATCAGAGAATACCTGACAGGGAGGCAACAACGAGTCATGGTACGTAATGATGTATCGCAGTGGGCACCTGTGACGAGCGGGGTCCCACAGGGGTCGGTCCTAGGACCAGTGCTATTTTTGGTATATGTGAACGACATGATGAAAGGGTTAGACTCAGAAGTGTCCCTGTTTGCAGATGATGTGAGGTTAATGAGGAGAATTAAATCAGATGAAGACCAGGCAGGACTTCAAAGAGACCTGGACAGACTGGACACCTGGTCCAGCAAATGTCTTCTCGAATTTAATCCTGCCAAATGCAAAGTCATGAAGATGGGGAAGGGCACAGAAGACCACAGACAGGGTATAGGCTAGGTGTCCAAAGACTTCAAACCTCACTCAAGGAGAAAGATCTTGGGGTGAGTATAACACCGAGCATGTCTCCGGAAGCACACATCAACCAGATAACTGCTGCAGCATATGGGCGTCTGGCAAACCTGAGAACAGCATTCCGATACCTTAGTAAGGAATCGTTCAAAATACTGTACACCGTGTATGTCAGGCCCATACTGGAGTATGCAGCACCTGTTTGGAACCCGCACTTGATAAAGCACGTCAAGAAACTTTAGAAAGTACAAAGGTTTGCGACAAGGTTAGTTCCAGAGCAACCGGTGAAGAGGCGGGGCCAGGAGCTAAGACTCGACCCCTGCAATCACAAATAGGTGAGTACAAATAGGTGAGTACACACACACACACACACCTCTGCCTTCAGCTTCGCCTGCCTTAACCTCCTCTCCCATCGTGTCTTCATCAAGCACCATAAATAATAATCTTAGACTGATACATATCTATATTAAGCCACGCATTTGTAGTATACTTTTCCCGAACCCCTATTTACTGTAGAGGTGTGTCATCCATCATTCATCTGCCTCTCACTTGGCCCGTGTGGTCATTAAGGTATGATTCATGTGACGTTCTATAATTACTAATCTATAATTACTCCGACCTGGACCGCAGTCAGCGAAGGCAGCTATTATGGATCATGTCTCAAGACTCATAGATCATAGTAGGTGTTAATGCTTTATTATGTTATTGAGTGTTAGCATGAAGGCTTGTGTTTGATGGCTGTGAGGACTGTGTTGTGTTGTGGTGAGTTCAACACACACACACACACACACACACACACACACATATATATACACACACACACACATACACACACACACACATACATACACACACACACACATACACACTACACACACACACACTACACACACACACACACACACACTACACACACACACACACTACACACACACACACACACACACACACACACACACAGTACACACATACACACACACACAACACACCACTACACACACACACACACACACACACACACACACACACACACACACACACACACTAAACACACACTACACACACACACACACACACACACACACACACACACACACACACACACACACACACACATGGAAGACGGCAAATGTAGTTCCCATTTTTAAAAAAGGAGACAGAAAAGAGGCACTAAACTATAGACCTGTGTCATTGACGTGTATAGTATGCAAAATTATGGAGAAGATTATCAGGAGGAGAGTGGTGGAGCACCTGGAACTGAACAAGAGTATAAATGCCAACCAGCACGGATTCACGGAAGGCAAATCCTGTGTCACAAACCTTCTGGAGTTTTATGATAAAATAACAGAAGTAAGACACGAGAGAGAGGGGTGGGTTGATTGCATCTTCTTGGACTGCAAGAAGGCCTTTGACACAGTTCCTCACAAGAGATTAGTGCAGAAGCTAGAGCATCAGGCGCATATAACAGGAAGGGCACTGCAATGGATCAGAGAATACCTGACAGGGAGGCAACAACGAGTCAGGGTACGTAATGATGTATCACAGTGGGCACCTGTGACGAGCGGGGTCCCACAGGGGTCGGTCCTAGGACCAGTGCTATTTTTGGTATATGTGAACATGATGGAAGGGTTAGACTCAGAAGTGTCCCTGTTTGCAGATGATGAGAAGTTAATGAGGAGAATTAAATCTGATGAGGACCAGGCAGGACTTCAAAGAGACCTGGACAGACTGGACACCTGGTCCAGCAAATGGCTTCTCGAATTTAATCCTGCCAAATGCAAAGTCATGAAGATAGGGGAAGGGCACAGAAGACCACAGACAGAGTATAGGCTAGGTGTCCAAAGACTGCAAACCTCACTCAAGGAGAAAGATCTTGGGGTGAGTATAACACCGAGCATGTCTCCGGAAGCACACATCAATCAGATAACTGCTGCAGCATATGGGCGCCTGGCAAACCTGAGAACAGCATTCCGATACCTTAGTAAGGAATCGTTCAAGACACTGTACACCGTGTATGTCAGGCCCATACTGGAGTATGCAGCACCTGTTTGGAACCCGCACTTGATAAAGCACGTCAAGAAACTAGAGAAAGTACAAAGGTTTGCCACACGGTTAGTTCCAGAGCTAAGGGGAATGTCCTATGAAGAAAGATTAAGGGAAATCGGCCTGACGACACTGGAGGACAGGAGGGTCAGGGGAGACATGATAACGACATATAAAATACTGCGGGGAATAGACAAGGTGGACAAAGACAGGATGTTCCAGGGAGGGGACACAGAAACAAGAGGCCAAAATTTGGGAAAGTTGAAGACACAAATGAGTCAGAGAGATATTAGGAATTATTTTTTCCAGTCATAGAGTTGTAAGGCAGTGGAATAGCCTAGAAAATAAACGTAGTGGAGGCGGGAAACTAACACAGTTTTAAGACGGGGTTTGATAAAGCTCATGGAGGGGGAGAGAGAGGGCGCAGAAAGCAACCGGTGAAGAGGGGGGGGCCCAGGAGCTAAGACTCGACCCTGCAACCACAAATGGGTGAGTCAAATAGGTGAGTACACACCCCACACACACACATACACACACACACATACACACACACATAACACACACACACACTACACACACACACACACAACACACACACACACACAACACTACACACACACACACACACACACACACACACACACACACACACACACACACAAACACGCTCCACATTGCACAACCCTTCGTTGCATCTCTGGATATTGCACACCGTCCTTTATTCTCTGAAGGAACAAGCAAGCAACAACCTGAACAGCTGTGGGATACAAGCTTGAAGCCTCAAGGTCATCCAGACTGGCAATACTAATTTACAATTTCTCCTCTGTGACTTACCTGAATTTATTTTGTGTTGCTACGACTTAGGAAAACTGTATTGCGTATATCACTGACACTACGATGAGTGAAGAGAGAGAGGAGAGAGGAGGGGAGAGAGAGAGACAGAGAGAGAGACAGAGAGAGAGAGAGAGACAGAGAGAGACAGAGAGAGACAGAGAGAGATTAAGAGTAAGTTATGTTGTTAGAGGAAAAAATGAAGGGAGTCGTGATTACAAGCGATGGGTATATGAGTGATGAATAAATATCAGTGAGCGTTTATTCACCTTATCAACAGATCATTTCTTTATTGTTTAAAATATAGATAGACGGTGATAGTGGAATTAGTTTTGCTGGTTGTATCAATATTAATCTTTTAGTAGTTCCTGGCTTCAAAGATTGTCAGAGAACCTGCGTTCCCTGGGCTCACATGAGATCTGTTCAAAATATTTGAACATTGACATTACATATATAAAAATATATTATATATATATATATATATATATATAAAATATATAAAATATATATATATATATTATATATATATATATATATAATATAATTATATAATATATATTATATATATATAATTATATTAATAATAAAATATATAATTATATATTTTAAAATTAAATTTAATATATATATTAATATATAATTAAAATATAAATATATATATAAAAATTTAATATATATTATATTATATATATATAAAATTATATATTATAAAAATATATATTTTTATATATATATATATATATATTTATATATATAAATATTATATAAAATAAAAATTTAGAATATTTTAAAATATAATATATATATATATTTTATATAATATATATATATTAGATAAAATTTTATTATATATATATATATAATATTATAATAAATATATATATATTATATAAATATATTATATCATATATCATATTTAACATAAAGTATATATATTCATGTTTTAATATGATACATTTATAATAAGATTAACTTGAATGGCATTAAAAAATATGTATTAGAAATACTTTATCTAATTTCCCAGAAGTGGGCATTTCGTCTCTGGATGGCAACACCAAATCTCCGGAAAAGAAAGTTGGTCGCTCTGAAGTTCTTAGTTTTTCCTGGCAAGTTTGTCACCTATCTCTTTCTGGAACTTGAGTTTCCACGTTCTCCATGATGCAAGGCTCTCTGATCAACTTCGAAACTGTAACATTGTATTAGGTCCCTGTTTTTGTGGGGTTTCTGGTTATCTCTGAGAGTGGCGGCATCGCTCCTTTTAGCTTTGGTGTATCTGAAGTTGGTTTCGCCAGTTTAGACGCACAAGTGTGATTCAATGCAATCCACTTGCTGTCTATCCTGGGTAGCAGGGTGACTCCATCCTGGTGCTATCGAGTCCTGTTTATTTGTGTTATCGCTCTGATGGTCAAAGGGCTGTGGAGAGTTTGTCTTTTGGCGATATCGTTGATCTCTCGGTGCCTTGCATTTTTTCCCTCTAGCCTACGATAGATGAAACCGTAAATCGCAAGCTTGCCTTACATCAGTGCTAATGGCCTGGGGATCGATACGATTGACCAAGCAGGACTTAGGTTAAATCTTGCCGACTGCAAGAATCACGCTTCGGTCTGATCTTATGAAATATCTTTTCATATATCGATGAATCTATTCTCGGTGAGCACCAACATATCAGTTTTTTCAGGAAATACTCTCACATAATGGCCACGTACAGGGGTGGTCGCATAATATTTCTCATATATTTTGCAGTTAAGTCCTGTAAATTATACCAGGGTTTTTGGGAAACAGCTTCGAGCCGGATGTTCTCCTATCGTTCCAATAGATGACAGTGTCACCATGCCACTAAGTTAAGTAACACATTAAATTCTTTTATGTATGATGTTGGGTAGCTTCTCGCACACCATCCTACGATCACGTCAAGCACACCACACCAGTGGCAACATCACACACTACCCATGTGTCAGCATCACACACCACCCTTGTGGCAGCATCACACACCACCCCAGTGGCAGCATCACACAACACCTCTGTGACAGCATCACACACAACCCTTATGACCGCATCACACACCACCCCTGTGGCAGCATCACACAACACCTCTGTGACAGCATCACACACAACCCTTATGACCGCATCACACACCACCCCTGTGGCAGCATCACACACCACCCCTGTGGCAGCATCACACAGCACCCTGTGACAGCATCACACACCACTTCTGTGATAGCATCACACAGCATCCTTGTGACAGCATCACACACCGCCCCTGTGGCAGCATCACACACCACCTCTGTGACAGCATCACACACCACACCTGTGGCAGCATCACACACCGCCCCAGTGGCAGCATCATACACAACCCCTGTGATAGAATCACACACAACCCCTGTGACAGCATCACACACATCCCCTGTGGCAGCATCACACAGCACCCCTGTGACAGCATCACACACCATCCCTGTGGCAGCATCACACAGCACCTCTGTGACAGAATCACACACAACCCCTGTGACAGCATCACACACCACCCCTGTGGCAGCATCACACGCCACCTCTGTGACAGCATCACACACAATCCCTGTGGCAGTATCACACACCACCCAAGCGGCAGCATCGCACACCACCCCTGTGGCAGTATCACACATCACCCTTGTGACAGCATCACACAGCACCCTGTGACAGCATCACACACCACCTCTGTGACAGCATCACACACCACCCCTGTGGCAGCATCGCACACCACCCCTGTGACAGCATCACACACAACCCCAGTGGCAGCATCACACAACACCCATGTAGCAGTATCACACACCACCCCAGTGGCAGCATCACACATCTCCAATGTGGCAGTATCACACACCACCCCTGTGGCAGCATCGCACACCACCCCTGTTACAGCACCACACACCACCCCTGTGGCAGCATCGCACAACACCCCTGTGGCAACATCACACACAACCCCTGTGACAGCATCACACACAACCCCTGTGACAGCATCACACACATCCCCTGTGGCAGCATCACACAGTACCCCTGTGACAGCATCACACATCATCCCTGTGGCAGCATCACACAGCTCCTCTGTTACAGCATCACACACAACCCCTGTGACAGCATCACACACCACCCCTGAAGCAGCATCACACACCACCTCTGTAACAGCATCACACACAATCCCTGTGGCAGTATCACACACCACCCAAGCGGCAGCATCGCACACCACCCCTGTGGCAGTATCACACATCACCCTTGTGGTAGCATCACACAGCACCCTGTGACAGCATCACACACCACCTCTGTGACAGCATCACACACCACCCCTGTGGCAGCATCACACACCACCCCTGTGACAGCATCATACACAACCCCTGTGACAGCATCACACACAACCCCAGTGGCAGTATCACACACCACCGCTGTGGCAGCATCACACACAACCCCTGTGACAGCATCACACACAACCCTTGTGACAGTATCACACACCACCCATGTGGCAGCATCACACAGCACCCCTGTGACAGCATCAATAACCACCTCTGTGACAGCATTACACAGCACCCCTGTGACAGCATCGCACACCACCTCTGTGACAGCATCACATAGCACTCCTGTGGTAGCATCACACACCACCCCTGTGACACCATCACACACCACCACTGCGGCAGCACCACACACCAGCCCAGCGTTATACATCGTTCTTTCGTCAAGCACCAGTCCTATGTCACGCACACCACTACTGCGTCAGTGTCACCTACCATCAACGATGCTCGGACAACGAAGAAAAACCGGGCATATCAGCCAAGGTGTTGGTGAGTCCTGAACCAACACACTTGAAGCATTGTTGGTTGAGGGTGTGTGTGTGGTGCTGTATATGGTCTCGGCAGACACCATGGTGTGGGATAAATTTGATAACTTCCCTCCTGCAATTCATTGGGCTGAACCATTCTGGTGCGGCGAAAAAAAAAAATTGTCATATCTAAGACTCAGATAGCTGAAAATACTGCACAATAAAAAATATTGAAAATTTATCATAAATTCCTTATTTTGATTAATCCGTGATCGTCTGGTTTTCTAAAGTATGAACATGTAGACTGAAGCAACAAAAGCGTTAAGTTAACCTCCCCAACAAAGTAGCTTAGATTGCTCTATATAAATATAAATATAAGTTAATTATAATGCACTTTATCACAAAGCCGATAATTACAATAATGCCGAAAGACGATATAAACTTGTTGTTGCTGAGACTCACAGATCACACGTTAAAATTTACTCCCAGTCATATTTTCATTCCACTGTCAGTCACACTTTTGGTGTTCTTAGCCGAAGTGATAAACTGGCCTTGATTAGGAAAATGAACTTAAGCATCACACTGTGTCGATAATGATTTTTCATTTCGAGAAATGATTCCCTACATGAAATGCATAATTTTCTTCATATAGTTACTAGTGATGGAAAATAAATTATCTATATACTACGTCTTAGAAAACTCGGTTTTGAATGCATGCTGTAGTGTTTCTCAGTCGTAGAGCAATAAATAAGGATGCAAAAAGTAATGTTTTACGTTTTTTGGAAATTATAAGTAAATTATGTGACAAAAAAAATAAACACTAACGACGGGACATTACAGGTATAACTTTGTTCCAGTAGCCGTACGTAGGGAAAAAAGTGTGTGTATGTGTGTGTCTGTATCTCTGTGTAAAATAATACTCTTATTTGTTGCGCTTAAAGGAGCTATAAAAATCTGAATGATTCTAAAATTACCGAAAAATTCTATTCAACAAAAGTTCCGAAACTAACCTTTTTGGGGAAGTAAGAAACATTACCTTCATGGCAGGAAGCAGCGACGAACAATCACGACTAAACACACACCTTCAGCGCCTCGGCATGGACCCCTTGAAGGACTCTAGTGGGAAGGAGTGCCGAAGCGTCCTCTGACCCCCCGAGTGTTTGGTGAAGATTGTGGATGGACAACACTAAACACAGCAGGATTTGGCGTGAAATATGAGCGACGTGATACCTTGTAAGTCTCGTGGAGGTAGAAGTGGCTTCTCAGGAGTCCTGAGGTCTTCCCACCTTTTGCCCCTAGTGTCTTGAGGTGGCTGGGGGTTGGGATCCCCCACACCTGTCGTCAGCTATGTTGATGCATAATAGTTGGGAGATCTGAAGAGTAGCCGCGTTGCAGAGCTAACTTGTACTGGGACTAGTATCGGTCTGTCAGAATTATATCAAATTATACTTGAGCGAGACGTTGTCACATTAAGGCTAGTTCTATATAGCGTGTCTTTACTATTGTCGGCAGTATCCCATTCCGAACCTGTTTTGAACTTGTTGCAGCTCTTTGATGGTGGCTGCTAGTTATAAGGCTAGTATAGCTCTAGGACGGTGAATGATAGCTGTTAGCTTGTTTTGTCTATGATTGTGAATGGTAGTTAAGTCCTCCACCTGTGACTGTTCTCTCGTTGAGGGCTACACAGCTCCTTCCCGTCCTCGCCAAAGTGGACGAACACTAGTGGATGTATTTCCAATTGGAAATAAAGAGAATCAGAGAATTCTTGTAATACAAAGTGTTACCCTAGGCTGTGCTTTATCAAGTATACAGGAACAAGGAAACATGTTACAAGTTACATGAGAGAGTACAGGTTACATGAGAGAGTACAGGTTACATGTGAGAGTACATGTTACATGTGAGAGTACATGTTACATGTGAGAGTACATGTTACATGTGAGAGCACATGTTACATGTGAGAGCACATGTTGCATGTGAGAGTACATGCTACATGTGAGAGTACATGTTACATGTGAGAGTACAGGTTACATGTGAGAGTACATGTTACATGTGAGAGTACAGGTTACATGTGACAGTACATGTTACATGTGAGAGCACATGTTACATATGAGAGTACATGTTACATGTGTGAGTACAAGTTACATGTGAGAGTGCATGTTACATGTGAGAGTATATGTTACATGTGAGAGTACAGGTTACATGTGAGGGTACATGTTACATGTGGGAGTACATGTTACATGTGAGAGTACATGTTACATGTGAGAGTACATGTTACATGTGAGAGCACATGTTGCATGTGAGAGTACATGCTACATGTGAGAGTACATGTTACATGTGAGAGCACATGTTACATGTGAGAGGACATGTTGCATGTGAGAATACATGCTACGTGTGAGAGTACATGTTACATGTGAGAGTACAGGTTACATGTGACAGTACATGTTACATGTGAGAGTACAGGTTACATGTAAGAGTACATGTTACATGTGAGAGTACATGTTACATGTGAGAGCACATGTTACATGTGAGAGGACATGTTGCATGTGAGAATACATGCTACGTGTGAGAGTACATGTTTACATGTGAGAGTACAGTTACATGTGAGAGTACATGTTACATGTGAGAGTACATGTTACATGTGAGAGTACAGGTTACATGTGAGAGTACATGTTACATGTGAGAGTACAGGTTACATGTGAGAGTACAGGTTACATGTGAGAGTACATGTTGCATGTGAGAGTACATGTTACATGTGAGAGTACATGTTACATGTGAGAGTACATGTTACATGTGAGAGTACATGTTACGTGTGAGAGTACATGTTACGTGTGAGAGTACATGTTACGTGTGAGAGTACATGTTACGTGTGAGAGTACATGTTACATGTGAGAGTACATGTTACATGTGAGAGTACATGCTACATGTGAGAGTACATGCTACATGTGAGAGTACATGTTACATGTGAGAGTACATGTTACTTGTGAGAGTACATGTTACATGTGAGAGTACATGTTACATGTGAGAGTACATGCTACATGTGAGAGTACATGCTACATGTGAGAGTACAGGTTACATGTGAGAGTACATGTTACATGTGAGAGTATATGTTACATGTGAGAGTACATGCTACATGTGAGAGTACATGCTACATGTGAGAGTACAGGTTACATGTGAGAGTACATGTTACATGTGAGAGTACATGTTACATGTGAGAGTATATGTTACATGTGAGAGTACACGTTACATGTGAGAGTACATGTGAGACCTTTCCAATGGTCGAAATCGTTTCAATTGTCCATAGATATACAGCTTACCTTACATTATTTATCTGTGTTTACGGATGTTGAGCACCAGCTGTTGGGGCCAACTTAACTACCGGGTAACAGACGTGATCTCTCTGCGTCATTTTTATTCCAAACCTGATCGGAGTTGACATATTTTTTGTTGTTCTCCACATCACGTCTCCTCTTCACCATTATACCTCTGTAGAAGTGTTTCTGAATGTCTGTCCCATTAAAGGCTGGTATTCATCGTCCGTCTTGTCCCTCGTTCACTTTGTCTATGCTTCAGATTACCTAATTTTTTACATACCTCTTTATATTTTACGTTCTTCCATTTCCCAGTTCTTACGGTCTTAACAGCTTGGATAATACGTTCCAGCACTAGACCTGGTTTTAAATTTCATTAGTTTAGGGTTTTTCATTTGTTAGTTGAGAGGGGCTCCAGACATGCGCAGTACACTCGAAGAAACGCCAGATGTTTTTAGTGAAGGATTTCACTCGGAGGTTTATTCTGATGAGCATTTTTACGTTTGTTAATCTTTATGCCCAGGAGTTATATTTAGCGTGATATTTATTCCCAGGTCTTTTTAATTACCCAATTATGTGAGCAGCTCTTTTGTCATGTGGTTCACAGCTCTGGGACTTCCTCTCCGCTGCATCCGTTTTCGTGGCATTTTGCAGTGGATGAACTCTTGTAACTTCGTTTTCTTTTCCATTTTTTGCAGGCTGCTTAGATCCTGTAGTTTCTTGCAGTCGTCTTCCGTTTGTGTTTTTCTCCTTTGCTTTGCATCAATCGGCAACACTGGCATGGTGTCAATTAATTTTAGTAAAATTCCTAAGCATTCCTTTTGTAACTGCTCTTTTTATGCTAGTAAATCCTAATATCTCGTCTCTCGCTGTCACTTCTCTCTGTCTTACAGCTATTTCTTAATCCTAGTTAATATCATGTCTCTCGCACAAGCCATCATCTTCATATTGTGTATCAGTATTGTCTCCTTTTCTGTGACGTAATCTTTCTCACAGTCAATGCATGTCCAGCCCGCCCACCCTTCTCTTTCTTGCCTGATCTCTGTCAGGCTGTCGTAGCCTCTTTTATGTTTATAATGTTGGACTTTCCGGTGCTAATCCCGTGTTAATGCTCTTCGATGACGCTCTTTCTCTCAGGATCCCCTTCACAGGGGATTCCTTGATGCTAGCGGTGGGCTTCTGATTCAAGAAACTGGAACCAGATTCTTTCTTTGATCAAAACTAGTTTGATTGCCTCCCATTCCTCCCTGAACGGAATTAATGCTTTCATATGAATATAATAATCCCAAGGTCATCCACAAGATTCTTATCATTCTCTCCATCATTCACCAAGGGAAATGATTTTAGAGAACGTACACACACAAAACATTATGAACAATCTTGCATCTAAGATTCACATCTTATCATTCCAGCAGCACAAAAAGATGCAACATCCAATAAGTGGGTGGTTCCTCGGCTCTCAGATGAGGGGAAGAACTTGCCCAACGACTCTTGAGGTGAGTGGCTGGGCGCCTGTCGATAATCCGACAGCCAATACTTGCGATAAAATTAATGAATGTAACACAGTAGCAGCAACAGCAACAATAGTGGGGCCAGTGTTGCAATAACGAAACTGACAACGGCAGCAGAAGCGGCAATAGTAGAGACAATATTTTACAGCAATAAATGTGGCAATGGCAGCAGTAACAGTAGTGGTTATTATATGTCTCAGTAATAGTAACAAAAATAGTTATTGCATGTCTCAGCAACAGTAACGAGAGTAATTATTGCAAGTCTCAGCAACAGTAGCAAAAGTTAATGCGTATCTCAGAAGCACTAACGAAAAGTGAGACATATCACAGCAACAGTAGCAAAATCTTTTCCTGCATTGACTAAGTTAATTACACTGGGTGCTACAGACTCGGTAGCATCAACATCAGTACGGCTCTCTACTGTAGTAACTACGGTAGCATCACTATGTAGCAGCTACGACAGCAACACAGTGTAAACAGCACCAGAAACGGCAACACCAAAAATCCTATACCAAGCATTAAGTCGCTACAAAAAAATTGATGAAGTGTCTTCCTTTGTGTGTGATAGAGGGAGAGAGATTAAGAGGGAGAGAGAGAGAAAGAGAGAGAGTGAGAGAGAGAGAGAGAGAGAGAGAGAGAGAGAGAGAGAGAGAGAGAGAGAGAGAGAGAGAGAGAGAGAAAGAGATATGAGGGAAGAAGTGTGAGAGAGAGAAAAAGAAGAAAAAGAGCAGTCGTAGCAATGGCAACAGAAAAATGCATCGCCCTATTTGCCAAACATTTCCAGTCAAGGTTTCTCCGACTCTCAGCGACGTTTGGTCAACAAGCTAATCAATATTCATGGTCCACTCGAATTTGTGGCCGGGCTGGCCAGGGAGTAGAGTGGGGCGAGAGTGGTTGACGCCCCGAGCTCTTACTGCACGCAAAACCCAAGGTACTGACTGTAAATGAAGTGTAGCGATGGTTCGTCTGGCGCTCTAACAACACGAGGGTGTTATCACAGAAACAGCATGTGGAAAAAGAGAGTGTGCGAAGATGCGTCTGGCGCTCGCAAAACAGCAGGATGTTATCACAAAAAAGACATCCAAAACAAGGCTAGTGTGGCGAAGATGCGTCTGGCTCGGTGTGAACAGAAACTTGCTATCACAACAAAAAAAAAAATGGTGGAAAACTCAGTGTGGCGAAGGTTCGTTGGGAGCACCTTGAAGGAGAGCTTCGTATTCAAACTTTTGCCGAACGAACCTAAAAAAAAAAATCAAATCATTCACTAATACAATACTTTCATAATTCACACATTAGCAGTAAGTCTCACGAACCAAACTTGAAGCTGCAACTCACTAAGAGATGTTCAAGAAATGTCAAAGTATTTTATCTGGAAAAATACCCTGACATTGTTCACTGTAAATAACGCATTAACACTTTTTATATGTGTGTATGTGTGACCTAATTCATGTCTGCATAAATAACACATTACGATTGTGAACAAATATAAACATTTAAGTAGTTCGATGCTATTGTAACTTGTTAATCCATCAAAACTTTGAGGTTCAGTCCCTGAACCCATTATGTAGCTCTGTAATCTTTTGACTACCGCCCACAGGATGTGATGCATAACAAAAATATTAAACTATTCTAATGTAACACTAACATCAAATGACTTTAACTTTTATTTTTAAAGGAGTGGGCCGGTAAGTCAGTGGAAGTTCTTGGTCATATGCCAATAAGCTGCAGTGGTGGATCATGATATGACTACAGCACTCTTACGGGGGCATTTAAATCATGTCCAGATGAATTATGCCTAACCTTTAAGGTGTAAGGCCATTTAAAGTTTAGCACATCTAAAAAAAAAACACCTTTTCACTCTGTGCAGAGCTTTATCAAAGAGCAAAAGTCTATAACGAAGGCTTCCTGTGCACCCAACGTCTTTCTACGACACGCCAAGCACTGTTTTTATGTGGCGTTCTCGGTAAATGTGGTTCACTCCTTTGTATTCACTTGTGAGCTCAGCGGTGCATGACTGGTAGTTACCTCTGGCAGGGACACCCAGCAAATTAATCATGAATTATGCAAAAAAGGTGGAGAAAAGTAGTGAATTACTGCGAATTAATTTGCATACTTAAGGAACCTCAGCTTGAGATCGTGATGGGAAGTTGAATCTCTGCAACGCTAATATGTTGCGATATCACAATTATCCTATAATGGTGATGTTATGGCTCAGTGATTTTGATGACAAAATTATCAAAGCAGTTTTGATGGCGTCATTATCACAGCGGTGAATATTATAAAAAACAAATATGTAATTCAGAAACATTATATGAATATAAAGGAAAAATAAATATATTCAAATAAAGGAAAAAATTAATATAAAGGAAAAAATATATTCATTAATTCATCTTGTAAAACAAAATGAATTAATGAATATAATAATTTAAAACCTATTATTTCTACTACTAATAATAAGAATAATAGCAATAATCAATAATATAATAATGATAAAATAATAATAATAATAATAATAATAATAATAATAATAAGGAAAAGAATCAATAATGATAATAAAAATAGAAATAAGAATAACCAATATTATTATTATTATTATTACTATTTTTATTATTATTATAACTGGTAATTATTATTATTATTATTATTATTATTATTATTATATGTCCTGTGTGAGTTTTCCGATGCCAGCATCAGATCAAGGACGGAGTGGGGAAGGGAGACTACCTTGATGGGCTCAAGTCCAATATATCTGCTCAGCAACTTCAGTGTTACGATAATAATACCGTCTATACAGAGTCCTGTATTTTCATGTTATACTATGTGGAAATTAATTTTTTGATATCGATTATAAACTTTGTGGTCGAGCTGAAAGCAAATGCAATAATAATAACAGTAATTAGATTCACGTTGAGGTGTGGGAAAAAGTCACTTATGTACAGAAGAAGCCACTCGGGGCGAAACGTTTCATTTAATAAATGTCCTGAACTGTACATAAGTGTCTTCTTCCACAAAATTCATATTATTTGTTGCTTATTATAGTCATAAATAGAATATTTTGAAATTTTGTGTATGCGTGTACGTGTGCTCGCGGGAGTCTGGGTACTTTAAAGATCTCGTCCGGCACTCGACAAGAACCTGACTCCTAAGAACCAGAAAAAAAAACTAGAGTAAGAAGCATAGCGTTCAAAAAGTCCTTTGGTTTGCTTCTCCATATATATATATATATATATATATATATATATATATATATATATATATATATATATATATATAATATATATATATATATATATATATAACAATACACTCGACTTGAATAGAATGCCCTTTAATCGCATGTTTGTTAATGTTCTTTAAACACGCTGTCAGACCTAAAAGAATGCTTGAATAATATTTTGTTCGGAATTAGCGTTTCAGATTCTAATGGAGGTGTAAATATGCTTTACTGGTCAAAAATAAGGGAGGATTTTTGTCCTGTCCAAGCTCGGCTCTTATCCCTGTGGATTCTGTTTTAATAGAACGTGAGTTCGAGTCCTTCAGGTGTGCAGAAATGATATAGGAAAGAGTGCTCTCTCTCTCTCTCTCTCTCTCTCTCTCTCTCTCTCTCTCTCTCTCTCCTCTCTCTCTCTCTCTCTCTCTTTCTCTCTCTCTCTCTTTCTCTCTCCATTACACAGACTCACCTCTGGTGGAGGAGGGAGTCACGACTGGTGCCGCCTGAGCCTACATTAGCAAGAGCTTGGCAAACGAATTTTTTTTACTAAAAAAAAAAAAAAAAGGAAAAACGTTGAGAGCGTCCTTCCTGTCTCATTTTGGGGTGTGTGGGATCGAGGACACTCCTCCGGGTGTTTGCTTAACTTCTTGTCTTCATTTAGTGTACTCGGCGCTGTTGCAAGTGCAATTACGTGTTGGCTATATATGCCCACACGCATGTTCCTTCGTCTTTCTCCCCCCCTATACCCCAGCCTTCTCCAGCTCGCCAGACCCTACAATCCCCTATTGCCACAGTGTGAGTGGAAGGGTGAGAGGAGTTTGAGGAGTAAAGGAGGTTTCAATAAAAAAAAAACATATTATCATTTGTAGCTTCTTAAATCACTCGACATGGAAAAATCTGAAGGGTCTGAGAGAGGTGATCTCAAGATTGCTGAGTACATGTGCTGACCAGCTAGCATCACCTCTATCTCTCACCTGTCAGCTCTGTCTTTCGTACACTCTTAAATGGTATATATAGTGGCAAACGGCAGTTATAGCCCCTTTTGACAAAAAGGACAACCAAGCAATATTCAGCGCTTCAGACTATTGTTACTCATGTCAGTCACCGCCAAAATCCTTGAGACAATAATTTCACGAGAAATAATAGCATTTTGCAAAACTCAATACCTTGTGACCTTCATAATGGCTTCAGCAACGGTCACTGTAGTTGACCCGCGAGACCTCTCCAACAGGTGGCACCAAACACCGGATGAAAAGAAAATCAGCTGCCTAACTTAAAGATTAGCTGATTAACTTCAAGATCAGCTGATTAACTTCGGTATAACGTCCTTAATGGAGCAGAGTCTATAAGAAAATATTTAAATGTGAATAAAGGGAGTGGGACCAAAAGTAATAGAAAGAGGAAAAAAATAGCATAAAAGTGCATAAAACACGAAAAAAACTATTGTAGACTCGTTGCTATAAAGAAGTGATAAGAATCCAAAATAAAACATTGGAAAAGATATGCAACTCTAGCCTGAGGGTGAACCAGGGTGGAGTCAGCGAAAGTTTTTAATCAAGCGATTATTAAATAAAATTAAAAGGAAGAGAACGTGAATAGCACATAAACTGACAATGAAGAGAAATTAGAAGCTGTTAGTAGATGGATAGACCAAGTTGAAATGATGAAGAGTTATAGAAAATTTTGAAACAAAGCGATAAGCGAAAAGGATACAAGGAAGATTGTTTAGTGACAGAGCGACAAGTCTAGCGGTATGGAGGATGAACGACAGAAAACAGACGAGTGCAGGATGACTACGACACTCATTGATATTTAGTGCTGACAAGAAAGAGTTAAATTCGTATGGGGTCAAAGCACAACATTGTTGAGGAATAAGGAAGTATCTTCGCTATTTAAGCAAAGAAAATGCTTAAGTAGCGATGATACTGTGCTCAGGAGATACTGTTTTCATAAATACAATCTACGGAATCCCAGCACCACAGCTCCTGGAAAAACTTAAACTTCTCACGAATCTCGGTACTCAGACATAGAGAGAATTTAAATAAATAAGAGGCAAGATGACAATCAAAAGCTATTGGTACAGTGGTAACACACTTGGCATGGAGGGTGTGGGAGAGTGGATGTGAGGTAAGGGTATATGACACAACTAGTGCCGCTAGTCAATGAATGAACTCAAAAATAGTTGCGTAGTTGCACTGGGTTATTATTGGCTTCATCGTCTGGTTATGGCACCGGAGCCTGACAGAACCACATCCACAAGGAGGTTCTGCCTTTCTTTTATCTCCTCTCTGATACATTCTTTTACTTCTAATTAAAACCGTTTTATCCCTCATTCCCTCTCCAACACACCCTCCAATTCCTCTACCCAAACACCTTCCCTCCCTCTCCAATATACTCTCTCATTCCTCTCACACCAGCACCCGCCTTCTCTCGCCAACATATCATTTCATTCCTCTCTCCAAGGACCTTCTCTCTTATACACCCTACTATCCCTCTCCCCAACACGCCCTTCCATCCTTTCATCCCCACACATCCAGATCCTTAATGCACTGCTTAAACTGTCCCCACAAGCAAAAATAAATCTTACTGCTCTATAATTATGACAATATCCTGTATACACTCTTGGGAGCTTGTCTATCTTGTCTTAGCCTGCTCTGGCCTGTCCTGGCCTGTCCTGGCCTGCCCTAGCCTGTCCTGGCTTGTCCTGGCCTAGCCTCTCAGTAATATGGGAGAGAGTAACATGTACTTAGGTAATATTAATATATCCATAGGGAAGCGCTTAACTCGTAGGCGTCATTCACCGCCAGGGAAACGGGAGGTAATCAGGTACCTCAAACTTCTTGAATTAAGATGGAAATAAATTGTATAAAATACCTACACAATGGAAATATAAACGCATATGCAGTATAATGTGATCTTTTATTGATAACGTTTCGATCACACAGAGCGCTTTTTTTCAACCACAAACAATCTACCTGGGGGAAGCTTCAGAAGCGGGTCGGGTGGAGAAGCGCATCTAATCTACCGATGGGGTTATAGAGTCAAAATTTTGGGGTAGTTTGGGAAGGGAAAAATTGGGGATAAGTTTGAAAGAGCCCTTTCTCCCGGTTCCCTTTTTTCTATGTTTTTTTATGTGGGAAGCGTGAAGAAGTCCTTGGCAAGTGGTCAGCTTTGTTACAAAACCCATTGTTCGGTTGAAGTTGTGGGATATTGGATAACGAGATTCCAGGATTCTTTGGTATTGAGTGTTGTCTTCTCTGGGGAAAAGGGGCTTGAGTTTCTGTTGTTTTATTAATGGTTGTGCAAATTTACAGGGTTTACACACGCATTTCTTGTATCGTCAACCTGCGTGTGTATTGGTGTTCTGAAATACGTATTGGAGTCCTCTTGATGTATCGCCCACTATAATTTGCTGCAGTCATACAAGGGTTTATTATACCCCTGCAGGGGAGGAAGCTTGCCCTGTCTATTTGGGGTAAGCCTTGATGGCGGGGTTGTGGAGGTAGAATTGGGAATGAGGTTTTGGAAAAGTTTTTGGGAAAGGGTTTTTGGCAATGGATTTGGGTGGGGAGGACTATGTACTCTTCTCGAATTTTTTCTTTGGGTTGTTAAAGATTTTAACCCCTTCTCTGCACCTCTGATAAGTAGAAGATAGCGAAGTTTGGAAAATACTTGTTCAATTATATGCATTCTCCTCAAGGAACTCATTTTCTGCAGAACAATGTGTTGGCTTTAGTTTTTTCTCTTTTTAAAAAATCACCTCTTTCAGCAACTTTTGGACTACCCAGGGTCGCCACCATGCCGTCCTGGCGAACCTATACATGGAACATCTGGAAGCCGAGCGTTTCTCCAACATTATTACTTCGTCTGTCACCTGGCTCCGTTATGTTGACGACATTCTCCTCATAACTCCCAGACGCTTCAACGTTCAAGCTCTCCAAGACAAGCTCAACCAGGTGGAGCCCTCATTCCAGTTCACACTTGAAGAAGAAGTCGACAACATTCTTCCTTTCCTTGATGTTCTTCTCTGCAAAGCTGACCACGAACTTCGTTTTAAAGTCTATCGAAAACCCACCAACCAAAACGATCTTCTCCACTTCTACTCTCACCACGACACCAAAACTAAACGTGGTGTAATTACAGGCTTTTTCCTGCGCGCACTCAGAATCTGCAGCAATGAGTTCCTTGAGGAAGAATGCACTATAGACTCTACAGAAATTATATGTACATCCATAGTCTAGAGTCGATACGGGTCTCTTACGCACCACCTATAACATTATAAAGATATCAAAGAATTAATGATATTCAGTACCGACAAGCTGATGAACAAGATATGCGCATCACCTGGGCATGTTTGTTCTGAAGACATTTGACAGACAAGCGGCTTTCATCGAGATTAAAGTGGTGAACGCCATTTTTGCTGATTACTTCGTCTTCTATTGTTTCTAGTTCCAATACTTTAAAAAAAAAACTTTGAATTTCACTAATAAAGGCACTGGTTTGCGAAGCATTTTTAGAGTAAAGATACCCAGGTGTATCCTGTTCATCACTCTGTCTAGATATTGGAGAAAGGTAGGGGTGCAGGAAAGCCATCCAAGAAAGAGGTACATAGCGAGTGCGAGCTTTTGACTTCCATAAAGCAGTGCATAATATAAAAAGATCCGTTAACACTGGAAGAAACTTTGGTATTGCAAGGTTCAGTTCATGTACTTTAAATATTACCCAAGGTTTTACGGTCTCATTGAAGAGTGTAAGTCTCTTTTATTCTTCGTCCCTCCGGCTGGCGTAGCAGTCTATCTCGTACACACTCATCTTGCAGTTACCTTTCTTCTGCATCAGTTGCAAG
>NC_069422.1:26503398-26515898 GCF_026875155.1 Cherax quadricarinatus
AGAAGGAGAGTGGTGGAACACCTGGAACGGAACAAGATTATAAATGAAAACCAGCATGGGTTCATGGAAGGCAAATCCTGTGTCACAAACCTCCTGGAGTTTTATGACAAGGTAACAGAAGTAAGACACGAGAGAGAGGGGTGGGTTGACTTCATTTTCCTAGACTGCAGGAAGGCCTTTGACACAGTTCCCCACAAGAGATTAGTGCAGAAGCTGGAGGATCAGGCGCATATAACAGGGAGGGCACTGCAATGGATCAGAGAATACCTGACAGGCAGGCAACAACGAGTCATGGTACGTGAAGAGGTATCACAGTGGGCGCCTGTGACGAGCGGGGTCCCACAGGGGTCAGTTCTAGGACCAGTGCTATTTTTGATATATGCGAACGACATGATGGAAGGATTAGACTCTGAAGTGTCCCTATTCGCAGATGATGTGAAGCTGATGAGAAGAATTAAATCGGATGAGGATGAGGCAGGACTGCAGAGACCTGGACAGGCTGGACACGTGGTCCAGAAACTGACTTCTCGAATTCAACCCTGCCAAATGCAAAGTCATGAAGATTGGGGAGGGGCAAAGAAGACCGCAGACAGAGTATAGGCTAGGTGGACAAAGACTACAGACCTCACTCAGGGAGAAAGACCTTGGGGTGATCATTACACCGAGCACGTCACTGGAGGCACATATCAACCAAATAACTGCTGCAGCATACGGGCGCCTGGCAAACCTGAGAATAGCGTTCCGATACCTTAATAAGGAATCGTTCAAGACACTGTACACTGTGTATGTTAGGCCCATACTGGAGTATGTAGCACCAGTCTGGAACCCACACCTGGTCATGCACGTCAAGAAGTTAGAGAAAGTAGAAAGGTTTGCAACAAGGCTAGTCCCAGAGCTCAGGGGAATGTCGTACGAGGAAAGGTTGAGGGAAATTGGACTGACGACACTGGAGGACAGAAGGGTCAGGGGAGACATGATAACGACATACAAGATACTGCGGGGAATAGACAAGGTGGACAGAGATAGGATGTTCCAGAGAGGGGACACAGAAATGAGGGGTCACAACTGGAAGCTGAAGACTCAGACGAGTCACAGGGACGTTAGGAAGTATTTCTTCAGTCATAGAGTCGTCAGGAAGTGGAATAGCCTAGCAAGTGAAGTAGTAAAGGCAGGAACCATAGATAGTTTTAAGAAGAGGTATGACAAAGCTCAGGAAGCAGAGAGGGAGAGGACCTAGTAGCGATCATTGAAGAGGCGGGGCCAGGAGCTGAGTGTCGACCCCTGCAACCACAATTAGGTGAGTACAATTAGGTGAGTACACACACACACACACACACACACACACACACACACACACACACAGTGTGCGTGGGTTCGCTCATGGTCTATAACACGGTTCCTCAATTAGCGGCAACTGGTGATTTCATCTACTCAAAGATAATGATCGGTGGTAATCTAATCTCATCACCCCACAAGATCACCCTAATGTACAAAGAAAAATTATTGTAATCTGTGCTATCCAGAACCTGATTTGACCATTAATAATTCCGAGTGTTATTTAACCACATAAAAATTTTGAAAGTTGAGAAAAATGGGGATTTGAAATGCTGCTGCTGCTGGGAGGATGATTTGAGATGCTGCTTCTGGGAAGATGATTTGAGATGCTGCTGCTGCTGGAAAGATGATTTGAGATGCTGCAGCTTGGAGAATGATTTTGAGATGCTGCTGCTAGGAGGTTGATTTGTAGTGCTGCTTCTGGGAGGATGATTTGTGATGCTGCTTCTGGGAAGATGATTTGAGATGCTGCTTCTCCTGGAAAGATGATTTGAGATGCTGCAGCTTGGAGGAGGATTTTGAGATGCTGCTGCTAGAAGGACGACTTAAGATGCTTGAACTTAGAGGATGACTTACACATCATAACCAGTGAAACCACCAGTTCTGAGAGAACTCGAGACAACACTCTTTAAGGCACTTAGTGTGTCAAGGTAAGGAAATAAAATTTAGAGTACCTTAGTTACTTTGATTTAGAACACTAAGAAGGCAGCCCATCTTTGAAATAAGTCGAACTTCTAACGTGATTTTGTGCATAAGTATCCTGCATTATCGACACCATACCTCCATATTATTTAACTTTGGAAACATGTGTACTAAAAACAAAAAATTTTGAAATACAGTTTTAATTCAAATATATCCATTAGGCAAGATTTTTCTTTTTTATGTTTCAAGAAAAACCTTGACGATTATTTTTCATATTTCAATATTTTAAAACTATATAATAATTTTGATATAGCTATGCAATAATCTTTATAAAAACATGTAATACGTTTTCTTTTTTTACAAAACGATGTAATAATTTTAATAAAAACATGTTAGGCTAATTGGACAATAATTCAATCCTTATTAAGGGATTAATAATAATTTGTCAAAGATAATTACAGCGATTAAAATATTATGACCAGGATAATCAAAACTTTGCGACCGGAGAGTAATAATAATGTGTCTTTTTAACTTCTGTTATTAAATTTCTATCATGATTTCCAGGCTATTGTTTTCTAAGAATATTCTTTTTGCTTGTGTAACAATCAAAAGGATTTTCGGTACATGTCTCTGAATTGTACTCGAAGAATGTTGAGAAAATCCAATTTGATATTATGTTATACATTATTTAACCATTTGAAACTAACAAATATCCCGCACATAGGAGAGAGGAGCTTACGACGATGTTTCGGTCCGGCTTGAGCCATTTATGAAGTCAGTGTGACTTTGTAAATGGTAAGTTCTTTGTGCCTTTTTGTTTATTTTTGAAACAGTTATCAAAATACGCTCTAGTTTTAGGTCACCCAGCCTACTGGTTTTTCAACGTACCGGCGCATCCCACCGAGGCGAGGGGACCCAGAAAGAAAAAGAAAGTTTTCTTTCTGGGTCTGGTTCTGTAATTTATTTAGGAGAAGGGGTTACTTGCCCCTTGCTCCCGGCATTTTAGTCGCCTCTTAAGACACACTTGGCTTACGGAGGGAGAATTTTTTCGACTTACCCATGGAGATAGGAGGAAATAAAGAAGAACAAAAACTATTAAGAAAATAGAAGACAACCCAGATGGATAACATATATATATATATATATATATATATATATGTGTGTGTGTGTGTGTGTGTGTGTGTGTGTGTGTGTGTGTGTGTGTGTGTGTGTGTGTGTGTGTGTGTGTGTGTGTGTGTGTGTGCGTGTGCGTCGTGCCGAATAAGTAAAACTTGCGATTTTGGCTTAAATAGCAGCACTTTTCTTGCTGAATGAGGCAAGCGAAAATTTTTTTATGCAATAATTTCGCAAAAATCATTGTGAACCTAACGAGAAAAATATATTTCATTGTGTTTGTGTTACACCTTTTTGTCCATTTTAAGTAGACTGTTTCTACTTGTTATTATCACAATGGTATACTTTTACATGTTATTTTTGCTATTTCACTTAATATTATATTCAGGAGTAATTCCATTAGTAGCTAAAATGGATTTACTAGACTTTATAATATTATCTAGTCGTATTACTTAGCTTTGTACATAGGTAGGTTGTTTAATTAGTCCAAACTGGTGGTGCGACCTGGCCAAGCACCAGTAAGTATTTTGAGCTGCTCAACCCCTGCTCCGACCGAGTCAAAGTTGGCTGGTAAAGCCTCACTTTGTTCAGTTCATACCTTCCTCTGGACCAGGAAGGGTCTAGGGAAGTATCCACCTCTAAACTACCATTCGCCTCCCTAGAAGATACCAGGAATTTTCGGAAACTGATTGCTTAGACTTATCTCGGTTGGAGAAGGCGGTTGAGAAGCTCTTAAAGAAAGTGAAACCAAGTGAGCAAGCCTCTGTGTTGTAAGAGGGCTTACTGCAGAGTGAACCCTATGTAAGAGCACTATCAATGTGGTGGTCGAGTTTTTAAGCAACACCTGTGCATGTACATATACTGATATTTTCTGACTCACTCAGAGCCATTTGTAAATACTTAACCTAGTACTGAGATGTTTTAATGAGGAGTGGGATAAGTGTTCTACTCATAGTGCAAAATATGAGAAAGTGGATTTAAGTGGTTTTATGGTTATTAATAAATTAAATAGAAACTAAGAAAATTCCTTTTCCTCTACGATTGAAGACCCCTAGACGTGCTAAGTTTGTTAGTTTGTTAAAAGCACTATAACCCAGGGACCAACTGGCTATGTTCGTAACAGTTTGTTTATTATTAAATTATTGCAAACTTATCTAGAATATATTTAGTTGAATTAGGCTAAATTAAATTGAGCTTGTAGTATTACGGTTAGGTAAGTTTTCTAAGGTTCTTTTTGTTCAAGAGACAATCTCTTCGGCACGACATATATATATATATATATATATATATATATATATATATATATATATATATATATATATATATATATATATATATATATGTGTGTGTGTGTGAAATGTGCATACGCCCCCTGCGGCCCGATGCCTGAATAGGCCTACATTATGTCTACATCTCTATTTTTTCCTTACATGTCAATAGGTGAAATTCCGTAGGAGAGTAAAGGAAGTTGAAAGCTGTAATTGTCATCCACAGCCTTGTAGCATTATCCTCGCTTCTAATCTGGAGGAACTCTTCGTCTCCGGATGATCGAAAGTCCTATTTCTACACTCTGATAAAGCACCTCAAACTCCATCCTTGTTAGAGAGGAAAGGTAAAAGCGATTACCAGGGCTACTACCTGGCAATTAAGGATTTTAATTAGCGTAGGTGTTAGTAATTATCCTGCAGGAGAGAGAATAAAACAACCCCGCTAACCAGCTGCAAGTTTGTGTAGGATTGTGTCTCAAGGAGTGAGAAATGTTTGTTGTGGGGGTTGAAGAGGTGGATGTTGTGATGTGAATGTTGAAGAGGTGAGCATTAAAGCTGTGAATGTTGAAGAGGTGAATGGCTTTAAGAGGGGTTAATGTTGAAGTGTGAAGTGAGATAAGTGTGAATGTTGAAGAGGTGAATGCTGTGATGTGAGGGTTGAGCTTGAAGTGGTGGAGATGCAAGAAGCTGTGAAGTGAAGAGTGAGATAATGTGAATGTGAAGATGAGCATTAAGCTTAATGAGAAAATTATCTTTGTTGAAATAAGTTTAAAATAGTTGAACCCTAATTAAATGTGTTAAATTTTTATGAGGTTGATGTTGGGTGATGCAAGAAGCTCAAAATAATGAAAGACTTCATGAAGTTTTACGGAAAATAATTTTTTCATAGTGTAATGACTAGGCAGACCGTTAACTCTCGTAAACCATTGTGCTGCAAGTATATCAAACTCTTCACGAAATATCGAAAATTTCCTCGTACAGCATGTACAGAAGGTGAGACTACCTCCCAACACATCTCCTCCGTACTCTTCAAATTCGATCCCTCAGACTGTCTAGAAGTCTCTCTCTCTCTCTCTCTCTCTTCTCTCTCTCTCTCTCTCTCTCTCCATATTTTGTGGTATATTTTGTGTTTTAAGTGTGTACTTTTTTTTTTATCTGGTATGGTTATTTTATTTTAATATATCACTGTCTTAATTTATCACGTGTATCTCGAATTTAATCAAGTTTCTCATATTGAAAAGTTCCTCAAGTTTACCACTGAATATATCATTGCTTAGTTAATCTTAAGTTAATTTTAAGCCTGTTCATAATGCTCTGCATACAAGGGACTTTTGGCATGAACACCCTTCTGTAATTCCTTGTACAACTATGTATCATGTCCAAATAAAGTATTGTATTGTATTGTATTGTATTGTTGTTTTACGTTTATCAGGTAACGAGTCCTTGATGTAGCGATCTGCTGGAGTTTCCACTGGTGTACCTTACTCCGGGTGTACAGATGAGATGTGTAGGTGTTACAATGTGGCAGCTCTGCGCCAATTAGTGGTTCTACTTGTCATGTTGTTAAGGTGCTGTCATTAGTAAGAGTCTCAGGCGGCGCTTACTTTTGTTTCTGTGTAAAAAGAGCTGACCTGTACTCACCGAGCTGAGTTTGGAAGGGGTCGAGGTCCAGTTCCTGGGGGGCTCTCGCATCTTAATCTTCACAGTTGATGATATTACCCGCTCTCGAGTCTTGTCATACCTGCTCTTAAAACTGTGAATGGAGTTTCGTCGTGGTACCTTAGGAGGGAGAAATGGAGGGAGGGAAAAGGAAAAAAGGGAGTAAGAGATTTTAAGAGAGGGAGAATGACATGTGAGAAAGTGAGGGGGAAAAATGGATGGGTGAAAACTGGGATAGTTGAAGGAGAGAGAGAGGGGAAGGGGATGATACAAAAGGAGAAAGATAGCGAAAAGAGAAAGGAATGTGAGAAAAATAGGCAGAGACACTAATGCAGGTCATTGAGGGGACAGGGATGTTAGTAGAAGATATGGTAACAAAAATAAATTTCTTGGTGATGGGAATAATGATGATGGGGAGGGTGAGGGATGGCAGTATAACAGCAGCAGTGGTGGTGGTGGTGGTGGGATGATAATAGTGGTAATGATGATGGTGATGATTATGGGGGATGGTTTAATGTGAAGATGTTTATTCACCGTTATACAGGAATGTATTGATAGAGCTTTATCTGTTCAGTACTTTTTTCTTAACGTGGAATCTGTTTCCTGTGATGCTTTTTACACGGTTTGTACTTTTTTTTTTAATGATTTTCGTGTGTTGTCTCCGGATGTTGGCTGATGGTGAGGGAGGGGGGACTGAGAAGAGAGATGTGGTGGAGCTGACGATAATTTTGGTTGTGTACAGTAAGAGAGGAATGGGAGAATAAGGAAGAATAATATCGGGTACTGAGAGAGAGACTAGGCTGGGAACTAACATTTCAAAAGACGATAATAAAGAAAGGAACATAGATGGACGTTAATGACGGGATCGTTCCATGGAGATGTAGTGGAAAGAGAGACAAATGCTGTGTAATGAGATTACTGACAACGTTTCGCCCACACTGTGGCCTTTTATCAAGTCTTTGTCAAGTTGTGATTTAATCCTACTTCGTTGAAATGGAGGTGTTGTTAAGCTCTTCTTTAATTTAAGTCATTACGGAATGAAATGCTCTCAATAAGTCTGTGATAGAGGCGAACTCCTTAACCAGCTTCAAATGCATGTAGGATACAGCCCGAGAACTCCGAGATGGAGTGCTTAAAAAAAAAAAAATCTGGGGCAGAACCTGTGAATCGACCCACTGAACTAGAACTAGGCAAATACAGCTAGGTGAGGGTATGCAGGAGCTTGAGCTCAACTCACCTGAAACACTCCGAATAAGAACACGTACACACACGCCACCACAATTCAGAAGAGGTAAAAATTCCACTCCGACTTCTAGAGTTGCTAAGAGAGATCAGTCGCAATTATGTAAATAAGACTACTTCTAGTTGGTCAAGAGATAAGGGCCATTAGCGCCGTCCCTCACCACCGTGGGCGCCAGGTGTGGTCTCTGAACTGGTAAAATTGCACCTTAATGGCACTTCTGTGCCTCGTTGGCAATATTTCATCTTGCTGGAAAGTCATGGACCAAGACAGGCATGTTCAGAGTTGTTCCCCTCTGGTCTTAACCCTAAATGTACTTGTTTTAATGAGATTATGATGTAGGTCATTCCTCTTATTGACTAATGTGAAGGTTGTGAGTCTTTGCCTTATGTCACAGTCATATTATCTTAACTATATAAACCTAAAAGGTTTCGTTTCAATGGATGTTTATATAATTTCATTTATATTTATCCCTGTTATTGTGGTCACCTGTAAGTTATGTTTGCTAAGGTTTCTAATGAGGTTAGGGGTCGAATCACCCTTTTTTCTTTTTTTCTTATTGTTAAGTATGTTATATGGAAATATTTGTGAGTGTATATGGGTAACCTCTTTTGTGTCAGTTACAATGTGTTGTTATATTTTGTCAGTGTATGTTGTGTAGGATTGTTAGTGTATGTTGTGTAGGATTGTTAGTGTATGTTGTGTAGGACTGGGAATCCTACTGTACTCATTTTATATCTTTTTATTTTATGCTAAGCTGTAAAGTTTTTTAAATAAAATATAAAAAAAAATGATCCTTAGAGACAAAGAAATGAGAATACATAAGAACACAGCGTAAACTAAATACCAGCTGGCCTTACTATTTCGTAGTTACCAAATATTAGATGCTTAAACCACTGTGTGAGGTACCACTACCGTCCCTGTATAGATAAAGAAATCAGGAGAATAAACCACAAGGTTCTTTCCTCGTCCTCGACTCCCTCCGTCCACACTGACTACCACAAAAAAGTGAAATATGTTATAAGTTGAATTTAGTGAACAAATTTTAGCCAGCATGAAAAAATATAACGAAAAAAAAACTAAATAGGACTTCTTGTTTAAGCGGTCATTTGCCTGGACAGAATAGACAAGATACTACGTAACAAGCTTGTTAGGAGAAGTTGAAACCCTAAAAGCCTTTTTTTCCAGGGATGCTCATTAAGATATGGCAGAATTTGGACAATAAGTCTCCAGAGCTTACTCAAACACTTACTGATTTATTTTTTAAAGTGTACTATTTTTGGTTCTTCGTTATTGGAAAACAGATTTAAGACGTATTAGCAGAAGTGAAAACTGGTGAGGCTTTGGCAAGAGAAGAAGGATGAAGACAAAGACAGAGAGGAAAATTTTGATGAGGAGAAGTAGGCGAAACAGAATTAGAAGTAGAACGGCCAGAGGTAAGAACTTGGATGAATGATTAGTGCATTAAAACACCAGAGAAGAACAGAGATGAACAGGCATTTACAAGAGAGAGAAGACACAGACGAGAATATAATCTAGTGCTCTAGAACCCCCCCCCCCTCACACACACATGCACACAGTATGGGCGCAAATACACGCGCCGACTGTCGGACAGGATGATGGATGGAAAAATTAGATATACGGATATATCGACTGTGGACTCCTTGGCTCACTAGCTCAAAAACTGTTTCTGGTATCTGAAGGTCGTGTGCTCGAGGCTGGTCACAGTGATGTCTTCATGAAATATATTCACTGATTTATAAACCCTCCTTATACATTTTTCAAAATTTGAATTGCAGATGATATAAAATCGCATGAACAAATAAATAAGTATTAAACAGCTGTTGACTCCATCATCAGGTACCGCACAAAATCAGAGAAAAGCAAATATTAGAACCGGATCTTTGCAAATGATAAACATCAAATTAATATAACTAATAATAATTGAGTAAAAATAAAATTAGAAATAAAGTAACTTCGGTGAGCATTCATTATCACACAGAGATGGTTTGTCTTTATTGGTGTACCGAGACTCCACTGCGATCACCTCAAAGGTATTTACCTCAATGGTATTTATTCATTTTTATTTGTATATCTGCATGTATTTAAGTATAGACAGGTATGCAAGCATGTATAAACACGTGTATTATACCCGGAGAGTTGCATGTTATGCAAATGATGTAAGCGGCTGTCTCAGTCTCCGGCGACTATGTATTTCTCAGAAGTAGTCTCCTTTAAAGATTACTCTTGATCAAGATGAAGGAAGAGGCGTGACCTGACACCTGACCTTCATTGTTGCCTCTTTTATATTTACAAAGTGCTGTCTTCATATTAATCTTTCTTCATTTTTATTTACATCCACACACGATGACAGACTTGCATTTCGACCTGGGAAATAAATGGATTAAAAGTCGAGTTGACTTACATGATCCTACGAAAAACATAATTAGCCATAAATAAGGCAAATTAAAAAAAGTCAGGGATACAAGCCCAATAAGCAACGTTAAAATTTAGACATGTTTCAGTCGTGTTATAATAATGGGATGATAAACAGGAGTATATCTGAGAAAGGCCCAGTGATAACTAGCTACATGAGGGCTTACAAACCAATGGAAATTAATTAAAAAAATAATCTTTTTTTTTTTAGAAAAAAGAGGAATAATAGGTAGGAACATCAAAACGTAAGTGAACATGACTCTTATGCAGGTTTCTGTAGTAATATGAAGTTTATTAAATATAGTGTTTATAGTGAAAGAAAAGAGTTCCATAATTTTATTAATAATGTTATTAATTTTTGGGCTCCCACACAGCCTCACTGTCTCCTGGATCTATATTATTCCAGCACCAGAATAGTGGAGAAACTCTAGCATCCTTTCTACACTTCTAACGACTAAGAATTCCTCTTCTCTCTCTATGGATGATGTTAAGACATCTGTTTATGAATTTCGTTATTTTCTCATAATAAAACAATACGTGTTCTGTGATTCAGTTTACTACTACTACTAGCACTACTACTAATAATATATTATAAAAATACTAATAATATGAATAATACAGATACATGAACGAGAGTGAGAATGAGCGTGATCAATTATGTGTTAATTGGATTATCCCCAGGAACCTCTACGAAACAAGGGACTCTAAATCCCAAGGCCGATCTGCCCTGCTGGGCTCCAGAGCTCCACCAGTGACCAACCCACAACCACCACCACCACCACCACCACCACCACCACCACCACCACCACTACCACCACCACCACCAGGTATTATCATACATATCTCAACCCACTGTGGTAATGATGCAGGAATGCCCCTCTAATGTTTTATCTCCCCTATAATGTTTTATCTTCCCTATAATGCTGTATCGGAGGGAATAATCTGACACAGGAGTGGCGGCTCTCTTATCTAGTATCTTAAGTTGATCTGTTAGTGGACCTCACCGGAGAGGAGATGGTGGGATGAAAGGAAGGATGGTAAGAGAGAGAGAGAGAGAGAGAGAGAGAGATGAGAAGTAGAAATGAAACAATTAAAACATTTAAATAAACTCTTCAGTAGGGCTTATACTTCGTTACCTGTTTACCACATCAGTCTGCAATTCAAAACTCCGTAAAGTCACATGAATAAAGAACCTTTACCTCTGTAACTGCAGTCTATTTTCTCCTGCTGCCCATTTGGGAGTAAAGTGCTTTCAGTGGGTTCTACAACCACGAGATAATTATAGAGGTTTAACTCCTTGCTGTTCTGCCAGGTAAAAAAAACTCAGCTTTGTTTTAAAATAGTTTTGTCTATAATGGGGATACGAGAAGTAAAAATGTTGGCTCGTGCGCGCCGTGTTTGAGCAAGACCTGTGTCAACACAACGTCAGTCATCAGCTGGTCGCATGTCAACAAATCTCCAGGCAAACGTTTATTGTGCCAAACGTTTTGCTTGATAAATCTATTTGGATCATATATTTTTGTTAAATAGGGAATATTTGTATTGCCATAACAGAGACCGAGTGCTGCGAGGAAAAAAAATACAATAGAGAAGCAGGAAAAAGCAGAGAGGGAGATATATAGAGAGAAAAATAATGAAGGGACCATATCAGGTAGGAGCAGAAGGCGGCAGTAGGTGTCCTGAGTCAGACTGGGAAGAGGACTCGCTCATTCACCTCTGGATATTCTTTTTTCGCATCTATCCTGCTATATTTTCTTTATCAGTCATGTTCAGTATTAAATATTCAGAGGGATGAAGAAGGGATGACATGGCTGGGGAAAACACAAAATATAATGTGTTAAATATTGATCAGGAAAGGAAAACTCAATGTCGCTTTCAAGAATACAGTATCGCGGTTATTAATATTTCCTTTTGAATTTTGGTTTGCATAAGGTTGTTATTTGTACCAGAAATTCTAATTTATTGTTCATTCTCATATTTACTTATCTCCCACATGAATTATTTATAAGTATGTTTCACGAAGCTTAAATAAAAGAATGTCTATATATATAATATATATATATATATATATATATATATATATATTATATATATATGTATGTATTATATATATATATATATATATATATATATATAGTTAATATATATATATATTATATATATATATATATATATATTATATAAACACCATTAGTTCCAAATTTGCAAAGGACCAGAACACTTAATACGTTTTCAACTTCTTAAATGTCAATAAAAGTATGTAATAAAAGTCACTAACTTATGGAACAATATAATCCAACAATAAAATGCAATATATAGTACGTAACGCTCACTCCCAATATGTCAGACAACTCATTCGTCATTTCACTTTTCATTTTTTTTCTACTTTTTCTTATCATTATTCGTTATGGTCTTGAGGAGTGATCAGCAGGACTTACACCTCACTCGTGTTTCATAACAAAGAAGAGTAGGACCAGAAAATGCAAAATTTCCTGTAGCTAATTCTCAGTTGGATCGCCCATTATTTTCCTTAGAGCGCCTTGCCCTGCCAGACAAAGATTAAAAACAAAGAGTAGGAAAAAAAAAGTTATTTGCTCACCTGGAGAACTCAACGAGAAGACCTTGAACGAGTCAACATCTGTAGTCTCACTCCTCGACGCTGGTCAACAGTATTTAGTATATATATATATATATATATATATATATATATATATATATATATATATATATATATATATATATATATATATATATATATGTATATATATATATAACAAGCGCAATTTATTTTAGCCCTAACCCAACTA
>NC_069422.1:26520898-26578398 GCF_026875155.1 Cherax quadricarinatus
CGGTAGGTGATCTTGGTTCCCAAATTGACTTTTTTTCGAGCATAGTTCTGCGCCTGAAAAATTTGTTCCGAGTAAGGAAAAAAAGTTGTCGGGCACTAGACCCCAAATGGATGAATTAGATTAAAAATCTCATGTCAAAAGAGAGCATATATGGTTACAAAAGGGGGGGGATGGGCAGAAGAAATCATTATTCAATTAAAGAGGAAATAAAAAATAAAAAAAGTTTTTAAAAAGGGATTATGAGGCAAAGGTCGCGGGGATTCGAAATACTAAATTTAAAAGGTTTCTTTCGGGTTAAAAAGTAAGTTTAAGACAAGATGGGCCCCCTTTAAGGTAACTCGGTCGATCATGACAGTGATAAGCATATGGTAAATGTTAAATATTTGGTTCCTCTCATTTTTTTCCCCAGGAAAATCACGAAATTCCATAAATAATAGATTAGTTGAACATGACGTAATAAACTTTTGGGGTAATAGTGATAGGGTTTAGCAAATAGAAATTAAAACCCTAACAAACCCCGGGTCCGATGAATTTTTTGCAAGGGTGTTAAAGAAGTAAAAAAATTAACATACCTTTGGCTATTTTTTAAACTCTCACTCAAACTAGCAGGTGCCTGATAGGGGGAAAAAAGGGCAAATGTAATACCTATTTAAAAGGGCGGGTGACGGGCCTCCTTCGAACTATAGCCCAAATAAGCCTTACCCCCCCATGTGGGAAATTCATGGAATCAATAATTGCCGAAACAACAGTACTCTCTCAAAAGGCAAAACTTGTTTAATGAATTCACATGGTTTAAAAAGGGGGGCGTTCCTGTTTTACAAATTTTACAAATTTCTTCATTAAGGTGTTTGAGGAGGTAGTCAGGTTTTTGAATTGATATTGTGTATATGGACTTCAGTAAGGGTTCGTGATTTTCCACTTCAGAGGCTATTAGGAAACTAAGGCACACAAAATAGGGGGAAAAATTTTTTTCCCTTTGGGTAGAGGCGTGGTTCAAATGGGCAGCAAGAGTTTGCAAAAACGGGGAGAAAAAAAGAATGGGGGGTAGCACAAGTATGTTCCACAGGGGTCGTGTTGGGCCCCTTTTTGTTCACAATCTAAAAAATGTTTAGATGAGGGAATAAAAATTAGGGCCATAGCAATTTGCTGAGACAAAAAAATCCCGTCCAATCTTCAATGTGGACATTAGGCACCCGGTGATTTGAATAGACGATGCAGTGTTGGAGAAGGGGAAGATTATTTAATATAGACAAATGAAAATACTAGATGTTGGACAGGAAAAAAACCCAAATACTTTTAAAAACAAATAATGTAGTTTTTAATTTTACGGTTTGCAAAAAAAATTTTAGGATTCGGTTAGCAAAATCTAAAACCAAGACAAATGCATTAGTGTTCGAAAATAAAGTTTTAGCAAAATCCTTGGCTTTAGCAAGAAGTATAAATTGGTTTTTCTTCAACTTTAAAATTTTTTTTGGTTGGGCCTCATTTAGATTAGCTGCACAGTTCTGGTCACCGTTTACGAATGGTTTAAAACTGCATAAAAAAACTTTAAAAAAAGGGATGCCAAAGTTAAATCCCATGTATCAGAAATTTTCCCCTATGGGATAGACTGAGGGCCCTGAATCTGCACTCTCAAAAAAAGGGCGAAAATTAGGGGGTTATGTTTGAGGGTATAAATGGAAACGGGAATTAAAAAAGGGATTAAATAGCGTGCAAAAAAATATCTAAATAGGGGATAAAGCAATGGAAACAGGGTTTGGTAATGGGGGTTGGGGGATGAAGGGAAAAAACCCCCGAGTACTATCATAAAAGCTAAGACGTTTGTATTTTAAAAATGATTGGATAAAAATACATGATGGGGTGTGGGGGGGTGTATTTGGGTCCTGACTAGTTTGTGCACTAAGTCGGATGCAGTGCCCCTCCTTAAGGACGTGTCTACCTCACGGGTCGGCATTGGTTTAAAGCCAGGGGGAAAATGGACCTGCCTCCATGGCCTTGGCCTGTTGCAGTGTTCCTTTTTTTCTTAGTTCTTATATATAGAGGGGTTTGTAAAAAAATAAATGCTCGGGGTTGGTAAAAGTGTGGTTTAAAATATAAAAAAATTTTAACGCAAAGTGGGAATTTTCACGTTGCATTTTGATGATGACTTGTTTTTTGGAAGATTCTGAGAAAAGTTGAAAGGGGGTTTGATGCCCGATTTTTGGAAGGGTTGTAAAAAAGAAATTAAAGTGGCATAGGAAAGAGAAAGATGATGAGGATAACAAAAAATTATGTAATGAAAGAATAGATGTTAGTTTTGGAGGGAGAGAGTATGGAGGAAGTGAAAATATTCAGATTTTGGGAGGGAGTGTCAGCGGAGGGGTCTATGAAAGATGAGGGAAATATAGAAATGAGAAGGAAAAAGGTGAGTGGATCATAGGAACAAAGAATGTTCCCATTGTTGAAGCAGGGCCCGGGGAATTTTGGAAACAAGGAAAAGGGCGGGAGGCTGTGGGTTTTGTCTGAGGGGTGGCAGTATGAATATAATGAAGAGACCCTATTGGAGATTGGAAGTACAGGGTTTTAAAAATTTTTAAACTAGAGGGTAGACGAAGGGTTTTTGGGGGGGTTGGAGATTTAGAGAGGGTGGAAAAAAATAAATTTTCTTGGGGGTGATATAAATCTGTAGTGGAAGGAAGGCAGGGTTGGGGCCATCCTAGGAAAAGGGTTTGGAGGGGGGGGGAGGGGAAAGGAGGTTTTGTGTCAAGGGACTTGAAAAACCAGCAAGCGTGCTGGCGTGGGGTTTGATAGGGCGAGTAGGATGAACGGTTTTTATGGCAGACTGCTGTTGGAGTGTGAGCAAAGTACATTATGAAGGGAAATCAGGAAACCGGCAAACCGACTTGGTCCCGGGGGGTGGGGAAATACAGTGCCCCTTTCCCCTGAAGGAAAGGGGGTTTTATATGATGCCTTTTTTTAAATGTATATAGGACGCCTCTGGCAAGACAGTGCCTAGATGTGTTATTAATTAATAATAATAATAAAAATAATAATAATAATAATAAAAAAAATAAAAATAATAATAAAAATAATAATAATAAAAAAATAATAAATGCATTTATTATTTTTAATTATTTATTATTATTATTATTTTTATTATTATTATTTTATTATTTATTATTATTTTATAAAAACATTATTATTTCTATTATTTTTTTATTGCTATTCTTTTTCCCCATCTATTTTTTTTTTTATTTCCCCTTCTTCTTAACTTCTTTATTGAATCATTTTTGCTGCCGTTGTTTTCTTGGCTTATAATATTTTTTTCTTTCTCACTCTTCTTTCGTGTGGAAAAATACAGTCTGACCGTGCTGAGTTACTCTGAAAAACAGGGGAAAAGGTGGCGATTGAAGTGTAAAATTTAAATCTCTCTCTCTCTCTCTCTCTCTCTCTCTCTCTCTCTCTCTCTCTCTCCTTTTCCTCTCTCTCTCTCTCTCTCCCCTCCCCTCTCTCTCTCTTCTCTCTCTCTCTTTTCTCTCTCTTCTCTCTTTTCTTTCTCTCCTCTGTCCCCCCCAAAGCTCTCTCTCCCAGTTCGTCATTTTTTCACGAAAGAAACAAAACCTAAATCCGTCAAGGAAAAAATATTCCCCGACCTCCCACATTCTTTCTAACAGCTTCCACAATTAAGAAAGACCATCCTTGAGGGAAGGGTGGTGTGTTGGGAAAAATATGGAATGAGATTTTTGAGGTTGGGGTTTATTCAAAAAATGTGGGTTTGTACTGGCTATGTGTTTAGCGTGGACTTCAGATTCAGGAGTAATTTAAAATGAGATGTGGGTTTTTGAACTTTGTTCAATCCGGCTCGCCTCAGGATACCCCTGAAGCGTGCACTGCTTGGGCATAAGGACTCTGTATGGGTCCTATACGATGTCCTGAGTGATTGGATTCTCACCCTGTTTTTTTTAAACCTTAAAAAAGAATTAGAGCATGTGTAACTTCTGGGTACTTTATTTTAGACGTTTCGCCTCCGAGAAATAGAAAAAGTTATATCCTTGAATTTTATGTAAAACCCCTGGAGGCGAAATGTCTCTTAAAGGTACCCCCATGCGCACAGTGTCTTTTCTTCATTTTGTCGGTAATGTACACCATACATAACACACATACAAACCCAAAATGATTTCACCATTTTAAAACCATCACTCCAACCCCCCCATCAACACCGGGCCCAAAAAAAACCACCATACTTACCCCCATATACCACTTCCCCTTACCCTCTTTTGATTTCACCCCCCTCATCCCATTTTTTTCTCCCCTCGAGGCCCGGCCCGACCGGGCCCGAGGGATTGATCTCCGAAACCCTCCAGGTATATCCCATATCACACCACCACTACCCCTTTCTTATAAAACCCCCTCCATTTCCGAAATACAGTAGGGGTTTAAGCAGCCTCCCTCATCCACCCGGTCCTCATGTTCACTTAAATTAAATCTCACCTTTGGACAACGTAAATACAACTAAATTTTTCAATTTCATTGTTTAGTTGCAAAAATCGTACTTTTGCTGTCTCACAGCATACAGCTTTATTTTTGTTTTCAAAACGATGTTGCCATGTGCATTGTAATTTTGCCCCTTTCTAATGTTTTCTATTATTGCCATCACAGTGTTGTTGTTTTTTGACTCACAGTGGTTTGCCATCACAGCTGTTGCTGTTGAATCACATGTTATACATCACAGCTGTTTTAATTTGTCAGAGGTGTTACGTCTCCTTATTATACCCACTTTAAAAAACAATAATTCTTGATCAAAAATAATTTTTTCTAGAAATCAACCAAGCAAAATTAATATACCGTGTCAAAAAATCTAAACCAAGAATTTTTTCAAAACCACACACACACCACACACCAACAACACCACACACACACACCACAACCACACACACAACACTCACATACACAACCCGCACACACACACACAACCCCACAACCACAACACACAACAGAAAGACAACACACACACCACACACAACACACAACACCACCCACACAACACACACACCAAAACAACACACACACACCAAAAACACACACCAACACAAACCCCACACACACCCACAAACACCACACCAAAAACACCACACACACAACACACACACCACCACACACAAATATATAATATTATATATATATATATATATAATAAAAATTTAATATATAATATATATATATTTATTTTATATTTAATATATATATATATATATAATATATATTTTTAAAAATTTTTTTTATATAAATTTATATGCAAAAAAAACCCTCTGAAAGAATAAGAAATCCAAGCGTTTCGGACTACTCACATTACAAGGAACAGAAAGAAAGATCCCGGAAGCTATATAAGGGGGTTTGGGCCCGGGACCTCATACAATCCCCCAAAGGTTTAAAAACCCCGAAAGCGCGCCGACCCAACTTGGAAGGGCCTTGGCACAACTCACCCCCAAATGTTCTACCCCAAAAATAAAAAATTTTAAAGATTATTTGCCCCGGTATTTTTAAATTCTTCCCAAAACATTTTAAATTTTAAATGGGTTAATTTATTAAACCAAAGGAAATATTCATATTTTTGTCAAACTGCTTTTTTGAAAAAAATTCAATTATATTCCTGTGGACCATGGACTTTCTTGTACTACTTTCTCAACTTTTTGAAAACAAAGGATGGTTAAAATTTTAAGAAATAAAAGAGCATTGGATCTTGTCCAGTTCTAAGTATATTTATGTTGTTTTAATCTTTGTTCGAGTTTTTCCAGTTTTACGTAATCTTTTTCGGGAAATTTTAAAGGAATCTTTATAGAAAATAGATTTTGGGGGGAATTTTTTAACGTTTTTTTATGTAAGATTTTTTGAATAAATTTTTTTTTAAAAATTAAGGAAGGCTATCAACCAAGTTTCAGGGGAAGGGAGAACCAAAATATTTTTTGATGAAAAAGGCTGGTTGTCCCTTTTTGGATTGTAAAAAGTATTTTAGAACTTTAAAAAATTTATCAATTTCATTTCTTGGGTATTTTAAAACATTTCCTTAAAAGGAATTTTTGAAAAAGGTTCTTAAAACAATCCCCCCCTATAGAGCTAAAAGGTTCAGTTGTTGATGTATTTTGTGTCTTATGCCCAAAAAGTAGTATAACCATTTCCTAGGAAAATTAAAAAGCTTAGCCCCTTCATAAATTTTTTGTTGAGTTTTTTAAAAAAATAATCATTGCCTTTTCTAGATGTTTTAAATTTTAAGGGTAATAATGAATTTAAATTTAAAATTTACAGAAAAAACCCACAAATAACGTTTTCCCTTTCCCCTATTATTCCTCGCATCAAGATAGGCAAAATGTCTGTTTTCTCATCAATGTTTTGAGGCTTTTTTCGAATTTGTAGTCCTGAGTTCAAGATGAGGGTATCCAAATTTATGAAATAGGTAATGATTTAAAATACCCCAAAAAATTAATTGATAAATCTTTTTAAAATTGCTAGAAAAAAATTTTTACAATCCAAAAAGGGGCAACCACCTTATTTTATCTAAAAAATATGGTGGTTCCCCTTTCCTGAAAAATTGGTTGTTTTCCTTTCTTTTTTAAAACTTTTTAAAATTTAAAAATTGTATTCAAAAGTCTTTATACAGTAAAAAAAACTTTTTATAAAAAATTCCCCCCCAAATGCTGTGGTTTCATAAGATCCTTGAAATTGCGATAAAGTTTTTACGGTAAACTGGTAAAATCTCGAACTAAGATTAAAAAACATAATTTTGCATTTGAATGGGCAAGTTCCAATGCTCTATTTTTTATGTAAGAGATTTTAAAAAAATCCCAATTGATTTTCAAAAAGTTGAGAAAGTAGTATCAAGCAAGTCCATGGTCGACAGGAATATAATTGAATCTTGTTTCATAAAAAGCAGTTTTGACAATAATATGAATATTTCCTTTGGTTTATATAAATTAGATCCATTTATAATTAATAGAATTTGGGAAGAATTTAATAATACACTGGACAAATAATCTTTAAAATTTCTTATTTCTTGGGTAGAACAGTTTGTGAGGTGAGTTGTGCCAAGGACCTATCCAAGTTGGGTCGGCGCGCGTCAGGTGTTTAAACCGTTGTGGGATCTGATAGTGAGGTGCCGGCCAGACCCCTTATATAGCTTCCTTGGATGCTTTACTTTCATAGTTCCTTGATAATTGTGAGTAGTCACGAAAGCGCTTGGAATTTCTTATTCTTTCAGAGTGGTTGTTTTGCATATTCTGAAATCACCTGTTTACTGTGATCTTATTGCATATATATATATATATATATATATATATATATATATATATATATATATATATATAAAATATATATATATATATATATATATTATAATTTTAAATTCTTTCTTTCTTTCAACACACCGGCCGCATCCCACCGAGGCGGGGTGGCCCAAAAGGAAAAACGAAAGTTTCTCCTTTTACATTTAGTAATATATACAGGAGAAGAGGTTACTAGCCCCTTGCTCCCGGCATTTTAGTTGCCTCTTACAACACGCATGGCTTACGGAGGAAGAATTCTGTTCCACTTCCCCATGGAGATAAGAGGAAATAAACAAGAATAGGAACTAGAAAGAAAATAGAAGAAAACCCAGAGGGGTGTGTATATATGTGCTTGTACATGTATGTGTAGTGTGACCTAAGTGTAAGTAGAAATAGCAAGACGTACCTGAAATCTTGCATGTTTATGAGACAGAAAAAAGGACACCAGCAATCCTACCATCATGTAAAACAATTACAGGCTTTCGTTTTACATTCACTTGGCAGGACGGTAGTACCTCCCTGGGCGGTTGCTGTCTACCAACCTACTACCTATAATATATATATATATATATATATATATATGTAGGTATCGGTAAGATTGAAGGAATATTTTGAGGAATTGTTAAATATTGATGATGACAAAGAAGCTGTGATTTCGTATATAGGGCAAGGAGAAATAACATCTTATAGGAGTGAAGAAGAACCAGTTGTGTGGGGAAAGTTTGTGAGGCAGTGCGTTGAATGAAAGAAGGTAAAGCAGCTTGGATTTATGGGATAAAGATAGAAATGTTAAAGGCAGGAGGGGATATAGTTTTGGAGTGGTTAGTGTTTTTATTTAATAAATGTATGAAAGATGGTAAGGTACCTAGGGATTGGCAGAGAGCATGCATATTTCCTTTGTATAAAGGCAAAGGGGATAAAAAAGAGTGTAAAAATTATAGAGGAATAAGTCTGTTAAGTATACCTGGTAAAGTGAATGGAAGAGTTATTATTGAAGAATTAAGAGTGAGACGGAGAGCAAGATAGTAGATGAACAAGGAGGCTTTAGAAAGTAGGGGGTGTGTAGACCAAGTGTTTGCAGTGAAATATATAGGTGAACAGTGGCTAGATAAGGGTAAAGAGGTATTTGTGGCATTTATGTATTTGGAAAAGGCGTATGATAGGGTGAATAGGGGGACAATGTGGCAGATGTTGCAAATGTATGGAATAGGAGGTAGGTTATTGAAAGCAGTGAAAAGTTTTAAAGAGGATAGTGAGGCTCAGGTAAGAGTATGTCGACGAGAGGAAGATTATTTCACAGCAAAAGTAGGCCTTAGACAAGGATGTGTGATGTCACCATGGTTGTTCAATATGTTTGTAGATGGAGTTGTAAGAGAAGTGAATGCTCGGGTGTTGGCAAGAGGTGTGGGGTTAAAAGGTAAAGAATCGAACACAAAGTGGGAGTTGTCACAGTTGCTCTTGGCTGATGGCATTCTGCTTTTGGTGGATTCTGAAGAGAAGTTGCAGAGGTTGATTGATGAGTTTGGTAGGGTATGTAAAAGAAGGAAATTAAAAGTGAATGTAGGAAAGAGTAAGGTGATGAGAATAACAAAAAAATTAGGTAATGGAAGACTGGATATCAGATTAGAGGGAGAGAGTATGGAGGAGGTGAATGTATTCAGATATTTGGGAGTGGTTGTGTCAGCAGATGAGTCTATGAAAGATAAGTTGAATCATAGAATTAACGAGGGGCAAAAGGTGAGTGGTGTACTGAGGAATCTGTGGAGACAAAGAACTTTATCTATGAAAGCAAAGAGGGGAATGTATGAGAGTATAGTTATACAAATGCTCTTGTATGGGTGTGAGACATGTGTTGTGAATGTTGCAACAAGGAGAAGGCAGTGGAGATATTATGTCTGAGGGCAATGTGAGGTGTGAATATAATGCAGTGAATCCGTAGCTTAGAGATTAGGAAGTGTGGGATTACCAAAACTATTATCCAGAGGGCTGAGGAGGGGTTATTGAGTTGGTTTGTACATCTAGAGAGGGTGGAATGAAATAGAATAACTTTGAGAGTGTATAAATCTGTAGTGGAGGGAAGGCGGAGTAAGGGTCGGCCTAGGATAGGTTTAAGGGAGGGGGTAAAGGAGGTTTTGTGTGCGAGGGCCTTGGACTTCCAGCAAGCATGCATGAGTAGTGTGTGTGGTGTTTTCTCTTAGTTTACTAATGTTGCCCCTACTTTTCATTGGGCGTATGTTGCATTTCCTGCCAAGTCTTTTGCTTTTGTAAGGAGTGATTTCTGTGTGCAGATTAAGGACCAGTCCCTCTAGGATTTTCCAGGTGTAGATTATGATGTATCTCTCTCGCCTGCGCTCCAGTGATTACAAGTCAAGTGCTTCCAAGCATTCCCAGTAGTTAAGGTGTTTGATGGAACTAATATCTGCAGTAAAGGTTCTCTGTATATTCTCTAGATCTGCGATTTCACCTGCGTGAATGGAACAGTTAGTGTACATCAGTATTCCAGCCTAGAGGGAACAAGTAATTTGAAAAGGATCATCAGTGGCTTGGCATCTCTTGTTTTGAATGTTCTCATTATCCATCTTATCAGTTTCCTCGCTGATATGATAGAGAACTGTTATGATCCTTGAAGGCGAGATCCTCAGACATTACCACTGCTAGGTCCGTCACATTACTTTTCCGTTCCATTGTGTGATTAGTTTGTAGTATACTCATTTCTAGCTATTATTTCCTCCAGTTTTCCATAACGGAGTAGTTGGAATTTGTCTTCATTGAACATCATATTTTTCTCCATTGCCCATTGGCAAACTTGGTTTATATCTTCTTGGAGATTTGCCGTGTCCTCAATGGATGACATTCTCATGCAGATCTTAGTATCGTCTGCAAAGGATGACACAGTTCTATGGTTTACATCTCTGTCTATGTCTGATATGAGGATGAGGAACAGGATAGGGGCGAGTACCGTGCCTTGTGGACCACTACTCTTTGTGTTCGATTGGTTAGAAAGTTGAAGATCCATCTGCCCACTTTCCCAGTTGTCCCTTTAGCACGCATTTTTTGTGCTATTACACCATGATCGCACTTGTCAAAGACTTTGGTCAAGTGTGTTCTCCAGTCTCGTTGGCTCCACTATCTGCTGACTTAGTGTATGTTTATTGCAGAAATTCAGCAACCCATGTGTGTGTGACTTTTCATCTGAGCTGCCTCCAGGGATTATTTCTGCTACAACATTATTTGCTACATTCTTCCATTTTGTATGTCTTAGATTGAAATCATCAAGCAGAAAGATGTTTGGAGAAGGGACTGGAAGGTTTTTCCAGAAAGTAGTCAGTTTTCGATAGGTGTTCCTTAAACTGTTGGGAAGTTGCATCTGGTGGCTTAAATACAAGCACAATGACAAAGATTTGGTTCTCAATACAGTTCATGAGAGAACAGTGCACTTAGGAAATAAAATAATACTGTTGTTGTTGCTTTTGTTGCTGTTGTTACTGTTGTTATTGTTGATATTTTTGTTGTTGTTTTTGCTATTGTTGTTGCTATTCCTTTGCTACTTTGTTGTTGTTGGTATTATTATTATTATTATTATTATTAATTATTATTATTATTATTATTATTATTATTACTACTACTACTACTACTACTACTACTACTACTACTACTACTACTACTACTACTACTACTACTACTACTACTACTACTACTACTACTACAACTACTACTACTACTACTACTGCTACGAGTACTGCTACTGTTACTACTGCTACTACTACTATGTAAAGCGCTAATCTCGTGAGTCACTCAGCACAAGCGATGGTAAATTCGTAAACCTTCTTCATCTGTACACTAATCGTGATTGTACTCTGTGCTCCCTCGAGGTATATGGACTTCATGTTTATAGACTCTGGTAGTTCATTTGTAATCTTGCGGGTTCTACAGTGCTCCAAGGGACCATTTAAGGTTTTGCATGAATTACTGATAACGTTTAGGAGAGTCTATGGTTCTAAATCGTTTATAGAGGAGCTTTTTCAGTCTAAGTGGTTCATCAACGGCTCTTGGTGGTTCACTAGTGATTTCCGTAGTTTTAACGTCATCCACTTTACTGAAGAATGTTTTTTAAGGGAGAAGGATAGGGATGAAGAGTGGATTTTCTTCGGTAAGGATATACTAAGTGTATACTCGACTGGTTGGCTGCTTCCCTGACTGCATTTCTGTCTGGCTACTTGCCTGCCTGCCAGGCTGGCTAACTGCCTGGATGGTTTGCAATCTAGATGGATGGATGATTGCATCTCGGGCTGGTTGGTTGGCTAGGTTGATTGGGTGGGGAAAGGCGTCGACGGTGATCGATACCCGCTGGAGATACCTGCCTGTGGGAGTGGCTTTTGTTGAGGGGGTTCCTCCTGACGGGGATATAATATATATGTAAATTTTCACGTGAAAAACGAGATGATGTATTGCCTGATTTTGTTGTGAAGCGAAGAATGATTTTTACTAAGTGTTTGTCATGTTTTATCTTGGTTTAATAAAGGTGTTATATATATATATATATATATATATATATATATATATATATATATATTATATATATATATATATATATATATTATATATATATATATATATATATATTCACGATTAAATTCAAAAAAAATTTAAGAGGATTCACTTTCGACTTCTGGGAAAGCAGAAGACATCGTGCATAAATATAGCAAAATCATAAGAGAAGACCCCCGGTGCTGCGATAAGGACTTCACAACTAGAATGGTTTTTATCGCCCATTCTGATAAGCCACGTGGCTGCAAAGGCGACGTTTGGACGACAAATGGGCCCCTTATCAAGGCACTCATTAAAAAGGTGATCGGAACATAAACCCAAAACAGCCAACCGACAAAAACACTGTTTTCAGTGCATCTTTATCTTCAGGATGTTTGTACCAGGTGTGGAGTTCTCGGATTTGTACTCTGAAAGTGAATTAAATCTTTTTTTAAGGGATTTAAGTAACCCTAACTAGCGGTTTGGAGGTTATTTTGGCCTTGATAACCTTTGTTTTTTTTTAAGTAAAAAGGGCAAAAAGTGCAATAGTGTTTTTTTTGTGGCAACGTTTCGCTCCCCAGGGCTTTGTAAGCCTTTACAAAAAATTTGGACACAGAGGGTTTATAGGTTTTCAGAGTGGTCTACAGTGGTAGTAGTAGCAGTATGATATAATTGGGGTTAGTAGTGTAGTAGAGTAATAAATTGTTAAAACAATTGCTTCCCAATGAGTAAAGGATAAAAAAAGTATTATTGGGAAACAAAAAAATTTGGTTAGACAAATATTTCTATTGGGGGTGGTGAGAGGCCTGTTTCAATGTTTTTCTCTGTTGTGTTTGTGTGTTTTTAAACGGAAAGGGGCTATGTGAGGCAGGGTTTTACTGTTTTAAAGGAGGTTCTGCAAAAAATGTCCTTGTTGCCTTGTGCCCTTTTATTTACTATTGTCGGTAATTCCCCCAACTTCGTTTAATTACAGATTTTAAACCTAATAACCGTCTTCCTCATTAGAAACAGTTACGTCATGATGTTTCATCAAAAAAAACCCCACTAGGGAGAAAACCCCTTGATGCTGATAAAGGGATTCTAAAAAATTTTTGAAATATCCTCCTGAATAAAAACGTGTTTTTCTTTTTTTATATAGGGGCCCCGGGTTTGCCCCCCTAAAAATTTTAGCTCTTTTCCATAAATATCAACGAAGGGGCAGCCACACTGTCTTGTTTACTTGACAATTGCTCGAATGTTTGGAAGGAATTCCTTCGAATATTTTAAGTGTGTGTTGCCCTCCCAAAATGATTGCAAATAAGGTACATGTGGAGTACCTGTAAAGTAGTGCATACAGCATGTATACCGTTATGTTTCCCACACACCCCCCCGGCAGGTGACTGTTTCCCCGGTTGGGGTATCAAAAACACCTTAGACGAAAATGCCCCCAAAAAGGTTTTATCAATTTAGTCAGCCCATTGGATTGAAAACCTTATCATTCCAGCATCCTGGGATTCACGTTTTCTCCCGTAAACAGGTTAAATAATAATTTATGAGGGAAATAAAATTTTAATTAAATGTGTGGGTATTCGTACCTCTTTTAAACTGTGATCCTCCTCATCGCTACGTTACTAACCGGATCAAGGGGAAAAATAAAACAAAAAGCTTAACTGAAGATTTTTTTTTTTGCCCTTTTTTGTCTAAGTATCCGCACGAGTCAACCAAAAAGTAAGTTAGAATTTTCCCGAGCCCGACCCCCAACAAAAACTCTAAATTTATTTATTACTCTATGGAAAAAACGCATGGTAACAAAAGCACATGCAGTTGCATAAATCAAGGGAAACAAAGGCCCCACCTGTTGTTAAAAAATCTTGTTAGAAAATGCCCCCGTTGATCTTTTGTTCTTCCGACCAATTGAAAGCGAATCGACCCACTTGGCGGGTTGGGTAAATAGGCAGGGGGGTCGGACAGCGCCGTGGGGTCCCCTTGCATTGTCCCTGGAAAATAGCCGCCCTTATTTTCTCAGGGTGGAGGAATGACGCCCCCCTGAGGCCCGGGAAAGTAAAGGTAGGCTGTGGAATCAAGGGGGGGTGCCTTGATGTGGCGCGGGATTTGTTTAAAGGTTTACCCCTGCAGTACCTTCTTTCTTTTTTTTCCTTAGACAAATTAATTACTTCAGTTTCCTAGGTACATAAAACCCAACAAAAACAATAATGAAATAAAATAATTCTTTTTTTATTTTTTTATTTTATTATTTTTATTAATTTTTTTTTATTATTATTATTTTTATTTTATTATTATTATTGCTATTATCATTTTTATTATTTATTTTATTTTTAAAACCATCAGAGGGTTTCCCCCGGCAGGGTGGCCCAAAAAAAAAGAAAAACTTCCATCATCATCCATCCATCCTGTTTGCCAGGGGTTGCGGTTACGCTATAGTTATAAAACTGTAATAATGTTGGTAGAATTACCGAAAATATGTAAAGTAAAAGGACACAAGGCAACAAAATGGACTTTTATTGTGGCAACGTTTCGCTCTCCAGGAGCTTTGTCAAGCCGTAAAAACAATACATAGCACAGAGGGTATATAAGGCTAGAGTGCGTGCAATACTATGGTAGTAGTATTTGTGTAGGGCTACTCCCCCCTTGTTCCGGGTCCCCTCTTACAACAGCGGGCTTAGGGAAAAGGAAAAGAATTCTTTTCCCACTTCCCATGGAGAAAGGGAAAATAAACAAGAAAAAAAACTAGAAAGAAAATAAAAAAAAACCCCAGAGGGGTATGTATTATATGTTTGTCGTAGTGTAGTGTGACTAAGGTAAGTGAAAGTAGCAAGACGTACCTAAAAAATCTTGCTGTTTATGAGAAGAAAAAGACCCAGAAATTTCCCTACCTCATGTAAAACATTTAAGGGCTTTCTTTTACACTCACTTGGCAGGAGGGGTAGTACCTCCCGGGACGGTTGCTGTCTACCAACTATCCTTGTAATTTATTATTTTATTATTTTATTATTATATTGTAGCCCTCATAACAGGGGGGAAATTTTGAGTTGTTTTTTCATTTTATAAGATTCAAATTTAAATTTTAAAAAATGGGGGAAAAACCGGTTTGGTTTTTCTTCACTCACAAGATTATTGTGCCTGTTTAATATAAAAAATAACTGTTCCCCGTATCATTATTAATTTTTTATTTTCGTTTTCTTCATATGAGTCACTTACCCCTAGGGAATGGATTGTGTTTGGGTTTCCCCTAAAGTGACCCGAATCCTTTTCTTCCTCCCCACGGCGCTGTATAATCCTCCCGGTTTTTTAGCGTCCTCCAGATTGTAAAATACTTTTAAATCTCATTATCCTGATTATTTAAAAAGCGTTTACATTAGAGTATTTGGACACCCCCATTCTTTTGTAAAAATCATGTCGAAATTTTGTTTCATTTTTCTAAGACGAATTTCGGAAAATAATCTTGAACTTCGGTTTTAAATTTTCAATTATATTAACCACGCGTTATATTTTTTTTAAATCTTTTTTTTTAATGAAAAATTTTAAGGGTGGAGATATATTTCGTTATTTTTTTTAACTGTAGATCGCACCCTTTGGGAAAGACAGTGATGGGTGAATGATGTTGAAAGGTTTCTTCTTTTTGGGTCACCCTGCCTCGGCAGGAAAAGAAAGATGTGTTAATTACAGGAAATAAAAAACACCAGAAATTACGTTTTCACTGTTGTTTTTCATGGCGAAGCTGGACCCCACAGAAAAATGTGGGGGGGAAAGAATTAACAATGTGGGCGCGTGCGGCGGTGTTTGCTTTTAGGACTATGATAGAGTGTCAAACTAGCTTCATGTGACTGTCTTACACCAAACAAGAATGTAATTCTCACTCAGATTTTCTAAACGAAGGCAAAAACCATAAGTCTGAGGAGCAGGGTTCATTGGGGTAATTCAGGGGCGGGAAATAAAACCCAGGAAAGGGTTTGATTTTTTTATGTAGTAGGACTGGGAACGAGTCGGAGAGTTTTTTGGGGGGTTGTTTAGAAAAAAAAGGCAAAAAAAAAATTTTAAAAAAAAGCACATAAAAAAAAAAAGTTTAAAAAGGAAAAATTTTTTAGTCGATTGGTGACTGCAGAAATTTTTTTTTAAAACAAAAATTTGCTCCATGATAATGAAAAAAAAAAGAAATAGGAAAAAACAAAAGAGGGAAAAAAATAAAAAAATTGAGGGGGAAAGAACAAGGAAAGAATGACAATTAGAATAAATACTGGAGGAGAAGAAGAAAAGGAAAAAAATAAAAGATTTAAAGTCACGTGGTAAATTAACTAGCAAGCAATAAACAATGTTTAGGTGTCAGATGTGAGAGGTGTGTGGGGGATGGCAGGAGGGTGCCTCCTATAACTGTGAGGGGATGGCGGAGGCTGCCTCACTCATCATACCCTGTAGGGATGGGGGAGGCTGCCTCATCATCAAAAACCCGTGAGGGATGGCAGGAGGCTGCCTCACTATATACCCCGGAGGGTGGCAGGGCTGCCTCACTCATCTACCCGTGAGGGTGGCGGGGTTTCCTATCATCATATGGAGGGGTGGGACGAGGTGCCTCCTCATTCCCCATGAGGGGTGGCTGGGGGTTTTCTAATAAACATACCTGTGGGGATGGCACGAGGCTGCCTCACTATATACCTGTGGGGGATGGGAGGAGGGTTTCCTCATCATATACCCGTGAGGGATGGCACGGGGCTGCCTCACCATTACCTGTGAGGGTGGCAGGAGGTTTCCCTACTTCCCTTTTCCGTGAGGGATGGGGGAGGTGCCTCACTCTCATCGTGGGGGATGCAGGAGGCTGCCCCATCATCTTGTGAGGGGGTGGCAGGAGGTGCCTCATATATACCCGTGGGGGGATGGCGGAGGGTTTCCTATCATATACCTGTGAGGATGGCAGGAGGCTGCCTCCTATCATACCGTGGGGATGAAAGGGGTTGCCCCCACCATATCCCCGTGAGGGAAAGGCAGAGGCTTCCTCATCATCAAACCGTGAGGGAGGCAGGGGGCAGCCCCCCTCACCAATCGTGGGGATGACAGATGTTGCCCCTTTTCATCAACTGTGAGGTGGCAAGAGGCTGCCTCATCACCATACCTGTGAGGGATGGCAGGGGCCTCTCCCCTACTGTGAGGGTGGCAAGGCTTTCCTCACTCATCATCCTATGAGGGGTGGCAGGAGGGCCTCACTTTCTTTTTTGTGAGGGTGGGAGAGGTTTCTTATCACATATTGGGAGGGATGGCAGGAGGCTGCCTCACTCATCAATTTTGTGAGGGATGGTGGAAGGCAGCCTCACTCATGTCCTCTGGGGTGGCGGAAAGGGGCCTCATCATATACCTGTGATGTGGGGGCAGGCAGCCCCATATAATCCCCCGTGAGGGGTGGTAGGGGCAGGGCCCCATCCACCGTGAGGGGGTGGCGGAGGTGCCTCACCACATATTGTGGGGATGGGAGAGGCTGCTTCACTTCAACTTTGAGGGGTGGCAGGAGGTGCCCCCATACTTTCGTGAGGGAGGTGGAAGGCAGCCTCATATCGTACCTTGAGGGTGGCGGAAGGATGCCCATATCATACCTGTGAATGATGGCAGAGGCGCCCCTCTAATTCCGTGGGGATGGTAGGAGGCAGCCTACTATCATACCCGTGAGGGATGGCAGGAGGCGCCTCAATCATACCTGTGGGGATGGGGAGGGGCCCCCCTCATCGTACCCGTGAGGGATGGCAGAGGCTTCCTATCATGTACTGTGAGGGTGCCAGGAGTTTGCCTCATCACCATACCTTGAGGGATGGCAGGAAGGCTGCCTCACTCATGTACCTGTGAGGGTGGGGGGGCGCACACTCCCCTCTCCCGTGGGAATAAAAAGGGGCAGCCCATTTTTTCCCCGTGGGGGATGGCAGGAGGAGCCTCATATTTACCCTTGAGGGATTGCAGGAGGCGCCCCACTACCCTCCTGTGAGGGATGGCATGAGGCTGCCCATCATTCCCGTGGGGATGGCAGGAGGTCCTCATTTATTTTCCCGTGGGGATGGTGGAGGGGCCTCATCATCCTACCTGTGGGGATGGCGGAGGCTGCCTCATCATCATACCTGGAGGGAGGCAGGAGGCTGCCTCACTCTCGTACGTGAGGGATGGAGAGGCGGAGGAGGGGTGATCGCTCTCATACCCGTGAGGGAGTTCAGGAGGCTACTCGCTTATATGCCTGTGAGGGATGCAGAAGGCAGCGTCACTCATCTCCTGTGTTAATTTATCACGATTTTTTTTTTTACGAAAGGCGTGTCTCTTGTGACACCCGATTACTGTTGTGTGTGTGTGTGTGTGTTGTGGGTGTGTGTGTGTGTGTGTGTGGTGTGTGTGTTTTACCATTTTTTGACTACTGTATTTTTTTAGTGAAGGGTTGTTCACTCTCCTAACCCCACCCCCTGCCGGCGCTACTGGGTCCCTGCTAAGAGCTTCATCGTACCTGTGTGTATCTGTGTGTCCGTTCCCCCTAGTTTATGATAAATACTTGTCATTTTCCTTTTCCCTGTAGTTTATGGGGTATTCTGACCTAATTCAGACGCGGCGAACCCTACAAAATGTGATTTTGGAAATTTTTTAGTAATGAAAAGAAAGTCATTTTATACTCTCCTTTTGTTCCCCAGTAATACCTTTAAATGCTATTTTAAAATTCCTGGTAAAAAAATTTTCACAAAATTATTAAAACCATAACTGCGAAGGTACTCAAGTCATTAGAACGAGTTTTCTTTTAACGATGGAAAAATTCTTATTTAAAACACATGTTTTTGGTTTAAATATGGGTGTATGGGGGGTGGGCGCGGTGAAGGATGAAAAAAGACCTGTTTTTCACGGTCTGGGGCCGGGTTCGGTTTTCACGGTACGGGGAACTGGTGTCGCTTGTTTAAACGGTATGACTGGTGACGCTTTTTCCGGTATGACTGGTGTCGCTTTTTTCCCCGGTTCTGGAGGTTGTCGCTGTCTTCCCGGTACTGACTGGTGCGCTGTTTTTACGGTACTGACGGGTGTCGCTGTCTTCCCCGGTACTGAGGGTGTCGCTTTTTTCCGTATGACTGGGTCGCTGTTTTCACGGAAACTGACTGGTGACGCTGTTTAAAGGGTACTAAAACGGGTGCGCTGTTTTCACGGTACGGACTGGGTCGTGTTTTCACGGTAGGGATGGTGTCGCTGTTTCCCCGGAAACTGATGGTGTCGCGTTTTCACGGTACTGTGGTGTCGCGGGTCTTCCGGTTATGACTGGTGTCGCTTTTTTCCCTAGATGGTGACGTGTCTTCACGGTCGATGGTGTCGCTGTTTCACGGTACGACTGGTGTCGCTTTCCCCCCCGGTACTACTGGTGTCGTTTTTTTCAGGGTACTTGGTGTCGTGTCTTCCCGGTATGACTGGTGTCGCTTTTTTTAGGGTCTGATGGGGGCGCGTCTTCCCCGGTACTGACGGTGTCCCCTGTTTTCAGGGTTTTGACGTGTCGCTGTCTTCCGGTTGACTGGTGTCGTTTTTGGGTCTTCACGGTATGACTGGTGCGCTGTTTTCCGGTATGAGGGTGCCCTTTCTTCCGGGGTATGACTGGGTCGCTTTTTCACGGTACTGACTGGTGTCGCTGTCTTCACGGTATGACTTTTGTCGCTGTTTTCACGGTACTGCGGTGACGTGCTTCACGGAAATGAGGGGGCGCTGTTTTCACGTTACTGACGGGTTCGCTGTCCCCCCCGGTACTGACTGGTGTCGCTGTTTTCACGGTAGATGGTGTCGCGTCTTCCCGGGACTGGTGGGTTCGCTTTTTTTTCACGGTACAAAGGTGACGCGTCTTCACGGTACTGATGGGTCGCTTTTTTAGGGACTGACTGGTGCCCGTGTCCCCCGGGTACTGACTGGTGTCGTTTTTCCCCGGTACTGAGGGGTGCGCTGTTTCCCGGACGGATGGTGTCCTTTTTTTTCACGGTACTGACGGGTGTCGCTGTCTTCCCGGTCTGCTGGTGTGGGTTTTTTCCGGGTACTACGGTGTCGCTTTTTTTCCGGTACTATGGTGCCCCCTGTCTTCAGGGTAGACTGGGTCGTGTTTTTCACGGAAAGACTGGTGTCGCGTTTCCCGGGTATGACGGTGTGCTTTTTTCACGGTACTGCTGGTGTCGCTTTTTTCCGGTACTGACTGGTGTCGCTGTCTTCACGGTACTGAGGTGTCGCTGTCATCACTTTTCTGATGGTGCTGTCTTCCCGGTACTGACTGGTGTCGCTGTTTTCACGGTACTGACTGGTGTCGCTGTCTTCCCGGTACTGACTGGTGTCGCTGTTTTCACGGTACTGACTGGTGTCGCTTTCTTCCCGGTACTGACTGGTGTCGCTGTTTTCCGGTACTGATGGTGTCGCTGTCTTCCGGTCGATGGTGACGCGTCTTCAGGTACTGACGGGTGTCGGTTTTCCCCGGTACGCTGGTGTCGCTGTTTTACGGTACTGACTGGTGTCGCTGTCTTCACGGTATGCTTTTGTCGTTTTTTTCACGGTACGATGGTGTCGCTGTCTTCCCCGGTACGAGGGTGTCGCTTTTCACGGTATGACGGGGTGACGCTGTCTTCACGGTACTGACTGGTGTCGGTTTTCACGGTACGCTGGTGTCGCTGTCCCCCCGGTATGACTGGTGTCGTTTTTTTTTCACGGTACGACTGGTGTCGCTGCCCCCCCCGGTACTGATGGTGTCGCTTTTTTTCACGGTACGACGGGGTGTCGCTGTTTTCCCGGTACGACGGTGTCGCTGTTTTACGGTACTGCGGGTGTCGCTGTTTTCACCGGTACGACTGGGTCGCTGTCTTCAGGGTCTGACTGGGTCGCTGTTTTCACGGTATGACTGGGTCGTGTCTTCCCGTAGGGACGGGTGCCTTTGTTTTCACGGTACTGTGGGGTCGCGTTTTCACGGTACTGAGGGTGTCGCTGTTTTCACGGCCTGATGGGTCGCTGCTCCCGGGATGACTGGTGTCTGTTTTTCCCGGTACTACGGGGTGTCGCTGTTTTCACGGTATGACTGGTGTCGCTGTCTTTCCGGTATGACGGTGTCGCTGTTTTCACGGTACTGACGGGTTTCCCGCGTTTCCCGGTATGACTGGTGTCGCTGTTTTAACGGTATGACTGGTGTCGCTGTTTTTCCCGGTACTGAGGGTGTGTGTTTTCCCGGTACTGATGGTGTCGCTGTTTTCAGGGTACTGACGGGTGTCGCTGTTTCACGGTATGAGGGTGCGCTTTTTTCCCGGGTACTGACTGGTCACCTTCTTCCCCAGTATGACGGGGTTACGCGTTTCCCCGGTATGCTGGTGCGCTGTCTTCAGGGTACTGAGGGGTTTCCCTGTCTTCAGGGGTATGAGGGTGTCCTGTCTTCACGGTACGAGGGTGTCACTGTTTCCGGTACGACGGGTGTCTCTGTCTTCCCGTACTGATGGTGCGCTGTCTACGGTACTGACGGGTTCATTCTTCACGGTTTTCTGACGGGTGAGCTGTTTCAGGTCTGACGGGTGTCACTTTTTCACGGTCGACGGGTGTCCGTCTTCCCAATACTGACTGGAGACGCTGTCTTCAGGGTTTTCTGACGGGTGTCCATGTTTCAGGGTTACTGGGGGGTGCGCTGTCTTCAGGTATGAGGTGCGCTGCTTACGGTAGGACGGGGACGATGTCTTCACGGTACTGAGGTGACGCTGTTACGGTACTATGGTGACGCTGTCTTCACGGTACTGACTGGTGACGCTGTCTCAGGGTATGATGGTGACGCGTCTTCACGGCCTGCGGGGGGTCACGTTTCCGGTACTGGGGTGAGTTTCATGGTACTGACGGGTGCCTGCTTCACGGTCTACGGGTTCACTGTCTTCCGGTACTGACGGGGTCTCTGTCTTCAGGGTTTCTGACTGGTTCGCTGTTTTCCCCGGTATGACTAGTGACGCTGTCTTCACGGTACTGATGGTGTCGCTGTTTTCCCCCGGTAGGATGGTTAGCTTCCCCCCCGGTACTGAGGGTGGCTGTTTTCCCGGGTACTGACTGGTGACGCCGTTTTCATGGTATTGACGGGTGCGCTGTTTTCAGGGTACTGAGCTGTTGCTGCTTAGGGTATGACTGGGTCGCTGTTTTCCCGGTACTGACTGGTGTCGCTGTTTTCACGGTACTGACTGGTGTCGCTGTTTTCACGGTACTGACTGGTGTCGCTGTCTTCACGGTACTGACTGGTGTCGCTGTTTTCACGGTACTGACTGGTGTCGCTGTCTTCACGGTACTGACTGGTGTCGCTGTCTTCACGGTACTGACTGGTGACGCTGTCTTCACGGTACTGACTGGTGTCGCTGTCTTCACGGTACTGACTGGTGTCGCTGTCTTCACGGTACTGACTGGTGACGCTGTCTTCACGGTACTGACGGTTCGCTGTTTCACGGATAAAGGTGTCGCTGTCTTCACGGTACTGATGGTGACGCTGTCTTCACGGTAGGGGAGTGGTGTCGCTGTCTTCAGGAAATGCTGGTGTTGTGTCACACGGTACTGACTGGTGTCGCGTCTTCACGGTACTGATGGTGTCGCTGCTTCACGGTAGGGACTGGTGTCGCTGTTTTACGGAAAAGACTGGGACGCTTTCTTCACGGTACGACTGGTGTGCTGTCTTAGGGTATGACTGGTTTTTGCTGCATCACGGTATGACGGTGTCGCTGTCTTCCGGTACTGACTGGGTCGTGTTTTCCCGGTACTGAGGTGTCGTGTCTCCGGTATGCGGTGTCGCTGTCCCCCGGGTATGACGGTGACGCTGTCTTCACGGTACTGATGGTGTCGCTGTCTTCACGGTCTATGGTGTTGCTGTACCGGTATGATGGTGCGTGTCTCACGGTATGATGTGTCGTGTTTCCGGTACTGATGGTGACCTGTCTCACGGTCTGACGGGTGTCGCTGTTTCACTACTGTGGTTTTGCTGTCATCACGGTATGATGGTGTCGTTTGTCTTACGGTAGGGTTGGTGTCGCTGTCTTCAGGGTTTACGAGGGTGTCGCGGTCTTCACGGATGACGGTGTCGCGTCTTCACGGTACTAAAATGGTGTCGCTGTTCCGGGTAGAGGGGGTCGCTGCTTCCGGTACTGACTGGTTCGCTGTTTTCACGGTACTGACGGTGTCGCTGTTTCACGGTATGGGTGTCGCTGTCTTCACGGTACTGAGGGTTTCGCTGTCTTCCGGTATGAGGGTTTGTCGCTGTCTTCCGGCTGACTGGTGTCGCTGTCTTCAGGGTATGACGGGTACGCTGTTTTCACGGTATGACGGGTGCGCGTCTTGGGTTTTCTGACTGGTGCGCTTCTTCACGGTACTGAGGGTGACGCTGTCTTCAGGGTACTGACGGGGTGACGCTGTCTTCACGGTACTGATGGTGACGCTGTCTTCAGGTACAGGGGTGACGATGTCACACGGTACTGAGGGTGCGCTTTTCTTCCTTGATGGTGACCTGTCTTCACGGTACTGACTGGTGACGCTGTCTCCGGTACTGACGGGTACGCTGTCTTCACGGACTGACGGGTGTCCTGTTTCCCACGGTCGAGGGTGTCATGTCTTCAGGTACGGGGGGGTTTGTCACTGTCTTCACGGACTGCGGGTGTCCTGTCTTCACGGTATGGGGGGGTGTCTTGTCTTCACGGTACTGACTGGTGTGTGTCTTCCGGTAGACGGGGGTGACGGGTCTTCACGGTACGATGGTGTCGCTGTCTTCCCGGTACTGAGGTTAGCGTTTCCGGTACTGACTGGTGTCGCTGCTTCAGGGTTACTGAGGTGACGCCGTCTTTTGGTAGCTGGTTTTTTCGGTCTTCAGGGTATGATGGTGTTGTGTCTTCACGGTACTGATGGTGTCGTTGTCTTCACGGTACTGATGGGGTTGCTGTTTAGGTACTGACTGGTGTCGCTGCTTCACGGTACTGACTGGTCACGCGGCTTCCCAGTACTGACTGGTTTTACGCTTTTTCCCCGGGTACAAACGGGTGTCGCTTCTTACGGTTGACTGGTGTGCGTTTCACGGTATTTGACTGGTGTCGTGTTTTCCGGTCGTGGTGACGCTTCCCCCGTACTGAGGGTGTCCGTCTCACGGTATGAGGGGTGTCACTGTTTCACGACTGACGGGTGTCACTGTCTTCACGGTACTGACGGGTGTCTCTGTCTTCCCAGTACTGTTGGTGACGCTGTTTTCACGGTACGACGGGGCACTGCTTCAGGTATGACGGGGGGACGCTGGTCTTCACGGTACTGACTGTGCGCTGTCTTAGGGACTGAGGGGGGCGAGTTTTCCGGTATGACGGGACGCTGTCTTACGGTGGGGTGACGCTGTCTTCCGGTACTGATGGGACGCTGTCTTCCGTACTGTGGTGACGCTGTCTTCACGGTACTGCGGGGTCACTGTTTTCCGGGGTAGAGGGTGTCACTGTCTTCTGGTACTTAGGGGTGTCACTGCCCTTCCGGTCTAAAGGGTGCCCACTGTTTACGGTACTGACGGGGTCTTTTTGTCTTCAGGGTTAGATGGTGTCGCTGTCTTCACGGTACTGACTGGTGACGCTGTCTTCACGGTACTGATGTGTCGCGTTTTTCCCGGTTACTGACGGGTTTCGCTGTCTTCCCCCGGTACTGACTGGTGTCGCGTCTTCACGGTACTGACTGGGGCGCCGTCTTCATGGTACTGACTGGTTCGCTGTTTCCGGTACTGATGGGTTGCTGTTTCAGGTACTGACGGGTGTCGTTTTCTTCAGGGGAAACTTGTGGGTTGCTGCCCTCAGGGTCTGATGGTGTCGTTTGTCTTCCGGGACTGATGGTCACCTGTCTTCCCATACTGACGGGTTAGGGGCCCTTCCGGTATGAGGTGTCGCTGTTTTCCGGACTGACGGGTGCCCGCTGTCTTCACGGTCGGACGGGGTGTCGCTGTCTTCAGGGTACTGATGGTGCGCGTTATCAGTACTGACGGGTGTCGCTGTTTCCGGTATGACGGGGTTTTGGGTTTCATCACGGTACGAGGTCCCGCTGTCTTCCAATCGACGGGTGTTGCTGTCTTCACGGTACTGATGGTCACGCTGTTTCCCGTACTGACTGGTTACGTGTTTCCCCGGTACGATGGTGTCGTTTTTTCACGTATGAGGTGTCGTTGTCTTACGGTACTGACTGTGTTTTTGTTTCCCAGTACGATGGTGTCGCTGTCTTCACGGTACGACTGGTGTCGCGGTTTTTCCGGTACTGACGGGTGTCGTTGTCTTCAGGGTACTGAGGGGTGCGTTGTTTTCCATATGACTGATGCGCTGCTTACGTTCTGATAGTGACGCTGTCTTACGGTACTGATGGTGTCGCTTCTTCCCGGTACTGAGGTTTACGTGTCTTCCCGGTACGATGGTGTCGTGTCTTCCGGACTGTGGTGACGCGTCTTCATGGTATTGACTTGTCGCTGTCTTCCGGGTACTGATGCTGTTGCTGTTTTCAGGTACTGATGGTGTCGCTGTCTTCCCCCGGTATGACGGGTCGCGTTTTCACGTCTGAGGGTGTCGCTTTTTTTCACGGTACTGATGGTGTCGCTGTTCACGGTAGAGGGTGTCGCTGTTTTCACGGTATTGATGGGTCGCTGTCTTCACGGTAGCTGGTGTGCGGCCCTTTTCAGGTATGCGGGTTTTGTCGCGGTTTCACGGTACTGATGGTTCGTTGTCCCCAAAGTACGTGAGACGTGTCTACAGGGTAGAGGTGCGTTGTCCTCACAGTACTGATGGTGTCGTTGTTCACAGTACTGACGGGTTTTGTCGCTGTTTCACGGTACTAACTGGTACGCTGTTTTCCCCGGTACGATTTGGTGACGCGCCGCACGGTACTGACTGGTGTCGCTTTTTTCACGGACGGGCGGGTAAAGCTGTCTTCACTAAAAAGAAGGGTGACGTGACTTCACTTTACTGTTTGTGCGCTGCCGTCACGGTACTGACTGGTGACCTGTTTTTTACGGAATGATGTGTCCTGTTTTTCCGTACAAATGGTCACGCTGTCTTCCCAGTACTGACGGGTTTTACGCTGTCTTCCCGGTACTGATGGTGTGCTGTCTCAGGTACTCCCTGGGTCGCGTTTCACAGTAGGGGACTGGGGTCGCTGTCTTCAGACTGACGGTGTTGCTGTCATCACTCTGACTGGTGCCGCTGTCTTAAAAATACTGACTGGTGTTGCGTTTCACGGTACGTGGTGCCCGCGTCTTCCGGTCAGTGTGTCGTTTTTTTTTTACAGATTGACTGATGACCCCGTTTTCCCACGGTATGACTGGTGTCGCTGTCTCAGGACTGACTGGTGCAGTCTTCACAGTATGCGGGTTGTCGCTGTTTAACGGTACTGGGGGTTGTCGCGGTCTTCACGGTACTGATGGTGTCGTTGTTTCACGGTATGACGGTTTTCGTTGTCTTAAAAGTACTGATGATGACGCTTCTTCAGGGTATGAAGGTGTCGCTGTCTTCAGGGGTTACTGAGGGTGTCGCGGTCTTCACGGTATGTGGTGTCGGGTTTCCGGTACTGACTGGGTCGCGGTCTTCACGGTATGACTGGGTCGTTGTCCTCACATTTTACTGAGGACGGTTACAGGTTACTGACTGGTGTCTTTTGGCCCTCACAGTTTGCTGGTGCGTTTTTTCACGGTACGGGCTGGTGAAGCGTCTTCACATATAAATGGTGACGCTGATTCATTTACTGATTGTACGGGGGCCGTAAAACTGGTGCGCTGTTTTTACGGTAGGGGTGTCGCGGGTTCAGGTACTGACGGGTTTGCGCCTGTTTTCCCCGGTACGACTGGGTCGCGTCTTCACGTACTGATGGTGTCGCTGTCTTCAGGACGCGGTGTCGCTGTCTTCAGGGACGACTGGTGTCGCTGTCTTCACGGTATGACTGGTGTCGCTGTCTTCCGGTACTGACTGGTTCGCTGTCTTCACGGAAACAATGATGCGCTGTCTTCACGGTACTGCGGGGACGCTGTTTTAAAAGGGTACGAGGGTGACGCCCCGTCACGGTATGCTGGTGTCGCTGTTTTCAGGGTACTGGTGGTGAAGCTGTCCCCCTAACTAAAATGTGACGCTGCTTCACTTTACTGATTGTGACGCCATCTTCACGGTCCCCACTGGTGCGCTGTCTACAGGGTATTGATGGTGACGCTGCCGCCGGAACGGACTGGGAAGCGCCGCACGGTACAAACTTGGTGACGCTGCCTTCAGGGGTAGTTGGTGACGCTGCCGTCACGGACTGCTGGTGAGCTGTCTTTGGGTAAATGGGACGCTGTCTTCCAGTCCTTTTTGGTGAGCTGTCGTCAGGGTTTCTCCCTGGTGACGCTGTCTTCAGGGTACTGACGGTGACGCTGTTTTCACGGTATGCTGCTGACTCTGTTACAGTATGACTTACGCTGTCGTCACGGTATGATGGGGGCGCGTCGTCAGGGTACTGACTGTGACGCTATTGTCATGGTACTCCTTGGTGACGCTGTTTCACGTACTGACTGGTGTGCGCTTTTTTGTATGACTGGTGCCTATTTCACGGTACTAACTTGGTGCGTCTTCACGGTACACTGGTCCCCGCTGTCGTCTCGGTTGCGGTGACGCGTCTTCACTAATGCTGGGGACGTTGTCTTCACGGTACTGACTGGTGACACTGTCCCCACGAACGACTGGTGACCTGTCGCCACGGTATGACGGGTGAGATGTCTTCAAGGTCGATGGTGACGTATCTTCAGGAACTGACTTTTGCTTTTGTCTTCACGGTATGATGGTGAAGTGCTTGCGGTACGACGGGGGACAGTTTCACGACTGACTGGTGAATTTGTCTTCTCGGTACTGATGGTGCGCTGCCCCGGTACTGATGGTGGGGGCGTCTAAAGGTATGACTAGAGACGTGTCGTCAAGGTACGAATGACGTTGTCTTAGGGTAAGACTTAGGCGGTTTTTACGGTACTGAGGTGATTTGCTTCCCCGGTCTGTAGAGATTTGTCTTCACGGCATGCCTACAACGCTGCTTCAGGTACTGTTAGAGCCGATGTCCCACTTTACTGATGAGAGTTTTTTCACGGACTGACGGGGGAGACGTTGTTTCACGGTATGCTAGAGTCGCTGTCTTCACGGTACTGATAGAGAAACCGTCTTCCGGTCTGCCTAAAACGCGTTTTCTGGTACTGCTAGAGACGATGTCGTCAGGGTACGACTACGACGTTGTCTTCCCCTAAGACTAGAGACCCCTGTCTTCTGGTTGACTGGACGTTCGTCCGGTACTGACTAGCGACGTTGTCCACCGTACGATAAGACGCTGTTTTCATGGTTGACTAGAGACGATGTCCTCACGGTAGACTAGCGACTTTGTCTTCCCGTCAGATAGAGACGCTGTTTCACGGTATGACTAGAGACCCCTTCGTCCGGTCAGGAACAAATTTTTCATTATCAAACGAATCGATTTAACAAGTGCCCAAAACCCCGTTCGCAGTCTAGTACACAGTTAAAGGAAGTAAAGGCAGTCACAGTCTCACGGTATGAGATCAGGTAATGTCTTTGCTAAGGTCTCTGTTTGTTTAGAGAGGGGAGAGAGAGAGAAGAGAGAGAGAGAGAGAGGAGAGAGAAGGAGGAGAGAGAGAGAGGAGAGGAGAGAGCTTTTTTTCTCTGGCAAGACTGGGGATCTCTTATTTTTTTTCCCTAATAAATACGTAACATGTCAAGCAGATCTCAAAAAAATTTTTATTTAAAATTAAAGTATTTTCTATTGTTATTTTTCTTAATAATATTTCTTCCATAATACCCTTTCAAAATTTTCTTTGCCTAGTCTAAGTCACCTCTGGGGAGATAAAACAAACTTTTAACACATTGATATACTCAGCAATTGAATACATTATCAATTTTGTATACTTCAATATTCAAAAATCAACAATTTATATCATCATCAATTTTTAATATAATAAAGCAATTTGATTACATCAATTTTTTGATAAACTCATCAAATTAATATACATCAGCAATATTGATAACTCAAATTGATAAATCAGAAATTTTTGATAGAAGAATGAGACACTTTTTGCAACACATGGAATCTTTTTTTAAGAAACGTTTGGCCACACAGTGGCTTCATCAGTCCAATACAAAGTAAAAAGGGGTGGAGAGGAGGATTCGGGGTAATCAGCCCCTCAACCTAAAATGATGTGTTCGTTCATCAAAGCTGAAAAGTTTCTTAAAAAAGATTCCCATGTGTTGCAAATGTTAAATTTCTTCAACTTGTCGGTTTTCAAAACCATTCCCCACCTTGCAGACACGAACATCATGGGATTTTTGGGTACAAAGTCTTCAACGTTCCCAAAATTTTGGGACGACGACCTATTTTACACTAGTGGGGGTCCCACTGTGATCCCCCCTCTCCTCTTAAAACTCTCTGACGCGTATTAAGCCACCTCTTGGCCCGGCTGTATTTCTAAAAGTGAGGGCCCTGAACACATCGATTCCGGTTGAGGGACTGTTCCCGAATTCCCCCTCCTTTACCCATTTCTACTTTGTATTGGACTGATGAACCCCTGTGTGCGTCGTTTTTTTCAATAAAGTTTCCCCAGTTTGCTAAGTGTCTCAATTTTTCAATTGTCGGTTTACAAAAAAAAAAATTCACCACAATATTGATATTTATCAGTAATATTGATATATATCAGCGATATTTTGATATACATCAGCAATATTGGGAAACTTTATAATAATCCAAAAATATTAATATTCTGGTTTTTTTTTTCATTTTTTATAAAGAATAAGATGAAATCGAAGTTCTTTTGTTTATATTTCGTATCCTCTACATTATGTGAAAATTTTGAGCAAGATACAAACAAAGTTTCTAATTGGCACAAATAAAACGAGGTTTATAAGTGACAAAATATCTGTTAAATTATTATGGAGGAAAACTTGCTTGAACATTTCGTGACAAATTTGGTCGTTTTATTACTCATAAACAACAGGAGGAAGAAACACAGACGGAATATTTAGAAGTTTAAAAATATAATATGAAGTGAGTGTGTGTGTGTGTGTACTCACCTATTTGTGGTTGCAGGGGTCGAGTCACAGCTCCTGGCTCCGCCTCTTCACTGATTGCTACTAGGTCCTCTCTCACCCTGCTCCATGAGCTTTATCAAACCTCGTGTTAAAATTATGTCAGTTTCTAGACTATTCCACTTTCTGACATCTCTGTTACTGAAGAAATAATTCGTAACATCCCTTTGACTCATCGGAGTCTATAGTTTCCAGTTGTGACATATTGTTTCTGTGTCCCATCTCTAGAACATCCTGTCTTTGTTCACCTTGTCAATTCCGCGCAGTATATTATATGACGTTATCATGTCTCCCCTGACCCTCCTTTCCTTCAGAGTCGTCAGGCGAATTTCCTTTAACCTTTCTTTTAATTTCTTGACTTGCTGGACCAGGTGTGGGTTTCAAACTGGTGTTGCATACTCCAGTATGGGCCTGATGTATATGGTGTACAGAGTCTTGAATAATTCTTACTGAGGTATCGGAACGCTATCCTTAGGTTTGCCAGACGGAAGTACACTGCAGCAGTTATCTGACTGATGTGCGCCTCAGATGTGCTCGGTGTTATACTCACAACAAGATCTTTTTCATTGAGTGAGATTTGCAGTCTTTGGCCACCTATACGTGTGTGTGTCTGTGTGTGTTTGTGTGTGTGTGTGTGTGTGTGTGTGTGTGTGTGTGTGTGTGTGTGTGTTTTGTGTGTGTGTGTGTACTCACCTATTTGTACTCACCTATTTGTGGTTGCAGGGGTCGAGTCATAGCTCCTGGCCCCGCCTCTTCACTGATTGCTACTAGGTCCTCTCTCTCCCTGCTACATGAGCTTTATCATACCTCGCCTTAAAACTATGTATGGTTCCCGCCTCCACTACTTCACTTTCTAGACTATTCCATGACTTGACTACTCTATGACTGAAGAAATACTTCCTAACATCCCTTCGATTCATCTGAGTCTTCAACTTCCAATTGTGACCTCTTGTGTCTGTGTCCCAACTCTGGAACATCCTGTCTTTGTCCACCTTGTCTATTCCGCGCAGTATTTTATATGTCGTTATCATGTCCTCCCCTGACCCTCCTGGCCTCCAGTGTCGTCAGGCCGATTTCCCTCAACCTTTCTTCGTAGGACAATCCCCGTAGCTCTGGGACTAGTCTTGTTGCAAACCTTTGCACTTTCTCTAATTTCTTGATGTGCTTGACTAGGTGTGGATTCTAAACTGGTGCTGCATACTCCAATATGGGCCTGACGTAAATGGTAATAAAGAGTCTTGAACGAATCCTTACTGAGGTATCGGAACGCTATCCGTAGGTTTGCCAGGCTCCCGTATGCTGCAGCAGTTATCTGATTGATGTGCGCCTCAGGAGATATGCTCGGTGTTATACTCACCCCCAGATCTTTTTCCTTGAGTGAGGTTTGCAGACTTTGGCCATCTAAACTATATTGTGTCTGCGTCTTCTTTGCCCTTCCCCAATCTTCATGACTTTGCATTTGGCAGGGTTAAACTCAAGGAGCCAGTTGCTGGACCAGGCTTGTAGCCTGTCCAGGTCTCTTTGTAGTCCTGCCTGTCCTCTTTCCGATTTGATTCTTCCTCATTAACTTCACACATCCAAACAAGGACACTTCTGAGTCTATCCCTTCCGTTATGTCGTTCACATATAACCAAGAACAGCACGGGTCCTAGGACTGACCCCTGTGGAACCCCGCTTGTCACAGGCGCCCACTCTGACACCTCGTCACGTACCATGACTCGTTGTTGCCTCCCTGTCAGGTATTCTCTTACCCAAATTGCAGTGCCTTTCTGTTATGTGTGCCTAAATCCTCTAGCTTTTGCAGTAACGTCTTGTGAGGAACTGTGTCGAAGGCCTTCTTGCAGTCCAAAAAAATACAGTCGATTCCACCCCTCTCTCTCTTGTCTTACTTCTGCCCACCTTGTCATAAAACTCCAGTAGGCTTGTGACACGGGATTTTTCCTTCCCTGAAACCGTGCTGGTTGTCAATTAACACTTGTTTTCTTTCCAGGTGTTCCACCCTTTTCCCCCTGATGATCTTCTCCTTGACCTTGCATACTATACATGTTAGTGATACAGGTCTGTATTTGGGTGCCTCAGGGTCTGTCTCCCTTTTTAAAATTTGGACTACATTTGCCATCTTCCATCCCTTTGGGGGAAGTTGCCCAGTTTCAAATGATGTGTTGAAGATCTTTGTTAATGGTACACACAAATCTCTGCTCCCTCTTTAAGGACCACGGAGAGATGTTGTCTGGTCCCCCCCGCCTTTGAGGTGTCAATTGGGCAATAGCGGGCTTCTTCACCTCTTCCTTGGGTTTATGTACCTCATCCAGCACTTGCTGTGTAACCCCCCGTTCTGATTTCCTGGAGTCCTACTGGTTTCCACTGTAAATACTTCTTTAAATTTCGTGTTGAGCTCCTGACATACCTCTCGGTCTTTTCTTTGAATTCCCCATCACCCTTCCTCAGTCTGATTACCTGGTCTTGACTGTTGTTTTCCTTCTGATGTGGCTGTACAACAGCTTTGGGTCAGTCTTGACTTTCGATGCTATGTCATTTTCAATTGTCGCTGAGCCTCCTTGTTATCTGTGCATATTCGTTTCTGGCTCTTCGGCTAATCTCTTTGTTTTCCTGAGTTCTCTGTCTTCTGTACCTTTTCCATTCTCTATCACCTAGTTTTTTCCCTCCCTACATCTTTGGGTGAACCAGGACTCGTTCTGTTTCCTTCCCATTATTTCTGTTTCCTTTGGGAACAAACCTCTCCTCTGCCTCCTTGCATTTTGTTGCCACATAGTCCATCATTTCTTATACTGGTTTTCCTGTCAGTTCCCTCTCCCTCCGAATGTCTTGAAGGAAGTTCCTCATGCCTGAGTAGTTCCCCCTTTTGTAGTTTGGTTTTCCCACCCTATTCCTGCTACTCTCTCCACTTGGAGCTCAACTATGTAGTCGATGCGCAGAACCACATGATCACTAGCTCCCACGGGCCTTTCATACAAGATATCCTCGATGTCCGAACTACTCAAGGTGAATACAAGGTCCAGTCTTGCTGGTTCATCCTCTCATCTCTCTCTCTGGTAGTGTGTCTAACATGTTGATGCATGAGGTTTTCCAGTACCACATCCATCACTTTGCTCTCCCATGTTTCGAGACCCCTATGGGCTCCAGGGTTTTCCCAGTCAATCCCTTGTGATTGAAATCACCCATAACTAGTAACTTTGCTCCCCCCATGTGTGCTCTCCTGTCCACCTCGGCTAGTGGTCGACCATTGCTCTGTTGCTCTCATCGTATTCTTCTCTTGGCCTCCTGCATTTCTGTGGTGGGTTGTACATTACTCAATTATCACCTTAAGTCCCTCAGACTGGATTGTTCTACTAAGTAGTCCCTTTCACCCGTGCCATCCATTCCTTTCCATTTTCTCAAAACCCTACTGGTTTTTAATGAGCAGTGCCCAAATCCTCCTCCCCCTCTCCTTCCTCTGTCTTTCCTGAGGATTTTATATCCGGGGGGAAAGATTGAATCTGTTATAATCTTTTGAGTTTTGTTTTTTTGTGAGTGCTATTATGTCTGGGGATGCCTCCTTGATTCTTTCGTGCCACTCCTCATACTTATTGTTATTCCATCTGCATATGTATACCACACCTTCAACTTCTTTCTAAGACTGGGGCTGGGAGGTGTATTGGGTTTGGGAAGTGGGAGACCCGATAAGGAACTATGGTGGTTGCTGAGGGGGGAGTTTGTAATGTATGGGTGGGGGCATTGGATGTGGCATGGGTGTTTTGGTTTAGAGTGTTTGGCTGCACTGGGGTTGACCTGGTTGGGAGGCCTTCTATAGGAAGCGTGAGGGACGTTGTATTTGATCTTTTTCCTGTGTCTGGGATCTCCGTCTGTCTTCTCTATCCCCTCTCTTTCCTCCTTTCGCCTTTGTAAACCCTCTCTCTCAGTTTTCTGCCTTTCTTCTTGTGTTCTGTCGTGGTCGAGATACACCTTCCCGTATGCCGGGATGTCCCCTTAATCGTGCTTTCTCCTCCAGGATCCTGTTCCGAGTCAATTCCTGCCTCGAAGGTCAAATTTTCACTGCCGTGTTCTTTTTTCTACAAACCCCCCCTATTCTCCAAAAATTTTCCAGCTGGGTCATGTCGTCTTCTCCCCATTGCTTTCATGATGATTTTCAATTGCTTTTTTCCCCCCTTGTTTTCTTGCTTCATATGTTTCCCCTTCAACTTCCTGGAGCCCATACACAAAGACTAACCTCACCCTTTCATTCTCCCACTGCATATCCCTGTGTATCCCCTCATTCAATTTGATTTTCTCCATTGCAGCTTTCCTTTCTTCAGTTTCACTTTGCTAATGTTACTTGGCTCAGTGGCCTGTCATTTTCCCTTTCTCGGCTTTCCTGGCTCTGCTGTGGTCTGTTAGGGCCTCCACATATAGCTTAGCTCTTTCATTTACTACAGTCTCCACTGATATAGTTTCTACATGCAGTTTTGCTCCTTCTTTCCCTACAGTCCCCCTTATTTGTTTACTGGGGGTAGCAGCTCTGTTGTCAATCCCAAAATGTTCTTTAGTTCTTTAGGCTGTTCAGATTTTTCAGTTCCTCTTTTAAACTCTGTTCCTGGGGCCCCTGCTGCTTTGACTTGCACCTCCCACTCCTGCTTTCCCTTACTATCCTCTCTTCCATTCTCATGCTAAGTTCTTCTAGTTTCCCTTTCCTATTTATGTTCCCTTTTTATGAGCTCTGCTGCCCAAAACTTCCTTTGCAGGGTTCCTCCTCCTTTCCTTGGTTTTTTTTGTTGCCTCTGGCAACCCATTTTTTTTTTTAAATCCATTTGCCTCGATTGGCAAACCAAAGGTAATTCTGTGTTGGGTTTTAGTAGTTTTAATGTCAAGTGTGGGGGGGAGGTAAGGGGGAACTGTGGCAAATTTTGGGAGAGGAGTGGGGGGGGGGGGGTTGGGGGGGGAGGGGGGAAGGGGAGGGGGGTGGGTAAAAACCCAAGTGGTGAGTGGGGGGGAAGGGGGAACGGGGGGGAGGGGGAGGGGAGGGTGTGTGTGTGTGTTTGTGTGTGTGTTGTGGTGTGTGTGTGGTGTGTTTTTGGGCGGGGTTTTGGGGTGTGTGTGTTGTTGTGTGTGTGTGTGTGTGGTGGGGGCGTTGGGTGTGTGTGTGTGTGTGTGTGTGTTTTTGTGTGTGTTTGTGTGTTTTTGTGTGAGTGTTAGTTGCCATTTTGCCCTGGGCACAGGGTTCGATTAGAAAAACTGGGCCTGGGGGTTTTGTTTATTTTATGGGGAAAACTCACCTAGTTGTATCCACCTAGTTGAGGTTGGGGGGGTCGAGTCCGAGCTCCGGGGCCCCCCCCTCTTCATTTTGGTCGCTACTAGTCACTTTTCCCTGGCCTTAAAGCTTTATCATACCTCTGCTTAAAGCTATGTATGGAACCTGCCTCCACTCCCACGCTTTCCCCAAAACCCATTCCACAAAAAAAACTCTGGGCTGAAGAAATACTTTTTTAACACCCCGGTAAATTCATTTTGTGTCTTAAACTTCCAACTTGCCCCTTGTTACTGTGCCCAAATTTCCCCCGGGAAAACTTTCCTGTCTTGGTCCACCTGTCAATTCCTCTCAGTATTTTGTTGTTGTTATCATGTCCCCCCTATCTCCCCCTTTTTCCTCCAGTGTCGTCAGTTTTTTTCCCCTTAAAAATCTCCTCGGGAAAATACCTTTTAAAGCCTTGTACTAGCCCTTTTTGAAAAACCTGTTGCACTTTCTCTAGTTTCTTTACGTGCTTGGCTAGGAGGGGTTTCCCAAAATGGTGCGTTTACCTAATTGGCCAAAACGTACACGGGAAAAAGGGGTCCTAAAATGTTTTCCTTATTAAGATTCGAATGCGTTCTGGGGTTTTGCTAGGCGCTCATAGGGCGCAGCATTTTATTTGGTTGATGTGCGTTTCAGGAAATGTGCCTGGTGTTAAACCCCAACCCCCAAATTTTTTTTCCTTGAGTGAGTTTGTAGTCCGGCCCCCAGACTGTACTCCGTCGTTTTTCCTTCTTTGCCCTTCCCCAATCTTCTGACTTTGCACTTGGTGGGATTGAACTCCAGGAGCCAATTGTGTGTATGTGTATGTGTATGTGTGTGCATGTGTGTGCATGTGTGTGCATGCGTGTGTGTGTTTGTGTGTACTCACCTATTTGTGGTTACAGGGGTCGAGACTCAGCTCCTGACCCCGCCTGTGTGTGTGTGTGTGTGTGTGTGTAACTCACCTCTATGTAGTTTGAGGGGTCGAGTCATAGCTCCTGGCCCCGCCTCTTCACTGGTCGATAATAAGTCACTCTCTCCCTTGTCCATGAGCTTTATCATAGCTCTTCTTAAAGATATGTATGGAATTTGCCTCCACTACTTCATTCTCCAGATTATTCCACTTCCTGACAATTCTACGGCTAAAGAAATACTTCATAACATCTCTGTGATTCATCTGGGCTTTCAACTTCCAACTGTGGCCCTTTGTTCCTGTATCCCATCTCTGAAACATTCGAGCCCTCTCCACCTTGTCAATTCCTCTCAGTATTTTATACATCGTTATCATGTTGTCCCCCCTATCCCTCCTATCCGCTAGTGCTATCAGGTAAAACACCCTTAATCTCTCCTCGTAAGACATACCCTTCAGTTCCGGGACTAATCTTGTTGCAAACTTTTGCACTTCTCCAATTTTTTAACATGTTTGACTGAGTGTGGGTTCCATACTGGTGCTGCGTACTCCAGTATGGGCCTGACGTGCGCGGTGTATAATGCCGTGAATGATTCCTTACTCAAATGTCGAAATGCTATTCTCAGGTTTGCCAAGCGCCCATATGTTGCAGCAGTTATTTGATTGATGTGTGCCTCTGGGGACATGTTCGTTATAATGCTTACCCCAAGATCCTTTTCTTTAAGTGACGTTTACAGCCTTTAATCCCCTAACCTATACTCCGTCTGCGGTCTTCTTTGTCCTTCCCCAATCTTCATGACTCTGCACTCACTGGGGTTAAACTCCAGGAGCCATTTGTCGGACCAGACTTGTAGACTGTCTAGATCCCCTTATAATCTAAGCTGATCCTCGCCCGCTTGCATTTTCCTCATCAGTTTCACATCATCAGCGAACAGCGACACTTTTAAAGCTATTCCTTCCACCATGTCATTCGAGTACACAAGAAACAGCACCAGACCTAGGACTGATCCTTGTGGAACCCCACTCGACACATGAGCCCACTCTGACATTTCATCACGTACCAACACTCGTTGTTTATTCCTAACAGGTATTCCCTGATCCACTGCAGCACTTTCCCTACTATTCCTGCCTGCTCCTCTGTATCTGCTCCTTTATACCAGTCATTGTTTGATACTGTGTCAAAAGCCTTCTTGCAGTCCAAAAAGATGCAATATACCCATCCCTCTCTCTCTTGTCTTCTGTTACCTTATCGTACAACTCAAGTAGGTTTATGACATAATTTCCCATCTCTGAAGCCGTGCTGATTGTCATGTATGAGCCCAATCCTTTCAATGAGCTCCACCACTCTTCTCCTGATTATCTTTTCCATGATTTTGCATACAAGTCAGTGACACTAGTCTGTAGTTTAACGCTGCCTGTCTATCTCCTTTCTTAAAAATTGCTCGGTGTTATACTCACCCCAAGATCTTTTTCATTGAGTGAGATTTGCAGTCTTTGGCCACCTATACGTGTGTGCGCGCGCGCGTGTGTGTGTGTATGTGTGTGTGTGTGTGTGTGTGTGTGTGTGTGTGTGTGTGTGTGTGTGTGTGTGTGTGTGTGTGTGTGTGTGTGTGTGTGAGTGTGTATATTGTGTGTGTGTGTGTGTGTGTGTGTGTGTGTGTGTGTGTGTGTGTGTGTGTGTGTGTTTGTGTGAGTGTGTGTGTGTGTGTGTGTGTGTGTATGTGGTAAGTGTGTGTGTGTACTCACCTATTTGTACTCACCTATTTGTGGTTGCAGGGGTCGAGTCCTAGCTCCTGGCCCCGCCTCTTCACCGGTTGCTACTGGGCCCTCCCTCTCCCCGCTCCATGAGCTTTATCAAACCTCGTCTTAAAACTGTGTATGGTTCCTGCCTCCACTACGTCATTTTCTAGGCTAATCCACTGCCTTACAACTCTATGACTGAAAGAAATACTTCCTACTATTCTCTCTGACTCCATGTGTCCTTCACTTCCAATTGTGGCCTCTTGTTTTCTGTGACCCCTCCCTGGGAACATCCCGTCATTTGTCACCTGTCCTATTCCACCGCAGTATTTTATATGTCGTTTATCATGTCTCCCCTGAACCCTCGCTGTCCTCCATTTGTGTCGTCAGGCCATTTCCCTTTAATCTTTCTTCATAGGACATTCCCTTAGCTTCTGAACTAACCTTGTCGCAAACCTTTGTACTTTCTCTAGTTTTCTTGACTTGCTTTATCAAGTGCGGTTCCAAACAGGTGCGCCATACTCCAGTATGGCCTGACATACACGGTGGTAACAGTTTTTCTTGAATGATTCCTACTAAGGTATCGGAATGCTGTCTCAGGTTTGCCCAGAGCGCCCATATGCTGCAGGAGTTATCTGTTGATGTGGTGCTTCCGGAGACATGCTCGGTGTTATACTCACCCCCAGATCTTTACACCTGAGTGAGGTTTGCAGTCTTTGGCCACCTAGCCTATACTCTGTCTGTGTTCTTCTGTGCCCTTCCCTATCTTCATGACTTGCATTTGGCAGGATTAAATACGAGAGCCATTTGCTGGACCAGGTGTCCATCTGTCCAGGTCTCTTTGAAGTCCTGTCTGGTCCTCATCAATTTAATATTCTCCTCATAACTTCACATCATCTGCAAACAGGGGACACTTCTGAGTCCACCTTTCCGTCATGTCGTTCGGTGTGTGTGTGTGTGTGTGGTGTGAGGGTCGTGTGTGTGTGTGTGTGTGTGTGTGTGTGTGTGGTGTGTGTGTGTGTGTGTGTTGTGTGTGTGTGCGCGTGTTGTGTGGTGTGTGTGTGTGTGTGTACCACTTAGTTTACTCACCTAGTAGAGGTTACGGGGGTCGAGTCCGATCTCCTGCCCCGCCTCTTCACTGATCGCTACTAGGTCACTCTCCCTAAGCCGTGAGCCTTTATCATACCTCTGCTTAAAGCAATGTATGGACCTGCCTCCACTACATCGCTTTCCCAAACTATTCCACTTACTGACTACTCGTGGCTGAAGAAATACTTCCTAACATCCCTGTGATTCATCTGTGTCCCTTTCAGCTTCCAACTGTGTCCCTTGAAACTGTGGTCCAATCACTGGAACATCCTGTCTTTGTCCACCTGTCAATTCCTCTCAGAATTTTGTGTGTGTGTGTTAGTGTGTGTGATTGGTGTGGTGGTGTGTGGTGTGTGTGTAGTGTGATGTGTGTGTGTGTGTGTGTGTGTGTGTGAGTGTGTGAGTACTCACCTATTTGTTCTCACCTATTTGTGGTTGCAGGGGTCGATTCACGCTCCTGCCCGCCTCTTCGCTGATTGCTGACTAGGTCCTCTCTCTCCCTGGCCCAGGAGCTTCTATCATACTCGCCTTAAAACTTGTATGGAGTAGAGATCCTGCCTCCACTACATCCCCTTCTAGCCTATTCCATGGCCCGACTACTCTATGACTGAAGAAATACTTCCTAACATCCCTTTGATTCACCTGAGTCCTTCAACATCCAATTGTGACCTCTGTTCTGTGTCCCTCTCTGGAACATCCCCGTCTTTGTCCACCTTGCCTAGTCCCGCGCAGTATTTATATGTCGTTATCATTCTCCCTGACCCTCCTGTCCTCCAGTGTCGCAGGGCCCGATTTCCCTCAACCATTCTTCGTAGGACCAATCCCGTAGCTCTGGGACTAGTCGTGTTTAGTCTCTAAACCTTTGCACTTTCTCTAATTTCTTTGACTTGCTTGAACTAGGTGTGGGAGTCCAAACTGGTGCTGCATACTCCAGTAGGCCTGACGTAGGTGGTATACAGAGTCTTAAACGAATCCTTACTGATTATCGGACGCTAGCCTAGGGTTTTGCCAGGCCGTCCGGTATGCGCAGCAGTTATCTGATTGAAGTGTGCCTCGGAGATATGCCGGTGTTATACTCACCCCCAGATCTTTTTTCCTTGAGTGAGGTTTGCAGTCTTTGGCCAGCTAAACTATATTGTGTCCTGCGGTCGTCTTTGCCCTTCCCCAATCTTCATGACTTTCATTTGCGGGTTAAATTCAAGGAGCCAGTTGCTTGGAACCAGGCTTGTAGCCTTCCAGGTCCTCTTTGTAGTCCAGCCTGATCCTCGACCGATTTGATTCTCTCATTAACTTCGCATCATCTGCAAACAAGGACACTTCTGAGTCATCCCTTCCGTTAGGTCGTTCCACATATACCAAGAACAGAACAGGTCCTAGGACTGACCCCTGGGACCCCCGCTTGTCACAGGCGCCCACTCTGCCACCTCGGTCGCGTACCATGACTCGTTGTGCTCCCTGTCAGATATTCTCTGATCCATTTGCAGTGCCTTTCCTGTTAGTGTGCCGAACCTCTAGCTTTGCATAACCTCTTGAGAGGAACTGTGTCGAAGGCCTTTCTGCAGTCCAAAAATAGGCAGTGGATCCACCCCCTCTCTCTCTGGCTTACTTCTTCACGCTTGTCATAAAACTCTTAGTAGGTTTGTGACCAGGAGTTTGCCTTCCCTGAACCGTGCTGGTTGTCATTAGAACCCTTGTTTCTTTCCAAGTGCCCCACCACTCTCCTCCTGAGATCTCTCCATGACCTTGCCATACTATACATGTTAGTGAGACAGTCTGTAGTTTAGTGCCTCATGCTTCTCCTTTTTAAAAATTGGGAACTACATTTGCCATTCATACCTCAGGGAGTTTGCCCATTTGTCAAATGAGGTGTTGAAGATCTTGTTTATTGGCTCCTCACTTAACTCTGCTCCCTCTTAAGGACCCATGGGGAGATGTTTGTTCTTGGTCCCACCGCCCTTTGAGGTGTCAAGTTCGCATAGCACTTCTTTCCCTCCTCTGGTTATATGTACTCATCCAGCACTTGCGGGTGCCCCCCAGTACGATTTCTTGGAATCCTACTGGTATTTCCACTGTAAATACCTCTTTAAATCTTGTGTTGAGCCCTGACAAAACCCTCTCGTCGTTTCTTGTGAATTCCCCGATCACCCTTGCCTCAGTCTGATTACCGTCCTTGGCCTTTTTGTCTACCTCCGATGTGCTGTACAACAGCTTCGGGTCCAGTCTTTACTTTTGATGCTTATGTCATTTTCTATATGTCTCTGAGCCTCCCTTCTTATCTGTGCATAATTTCGTTCATGGCTCTTCGCTGATTTCTTTTATTTTCTTGAGTTCTCAGTCTTCTGTACCTTTCAATCTCTGGTAGAACCGCTAGTTTTTTTGCCTCCCTACCCCTCCGTGTGAACCAGAGGAGATCGTTCGTCTTCCCATTAGTTTTCTGATTCCTGGGAACAAACTCTCCTCTGCCTCCTTGCTTCATATGTTTCCCCTTCAACTTCCTGAACCCATACGCAAAACGCCTCACTCTTTCATTCACCCGACTGTCATACCTGGTATCCCCGCATTTAAGTAGGTTCCTTCCTCCCTGCAGCTTTCCTATCATCAGTTTCACTAGCTATAGTACTTGGGCTCAGTGGCCTGTCATTATTCCTTCTCGGCTTTCCTTGGCTCTGTTGTTGTCTGTTAGGGCCTCCACATAAAGCTTAGCTCTTTCATGTTTGCCTACATCTCCTCTGATAGAGCTTCTCATGTCAGTTGTGCCCCTTCTTCCCTACAGTCCCCCTTATTTGTGAGCTGAGGGTAGCAAGTCTCTGTTGTCAATCCCAAAAGGTTCTTTAGTCTTTAGGCTGTTTCAATTTTTCAATTCCTCTTCTAAACTGCTGTATCCTAGCTTCTGCGTGCTTTGAGACATTGCCCCTGCCCACTTCCTGCCTTTCCATAGCTATCCTCTCTTCCATCGCATGCTAAGTTTCTCTAGTTTCTTTTCCCCTTCATGATCCCTTTTATGAGCCTGCAGCCCAATCTTCTTGCAGTGTTCCTCTCCTGTCCCTTGGTTTTTCTGTGTTGCTCTCTGGCAGACCCATTTTTGTTTATCCTGATTGCCTCCAGAGTGGGAAACCTATGTAGTTCTGTATGTTAGGTGTAGTAGTGTGTATGTCAGAGTGTGGGAAGGGGAATAGTAAGGAACTGAGTAGCTATGTGGGAGAGGATGGGGAGGGTGGGGAGGGTTTAGGTGAACGGGGGAGGGAGGTGAATCGAGGGAGGGGGGGATCAGTGGGAAGTAGTGAGATGTCGGTGGTGAGGGGGGGGAGTGTATGTGTAAGTCGGATATGTGTGTGTGTGTGTGTGTGTGGTGTGTGAGTGTGTATGTGTGTATGATGTGAGTGTGAGTGTGTGTGTATGTGTGTGTGTGTGTGTGTGTGTGTGGTGAGTGTGTATTTTGTGTGGTAATTTGTGTGGGAATTATGTGTGGGTTTATGTACTGAATCGGAGGTGCCTGTGTAGCGTTTTAATGTACAGTCTCAGTGATCTTGGCTGCCCACAACTTCTTGTGACCTGACCCCCAACCTCCTGGGACTTACAGGCACGTACTTGACAGTGTGTTGTGTGTGAGTGTGTGAGAGTGTGTGTGGGTATGTGGTGTGTGTGTGTGTATGTGTGTGTGTGTGTGTGTGTGTGTGTGTGTGTGTTTGTGTTATTGTGTGAGTGTATATATAAAAATATGTTTGTGGTGTGTGTGAGTGTGGTGTGAGTGTGTGTGTGAGTGTGGTGGTGAGATGTGTGTGGTGTTTTGTGTGTGTGTGGTGTGATTGTGTCAGTGTGTGTATAAATATATGTGGTGTGTGGAGTAGTGTGTGTGGTGTGTGTGAGTGTGAGTGTGTGTACTCACCAGTGCACCACCTTAGTTGAAGGTGCGGGGAGTCGAGTCCGAGCCCTGGCCCCCCTCTTCACTGATCGCATACTAGGACACTCTCCCTGAGCCGTGCAGCTTATCGTACCTCTTGCTTCAAGCTATTGTATGCGATCCTGCCTCCACTACATCGCTTCCAAACTAATTCCACTTACTGACTACACAGTGGCTGAAGAAATACTTCTAACATCCCTAGTTGATTCATCTGTGTCTTCAGCTTCCAACTGAGTCCCCTTGTTTACTGAGTGTTCCATTCTCTGAACATCCTGTCTATGTGTGTGTGTGTGTGGTGGTGTTTGTGTATGTTTGTGTGTGTGTGTGTGTGTGTGTGTGTGAGTGTGTTGTGGTGTGTGTGTAGTGGAGTGTTGCGTTGAGTGTGTGTTTGTATGTGTGTTGTGTGAGTGGTGTAATTAGTGCGAATTATTTGTGGGTTTATTATGTGTCTAGAAACAGTAGGTGGTTTTGTGCTTGGAGTGGTAAGGTGGGATTCTCAGTGTCGCTTGGTCCCACAACCTCTTGTGACCTGACTCCACTCTCCTGAGACGTAACGCTCACTTACTTACAATGTTGCCTACGCTGACCTGCTATAGTAAAGTTAATTGCCTAGTTCATGGATTCCCATTTGCCTATTCCTTATTGATACTTGATTGCCTAATTCTTATCGTGCTATGAGAGTTAGACCCTTTCCACATTCAGCTGGCGGTTTTAATAGGAACCTGGAACCCCCACCCAAACTACCACTCATAGTGATACAGTACTTGTAGTGCAGCTGTAAGCACTAGTAGATTGGTCCATGCTCGATGAGACCCGTGCGTAGATCCACTCGATTACGTCCGGCGTAGATTCCACCTCAATTTCTTCCTCGTTATAATGTACCCTATTCCACTGTATTGCACTCACGAGTCGCACGATTGTTCACCTATATTAACTTCTTGGTGACACTTGACAATGTCGCCTTAAACCACCACACTAGCCCTGCCCCACTCCGCCACCACGTTTTTAAAATTCTAGAATCACTGAACAAATATGTGGCTCTCCCACACTTATTGGCTCAGCAGATTAAAAATCACTTCTAATTGATGTTCACTACCCCGAACACACTTTAGCAAACCCTGCAGAACACTGCATAGGCCCTCAAAAACTCTTCTATTCCCCGGAGCACGGAAGGTATGACTAGCGCGCTGCGCTGTCCCTACTGTGTACTGTGGTGTGTGTAGAGTGTGTGTGTGTGTGTCTTGTGAGTGTGGTTGTGTGTGTGGTGATGTGTTGTATGAGTGTGAGTGAGTGTGATATGTGAGTGATTTGTGTGTGTTTGTGTAGTGTGTACTCCCAAGTTGTACTCACCAGTTGAGGTTTGCAGGGTCGAGTCCCAAGCTCCGGGCCCCGCCTCTTCACTGATCGCTACTAGGTCACTCTCCCTGAACCGTGAGCTTTATCATACCTCGCTTAAAGCTATGTATGGATCCTGCCTCCACTACATCGCTTCCCAAACTATTCCATTACTGACTACTCTGTGGCTGAAGGAATACTTACTAACATCCCTGTGATTCATCTGTGTCTTCAGCTTCCAAACTGTGTCCCCCTTGTTACTGTGTCCATTTTTGGGAACTCCTGTCTTTGCCCCACCTTGTCAATTCCTCTCAGTATTTTGTATGTTATCATGTCCCCCCTATCACTCCTGTCCCTCCAGTGTCGTCAGGTTGATTTCCCTTAACCTCTCCTCGTAGGAAATACCTTTTGCCTGGGACTAGTTTTGTTGCAAACCTTTGCACTTTCTCTAGTTTTTTACGTGCTTGGCTAGGTGTGGGTTCCAAACTGGTGCCGCATACCCAAATATGAGCCTAGCGTACACGGTGTACAGGCCCTTTGAACGATTCCTTATTAAGATGTCGGAATGCTGTTCTGAGGTTTGCTATGCGCCCATATGCTGCAGCTGTTATTTGGTTGATGTGCGCTTCAGAAGATGTGCCTGGTGTTATACTCACCCCAAGATCTTTTTCCTTGAGTGAGGTTTGTGGTCTGTGCCCCCCTAGACTGTACTCCGTCTGCGGTCTTCTTTGCCCTTCCCCAATCTTCATGACTTTGCACTTGGTGGTTTTGAACTCCAGGAGCCAATTGCTGGACCAGGTCTGCAGCCTGTCCAGATCCCTTTGTAGTTCTGCCTCTTCTTCGATCGAATGAATTCTCATCAACTTCACGTTATCTGCAAACAGGGACACTTCGGAGTCTTTCTTCCGTCTGTCGTTCACAAATACCAGAAACAGCACTGGTCCTAGGACTGACCCCTGCGGGACCCCGCTGGTCATGGGTGCCCACTATGACACCTCGCTGCTGTCTTCCTGACAAGTATTTCCCTGATCCATTGTAGTACCTTCCCTGTTATCCCTGCTTGGTCCTCCAGTGTGTGTGTGTGTGTGAGTTGGTGTGTGTGTGCGTGTGTGTGTGTGTGTGTGTTTGTGTGTGTGTATGTGTGTGTGTGTGGTGTGTGTGTGTGTGTGTGTGTGTGTGTGTTGTGTTGTGTGTGGTGTGTGTGTGTGTGTGTGTGTGTGGTTTATATCTCCGCAATTGGTCATCCTGTGTTTATTTAACTATTGTAAGAGAATATGTTCATCACTTAATATTATAGCGTGAAAGTCCCCGTTTATAGCTAAAATAGAGACTTTTGGCGTTATATTTTTATCTTGTTAATATATGAAAATACCATGGGATTATCACTATTTTATTATTATCACATTTTGTGATGAATGGTTTGAAAAAACCGACAAGTTGAAGATTGAGACACTTATGCAGCATATGGGAATTTTATTCAGGAAACTTTCGCCCCACATGGCTTTACATCCAAACAAAGGGAAAAGGCGTGGGAGAGGAGGGTATAGGAAATCAGCCCCAGCCTGGAGTCGTGGTTCATCCCAACTGTAGAATGTACCATGGGGCCGTAAGTGGCTTTTTTAAACGTATGAGGGATTTAAAAGCAATGGAGGGGGGTCATTTGGTCCCATCCACAGTCAAATTTGGTCTTTGTCCAAAGGTTGAACAAGCGTTGAAGAATTCTTTGTAAGAAGACCCCATGATGCTGCAGTGTCTGACAGGTGATGAATGGTTTGAAAAAACCGAAACTTTCCTAAAAAAAATTCCCCAATGCTCATAATTTTCCAAATCATTACACTTTTTGTTATTATCACTATTTTGTTATTTTTTATACTATTTTTTTATTATTTTTGTTGGGTAGGTTTTCTTGTGAATGATTTAAATCTGGGAAAACCACCCGGTAAATTTGTTCAATTGTTTACGCCCGTGGCGACGTGGCTCACTGATCCAACCGACGATGCGTCAACAGACGGGCAAGAGCAGTCTGTTCCTCTCACCCCTGAAACTGATCGTTATTGGTCTTACGGTGTACAGTTTGAATGGTTTTGAAATTGGACCAAAAGCTGATCGTTTGTCCTCATTTCTCTGAAAGATTTTTGATATTTATTTTTTGGGCAGTTCAGTAACCCATAGAGATACTTTACGGCCAATTCAAAGTCTTGTTAAATTTGTACCTTTTGCATTTTGAGTTTCGCCTTTTTAAGACAAAGACGTAAATGATAATGAAGATTTAAATTTACGGGGAAGAAAATTTAAAAAATTCCTTATTAATTTGACTTTTCCCAAATTTTTTTAACAAAATGTTAGGTAAATTTATTGTACAAGATTAATTTAAAATTAACAAAAAGAAAAGATAAAGTATGTATTTAAAATACTTTAATAAATTTGAATATTATTCTATGGATTTTTCCCTTTGAAATTTTTTCCCCTAGACTCAAAAAATACCTTTAAAAAACTCGGACCAAAAATCTTTTTGATAAGAAAAAATGGAAAACAGGCCACATTCTGAAGCTTTTAAAAAATTTCTTATTCGCAACGTTGTGCGTGTGCGTGGGCGTGTTGTGTGTGGGGGGGGGTGTGTGTGTGTGACTGTGTGGTTCTCACTTAATTATGGTTGCAGGGGTCAAGTCACAGCTCCTGGTCCCGCCTTTCAGGGGTTGTACTGGTCACTCCCCCTTCTGCATGAGTTTTATCATACCTTTACTTAAAGCTAGCTGGATCCTGCCTCCACCATTTCACTGTCCAGCTTTTTCACATCCTGACAATCTTTTGGGCTGATGAATATTCTAACACCTTGTGACTCATATGAGTCTTCAATTTCCCAATTTGATACCCTTTTTTTGCTGGGTCCCATCTTTGGAACTTTCTGTCTCTGTCCACTTTGTCGTTCCTCCATTTTTTATTGTTGTTATCATTTTCTCCTATCTCCAATGCCTCCGTGTCGTAAAAGCCGATTTCCCCTTAAACCTCTACTTGTAGGACAAGCTCCTTAGCTCTGGAACAAAGTTTTTGTTGAAAAATTTTTTTCACTTCTTTTATTTCCTGTGTATGAGTTCCAACGGTGTTGTACTCCAATATGGGCCTGACTACACGGGGTATTGGGGAGCCAATCTGCAGTAATTTTTTGGTTGATGTGCGCCCAAGGGATGTGTCAGCATTTACCACCCAAGACCCTTTTACTTGAATAGGTTTGTGGTCTTTGGCCAATTAGACTATACTCTCTCTGTGGTCTTTTTTCCCCCCCCCCAATCTTCATGACTTTGCTTTGGTGGGGTTGAACTCCGGGAGCCAGTTCTGGACCAGGCCTGTACCTGTCCAGTTTCCCTTTGTAGTCCTGCCTGCTTTTTTTCTGATTGAATTCTTCTCTTTAACTTCCTCGTTGATAACGGGGGACATTTTCTAATTTTTTTTCCTTCCGTCTGTTATTCACCTATACCGGGAAACAGCACTGGTTTAGGCTGACCCTTGGGGAACCCCCTCACAGGCGCCCACTCTGACACCTCGTCACTACCATGACTCCTGCTCCCTTCCCGCAGGTATTCCTGATCCATTGCAGAGCCTTCCCGTTATCCCTCCCGGGCCCTTTCAGCTCTTGCCAATCTCTTGTGTGGAACGTCTCAAAAGCTTTACAAAAAAAACGCAATCTCCCCATTCCTCCTCTCTTGTCTTACTGTTTTTCCCTTGTCAAGAACTTAGGGGTTGTGTGTGTGATCCCTATTTTGAGTTCCGACCGTTTTCCTGCCGCCCTTTTCCCTACCTAATGTGAACAAAGAAAATAGCAAGGGGTTTTATATTAAGATGTCGGTTGCAGTTTTTCATTTGTGGGAAAGAAAACAAATTTTAACAAGATAAGCCGGATTTTAATAGAAAATGTAACAAGGAAAAACCCCCAAGTGTCACTCATTCTATAAGGAAACCCTCAAAGGGCACCATTCCCCTACCCAAAAGGGGAAGTCCTCAAGTGCAACATTTCCAGGGAAGCCCCCAAGTGTCACTCATTTCCCACAAGGGGAAACCCCAAGTGTCACTCATTTTCCCCAGCAAGGGAAGTCCCCAAGTGACTCATTTCCCCAGCAAGGGGAAACCCTCAATGTCACTCTTCCCTACAAAAGGGGAACCCCCAAGTTCACTCAATTCCCCAGCAAGGGAATCCCAATGTCAATCATTCCAGCAAGGGAACCCTCAAGTGTCACTCATTCCCCACAAGGGAAAACCCTCAAATGTCACTCATTCCCAGCAAGGGAAGCCCCAAGTGTCCTCATTTACAAACTATCATTAAAAAAGTAGTTTTTTTTCCCTTGTGGTGTTTAAAGACGTAATTGTAGAGAGGGCATATCTACATTTTTTCATCCACCTTTTTTTTTATGGAATTTCCCCGGTTTACAATCCTCCTTTCAGGTATCAGGGTTTTGTCAATGTTCTCAGACGCTCTCTGACCCCTACAAAAGCACTTTAAACGGTTTTTCCCGTAAAGCCTGAAGCGTTCAGAAACAAGGGTTTCCCCTTGGGTTTTTTCTTTACTCTGAAAACTCCTTTTTTAAAAAGCTCCGAAACGGGAAAAAACACACTGAAGAAAAAATTTGTAAAAAAAAAAAAAAAGGGAGCGATAACGAAATAAAAAAGGGAAAAAAAAAAAGATGGGTTTACCCTTGTGGCGAACCGCCTTCTGGGGGAAACAAGAGGGGGTCGTATTGGGGCATTTTTCGTCATAAATTTACACAACAAACTGGTGCGTGAGTTTTCCATCGAAAAGGGGGACCCCAGAGCACCTGTGTGTGTGGTGTGTGTGTGTGTGGTGGTGTTTGTGTGTGTGTGTGTGTGTTTGTGTGGGTGTGGGTGTGTACTCATTTTTACCATCTGTGGTTGCAGGAGTCGAGACATAACTCCGGCCCGCCTCTTCCCCTTTTCGCACTAAGGGCCTCTCTCTTTTCCCCGACTTTTATCATACCTCTTCTTAAACTATGTTTGGTTCCTGCCTCCAAAACATCACTTTTCCAGACTATTCCCTTCCTGACAACTCCCAGACAAAGAAAAACTTCCTAACATCTCTTTAAAAATCATCTGAGTCTTTAGCTTCCAATTGTAACCCCTTGTTTCTCTGCCCATCTCTGGGGGAAATCCTTCTCACAGAATGCACCTGTTATTATTTCATTAACTGGTGGAATATACAAAAAAATTTTCCCCTTTTTCCCAAATCTTTTTTTAAACGTTTTTTAAGCTAAATTGTGGTAAATGGAGAATATTTTCTTATTATCCTTTTACATTTTTTTTCAGGTAAGTGTTTAGAAATAGTTTTGTTATTTTTCAGGTAAGGCGCCCTGTCAGGTGAGTAGGGAGAGAGAAGTGAGCTTTGGACACCCCAAGACGGGCGAAAAAAATAAAAACATTGGATGACCCTTTCAAGAATACGCTTTGTCTGAAATTATTTATTCCCTGGTGACTCTATTGGAATATGTTTCAATCTAATATCATCGAAATAAAGTCAGTTGTATGGAAATACCCCGGGCCCCTAATTTGGTTTCGCTTCACCGGTTCCCTCTTGGGGGTGTGTGTGCGAGTGCATATATAATATATATATAAATTATAATATATATTATTATATTAAAAATAATTTAATATATTATATATATAAATTTTAATTTTTAGCGCAATAAAAAATTAAATAGGGGATTTCAGAATATGGAAAAACAACCCCTGTGAAAGAAAAGTGAAATTTCCCGTCAGACCAATTATTTCTCCATAGGAAACATTTCTATAAATTATGCAAATGGCTTGTTGGTGGCAAAATTTCTAACTTTAATGTTGACTTAAGTTGACTTAAATTATTTTAACATGGTTAGTTTTGATGCTACTTCCGTGTTTACGAAAGTTCCTGTTGATGATTTATCTGATGATTTATCTGAAGATTTATCTGAAGAACTCGTTAAGTATGATTTACTATTGTCATTTCCTACTATCATTAAACTTATTAAACTTTGCATTGTTGATGCAAAATTTGTATTTAATGATACATTTTACACTCAGAAGTTTGGTATGGCAATGGGAAATCCTCTTTCACCTGTTCTTAGTAACCTATACATAGATTTTTTTGAAACAAGATTGCTTAACACAATCCTCCCTAATGGAGCTAAATGGCGCAGATATGTTGATGATATTTTGTGTCATATGCCAAAGAATGTAGATATACACAATTTCCATTTTAAATTAAATAGCTTAGCCCATTCTATAAACTTTCAAGTTGAGTTTGAGGAAAATAACTAATTGCCTTTTCTAGATGTTTTAATTATTAAGGGTAATAATGAATAAATATTTAAAATTTACAGAAAACCTACAAATAACTGTTCCTATGTACACTGTTATTCTTCCCATCAAGATAGAATTAAATTGTATGTTTTCTCATCAATGTTTTTGAGAGCTTCGCGTATTTATAGTCCAGAGTTCATAGATAAAGACATATCCAAAATTTATGAAATAGCTAATGATCTGAAATACCCAAGAAATGGAATTGATAAATCTTTTAAAGTTGTTAGAAATACTTTTTTACAATCCAAAAAGGGACAACCAACCTTATTCAACTAAAAATATGTTGGTTCTCCCTTACCATGAAAACTTGGTTGATATGCCTTCTCTTCTTAAGACTTTTAATATCAAAGTTGTATTTAAAAATATTGATACAGTAAAAAAAACTTCTGAAAAAGAATTCCCCCCAAAATGCTGACGGACATGTCTATAAGATTCCTTGTAAAATTTGCGATTGTTTATTACGATCAAACTGATAAAAGTCTCGAGCTAAGATTAAAACATAAATATAGCATTAGAACTGGACAAGATTCCAATGCTCTATTTATTCAAGTGACAGATTTTAACCATCCAATTGATTTTCAAAAAGTTGAGAAAGTTGTATCAAGCAAGTCCATGGTCGACAGGAATATAATTGTATCTTGTTTCATAAAAAGCAGTTTTGATTTATATAAATTAGATCCATTTATAATTAATAAAATTTGGGAAGAATTTAATAATACATTGGACAAATAATAAATTTTAATTCTTGGGTAGAATATTTTGTTTGTGGGTTGCTGTGAAGGACCTGTCTAGTTGGGCCAGCTGGTCTGCTGCAGTGTTCTCTTTCTCATGAGTCGCATGTCGTCGTGCGTCAGGTGTTGCTTTGTTGTGGGATGTGATGGTGATGTGTGGTCTAGACCCTTTATATGCCTTCCTTTGATATATTACTTTTATTGTTCCTTGACAATGTGAGTAGCCACGAAAGCGCTTGGAATTGTTTTGCATACATATACATATGCAAAACAACCACTCTGAAAGAATAACGAAATTCCAAGCGCTTTCGTGACTACTCACATTATCAAGGAACATTATCCATGATAATGTGACTACTCACATTATCCTTGATAATGTGAGTAGCCACGAAAGCGCTTGGAATTTCGTTATTCCTTCACAGTGGTTGTTTTGCATATTCTGAAATCACCTGTTTACTGGGATCTTATTGCATATATATATATATATATATATAATATTATATATATATATATATATATAATATTATATTTATAATTATATATATATGTATATATATATATATTATATATTGTGTGTGTGCGTGTGTGCGTGTGTGTGTATACTCACCTATTTGTACTTACCTGTTTGTGGTTGCAGGGGTCGAGTCTTAGCTCCTGGCCCCGCCTTTCACCGGTTGCTACTGGGTCCTCTCTCTCCCTGCTCCATGAGCTTTATCAAACCTCGTCTTAAAACTATGTATGGTTCCTGCCTCCACTACATCACTTTCTAGGCTATTCCACTGCCTGACAATATCTAATATCCTAATATCTCTGATTCATCTGTGTCTTCAACTTCCAGTTGTGACCTCTTGTTTCTGTGTCCCCTCCCTGGAACATCCTGTCTTTGTCCACCTTGTCTATTCCGCGCAGTATTTTATATGTCATTATCATGTCTCCCCTGACTCTCCTGTCCTCTATTGTCGTCAGGCCGATTTCCTTTAACCTTTCTTCATAAGAAATTCCCCTTAGCTCTGGAACTAACCTTGTCGCAAAACCTTTGCACTTTCTCTAGTTTATTGACGTGCTTTATCAAATGCGCGTTCCAAACAGGTGCTGCATACTCCAGTATGAGCCTGACGTACACGGTGTACAGTGTCTTGAACGATTCCTTATTAAGGTATCGGAACGCTGTTCTCAGGTTTGCCAGGCGCCCATATGCTGCAGCAGTTACCTGGTTGATGTGTGCTTCCGGAGACATGCTCGGTGTTGTGCTCACTCCAAGATCTTTCTCCTTGAGCGAGGTTTGCAGTCTTTGGCCACCTAGCCTATACTCTGTCTGGGGTCTTCTTTGCCCTTCCCCTATCTTCATGACTTTGCATTTGGCGGGATTAAATTCGAGAAGCCAGTTGCTGAACAACGTGTCCAGTCTGTCCAGGTCTCTTTGAAGTCCTGCCCGGTCCTCATCTGATTTAATTCTCCTCATTAACTTCACATCGTCTGCGAACAGGGACACTTCTGAGTCTAACCCTTCCATCATGTCGTTCACATATACCAAAAATAGCACTGGTCCTAGGACCGACCCCTGTGGGACCCCGCTCGTCACAGGTGCCCACTGTGATACATCATTACGTACCAAGACTCGTTGTTGCCTCCCTGTTAGGTATTCTCTGATCCATTGCAGTTATATGAGCCTGATCCTTTAGCTTCTGCACTAATCTCTTGTGAGGAACTGTGTCAAAGGCCTTCTTGCAGTCCAAAAAGATGCAATCAACCCACCCCTCTCTCTCGTGCCTTACTTCTGTTACTTTGTCATAAAACTCCAGAATGTTTGTGACACAGGATTTTTATTCCATGAATCCATGCTGGTTGGCGTTTATACTCTTGTTCCGTTCCAGGTGCTCCACCAATCTCCTCCTGATAATCTTCTCCATAACTTTGCGTACTATACACGTCAGTGACACGTTTAGTGCCTCTTTTCTGTCTCCTTTTTTAAAAATGGGAACTACATCTGCCGTCTTTCATACCTCAGGTAGTTGCCCAGTTTCCAGGGACGTGTTGAAGATTGTGGTAAGTGGCACACACAACATATCTGCTCCCTCTCTAAGGACCCACGGGGAGATGTTGTCCGGTCCCATTGCCTTTGAGGTATCGATGTCCCTTAGCAGTTTCTTCACCTCCTCCTCATCTGTATGTATGTCATCCAACACTTGTTGGTATATTCCTTGCTGGTGTCCCCATCTGGTGTGTCCCCCAAGAGGCCTTCCTGTCTCCACTATAAATACTTCCTTAAATCTCATGTTGAGCTCCTCACATACCTCTTGACCGTTTCTTGTGAGTTCTCCACCTTCTTTCCTCAGCCTTATCACCTGGTCTTTGACTGTTGTCTTCCTCCTAATATGGCTATACAGCAGTTTCGGGCCAGATTTGACTTTCGATGCTATGCCGTTTTCGTACTGTCGCTGAGCCTCCCTCCTTATCTGTGCGTACTCGTTTCTGGCTCTTCTACTAATCTCCTTATTTTCCTGGGTCCTTTGCCTCCTGTACCTTTTCCATTCTCTGGTGCACTTAGTTTTTGCCTCCCTACACCTTCGGGTAAACCAAGGACTCGCTTTGGTCTTCCTATTATTTCTGTTTCCCTTGGGAACAAACCTTTCCTCTGCCTCCTTGCACTTTGTTGCTACATATTCCATCATCTCGTTTACTGATTTTCCTACCAGTTCTCTGTCCCACTGAACCTCCTGCAGGAAGTTCCTCATACCTGTGTAGTCTCCCCTTTTGTGGTCTGGCTTTTCCCATTCAATTCCTGTTTCCTTCTCCACTTGTAACTCTACTATATAATCAAAATTCAGAACCACGTGATCGCTAGCTCCGAGTGGCCTCTCGTAAGTGATGCCCTCAATGTCTGAACTGCTCAGGGTGAACACAAGATCCAGTCTTGCTGGCTCATCCTCCCCTCTCTCTCTCAGGTAGTGTCCCTGACATGTTGATGCATGAGGTTTTCAAGTACCACATCCAACATCTTGGCTCTCCATGTTTCGGGACCCCCGTGTGGCTCCAGGTTTTCCCAGTCGATCTCCCTGTGGTTGAAATCGCCCATTACCAGTAACTTTGCTCTGCTCGAGTGAGCTCTTCTTGCCACTATGTGTGTGTGGGTGTATGTGTGTGTGTGTGTGTGTGTGTGTGTGTGTGTGTGTGTGTGTGCGTGTGTTGTGTGTGTGTACTCACCTAGTTGAGGTTGCAGGGGTCGAGTCCAAGCTCCTGGGGTGTGTGTGTGTGTGTGTGTGTGTGTGTGTGTGTGTGTGTGTGTGTGTGTGTGTGTGTGTGTGTGTAAATTTATTGACTCATAAGAGATGAGTCTGAGAGAGAACAAAGAGGAAATATATGGAGATAGAGAGAAAGAGAAGCTCAAATAAACAAAGAGACCGAGAGATTTAATTGCAAAGACAGAAAGGAAAGCATAAACACTGAGGAACTGCCTACAGCATCCCTTCAAGCTTAGCTCATCCACCCCATACACCCATTCCTTCCCTTTCTTCCCCAATCCCACACTCCACACCCATTTACACTTTCACCCTCCCTACTCAGACATCCACACCCACACCCTCCCTCCACGCACACCTTCTCTAATTGCATACACTCCTTACACGCATACCCTCCCTTACACACACCCACACCTACATCCTCCTATGAGAACAAAAGCAGCCACTCACAGGAATCACTCTGGCAGTGCATACAGTAGGGTACACTTCCAGCAGTGAGAACAGCAGTGCCCACTACCAAGAATCACTCAGGCAGTGCATGCATCTGGGCACACTTACGTTCCGCTCGTAAACTTCAACATTTCAATATATGAGCCAAATTTCATTACCAGGCATCACTGAGGCGTGAGGAAATATGGCTTCTACATGAGATTATGCCAACATTTGACAATTTTACGACGGTATTTAAGGGCTTAATTTTAATTTAGCGTATTGAGGAGACTAAAAATGGTCCTAAATATCGTGTAATAAACGTTAACTTCAAAAAAAGAGAGGAATAAAATTTACGACAAAATCGCGATTGCGTGCATTTAAATTTTTTCGTATCTCCGACCATATACATCGTCGGTAAGACACGAGTAAGGTAATCTATGACTTGTAATTTTAGTTATGTTAACTCTCAATGAAACCTTGTGCAAAAATAGGACTGATTTTAACACAGGAGAGGCAAAGGGAATCCGCTTAAACATTATGTTTTATATTAGTATTGTGAGGCAATTTCTGTAAGTTAGAATACGAAAAGATCACAGATACTTTCTCGCAAAATGAAGCATGCGATCGAGCGCTTATATTCAAACTGGATATCCTTGGGAGCAAAATGTCACTGCCTAAGTGAAGCTAATGATAAAGAGAAGTTGTAAAATCGAAGAGAATGGTGTACAGATAAGGTGAATAAATAGAAATGAGACGTTTAATGGCGCTAGTTTAGCAGAGCACTGAATTACCAGGCCATTCCGCCCAGGATATGTAAAGAGGCAAAACAAAGATTTGGTCCAACTCGCGAAAAAAAATATAACAGCCTGAGTACCGATGTTTCAACCTCCTAAGTACACAGGTAAAAAAAATAGTAAAGTAAGAATTAAATCCAATGGCAAAGAACATATAGGCTGATAAAATAGCTAGAAATTATTTTCTCAGGGTGAGGAGGGAAGCTGAAATGCGATTTTAAAAAGATTTAGAAGTCAAAGAAAAGACAAAAGCTTCTCATGCGTCAGTAGCATTAGAAGGAAAATAACAATAAATGATAAAGTGTTAAAACGGGATATACGCGCAGGAAGTGACTAGGAAACGTGAACCAAAATGAACTTTCTAACACTCAAACAGGTAATGAAATAAGAAATCTTCTGTTGGAACTTGATGCATGAAAAGCATCAAGTACAAATGGAATGTCGCTATAAATATTAAAATGAGCTAAAATACTGTGCTAGTGACTCATACATATCATTAAGAAATAATTAATAAGAGACAGTAAATGTGATGCCATTTTGAAAGAAATAAGACAGTGACAGCTCCGAACTGCAGTTCAATGTCATTAATGACAATAATGGTATCATTGTTGGTAATGATTGTAAGAAAAACACCTGAACATCAAGACAGCGCTACATCCCATTAGCACGGATTTAGTAAAGTCATGCCTTACAAAACAAGAGAAATATGATAGACTAACAGAGGTCAGACAGGGAGGAGGAGACTGCATATATCTAGACAATTAGAAGGCCTTTGATGCGGTGCCACGTAGAAAGACACTTAGGAAGCTGAAGAAGCAAGCTTGGCTAACATGAAAGGTAATCTCGTAGGTAAGATTTTGATTACTGGAATATAAATTTGCTATAAAGGGTAGGAGAGTGCAGCTAATAGAAACCCTCAAGATTTTTCAATGTGTTTCAGTCACTGTGTGATCCGAGAAAGTTGTCCCTGTGTCCTACAAGCCCAACCTCCTACACCTCAATAATCCAAGAAAGGTATCCCCGCATCCCATAATCCCAGACGTCTCTATCTCAGTGATCTGGAAAAGGTATCACCGTACTCCATAGGCACAGTCCTATCTACAGTAATGTACGCAACAGAGTGCGGAGTAAGTTATTATTGCAGTTAAATATCACCAAGAGTGCACAACAGTAGTAGCAGAGGCTAAGTCAGCAAATAAGAGAGGGAATCCTCTCTTATTTGCTGATCAGGAAACCAGAACAAGTTCAAACATATTTTAGCCCATTCCTGCGAGAAATTCTTGATTACATGAAACACCATAGAGAAATCGTCAACTTACAACACAGTGAGAAACTATGGAAGGTCCATGTTGATGCCTGAGTTGTGTGGAATAAACTATGAAGAAAGTGTGGAAGAGAGAGATCTGAGTCATCTGTTACTAGAAGAAGAAAACACGAGTGTGGATATGGCTGCTTTATAATACAGTCAAATAATCACTGTTTAAGGCTCGTGAACAGTCAACCATCCGAAAGTCTAATCAACATTTAAACGGTGACTTGGATGAAGACAATGGGCTGGGATACGATGGTGCATACTTAACCAAGGCTATATAGCAACGTTGCGCGTTTCCTTAATCGTTGATCGTCAGGAAACACTCTCCTGTTTCCCGACGAACAAAACACCTTTGAAGATTAACTAGAAAACAAGATTAAGCCTGTAATCTTGAATGCAACTCGCATGATTATAGTTGTATTAGATAAGAGGATAACTGAAAATTACTGAAGCTCTTAGCCTCTCCATTTGGTAGTCAATTTAAACATTTTAAGTCCTGGCTTATGGATTCATTATTTACAC
>NC_069422.1:26583398-26609533 GCF_026875155.1 Cherax quadricarinatus
AGATTCCTCTCTGCAATTGTGTTTTCTTTTCACCGCTCGTCGCCTCTTCGCCATTTGTTTCCGGAAACTAAAGGACCTAAACCTAATGATATTAAATGATGAAAGGACCTGGATAAAGAGTACACGAGAGTACACTTGAAAGCTATAAAAGCAGTTGAATCACGGAGATACCAAGAATTACTGCTTCAGTGCGAAGATGTTCAGGAAGAGGAATAACATGGGGTGAAGAATTGATAGAGAAAGATTCCATACATTGCTTCAAACATTGGCATGATTGGTCCTACGAGTCCATGAGGGAGTGAACCAAGTTAGAGCCAGTTAAGGGCAGGAACTGAGGCTCTGCCTCCGCATTCACAAATGCCTGAGAGGGCGAGTACACACGGACACACCCGTCTCTAGGTTCAAGAGTGACTCTGGTCAGGTTCAGGCTATTTATATCCTGCCTGATATCAAAACACATCTTATCCTAGACAACCTGCGGAAGAAGGCGCCAGAGGAGGGGAGGAGTCGGCCAAACCACTCTGGAGCAAATACTCTGAAGGGCGCATTAGCATGGAAGGGTTACTTGCTCGGGAGAAAAGCATTTTAGGAATAGTCTTATGTGTGGTCGTATGATTTAGTGAATGATAGAAGGATTTTATTTTGCCTTTCTTTCGAATTAATGTTATTGTGGGTGCGATACTTGATTCAGAAGATTGATGATCAATCACACTGAGAGAACTGATAATCAATCGCATTCTGTGTGAAGGACAGAGAGAGGAGAGACGACTTGAATAAAGAGACAGAGACAAACCTATATCGAGATTTCCTATATATATATTTCTTTCATTCTTTTAGCTGGTAAAGGGAAGAGCATTTACAATTAAAATTATATATTTTTAGAGCTAAGCTCATCAGCATAGCAAGCATGAAGTTAGACAACAGACATTCTTAAGTTATCGCAAGGAAAACATTGCCCACAGTTTTAAAATACAACTGATACATTTACACCAATACAGTCCAATAACAGTCGGAGCCTCCCTTTAAGATACAGCAACCTTGAAAGTTTAACGCCGAACGGAAGAAGCGTTCTCAAGCAAACTACACAGAAACCATGAAGAATAATAAAAATCGAAATCTGCATTGGGTATCTTTTTATTTTAGGGGATACCAAATAATCTAGTATCATTTTATGGTAATATATCATTTTTTTTTATTCTAGATGCAGTTATATATATTGAAATAATAGTTTTAAAATGCTTGCATGAAAATTGGACTATATCATGTACGTGTGAACGTGAACCCTGTTAAAAGTACTAATTTCTTATGACGTTTATTATACATTTTGCTTTAGTGGCCTGAGTGTTTTATAACATTTTAATTTTATTCCCGTAATGTTTCATTTGTAACTGACGAGATTAGTCTGAAACATCACTCGGACAACCATCACTCGGACAACCATCACTCGGACAACCATCACTCGGACAACCATCACTCGGACAACTATCACTCGGACAACTATCACTCGACAACCATCACTCGGACAACCATCACTGAACTATCACTCGGACAACTATCATTTCGGACAACCATCACTCGGACAACCATCACTTGACAACTATCACTCGGACAACTATCACTCGGACACATCACTCGGACAACCATCACTCGACAACCATCACTCGGACAACACACTCGGACAACCATCACTCGGACAACCATCACTCGGACAACCATCACTCGGACAACCATCACTCGGACAACCATCACTCGGACAACTATCACTCGGACAACTATCACTCGGACAACCATCACTCGGACAACCATCACTCGGACAACCATCACTCGACAACCATCACTCGACAACCATCACTCGGACAACCATCACTCGGACAACCACACTCGGACAACATCACTCGGACAACCATCACTCGGACAACCATCACTCGGACAACCATCACTCGGACAACCATCACTCGGACAACTATCACTCGGACAACTATCACTCGGACAACCATCACTCGGACAACCATCACTCGGACAACCATCACTCGGACAACCATCACTCGGACAACTATCACTCGGACAACCATCACTCGGACAACCATCACTCGGACAACCATCACTCGGACAAACCATCATCGGACAACTATCACTCGGACAACCATCACTCGGACAACCATCACTCGGACAACTAATCACCTTTGGAAACCATCACTCGGACAAACCATCACTGGAAACCATACTCGCGTACAACATGCCTCGAGACAACATCACTCGGACACACTATCACCGGCAACATCACTCTGGACAACTATATCACTCGGACAAATCACTCGACAACCATCACTGACAACCTCACTCGGAACAACCATCACTGGACAACTTCGGCCACAACCACACTCGGACAACATCACTCGACAACCATAGCATGGACATACTATCACTCGGACAACCATTCATCGGACAACTATCACTCGTGACACTATCATCGACAACCATCATCGGACAACCATCACTCGACAACTATCACTCGAAACTATCATCTCGGACAACCATCACTCGGACAACCATCACTCGGACAACATCACTCGGACAACTATCACTCGGACAACCTCACTCGGCAACTACACTCGGACAACCATCACTCTGACAACATCACTCGGAAACCATCACTCGGACAAACTATACTCGAGATATCCATCATCGGAAACTATCACTCGGACAAACATCACTCGGAAAATCTATCACTCGGACATACTCATCACTCGGACAACCATCACTCGGACAACCATCACTCGAAACTATCACTCGGACACATCATGGAAACCATCCCCACTAGGACAACATCACTCGGACACATTTCACTCGGACAACTATCACTCGGACAACCATCACTCGACAACATCACCTCGGACAGAGTATCACTTCACGGAAACTATCACTCGGACAACCATCACTCGACAACCATCACTGACAACTATCACTCGGACAACTATCTACTTCGGACAACCAATACTCGGACAACATCTAGACAACCATCACTCGGACAACTATCACTCGGACAACCATCACTCGAAACTATCATCGGACAAATCACTCGGAAACTATCCTCGACAACATCACTCGACAACTATCATCGGAAACATCACTCGGACAATATCACTCTGGACAACCATCACTCGGACAACATCACTCGGACACTATCACTCGGACAACCATCACTCGGACAACTATCACTCGGACAACTATCAACATGGACAACCATCACTCGGACAATATCATCGGACAACATCACTCGGACACTACACTCGGACAACATCACTCGGAGTTTCAACTATCACTCGGACAACCATCACTCGGACAACCATCACTCGGACAACCATCACTCGGACAACCATCACTCGGACAACTATCACTCGGACAACCATCACTCGGACAACCATCACTCGGACAACCATCACTCGGACAACATCACTGGACACTCACTGGACAACCATCACTCGGACAACCATCACTCGGACAACATCACTCGGACAACCATCACTCGGACAACCATCACTCGGACAACCATCACTCGGACAAACTATCACTCGGACAACCATCACTCGGACAACATCACTCGGACAACCATCACTCGGACAAAATCACTCGGACAACCATCACTCGGACAACCATCACTCGGACAACCATCACTCGGACAACCATCACTCGGACAACCATCACTCGGACAACCATCACTCGGACAACATCACTCGGACAACCATCACTCGGACAACATCACTCGACAACATCACTCGGACAACCATCACTCGGACAACCATCACTCGGACAACATCACTCGGACAAACATCACTCGGACAACCATCACTCGGACAACCATCACTCGGACAACATCACTCGGACAACATCACTCGGACAACCATCACTCGGACAACCATCACTCGGACAACATCACTCGGACACCATCACTCGGACAACCATCACTCGACATCACTCGGACAACCATCACTCGGACAACCATCACTCGGACAACCATTACTTGGACAACCATCACTCGGACAACCATCACTCGGACATCCATCACTTGGACAACCATCACTTGGACAACCATCATCGGACAACCATCACTCGGACAACCATCACTCGGACAACCATCACTCGGACAACCATCACTCGGACAATCATCACTCGGACAACCATCACTCGGACAACCATCACTCGGACAGCCATCACTCGGACAACCATCACTCGGACAACCATCACTCGGACAACATCACTCGGACAACCATCACCTGGACAACCATCATCGGACAACCATCACTGGACAACCATCACTCGGACAACCACCACTCGGACAACCATCACTCGGACACCATCACTGCACATCACTCGGACAACCATCACTCGGACAACCATCACTCGGACAACCATCACTCGGACAACCATCACTCGGACAACCATCACTCGGACAACCATCACTCGGACAACCATCACTCGGACAACATCACTGGACAACCATCACTCGGACAACCATCACTCGGACAACCATCACTCGGAACCATCATCGCAACCATCACTTGGACAACCATCACTCGGACAACCATCACTCGGACAACCATCACTTCGGACAACCATCACTCGGACAACCATCACTCGGACACCATCTCTCGGACAACCATCACTTGGACAACCATCACTCGGACAACCATCACTCGGACAATCCATCACTTGGACAACCATCACTCGGACAACCATCACTCGGACAACCATCACTCGGACAACCATCACTCGGACAACCATCACTCGGACAACCATTCAACCTCTCGGACAACCATCACCTCGGACAACCATCACTGGACAACCATCACTCGGACACCATCACTCGGACAACCATCACTCGGACACCATTCACTCGGACAACCATCACTCGGACAACCATCACTGGACAACCATCACTCGGACAACCATCACTCGGACAACCATCACCGGACAACCATCACTCGGACAACCATACTGGACAACCATCACTCGGACAACCATCACTCGGACATCCATCACTTCGGACACCATCACTGGACAACCATCACTCGGACAACCATCACTCGGACACCATCACTCGACAACCATCACTCGGACAACCATCACTCGGACAACCATCACTCGGACAGCCATCACTCGGACAACCATCACTCGGACAACCATCACTCGGACAACCATCACTCGGACAACCATCACTCGGACAACCATCACTCGGACAACCATCACTCGGACAGCCATCACTCGGACAACCATCACTCGGACAGCCATCACTCGGACAACCATCACTCGGACAACCATCACTCGGACAACCACACTCGGACAACACCATTCGACAACATCACTCGGACAACCATCTCGACACATCACTCGGACACCATCACTCGGACAACCATCACTCGGACAACCATCACTCGGACAACCACCACTCGGACAACCATCACTCGGACAACCATCACTCGGACAACCATCACTCGGACAACCATCACTCGGACAACCATCACTCGGACAACCATCACTCGGACAACCATCACTCGGACAACCATCACGCGGACAACCATCACTCGGACAACCATCACTCGGACAACCATCACTCGGACAACCATCACGCGGACAACCATCACTCGGACAACCATCACTCGGACAACCATCACTCGGACAACCATCACTCCGGACAACCATCACTCGGACAACCATCACTCGGACAACCATCACTCGGACAACCATCCACTCGGACAACCATCACTCGGACAACCATCACTCGGACAACCATCACTCGGACAACCATCACTCGGACAACCATCACTCGGACAACCATCACTCGGACAACCATCCATCAAATCTTTAATCAGACGAATAAAATTCTTGCACCTGTCATAGTAACATTATCATTATGTGCAGTTAAGGAGAACCAGATATCTTAGACGTAATCAACACAAAGATTTTACATTCACGGGACCACAACATTCTTACTGAGGTGGAGGGAACGTACGTACAGGGAAGAAACGTGCGTGAAGGAGGGCATTTACGTGAAGATCCTCATTCATGACACATACATCAAAAGAACACCTTTATTAGCACGACGTTTAGCCTATATGAGGCTTCATCATGGACTAGTACACGATAAAGTACACCAGTACTTGCTGAAACCTTGGATGGGTGAAACCCCGTACCAATAAAAGATTCCTTTCGCCGAATGCGTCCTTTCACAACTTGTCTGTCACACAATACCTCAACCAGTTTCTATCCCCAGTTCCAGGTTGAGCCCAGCAGCTGGATGCTCACCCGTAGGGGATGCAAAAGAAGTCAGGACAAAACATTCGTCCTGGAAGCTTTAATCAGATCCTTTGCCTCGTACCTGCAGGCAATCAGTGGATTCAGAACACGAACAATTACCTTGGAATCTTCTAGGAAAGATAATATCTCGACCCCCCTCCCCCCTCCACTCTCCGAGGCTCTAAGGCGATTCCGAAGATTTACGTTGTTGTGTGTTTTTTCTCCCAATAAATGCTACTAGTAAAACATCGTTGTTTTCTCCCTTGATGCTACTAGAACTTCGTTGTTTTCTCCCTTAATGTTACTAGAACTTCGTTGTTTTCTCCCTTGATGCTACTAGTAGAACTTCGTTGTTTTCTCCCTTGATGTTACTAGTAGAACTTAGTTTTTTCTCCCTTAATGCCACTAGTAGAACTTCGTTGTTTTCTCCCTTGATGCTACTAGTAGAACTTCGTTGTTTTCTCTCATAATGCTACTAGTAGAACTTCGTTGTTTTCTCACTTAATGCTACTAGTAGAACTTAGTTGTTTTCTCTCATAATGCTACTAGTAGAACTTAGTTTTCTCCCTTAATGCCACTAGTAGAACTTCGTCGTTTTCTCCCTTAATGCTACTAGTAGAACTTAGATGTTATCTCCCTTAATGCCACTAGTAGAACTTAGTTGTTTTCTCCATTAATTCTACTATTTGAACTTAGTTTTTTCTCCCATAATGCCACTAGTAGAACTTCGATTTTTTTTTTTTTTTGTGAAGTAATTGTTTTTCTAGATTTTTGGGGGTCAGCATTCTGGAGAGCCAATGGATACTGAGTATTGTAACATGAATTTATGAAGAATTTTCCAAGAATTTGTCAATAAATTATCAAGAATTTATCAGGAATTTATCGAGAATTTATAAAGAAATTGTAGAATTTATCAGGAATTTATCAAGAATTTGTGAAGAATTTACCAAGAATTGGTAACGTTGTTGGTGGACGAAACGTCATCTCAACAAAATGCCATGAACCGCTTACTGTCTTTTTGACATACTCGTCAATATAAAATGCCATTTATGTACACCCTGGACTTTGTTTTTTTCATTATGCACAAAATTTTGTTTCAGTTTAAAAGAAAAAACTATCACTTTCCGTTGGCTCCCTAAGAATTTCTGTTATTACTTTTGGTGAAGAGATACGGAGGGGAGTTTCGATGACATTTTCTGTTTGTTGCTGAGCTGGGTTGTGTTATGTTCGTCTGTGTCAATAATAACTGTGTTAGTTCGCGTTTGTGCTGTACTATAGTCAGCTGTGTTGATCTGTGACTGGTTAAGTTTATCTGTGGCTAGTTAAGTTGAATTGTTGCTAGCTATGCTGAATTATTGTTAGCTCTGTTGAATTTTAGCTAGCTATGTTGAATTACAGTTAGCTATCAGATGCGATTTCCCCCACACACCGGGGATAAACGTCAGTCTTGTGTGAGCAAAACGTTTTAGTTAATAACTATAAAAAAAAGGCACAATACCGTGACTGGAACGATACACAAATAACCCGCACATAGAAGAGAGGAGCTCACGACGACGTTTCGGTCCGACTTGGATCGACTTTGTAAATGGTCAAAGTCGGACCGAAATGTCGTCGTAAGCTCCTCTCTTCTATGTGCGGGTTATTTGTGTATCGTTTTAGTTAATAAACCTGTCTATTACATGTACGTGTCTTCCACTCCACCTTGTCTGTACTCTCAAAAAAATTGAAGTTAGTAAAACAGGGTGAATGAAAGTCTTTTCCTACACGTGTCTATAAACCTTCAGTCTTGATCTTTGTCTACCTATTCTCTGCCACACATTTCTAATTTCTATCATTCACTTGGCTATTCCAATTTTCTTGGCCTTTTCCTAACATTCAATGGATGTTAACAAGACATGTCTACAGCGCCTTGGTATCACATTCGTCTAAATGTCTGTTTAGTGTCCCATTATGTTGACAGTGGTATAAAAATACCGACAAGCTGTTGATTAAGACACAGGTGCAACAGTTTAGGTACTTAAGACATGATTCTCATACTTCAGCTTCACATCGTTCCAGACCACCGAGCTGAACTCTTCAGGCTGAGGGACTGACCACTTCAAATATTTCTTCACCATGGTTGAGGGACTGATTACATCATCTTCATTTCGCTACTACACCTGTTGCTTCTATATTTGACTGAAGAAGCCTACTGTGTAGGCGAAACGTTTGAACAATAAAGATTCCAATCTGTTGCACATGTGTCTAATTATCAGTATGCCATTATACGTAGTTTTTATACTGAAAAATATATCCGCGTAGTATTTTATCTCTAAAAATTTACACTAATCGTTATCCTTTCGTTAATAATAAAAAAGATAATTAAAATAATCCTATGCCACACTCACTTGGCAAATCCTGCGATAAAACGAAGAGAAAAAATATATATGGTAGCGAAAATTGCATATTTTAATTAATGTTGTAATTGCAGGTAGCAGATGATATCTTATCCTCTGATGACATCCCACATCGCAAAGGATATCTGGTTATCTTATCGAGCAATCTTGTTCACACACAAGTACGATGACATGTCAAAGATGAGTGAGGATGGATTTCTTTCTCTATCTGTCTCTCTCTCTCTCTCTAAATATCTTGCCTGACCCAGCATCTTAAAAGATGCACAGAGGAGACTCCAGGTGTGAGAGAGTGCCTGAGGGAGGCTGATCAAGTCGCACGATAGAGGCGTCTCCAGTAGCAAGAGCAACAGCAGCTTCAGGGGTACAGCAGAACAGCATCAACTGTAGTGGCAGATGCAACAGCACGAGGAGCAACGGCAGATGCACCATCAGCAACACGCGCAACTGTAGCAGCAGAGCAATAGGAGTAGTAGTAATAGCAGCAGCAGCAGCAGTATTAGTAGTAGCAGCAGTACCAATAGCCGCGGCAGCAATACCGGAACAAGATTGAATGCAGCAGTTATAGAAGCAGCTACTGCAGCAGTTATATTATCAGCTACTGCTACTATAACTGCAGCAGCTGTTATAGTAGCAGAAGCAACAGCAGCAGCATAAGCAACAATAACACCAACACGAGCTGCAGCAACAAGGATGTAACAACAGCAGCTGATGCAGCAACATCAGCTTCAGCAGCAGCAGTGGGGGAGCAGAAGAAATACGTCAGTAGATTAGTAAAAAACATCAAACATCTCGAGCAATGTAACAAAAGGTGAATACCTCAAAGGATTGTCACTCTTATCGAATGTATACAGAAGATGTGTTGTCGCGTGGGCTCTGCTGGAGCTATCATGATGACTCCGGTATGTGGCTGCCGCAGGCCTCCACACACACACACACACACACACATACACACACACACACACACACACACACACACACACACACACACACACCACACACACACACACCACACACACACACACCACCCCACAATACATACAACCGAGGAAGAAGTGAAGAGGCTGCTAAGCGAGCTAGATACCTCAAAGGCGATAGGGCCGGATAACATCTCTCCATGGGTCATGAGACAGGAAGCAGAGACGCTATGTGTACCACTAACAACAATCTTCAACGCTACCGAAACAGGAAGATTACCTGAGGTATGGAAGACAGCAAATGTAGCCCCAATTTTTGAAAAAGGAGACAGACACGAAGCATTAAACTACAGACCAGTGTCACTGACATGTATACTATGCAAAGTCATGGAGAAGATTATCAGTAGAAGAGTGGTGGAACATCTAGAAAGGAATGAACTTATCAGTGACAGCCAGCACGATTTCAGGGACGAGAAATTCTGTCACAAACATACTGGAATTCTATGACAAGGTAGTAAGACAAGAGAGAGAGGGGTGGGTAGATTGCGTTTACTTGACTGTAAGAGGCGTTTGACATAGTTCCACACGAGAGATTTGTGCAAAAGCTTGAGAACTAGGCAGGGATAACAGGGAAGGCACTGCAGTGGATTAGGGAATACCTGTCAGGAAGACAACAGCGAGTCATGGTACGTGTTGAAGTGTCAGAGTGGGCGCCTTTTTTGAGCGGGGTTCCACAGGGGTCAGTCCAAGGATCTGTGCTGTTTCTGGTATACGTGAGCGACATGACGGAAGGAATAAACTCAGAAGTGTCCCTGTTTGCAGATGATGTGAATTTAATGAGAAGAATTCAATCGGACGAGGGCCAGGCTGAACTACAAAGGGATCTTGACAGGCTGTAGGCCTGGTCCAGCAACTGGCTCCTGGAATTCAACCCCACCAAGTGCAAAGTCATGAAGATTGGGGATGGGCAAAGAAGACCGCAGACGGAATACAGTCTAGGGGGCCATAGACTACAAACCGCACTCAAGGAGAGGGATCTAGGGGTGAGTATAACACCGGGCACATCTCCTGAGGCTCACTTCAACCAAATAACTGCTGCAGTATACGGGTGCCTAGCAAACCTAAGAACAGTATTCCGACATCTCAATAAGGAATCGTTCATGACCCTGTATACCGTGTACGTTAAGCCAATGTTGGAGTATGCAGCACCAGTTTGGAACTCACACCTAGCCAAGCACTTAAGGACACTAGAGAAAGTGCAAAGGTTTGCAATAAGACTAGTCCCGGAGCTCAGAGGTGTGTCCAATGAGGAGAGGTTAAGGGAAAATCGACCTGACGACATTGGAGGACAGGAGAGACATGAGGACGTGATAACGACATATAAAATATTGAGAGGAATCGTCAAGGTGGACAGAGACAGGATGTTCCAGAGATGGGACACAGCTACAAGGGGTCACAGTTTGAAATTGAAGACTCAGATGAATCACAGGGATGTTAGGGAGTATTTCTTCAGTCACCGAGTTATCAAGAAGTAGAATAGTCTGGGAAGTGATGTAGTGGAGGGAGGATCCATACATAGCTTTAAGAAGAGGTCAGTGGTCAGTCGTCAGTGGTCAGTCGTCAGTGAGGTCACAGGCCCTGAGCTGCTTTGGGGATTAGTGTGGACAGTTACAAAGCATGGCTTGCTTTTGCAGTGTTTTAAAGCTTGAGGTTGGACAGCTGAAGGAGGAAGTCTTGCTTCTCCAGGAGAAAATTAGGAGGCTGAAGGTTCACCTCAATGGGTTTGGGAGTAAGTGTGAGGAAGCTGTAGGTGGGGAGGTAGCAACGGCTACCAGCAGTGAGGTGCAGTCCAGCACCTGCTACAAGTGGCAAGTGGATCCCAGTAATGGGAAGAGCATCAAAATAAGGAAAGTTAAGAGAAGATTTGAAGGTATGAAATCGCTTCTCTGTTCTTCAGGATGAATGTCCTTCAATGGCCAGTGAAGGTAAAGGTACTACTTCCCTTGCAAATAGAAGTAAGCACATCCTTGTCCTTGGTGACTCACAGGTAAGATAAATGGACCGTGCTTTCTGTAATTGGAATAAGAAGGTAAGAGACAGAGTGTGCTTCCCTGGAGCTGGTGTTAGTGACATAGTCAACAGGTTGAATAAAATTATGTCAGGTAATGGAAACAAGCCTGTTATATGTCTCAGTGTTGGTAGAAATTATATTGGGAAGGGTAGGAGGGAAGAGCTGCTAGATAAGTAGAGGTCAGCTATAGATTTAATTAAGTCTAAGGGAGGGGTCCCAATCATATGTAGCATCTTGCCTAGAAGGGAAGTGGGCAATGAATAGTTGTCTAGGGCAATTGGTGTAAACTGCTGGCTAGACAGATACTGTAAGGAACTTGCACTCCCATTCATTGACAACCGGGACAACTTTTATAGCAAACATGATATGTATACAAGGGATGGGGTACATCTCTCTGGGGAAGGGGTGGTAGCACTTGCAGATTCAATCGAGAGGGCCATTGCTGAAATGCCTAGGATTTTAAACTGATAGAAGATAGAGGTATGGGTGTGTGTGTGGGAAACTGTCAGGTTGTAACACTAGGGTCGAAAACAGTATATGTATAAAAAACATTCATCATGGAGTTATAAATGAAGACAATAGATCAGGTCAGCAAACAAATGGAGACAGCAGAGGGCAGCAAGGGACTAGCTCCCTTAAGGTCTACTATACTAATAGCAGGAGTGTAAGAAATAAGATAGATGAGCTAATATTAATTGCAAGTGCAGGGAACATAGATATCATTGCTCTAACAGAGACCTGGCTCAATCTAAAAGATAGAGAGATGCCTTCTGAATGTCACATACAAGGTTATAAATTATTCCACACTGACAGGGTCAACAGGAAGGGTGGTGGAGTGGCAATGTATGTCAGAGACAATTTAAACTGTTGTGTTAGACAAGATATAACATTAGAAGTGTCAGCCACTGAATCTGTTTGATTACAGCTTCTCGAGAGCCGTGAAAAACTAATTTTAGGTGCGATTTACAGGGCCTTAAATCTTGATAGGGAGTGTGGTAAACTTCTGTGGGATGAAATTCGTAAGGCATCTACATACGAAAATGTTGTGAAAATGGGAGATTTCTACTATAGACAGATTGACTGGAGCAATCTGACAGGAAATTTAGAGTCAAGTGACTTTCTTGATACGATTCAGGATTGTTTTTTTAAAACAGCTTGTGACAGAACCAACTAGAGGAAATAACCTGCTTGACTTGGTTCTTGCCAGCAGGGAAACGCTAATTAATAATCTTGAGGTTAATGATGAGCTTAGGGAAAGTGATCACAAATCACTCATGGAATTCCTCTAATAATGGCAATCAAGTCTCTGTCCCTGACTTCCGCTTGGCTGATTTCATAGGACTGAAAAACTGCTTGGATGGGCTGAACTGGAATGACCTGACTATGGGTCAAGTAGGTGGTGATGATTGCCGATATGACGTTTTCCAGGGGATAGTTCTAGCTGCTCAGACAACTTATGTTCCAAATAGGGAAATCAGATCAAGCAAAAATGGGATATGATTGAAGTGTATAAATGGAAGACAGGAATAAATAAAGGGGATGTAAATAACGTGCTGAAAATATCTAGCCTACACAGGACTCTGGTTTTAAGTTGGAAAAATTCAGATTCAGGAAGGATATAGGAAAGCACTGGTTTTGGTAATAGAGTTGTGGATGTGTGGAACAAACTCTCGAGTACAGTTATAGAGGCTAAAACGTTGTGTAGTATTAAAGATAGGTTGGATAAGTACATGTTAAGTACATGTTAGCGGGATGGTTTGTAAAGGACCTGTTTAGTATGGGCCAACAGGCCTGCTGCAGTGTTCCTCCTTTCTTATGTTTTTATGTTCTTATGTTATTATGAGTGGGTGTGGGGGGTGTGGAGATAGACCTGATTAGCTTGTGGTACTAGGTCAGTTGCCATGTTTCTTCCTTAAGTGAATGTGACCTCACCTGACTAGGTTGGGGCATTGGCTTAAGCCGGTAGGAGACTTGGACCTGCCTCGCATGGGCTAGTAGGCCAGTTGCAGTGCTCTTTCTATCTTATGTTCTTATGTAAAGCTCATGGAGCAGGAAGAGTGATCTAGTGGCAACCATTGAAGAAGCGGGGCCAGGAGCTGTGACTTGACCCCAACAACCACAACTAGGTAAGTACACATACACACACCACGCACACACCCCACCAGGCCAAGTGTCTATCAACAAGTGCCTCTGAGAACTAGTAACTACAGCTATTACTACACACACACCACCACCACCACCACCACCACCACCAAGTCAAGTGTCTATCAACAAGTGCCTCTGAGAACTAGTAACTACTATTATTACTAGTGTGTGTGTGTAGACACACACACACACACAAACACACACACACAGGTTTGGGAAAACCTGCGTGTGCGTGTGTGTGTGTGGTGTGTGTGTGTGTATATGTGTGTGTGTGTGTGTGTGTGTGTGTGTGTGTGTGTGTGTGTGTGTGTGTGTGTGTGTGTGTGTGTGTGTGTGTGTGTGTGTGTGTGTGTTTGTGTGCGAAACGCTGTCTTAAAGTTTACAATTGCCGCTTGTATCTCCGTGTACTACAGCTTGTCGGTATACCCGTATCATCTTCTATCAAGACAACTCTATTGCTCAACAAGTACTTTCCAATGCCTGTTATAAAAAAATCAAATTTATCCAATATGATAAATATGCAAACTTCCAACAAGAAAGATTTTGGATTAAGTTAAATGCAGAAAATATTGTCTGGGAAGAATATCAGCCGAATGGAGACGGATGCATATGACAGCCTGGTAAAACTAGCACAGTGTTGAGATGTTTAAACAGAAAGTCATTCATCATTCTCTCTATACAACACCTGCCAAACCTGTACTAAAGTAATCTCACTCTTCTGAATGCTTGACCTGAACGACCACGTAAAACTGAAATTTGGTGAAAGTCCTGAGGTTGTCAACGAGACTTCCTTCATGGGGGTGAGAGGGAGAAGGGGAGGATACTTGATGCTGATGAAAGGGTTTCTAGTCTAAGTAATTGGAATTACTCTCCCCATCCTAGCCTCAAGCCTGACTGTGGAAAAGGACACTTATGTACAGTTCAGGACATTTATTAAAGGAAACGTTTGGCCACGAGTGACTTCTTCAGTCCTACTGCAGAGGTAACTAAGAAACACAGGGACGATGTTGGACATCTCATGAAATTCAGTGAGGCTAGATGAGCAATTAAAGAATAAGATTTAAGACGGAGAAAGCGAATAGAGGCTGTCCTGATTGCTGTCAGTAACACTGTCCATCAAAAATCAGGAACCTACACTATATCCAGATTTCTAATCAATAGGATATTACCCATTCTGGAAACCGCTGTAACATGTTTTAACATGTTGTAACATGTTGTAACATGCTGTAACATGATGTTGACAGGACCTTATCAAACCCATCCCATCTCACCAGTTGTACTACTACTACTATACCACTACTGTTGCTACTACGCCACTACTGCTACTATTACTACTACTACTACTGTTACTACTACTAATACTACTACTACTACTACTACTACTGTTACTACTATTACTACTACTACTATTGTTGTTGCTACTACTACCCTCGAGGATTTCCACCTGACTCCTGCCACTATATAAACTCATTTCTTAGTTATCTCTGTATAAGGACTGAAGAAGTCACTCGTGGCGAAACGTTTCTTATAATGTCGAGAACTGTACAATTGTACATCTTGTCTGTATCACCAGACCATTTCTCAGACCTGATTGCATCCCATTTCCCAGATGCTGTGTGAACCCTACAAGTTCAGTGTTTTCCGATGGTCATGAAAACCTCTACTTAGCTTCGCTCCTGGGTCGTACCCCAGATATCCATCCAAACACTGTTCCTGATATTCACTTTGTGATTCACCCCGAAGATAATAATAATAATAATAATAATAATATAATAATAAATAATAATAATAATAATAATAATAATAATAATAATAATAATAATAATAATCCTGGTGGCCATCTCGAAAATTTCGCAGTAACTGGAAAATAAATGAGATATGAGATATGGAGACTTGTGTCCTCGAATGACGGACCTGACGAGAGAGTTTTGTATCTCTTGTTGAAGGTGATGGAAAGATAATGAGGAAGAGTGATACAAGAGATGATGGAAGACTGTAGGACCTGTTGCTGTATGCTGGCCTTCTGGCACTCCATGTGTATAAAATATTGTGATGAATGGTTTTGAAAACCGACAAGTTGAAGATTAAGATACTTTTGCAACATATGGGAATCTTCATTTAGGAAACGTTCCGCCACTGTGTGGTGAAACGTTTCCTAAATAAAGATTCCCATATGTTGCATAAGTGTCTCAATCATATAAAATATTATAGGACTTTTAGACAAGTGATTATTAGACTTCAGCTTCAGACAGTGAGAGGTTATGCAAATAGGAGAGAACATGCTGCCAACCTCAGACAAGGAAAAGGGTAGTCTAGTGGCATCTAGGAACATCATAACACAACACTTGTCCAACATTTGGGTCTTTGTTCTGAAAACGTTTCGCCAGCCAGTGGCATTTCCTTCACACTGAGAATTAAGGCACAGATGGGGCATGCGTTAGATTCTGATTGCACCTGTCAGTTATGGTACCATGGGAACTCACCTAGGTGCCTACTGCACATCTTCACCCTGTGAGAGGCGTTGATCACCTAAGGGACAAACATCACCTAAGTACCTATTGCACACCTCCACCTGGCAAAGGGCGTGGTCACCAGAGAGACAATTCTTGCCTAGTTTTGCACACCTCCACGCTGTGAGCGGTGATCACCTGGGGAGGACATAGTACCTACCTGTGCTCACCTCCACACCTAATTATGCCTTAATGGGGATCACCTGCTGATAGGAGCGACTCAGCACTAATTATCCGGCAGCTGCTGAAATTTATAGTTGGTTGCAATTCAGGATATCTGGGTTAGCTACGTATGTTCTCGCCTTTTAAGTTATTGTCGTGGTTTGCCTTTGCTGGCCTCTACCTTGATGCTTGTGAAGGGCTCTTGTTTCAGGGAATTTAAGATATCCTACACTTTCCTTGGATCAAACCTGATAGCTTCTCATTCTTTAGGTGCCAGAAGACTTACGATTTCAGCACTTTTTAAGACATACAAAAATGATCTTCTAACCTCTCACAGCTTCTAGTACATTACAACACCGACATGATGATGAATAAAGTTCCTCAGGTGTTGCACATGTGTTTTATTCATCAACAGACATCTGTTACATAGCCTGACGTGCGCTCACTCATGTCCACATGATCAACGCCTTCATCCACACGACTCCTACTCAAAATTTATCTCTTTACCTCACGCTTATACGCCCGCTGCGTCTCCCACACATACTATCGGCATCTAAAATTAATCTCCACGTATGGTGACTCATGTGATTAATTTTTAATATTGGGAGTAACATGGCTAGCGCCACGCCCCACACCACACGCCCACAGTACCAGCCTACACCACACGCCCACAGTACCAGCCTACACCACATGCCCACAGTACCAGCCTACACCACACGCCCACAGTACCAGCCTACACCACACGCCCACAGTACCAGCCTACACCATACGCCCACAGTACCAGCCTACACCACATGCCCACAGTACCAGCCTACACCACACGCCCACAGTACCAGCCTACACCACACGCCCACAGTACCAGCCTACACCACACGCCCACAGTACCAGCCTACACCACATGCCCACAGTACCAGCCTACACCACATGCCCACAGTACCAGCCTACACCACATGCCCACAGTACCAGCCTACACCACATGCCCACAGTACCAGCCTACACCACACGCCCACAGTACCAGCCTACACCACACGCCCACAGTACCAGCCTACACCACATGCCCACAGTACCAGCCTACACCACACGCCCACAGTACCAGCCTACACCACACGCCCACAGTACCACCTACACCACATGCCCACAGTACCAGCCTACACCACATGCCCACAGTACCAGCCTACACCATATGCCCACAGTACCAGCCTACACCACCTGCCCACAGTACCAGCCTACACCACACGCCCACAGTACCAGCCTACACCACATGCCACAGTACAGCCCACACCACATACCCACAGTACCAGCCTACACCACATGCCCACAGTACCAGCCTACACCACACGCCCACAGTACCAGCCTACACCACAAGCCAACAGTACCAGCTTACACCACACGCCCACAGTACCAGCCTACACCACACGCCCACAGTACCAGCCTACACCACACGCCTACACCTAATGCCCGCCCGTACTTTACGCTTACACTACACGTTCACACCACACATTCACACCATACGCCCACACCAGGCTCCCACACCCTCTCCTACACACCCTCCCACACTGTACTCCACCTGGTCTCCATTCCGTGATATCTGCATAATGTACACATAAACTAGGTCCTCTCTCCTGCTATTTATTGTTGGGTTGCAGATCACTGCTGTCACCATCTTGGCTTTTCCAGTCATGAATGTGCCTAATTTGCAGTCCTTTGAATCTAATTTATGTATTTCTTTCATCTCCACAAAGTTCTTCTGGTTTCCAGTTAACAACGCTGCTCCTCGCCCGCCTCTGCTTCTTCTATCATTACTCATAATTTGATAACCAGCTGGAATAACTGAATCTGTTATTCTCGCCGTGAGTTTTGTGTCTGAGTGTTAAGATGTCTGGAACTCCTCTGCCATTTTCTCGTTAATTTAGTCACTATTGTTATTTATTCTATCTGTATTTGCATGCAATATTTTCAACTTTCTTTCTCTTACTGAGTTTTCACTTTTCGTGTCCTTGATTCCTAGTCTTTGCTGATGGGTCAGAGTGATGGAAGGGGTGTAGAGGGAAGTATTGAAGGAGTGTAAGGGAAGTGGATTGGGAAGGGTGTAAGGGAATGGATTGGAAGGGGTGTAGAAGGAAGTGGGATTGGAAGGGGTGTAGAGGGAAGTGGGATTGGAAGGGGTGTAGAAGGAAGTGGGATTGGAAGGGGTGTAGAGGGAAGTGGGATTGGAAGGGGTGTAGAGGAAGTGGGATTGGAAGGGGTGTAGAGGGAAGTGGGATTGGAAGGGGTGTAGAGGGAAGTGGGATTGGAAGGGGTGTAGAGGGAAGTGGGATTGGAAGGGGTGTAGATGGAAGTGGACTAGGAAGGGGTGTAGAGGGAAGTGGGATTGGAAGGGGTATAGAGGGAAGTGGGATTGGAAGGGTGTAGAAGGAAGTGGGATTGGAAGGAGTGTAGAGGGAAGTGGGATTGGAAGGGGTGTAGAGGGAAGTGGGATTGGAAGGGTGTAGAAGGAAGTGGGATTGGAAGGGGTGTAGAGGAAGTGGATTGGAAGGGGTGTAGAAGGAGTGGATTGAAGGGGTGTAGAGGAAGTGGATTGGAAGGGGTTAGAAGGAGTGGGATTGGAAGGGGTGTAAGGGAAGTGGGATTGGAAGAGGTGTAGAAGTGAAGTGGATTGGAAGGGTGTAAGGGAAGTGGGATTGGAAGGGGTGTAGAGGAAGTGGTGATTGGAAGGGTGTAGAGGGAAGTGGATTGGAAGGGTGTAGATGGAAGTGGGACTGGAAGGGTGTGAGGGAAGTGGATTGGAAGGGGTATAGGGAAGTGGGATTGGAAGGGTGTAGAGGAGTGGTATTGGAAGGGATTAGAGGAATGGGATTGGAAGGGGGTAGAGGGAATGGATTGAAGGAGTGTAGAGGGAAATGGATTGGAAGGGTGTAGAGGAAGTGGATTGAAGGTTGTGAGGGAAGTGGGATTGGAGGGGTCTAGAGGGAAGTGGGTTGGAAGGGGTGTGAGGGGAGGGGTTGAGGTTAGGTCAAGGTGAGTGTGAGGAAGGTTATCGCACCGAAGGGGTCAGATTTGGGTGTGGTACGAGAGGATGAGTAGTGTGTGGTTGTGGTGTGTGGTGTGTGTGTGTGTGTGTGCTGTGTGTGTGTGTGGTGTGTGTGTGTGTGTATGTGTGTGGTGTGTGTGTGTGGTGTGTGTGTGTGTGTCGTGTTGTGTGTGTGTGTGTGGTATGTGTGTAGTTTGTGTGTGACAACGGCCCTTCACCATGATCAGCAAGACAGCTTTCACCATCGTCACTAATAAATCAGACGAGTACTATGAGTCGCCACCGGCAAACCTTACATTGTCCGGCCTGGCTAGTGTCCGGCCTGGCTTGTGTGCGGCCTGGCTAGTGTCTGACCTGGCTAGTGTCCGACCTGGCTAGTGTCCGGCCTGGCTAGTGTCCGACCTGGCTAGTGTCCGGCCTGGCTAGTGTCCGACCTAGCTAGTGTCCGGCCTGGCTAGTGTCCGACCTGGCTAGTGTCCGACCTGGCTAGTGTCCGACCTGGCTAGTGTCCGACCTGGCTAGTGTCCGGCCTGGCTAGTGTCCGGCCTGGCTAGTGTCCGACCTGGCTAGTGTCCGACCTGGCTAGTGTCCGACCTGGCTAGTCTCCGGCCTGGCAAGTGTCCGCCCTGGCTAGTGTCCGGCCTGGCTAGTGTCCGGCCTGGCTAGTGTCCGGCCTGGCTAGTGTCCGGCCTGGCTAGTGTCCGGCCTGGCTAATGTTCCGGCCTGGCTAGTGTCCGACCTGGCTAGTGTCCGACCTGGCTAGTGTCCGGCCTGGCTAGTGTCCGACCTGGCTAGTGTCCGGCCTGGCTAGTGTCCGGCCTGGCTAGTGTCCGGCCTGGCTAATGTCCGGCCTGGCTAGTGTCCGGCCTGGCTAGTGTCCGGCCTGGCTAGTGTCCGACCTGGCTAGTGTCCGACCTGGTTAGAGTCCTACTTGTCTAGTGTCCGACATGGCTAGTGTCCGGCCTGGCTAGAGTCCGACCCGGCTAGTATCGAGCCTGGCTAGTGTCAAACCTAGCAAGTGTCTGGTTAATCAAGTTTCCAGTCTGGCCACGTTTAGCCTAGGTAATCTCCAGCCTCACCAGTGTCCAGCCTGGCCAGTGTCCAGCCTCTGTGACCGTCACAATTCATGGGATGTATCAAGTGTTGGAGTGATCAAAACAGCGCGTCCCAAGGTTCATTTTCTCCTCCCCTTGTACTGAGTTTTTGCGTATTGTCAACACTAGTAAACCATTTATGGCACTCTCACTTAACTCAGCAGCTTCTACCAAACAAGTCTAAAGAGATTGAACCATGGATAATATGCCAGTTTTCACTTCGACTGGTCGAACGACTGCAAATCGACGACGGAGGAAAATCCAAAATGGAGTCAGATACAAAATGGCGGAAAGTCGAAATTAAAATTTTCTTAGTGTATAAATGACAATAATGGTTAGTTTTAATTTAACTAAAGCTAGCCAGCACAGCTTAATGATACACAAGCATGGTGGAAGCTGTGGTATTAATCCGAGATTTCCAGTAAACAATGACTTCATTTCTGTTTGCATGATGGGGTACATGGGTTCGTGTCTATCGTGGTTCCTACCAGGCAAAAATCGAACAATGTACAGTTTTCTTACACAATTACCCTTAAATACCGTCCGTAAATGGCATGGGTATCACGCAGCTTTAAGCAGGAATCTTCAGTTTTATTAGATAGGCTTTAAAAAGTGACATCTGTGACATCTGGATCTTCTTCGGAGAATGTAGATTTATGAACTGCGCTGCAGTCGTGTGTGGGGTGGTGGCTAAAACAATGGAGATGTTCAATGCGTAGTGATGGGTCTCCTGTCTGTGATGTTCTGACTGAATGAAGTCGATGTTGAAGCTCCCAGCAAGTATTAAATGACATTCATTTTTTTTATGCTGATCGATCCATCACACCTGAAAAAAAATAAACCCCAACAACCTGAATTCACAACTCGCACAGACATAAAGCAACGAGCAATTACTGTAACAAGAACAGATCAAACTTTGAACACCTGTTATGCATTATCCCACCAACTCACTCGCCCACAAATCTTGGACAGACACGCTGCTCTCGCAGCAAGTCTTCCCCATTCTTAGGAGTAGACGCAGGGGGTGATCTTGTCTTGATGGGAGTAGTGTGGGGATAACGTAGTAGGTCACGCTGTCTGTTCTGGATTCATCCTCTGGAATGTAGCTGTGGTATCAGAGACTGTTTTATTTTTTATTTTTATGTGCCGTGAAAAATTTGTCATAGTTTCCTTAGTCATATCAGTATAAGAGGACATGTGTGAACTGTAGGATAATGAGCGTTTCTCGTTTCCAGTAGCGTGGATACTGACGGGATTTGTTCATATGTTTACTGTATTTTTCATAGCTCATGGATGATGTAAGGAAGATAAAAGCTAGACTCTCTTCTCTTCTCTTCTCTTCTCTCTCACTCACCGGAAGGGATAATCGTTTGTAGGAATCCTGCGTTATACCATAGGGCCGTGTTGGTTATAGTAAGAAACCGACAGTCTCTCTCATTCAGGTAAATTCTGCATGATCCACGGTCTGCAGCATCAGCTGCATAAGTTTTATGGCAGCGTAGTTATCACCAACCAACATAAGTAGAGATCTAGCTCTGAAGGGACAAGAGCAGAGACATGATAAGTTAGCTATGATTAAGCTGGTTTAGCTAAAGTTGGAGCTAGTTTTGTCCCCATGGGACCAAAAACTCGTTGAATTATACGCTGAATGATAAATTATCATCAGACCAGACGAAGTCCCTGAAGAAAACCAAGTCATCCCTACCCTCACCTACTGCAGGAGGACACGACAAATACGTCCCCAGCACCGTTATCCGTCGATACCATATCTTGCCAACACGACCTAATGGGCATCACAACACCACCATTATAAACATCCATTATCTCCTCCAAACACTCACTGTTTTTTTTAACCTGGCGCAAGCTTCCATTACGGCTCTCAGTGAGGACAATTTGTTGAATTTTGTGATGTAGCAGCGGCATCTGGGTCATAAGAGATAGTATGACGAACTCAGGACTACAAAAGTGACCTGCAGTGTTACGTGTTTATATGAGTGTTATGGAGGGCGATGGTGTTGTTTCCAGACCACACACACACATACACACACACACAACACACACACACACACACACACACACACACACACACACACACACACACACACACACACACACACACACACACACACACACACACACACACACACACACACACGACACTGGGGGACAGAGAGATAGGGGGAACATGATAACATAAAATACTGAGAGGAAATAACAATATAGGATAGGGACAGAATGTTTCAGAGATGGGACATAGCAACAAGGGGTCACAAGTGGAAGCTGAAAAATCGGATGAGCCACAGGGATGTTAGAAAGCATTTCTTCAGTCATAGAGTTGTCAAGAAGGGGAACAATCTGGAGAGTGATATAGTAGAGTCAGGATCCATACATAGCTTTAAGAAGAGGTACGATAAAGCTCTTAGAGAGTGGACCTAGTATCGACCAATGAAGAGGCGGAGCCAGGAGCTACGAATCGACCCCTGCAACCACTAATAGGTGAGTACACACACACACACACACACACACACACAGACACAGACACACACCACACACACACACACACACACACACACACACACACACACACACACACACACACACACACACACACATACACACCACACACACACAATCATGGAGAAGATTATCAGGAGAAGAGTGGTGGAGCACCTAGAAAGGAATGATCTCATCAACAGCAGCCAACATGGTTTCAGGGACGGGAAATCCTGTGTCACAAACCTACTGGAATTCTATGACATGGTGACAGCAGTAAGACAAGAGAGATAGGGGTGGGGGATTGCATATTCTTGGACTGCAAGAAGGCGTTTGTCACAGTTCCACACAAGAGATTGGTACAAAAACTGGAGGACCAAGCAGGGATAACAGGAAGCCCCTATCACGAGCTTTTACCATCCTATGGAGAGGGAGCATGGACACGGGGGTCGTCCCACAGTTACTAAAACAACAGACATAGCCCCACTCCACAAAGGGGGCAGTAAAGCAACAGCAAAGAACTACAGACCGATAGCACTAACATCCCATATCATAAAAATCTTTGAAAGGGTCCTAAGAAGCAAGATCACCACCCATCTAGAAACCCATCAATTACACAACCCAGGGCAACATGGGTTTAGAACAGGTCGCTCCTGTCTGTCTCAACTATTGGATCACTACGACAAGGTCCTAGATGCACTAGAAGACAAAAATAATGCAGATGTAATATATACAGACTTTGCAAAAGCCTTCGACAAGTGTGACCATGGCGTAATAGCGCACAAAATGCGTGCTAAAGGAATAACGGGAAAAGTCGGTCGATGGATCTATAATTTCCTCACTAACAAAACACAGAGAGTAGTAGTCAACAGAGTAAAGTCCGAGGCAGCTACGGTGAAAAGCTCTGTTCCACAAGGCACAGTACTTGCTCCCATCTCGTTCCTCATCCTCATATCTGACATAGACAAGGATGTCAGCCACAGCACCGTGTCTTCCTTTGCAGATGACACCCGAATCTGCATGACAGTGCCTTCCATTGCAGACACTGCAAAGCTCCAGGCGGACATCAACCAAATCTTTCAGTGGGCTGCAGGAAACAATATGAAGTTCAACGATGAGAAATTTCAATTACTCAGATATGGCAAACACGAGGAAATTAAATCTTCATCAGAGTACAAAACAAATTCTGGCCACAAAATAGAGCGAAACACCAACGTCAAAGACCTGGGAGTGATCATGTCGGAGGATCTCACCTTCAAGGACCATAACATTGTATCAATCGCATCTGCTAGAAAAATGACAGGATGGATAATGAGAACCTTCAAAACTAGGGATGCCAAGCCCATGATGACACTCTTCAGGTCACTTGTTCTATCTAGGCTGGAATATTGCTGCACACTAACAGCACCTTTCAAGGCAGGTGAAATTGCTGACCTAGAAAATGCACAGAGAACCTTCACCGCACGCATAACGGAGATAAAACACCTCAATTACTGGGAGCGCTTGAGGTTCCTGAACCTGTATTTCCTGGAACGCAGGCGAGAGAGATACATGATTATATACACCTGGAAAATCCTAGAGGGACTAGTACCGAACTTGCACACGAAAATCACTCACTACGAAAGCAAAAGACTTGGCAGACGATGCAACATCCCCCCAATGAAAAGCAGGGGTGTCACTAGCACGTTAAGAGACCATACAATTAGTGTCAGGGGCCCGAGACTGTTCAGCTGCCTCCCAGCATACATAAGGGGGATTACCAATAGACCCCTGGCAGTCTTCAAGCTGGCACTGGACAAGCACCTAAAGTCGGTTCCTGACCAGCCGGGCTGTGACTCGTACGTTGGTTTGCATGAAGCCAACAGTAACAGCCTGGTTGATCAGGCTCTGATCCACCAGGAGGTCTGGTCACAGACCGGGCCGCGGGGGCGTTGACCCCCGGAACTCTCTCCAGGTAAACTCCAGGTAAACAATGGATCAGGGAATACTTGTCAGGAAGACAGCAGCAAGTCATGGTACGTGGCGAGGTGTCAGAGTGGGCACCTGTGACCAGCGGGGTCCCACAGGGGTCAGTCCTAGGACCAGTGCTGTTTATGGTATTTGTGAACGTCATGACGGAAGGAATAGACTCTGAGGTGTCCCTGTTTGCAGATGACGTGAAGTTGATGAGAAGAATTCACTCGATCGAAGACCAGGCAGAACTACAAAGGGATCTGGACAGGCTGCAGACCTGGTCCAGCAATTGGCTCCTGGAGTTCAATCCCGCCAAGTGCAAAGTCATGAAGATTGGGGAAGGGCAAAGAAGACCGCAGACGGAGTACAGTCTAGGGGGCCAGAGACTACAAACCTCACTCAAGGAAAAAGATCTTGGGGTGAGTATAACACCAGGCACATCTCCTGAAGCGCACATCAACCAAATAACTGCTGCAGCATATGGGCGAATGGCAAACCTCAGAACAGCATTCCGACATCTTAATAAGGAATCGTTCAGGACCCTGTACACCGTGTACGTTAGGCCCATATTGGAGTATGCGGCACCAGTTTGGAACCCACACCTAGCCAAGCACGTAAAGAAACTAGAGAAAGTGCAAAGGTTTGCAACAAGACTAGTCCCAGAGCTAAGAGGTATGTCCTACGAGGAGAGGTTAAGGGAAATCAACCTGACGACACTGGAGGACAGGAGAGATAGGGGGGACATGATAACGACATACAAAATACTGAGAGGAATTGACAAGGTGGACAAAGACAGGATGTTCCAGAGATTGGACACAGTAACAAGGAGACACAGTTGGAAGTTGAAGACAAAGATGAATCACAGGGATGTTAGGAAGTATTTCTTCAGCCACAGACTAGTCAGTAAGTGGAATAGTTTGGGAAGCGATGTAGTGGAGGCAGGATCCATACATAGCTATAAGCAGAGGTATGATAAAGCTCACGGTTCAGGGAGAGTGACCTAGTAGCGATCAGTGAAGAGGCGGGGCCAGGAGCTCGGACTCCGACCCCAGCAACCTCAACAGGTGTACAA
>NC_069422.1:26610033-26612533 GCF_026875155.1 Cherax quadricarinatus
TTTTAGCAAATATGCGGACCCAGTGCGGGCCGCATTGGTTGCGCATGTTGGACGCATGTGATGGTTGTGGGGTCCAGCCCCTGGCGTCCTACAGAAGTCTGGATAATCATTGACTGACCACTAAACACAGGTTGGAGCTAGTGATTGTGGTGCCTTTATTGGTTCGGGTCCTTCTCCTCCTCCTGTTCTTCCCTTGGGAGGTCATATCTGCCATCTTCAGGCTGACAAGCGTATCACTTTATTTTTCGTTGTTTACACAAGCGACACAAACCACGAGGCGGCTTCCCAAGCTAGAGGGTCGAGCGTAGCACTTGCCTCACTCGACGAAGGTGAGTGTTGAGATAGAAGACGGCGATGGCGGACGGAGGTTCGACACTCCACCATTCCACCAGTAGAGTGGAGTGGTGGAGTAATTACATTATGTGATGCTTTTCCATATAATTATAAAAAGAACACTGTGGGAATTAATCTGGAGAAGGATGAACGTTCTTTTCAGATTCCTTTCCCTTTCTACAACTCACTCTGGTAGATGTGCTTTGGATTGCTAATGAGAATTTACACAAAGTCATATTCAGTAGATGCTGGGTGTTACGTCAAGACACCAGCTGAATTTTTTGCTGGGCGGTTGAACGACGGACTGATGTTTAATGTGTTTGGCCGGAAACCATCCCACTTTTGAGTATGCATGAATAATGTCAGCTTAATTGGTTTATTATGCACCACATACCCCTCATGTGGGAGGTAGTCATGAGAATACAGAAGCCCATAATGGGTCCAGGGACTCGGCCTCAAGGTTGGATAAGTTACATTAATAATGAACTACTGCACATTTGCGATCTGATTATAATCGTAGTGAGTTGCTTCTGTGATTGCAACTGTGAAGAATGTACTAATTTAATTTAATAATGATGGATTACTTTGTTATTACGTAAGTTTGGGACCGTTCATAGCTTTACGACTATGACTTGTGGTCAAGGGACTGTTACGTAACCCTGGATTGTGCTAGGAGCCTGCTTTACATGGGCCAGTAGGCCCACTTCAGCAGTGTTACTCCATTCTTATGTTCTTATGTTAGTTAAAGAAGAACACAAATATAATACTGTGGCTGCTACGCCTCACCTGACTACAGTATATAAGCCACGTCTACGGCCCTATGCTGTACATTCTGCAAGGTTGATGGACTGAACACATCGACTCCAGGCTGAGGGACTGATTACCTCAAACTCCTTCTCTCCTTACACCTTCTGCATTGTATTGGACTGAAGAAGCCACTGTGTGGCGAAACGTTTCCTGAATAAAGATTCCCATATGTTGCATAAGTGTCTCAATCTTCAGCCTGGAGATTATCTCTCTACAACCTGGGGTCCATCTTTCAACAGTATGGAGATCATCTCTCTACAGCATGGGGTCCAGCTCCCAACAGCCTGGAGATCATCTCTCTACAGCCTGGGGTCCATCTCTCAACAGCCTGGAGATCATCTCTCTACAGTCTGGAGTCCAGTTCCCAACAGCTAGGAGATCATCTCTCAACAGCCTGGGGTCCATCTCTCAACAGTTTCAGGTAATTCTCTCTAAATTAGACTCGACTGATATGAAAACTCAGGCAAAAATTAAAGTCTCTCAGCCTCAAAAGTCCTTCATGGGAATGGACTTGATGCTGGTGAAGGGCTCTTGATTTGAAGAATTTGAGCTGCTCTTCCCCTTAGATCAACTCCAATTATCTCTCATTCTCCCAAGGCGCTCTATGACTTACGATCCTAGAACTTCTCCATAATTCTCAGAAAAGGGCAACAATGGATGATGTGCCTTTCTGGAGGCACTCAGAAGGATGTTGCCTTAAATGAGGATACATCGAGCATACGATTGCGACATCGTGCATAGAGTATAATGAAATCATCGCCCCCCGCCGCCCCTCTGCCGACCCCCGCCGCCCACTAACACCTGGTTACGGAGGCCGCCCATATAAGCGCACCCTGCCCACTTGACCGTGCTTGCGTACACAAAGCCATGCCCCCGCAACTCCTCTCCTCCTACTGCCCCCTTCAGAAAGCCCCCTAAAAAATTGTCGTCTACCAGATGGTCGCACGGGTGCATGAATGGCAGACCTAGTCTGCCAGGAAGCATTCTACACCAGCAGGTTGCTTTTGTGGCAGGAGAAATGGGAATGTTTCGGGTTTGTGCGTGACTACAGTGGAAGGAAAGATGTGGTTATTCTATCAACGCTTGGCAACTTTATTGACCAAGACGTAAGGAGGGGGAAGAGGGTGCAAGGTCACGATACCTCCCTTCTCCCTCCCTCCCTCCCGCCCTCTCTCCCTCCTTCACTCCCTCCATCCCTTAGCCCCTCCTCCCCTATCCCCCTCCTTCCCTCCTCCCTTCCTTATCTTGCTGATAACTATTTATGAGCGTGTTTTGACAACTATTTATATATTAGTCCCTTTAAAGACTATTTACATGACTGTCCTTTTAGAGAAGACATACTTGTCCTAAAGACTGTTGA
>NC_069422.1:26617533-26620033 GCF_026875155.1 Cherax quadricarinatus
AGAATTCAAAAGTTACTCAACACGGGTTTAGAGACGGTAAAATTCTTTTCTACGAACCAACTGGAATTCTACGGTAGAGTGCAGTCATCTACAGGACAGTGACCAGACTGCGATCAGCGGAGGTACGATCCATTCTCCACTTCTCAATATGAATGATCAACGCGTGTAAAAATGAACGCGGGCGTGTTCATTGTTAACACGACCGGTGACCAATGTACTAGCTTACGCTAGGTAGTTAATCCTCGCTCTCCTCCCGTCCTTCTACACTCGCATAGGACCTCTCAATTTCTTCTTCCCACATATACACACAGCTATTAGAACCCACCTGCCCTTCAAGTCAACAAGGACGCACGTATACACCTCTTCATGTTCACACAAGACAACACATACGCTCTTGCAAGACCACACACACATATACCTATGCAGACTTTCACAAAATCCAACATACACCCACACACGCCTTCACAGGACCACCCATTCACCTACCTACGCTCAAGCAAGACCTCACATACGCCCACACACGCTTCCAGAAGACTGCATTTACGCCCCCACACACTCCCACAGACCCACAAATTCACCACTTCTCTACCGTTAACGCGTGAACAATCGCTGGATGTCCAGTGTTATAATGGACTTTTGACAGATCCTCCAGAGCGTGGTAATCGCTGGATTCTGAAAATTTCGTTGAATTTTTCCTACCCAATGGAGGCACGAGATGACTTGATTTCGATATCAGTTACCGAATTTATTTTTGTTTTACGTACCTAATGTTGAACAAAAATAAGGAAATATTTCGATTTAAATATTTATTTCTTCTTAAATAAAACCGGTTATTGCTATGTGGTAGTTAAATAGTGACAACAAAAGCGTGAAAGGTTTCTTATATATATTAAGTGATGGAATCTGTCAGTCTGAGGTAGTAGACTTCAGTAGTGATAAGGTTATCGTCAACAATTCTCCTGTGGGTTCAGTAGCTATGAGAGCTTCATAGATTTCTTTCCAGCAGAGGAGTTGCTTCAGAATTATAATCTCTGAGGATGTTGTCTTTTAGTTATACTCGCATAGTATTATTATTTTTTTTTTTTTTATTCGCCGGTATTCTCATATTATTATTATTATTATAATATTGGTATGAAATACCAACAAGTTGATGAATAAAACACGTATACAACACCTGTGTATTATTTATTATGAAGATTTTCAGTTCAGTGCAGAGTGCAAGGATTGGAGAGAGAGGAAGTCGAGGTAATCAGCCCCTTGACAAAAGGGGCTGATTACCTTCAGAAAAGTGCTGATTACCTTCAGAAAGTAGATAAGGAAATCAGTCCCTCAACCTTGAAAGAATATGTTCAGTTCACGTGTCTATATCTATCTGAAGCAGAGGCAAGAGAATGGACAAAGCTGAGTGTGGGACTGATTATCTCATCTTCAACTGTCTCCACTACGTAAACTTTGCACAAAATTGAAAAAAAAACTGCTTTGTGAAACGGCGTCATGATGAAAACTCCCAGGTGTTATTATTACTAAGAATACATGTAACAGCCGGGTCATACTCCGGCTGTTACATGTTCACACCAGTTAGTATACGCCCGTCTACATCTGTACGCTTAGGCGTGATCATGCATGCTTGCGTGCACCCACTGATGTTAGTAATGTTTCACTTGTTAATACACACTCTTTTAAACCCTACAACACACTTACTGATTATAATAATAATAAGACACCACACTTACACATGCAGACTTACTTATCTTGTGGGAGCAGAGTCTTAAATCTGTTCTCGAGTCTAAGCAGCATACGACCGGTTTCTTTCCCCTAATTCCCCTGCCTCGTGGACCCTGATATACCTGTCATTAAAGCTAGGCAGAAATTTTTTGTTCCCACTTCCTCGTTTAGGCCATTCCACTTCTTGTCTCCCTCCCCCCTCTCCCCTTCGGGTCTGAGTGCCTAACCGGTTACCCAGCAACTCAATTATCGGCCTCAATGACTGTGAAGTTTTCAATGGTGTCAAAATTCGTTGTGACTTGGAACGAATTATGTATAAAGTTTGAAATGTGACTTAGAATCGTTCTAATTATACTGCGATTATATATGTAATATGGCAGTAAATTAGTTATGATAACTCAAACTGGTAATGATGAAAGTAGAAAATTATTAAAATTGCTGAAAATTGGTAATGATGGGAGACAATGATATCTGCAAATTTTATTTATAAAAAAAGTATTGAATAATAAAAAGGTTTTAGGGACTGCAAATCATACAACTGAAACCTAATTAGCTTCCTGATTCCCCAGAGGCTGAAATGTGTTCTAATAGACTTCAGCTTTCATCTTTGATGTCTTGTTTTAATTCTAATCCACTAATTTCATTTTGTCAGTATTTGCTTTATAAAGAGATTCGAGTATCTACTATATCATGCTATCATACGTTATGTCATCATCCTCTAAGTTCGTTGGGTTCAGTTCCTTTCGTCTCTTCTCGTAGGTCGACCCACTTGCAC
>NC_069422.1:26622533-26670033 GCF_026875155.1 Cherax quadricarinatus
ACACTAATGAGTCAGAGAGATAGTAGGAAGTATTTCTTCAGTCATAGAGTTGTAAGACAGTGGAATAGCCTAGAAAATGACGTAGTGGAGGCAGGAACCATACACAGTTTTAAGACGAGGTTTGATAAAGCTCATGGAGCGGGGAGAGAGAGGGTCTAGTAGCAACCGGTGAAGAGGCGGGGCCAGGAGCTAGGACTCGACCCCTGCAACCACAAATAGGTGAGTACAAATAGGTGAGTACACACACACACATACACACACACACACACACACACAATCTCCTTTTTCATTCCTTCAGAATATGAGAGATCACGTTAGCGCTTGAAATATAGTTAACGTTCACTATGGTTAAATGGGATATTAAGATATAAATAGTTGCTTGTAATCCTATTGTGTACATACATTCTGTATATGCCAATAGGTATATTTTATTATATAATATGGTAGAAAAGTTTGAAAGATACGTTGATATAAAGATGGCATATATAGTACATGAGGTGTACGTGAGATACATGTCTAGTACATATTGCTACGTGTTTGTCACTGATTACAATGCGAAAATCTCATCCAGCTCCTCAGAGCTGGGGCTCGTGCCCAAGATACAGCAGGCGTTACCCCTCTGAACAGCAGCTCTGAATCGCTGGAACAGAAAACTAGCTGCCCTGGGATCCGTAGTTACCCTGATGAGTCTTTTGCCTAATCTTGGGCAAATTCTCCGTATTTTCTAGACTTCTGGGACTCCCTGAAGCTGGCGGCTGCTCCTCCTTCCTCCCTGGTGTATTGGAGATAGGTATCAGCCAAGGTAGAAGCACATGTGTAGTCCCACACCACCTGCTTGCCGTCTGTCCAGGCTTGAAGGGTGATACCATCTGGACGCTTTTGGCTGCCATCAGATCTCTATAGTTAGGGTGGCTCCCTTACTGCTGGGCATCCGGCTGTTGTAACCTCTTCATGTCTTGCAGTCTTTCCCTCGGATTTACGGCACACAAGACCATGGTACCCGAATCGGTCTGCTGCTTCACTGCCACAAATATACCTGTGTTCGGTAAGAATAGGGGCGGCAAGTCGAAGGGCAACACCAATGCTGATGGTCTGTCGGTCGAGGCGTGTGCCAAGGCTGGAGCTGGGAACAGCTAACAGACAGTCCCCTGCATAAGGAGCTCTCACCGCCAGGAGGTGGGCTTTATCCTTCCCCGACACACTCTGAAGCTTTGTTGAGGCTATGTTCTCCATTACTGGGCCATCCGAGTGTGACTGTTTGTAGTTGTCGGGGGATTCAGGTCTAGCTTTCAGAGCCCGTTTGATTATCCCAGATCATGGCTCAGTCAACGAACTTTTGGTCAGGTATTCCAATATATATAATATATATATATATAATATATATATATATATATATATATATATATATATATATATATATATATATATATATATATATATATATATATATATATATAATATATATATATATATATAATGTCGTGCCGAATAGGTAAAATTGGTCAGTTAACAAGAACTCATTTAAAATTAAATCCTTTCTAAAATTTACTCTTATACGTTTAAAGATATATATTTTTTTTAATTTATGTTAATGTAATAATTAATAATTTTGTGACACAAGAACCTTAGGAAACTTACCTAAGGACCTTATTATTACAAGCGTAATGTAATTTAGCCTAATCCAACTAAATATGTTGTATATAAGTTTACAATAATTTAATAATAAATAAGCACAAATAAATATATTTTTTTCGTTAAGTTCAGAATGTTTTTTGCGAAATTATTGCAGACGCAAATTTTCGTTTGTTCTATTTGATAGGATGTGCGTTGCTGTTTAAGCCATAATCTCAAGTGTTACCTATATGGCGCGACATATATATGTATAAATATATATATATTATATATATATATATATAATATATATAATAATATATATATATATATATATATATATATATATATATATTATATATATATATATATATATTATATATATATATATATATAATATATATATAATATCCACACATTTATTGCGCACACAATTTGAGAAGCGCTGAAGATTCAAGCAGATATGGTCATGCCCAGGAGTGACTCTACATCAAACACCTTAGGTAAACTGTTCCTTGTACGTTATGGCTGAGCCAGATGTGTGTGTATTTGTGTGTGTGTGTGTGTGTGTGTGTGTGTGTGTGTGTGTGTGTGTGTGTGTGTGTGTGTGTGTGTGTGTGTGTGTGTGTGTGTGTGTGTGTTTCAAAGGTGCCTGATAGTATTCAACAGATAGGCTGTTTTTTCTGAAATAATTTTGAGGGTCATATAGTGCCAAGTGGTATAAAACAAAGATATGAAGAAATTTATCACCCAGCCTAGCCCTGACCAGCAGCCTCGTCCTGGCTAGCAGCCTCGTCCTGACCAGCAGCCTCGTCCTGACCAGCAGCCTCGTCCTGACCAGCAGCCTCGTCCTAACCAGCAGCCTCGTCCTGACCAGCAGCCTCGTCCTGACCAGCAGCCTCGTCCTGACCAGCAGCCTCGTCCTGACCAGCAGCCTCGTCCTGACCAGCAGCCTCGTCCTGACCAGCAGCCTTTCCAACTTTCAAGTATTTGAGATTGATCTTTTTCCTGCGTTACCATCAAATCTGAAAACTTTGATCCATTTTTTTCTGCAGCTAGCTATGGAAATTCTCTCCCTCTTTTCTCTCTCTTTCTCTTTTCTCGCTCTCTCTCTCTCTCACTCTCTCCTCATCTCCTCCATCCTCTCTCCTCCCACTCGTCTCATCTCTCTCTCTCACCTCTCTTCCACTCTCCCTCTCTCTCTCTCTCCCTCTCTCACTCTCTCACATCTCCTCTCTCTCCGTCACTCTCTCTCCTCTCTCCTCCTACTCTCTCTCCTCTCTCTCTCTCCTCTTTCTCGCTCCTCTCTGTATATGAGGTTTTCATCTCGATTTCACACAGCGGCTGTCTCATCCTCTCGAGTTAAACTTGGAATTGTGTCTTCCGGTAAATAGATCTGACTTTTCTTGACCAAGAGCCGTCTTTTGCTCGCGATTAGTGAAGCTAGATTTCTACAAGTCTACAATGTTTCCCTCTGAGAGATGTCTAAGTGTTGAACTTCATTCATTACAAACTCTTTTGCAAGGATCTCTGTCGTGGGTAAAAGGACGCCTTCTGTGCTTCCTTCCAGCCTTTTAATTGCCGTTTCACGGGAGAGAGAGTCACACTGTGAATGATCTAAATGCTTAATCATGATAAATAAACCGATGAATGCATTTTTTTTATTTATTAACATCTCTCTGTCTGTTGCATGATAACTATGGGCTTAGATCTTCCCAATGTTTATCATATTATCCCACTGCTGGTAAGGAACTAGTCAGTTTCTTAAACTCACAGCTAAGATGTGAGAGCTGATACGTTAGGCTGAGATGTTAACTATAGCATTTAAGTCACTCTTGTGATGAAATGAGCCGACGAAGCCAAATAATCTTTAAGTAACTCTGCTCCTGAATTCTGCATCCTCCTGGCTCCCTCCTCTGGCACGCCTGAAGCCCAGCACTACATTACAAGACATGACTAAACAATATCCTGACATTTTTTACGAGGATCATCAGGCTGAGAGAAACACGACTGCGCGTCAAGTGTTAAGTTTGATCATTTCGGTGGTGGTGGGTGGCAGAGGGATGGACGTGTGTTGACGGTGTTGTTATAGCTTCATGTTCATGTTGAGTCGTATTTTACGCCTGTTTTCGAGTGCGTGCATGAGGAGTTCATTTCGTGTTCATTCGCGCTACGTGTGTGTGTGTGTGTGTGTGTGTGTGTGTGTGTGTGTGTGTGTGTGTGTGTGTGTGTGTGGTGTATGTGTGTGTGTGTGTGTGTATGTGTGTGTGTGTGTGTGTGTGTGTGTGTGTGTGTGTGTGTGTGTGTGTGTGGTGTTTTTGTGTGTGTGCGTGTGTGTGTGTGTGTGTGTACTTACCGAACTGTGTTTGCAGGGGTCCAGTTTCTGTTGTCTAGCCCTTTCAAAACTTCTTTCTGGTACTGTCTCAGTCTTCTCAGTGAATACCTTCTTAAAAACGCGCATAATGATTGCTTCCACTGCCACTGTGTCCGAGGCGCTTTCAGTTTCTGACTACTCTGAGGTTGCTGAGCAACACCTTAACATCGATGTTACACATTTGTGTCTTTAACTACCTTATTCGTCCTGTTGCCCCCGATCCCTGTTTTTTTTTAATCTGTCTCTATTTGCCCTGTTAATTTTTCTTAGTAATTTTAATGTCATCATATCTCACAAGGTCTTTCGTTCCACTAAGGATGTCATGTGTAGTTTTGTTAGTTTTTATTTTAAGACTTCCATTATTCACTCTCCAGACCAATCTTGTTGTGGTTTAGCGCTTCTTTTTGATTATAATAGTATTACAACCTAGGATTTCAAATGGCCTGTTATCCCAGGTGTAATGGGAGCAAATAAACACAGTAGAAAAAGTTTAGACTTATATTATCCTTCACCAATTATAACAGCAATATGTTACATGTACAGTGATAAATATAGTGCACTCCACGGTAAGCAAGGCAGAAATAGAAGCCACAAATACGCAGACCGTGCTTCAACCAGCTCTAGAATGGGAATGACAAGGGCAGACAGGAGAGCGGTATCCACATAACCTCTGCGATTGTCAATCCCACCTTCTTATTGGCTAGAACCTGGTCACTAGTTGAACGATGGGGCCCCATCATCAACTCTTAGCAACCTGGTTCGCTGGTTGGGGGAGATAGCCTGTAAATGAGGGTGTGTCCATGCGCCGAATAAAGGTTACGTACTCTTTGCATGCCACAAATAGTAATGTACATACTTGATCAGATGTTGATTCTAGGTAGGTTCTGCAACCTACAGAACATTTCTGCTAAGTGTCTGAATGATTTTTTGGTTAGGGTTCCTTGAAGCTGCTTTCAGGTGTACCAGTGATGTATGTGATGCCGACGCTACTGAGTTGATCTGCTTCTCCGTCTTCCGTCTAACTCACTTACTACAATGTTCATCATCTTCGAAGCCTATAACCTTTGTCCTTTATATTTATGTTTTGTCCCTGGTCTTCTTTCTCGTTATCTGATTTCCATAACCCTTTGAATTTGCTGTTGCTGAATTCTAATGGCAATTTGTCTGACCGGTCTTGTGGTTTATTCAAGTCATTTTGTACTCTATCCAAGTCATTCTGTAGTCTTCCCAAGTCATTCTGCAGTTTCTCCAAGTCATTCTGTAGTCTATCCAAGCTATTCTGTAGCCTATCCAGGTCTTTCCATGTCTTCACCGTTATTTACTCAATAGTCTCACATTATCTGCGAACAGTGAATTACAGGACTGTTTCTTTTCTGGCGAGTCGTTCACGTATCTGTATGTTTGTGTCCTCCATAGTTATACTTGCTTAGTTGTGTTGTTTTGTGTTGATTCATAGCTCCTGGTTCCAGATTTAACTACTGAAATCTGAATTCAAATATTTCTAGCGTCTAGAGTCTTATTATCTAGTGCACCTGCTGTAGGGATTTGGATTCTACTGTTTTTTAATTTAGTCCAGTATTGCTATCCTCAGACCGAGAAGTATTTATGTGAGTGTTCTTATGTAAATATTAATGCGACTTTGGCTTAAATAGCAACGCTCTTCTTGCCGAATAAGGCAAGCGAAAATTTGTATGCAGTAATTTCGCGAAAATCATTCTGAACCTAACGAAAAATATATATTTCAATGTGTTTGTTTATTATTAAATTATTGTAAACGTATCTATAATATATTTACTTGGATTAGGCTAAATTAAATTGCGCTTGTTATAATATATATATATATATATATATATATTATATATATATATATATATATATATATAATATAATATATATATATATATATATATATATATATATATATATATATATATATTAATATATATATATATATATAATATAGTGCTTGTGTGTATGTATCTTTCATTAATGCATATATGCGTCTTCAGTATATACCTCTAAGTCTTCGTTTAACAGTGCTCAAATTACGTTTCACTAAGATTCAAACATCCTCTCTGAAACCTTATTACAAAAAGCTGCAATATCGGATATGGGAATAAAACTCAATGGGTAACAAAAAATAAATAAACTTCAGACAGGTAATTCCCAGCAGATCCCCGAGGCACATTAATTTATACAAAACGAATCCCAGAGGATTCACAAAACTTGGTACATAAGGTGGTTATCGAACCCACACGCAAAGTCGGTTTTGGTTAGGTCCAGTCTTCCAGGAGAAGCCTCAGGTGTGTGTTCACCCGAGGGTCAGGTGTAGCGGGTGTGGCACAGCTTGCCCTCTGCTAGTATAGACACCACCCGGGCCAGGGGTCGAGCCCTCGACCTTAAGATCAACTGCTTGTTCTCAAACCACTTCCCCATCGTGCTCGTCCTTCTGTCTCCATTCCCCCCTTCTCTTTTCATCACCTTTCTCCTCGTTCCTCCTTTCTTCTTCCTGCCTTCCCCCTCGTTCTCATGCTCTCTCTCTCTCTCTCTCTCTCTCTCTCTCTCTCTCTCTTTCTGCTTGCTCAGCATTACCAAACAAGAAACATAAATAAAAATTAATGGCTCTGTTCCAGATATACATGATAACGAAAGTGCTTTAATTCTAATATTAAATATAATCTAAATAATTTAAAATTCACAGAGAAGCAATATTATTACACCCAAAACAAGAATTAACTCCACACAGTTAGGGATTTCTTTGCACAGACTCCAGCAGAATCCCTCTAGTCTAGAGGGAAATGGGGAACAGGCTTTTGTTTTTGTTGACTGTGCTTGTGTCTGCAGTGTGATACTCTCAGGACAAACGCCATCACAGCGTTGTGCTCTAATTTGCCGTGATACCTTTCAAAGCAGGTGCCCGTCCATGATGACGCTGAGAGGTTCCTTGTCTTCACAATATCTTTCACCTTCACCTGCGATTAATTTATCAGCCCCAATTTTTCCTTCCCTCCTTCTTGTTAAATAAACTTGATAATTTTTTTAGAGTACTGAAGTGCTCATTATATATATATATATATATATATATATATATATATATATATATATATATATATATATATATATATATATATATATATATATATATATATATATATATATATGAGAGCGAGAGAGAGAGAGAGAGAAAGAGACTATTTTTCTCGGTTTTGTAAAAATTTATTACGACATTCTTGCCATGAATGTTGTGACTTGATAATGGTCCAGGGCGAGCGAAACGTGTTCTAAAATTCTCCCTTTAAAATGTGGGCAATATGTAATGTATTACAGCCGCGGTATTATGACTTTTATTCTTGGGTAATAAAGGTGTGAACTTAATGGCGGTGTTCAATGGTGAACATAAATGACAAGGTACAAAACGTAAATAAAATTAAATAATTGTTGAAAATTAAACTTAAAATAATAAGTTACCAAGCATGTAAATAATTATAGAGATTCACGGCAAAAACTGGCTTAATAAAGCCGAGGAAGCCCCCGCAGAGAAACCCAATTGTGATCAACTTTGATAAGGCAAAAAGCGAGTGGATATCGCTATCAAAATCTCATTAAAGCCTCTAGAGCTATTGACGTGGTATTGCAGAGTGGACTGCCTCTGTCGTGCTTTACTTAATGATTCTTCCCCATTATTTTGCTACTCAATAAAACCATTAATGGGGTGTTTGATAGTCTCAGTTGGACTCGCTACCTGCACGCAGGTCAGAGACAAACTTAATGAAAAATACAGGTCACAATAGCGTAGCTGGAGCAATTCACAGGCATTTGGAAAATGGTGAAAGCTAGTCGATGCTTTCCCCCTTCCTGTGAGCAGGATCACGAGGCTTCGTAACTTGGTCGACTCTGTTTACACGACTTTTCTTCATCACAGAATTTTCGCATCATTGAACCCATATGTGCAGCTCACAGAAAACTTCAAATTGCGAATCACGTCGCTCATGTCGCCGTCGACATCCTGGTCGATCACGCTGCCGTCGACACCCTGGTCAATGATGCTGCCGTCGACACCCTGGTCGATCATGCTGCCGTCAACACCCTGGTCGATCATGCTGCCGTCGACACTCTAGTCGATCATGCTGCCGTCGACACCCTGGTCGATCATGCTGCCGTCGACACCCTGGTCGATCATGCTGCCGTCAACACCCTGGTCGATCATGCTGCCGTCGACACCCTGGTCGATCATGCTGCCGTCGACACTCTAGTCGATCATGCTGCCGTCGACACCCTGGTCGATCATGTTGCCGTCGACACCCTGGTCGATCATGCTGCCGTCGACACCCTAGTCGATCATGCTGCCGTCGACACCCTGGTCGATCATGCTGCCGTCGACACCCTGGTCGATCATGCTGCCGTCGACACCCTGGTCGATCATGCTGCCGTCGACACCCTTGTCGATCATGCTGCCGTCGACACTCTAGTCGATCATGCTGCCGTCGACACCCTGGTCGATCATGTTGTCGTCGACACCCTGGTCGATCATGCTGCCGTCAACACCCTAGTCGATCATGCTGCCGTCGACACTCTAGTCGATCATGCTGCCGTCGACACCCTGGTCGATCATGTTGTCGTCGACACCCTGGTCGATCATGTTGTCGTCGACACCCTGGTCGATCATGCTGCCGTCGACACCCTGGTCGATCATGTTGCCGTCGACACCCTGGTTGATCATGCTGCCGTCGACACCCTGGTCGATCCAGTAGTCGTCGAAGACAAATACCATCTCATGTTTCAATCTAAGTTTATCTCCAAAGAACACATCATACCGTTGACCGAGTGAGGTGAATGATTGCTCTACACCTTTCCTGTTGCAATCAACACTTCATCAGGAGCTTGCAATGTTGCAGAAAAGAGGATGAAGTCCAAGCAAACACGTTCAGATGGAGAGTTTTTGTTAGATGGAGGTCTAAAAGCTATTATTCAACTACCTCGTGGTTGTTTATATATATATATATATACATATATATATAAAATTTTATATATATATTATATATATATATATATATATATATATATATATACATATATATATATATATATGTCGTGCCGAATAGGCAGAACTTGCGATCTTGGCTTAAATAGCAACGGTCATCTTGCCATACAGGACAAGTGAAAATTTGTGTATGCAATAATTTCGCCAGAATCATTCTGAACCTAACGAAAAAAATATATTTCACTGTGTTTGTTTAGTATTAAATTATTGTAAACAAATCTAAAATATATTTAGTTGGGGTTATGCTAAAATAAATTGTTCTTTTTATAATAAGGTTAGGTAAATTTTCTAAGATTCTTTTGGTGAAAAAATTAAAATTTTTGCATCAACATTAATGAAAAAAAATATATCTTTAAACGTATAAGAGAAAATTTTAGAAAGGACTTAATTTTAAATGAGTTCTTGCTAATTGACCAGTTTTACATATTCGGCACGACATATATATATATATATATATATATAATATATTATTATATATATATATATATTTATATATATATATATATATATTTTATATATATATATATGTATATTATATATATATATATATATATATATATATATATAATATATATATATATATATATCTATATATATATATATATATATATGTATATATATATTACACACGCTGTAGTTGTTCTTTGCTATGACGTCGCTCTAGTTACAGCAACTAGATCGACCAGGATGTCGACGCACGCAGCATAATTGACCACGGTGTCAACGGCAGCGTGATCGACCAGGGTGGCAACGACAGCATAATCGACCAGGGTGCCGAAGGCAGCAAGTACCAATGTATCCCATTTTACACCACGTTGCTGGGCTTGTCTGATTTTGTCCATAAAGTGTGAACACGGGACGGCAATTCTTTTTCCTTTCCCGACTTATGGGTGCTCTGACTTTTAGGGCCATTGGGATAGTGGATATAACGATGGTTGTACATGGTGGATATAATGATGGTGGTGCATGATGGATACAATGATGGTTGTACATGGTGGATATAATGATGGTTGAGCATGGTGGATATAATGATGGTTGTGCATGGTGGATATAATGATGGTTGTACATAGTGGATATAACGATGGTTGTACATGGTGGATATAATGATGGTGGTGCATGGTGGATATAATGATGGTTGTACATGGTGGATATAATTTATGGTTGAGCATGGTGGATATAATGATGGTTGTGCATGGTGGATATAATGATGGTTGTGCATGGTGGATATAATGATGGTTGTACATGGTGGATATAATGATGGTTGAGCATGGTGGATATAATGATGGTTGTTGCCATGGTGGATATAATGATGGTTGTGCATGGTGGATATAATGATGGTTGTACATGGTGGATATAATGATGGTTGAGCATGGTGGATATAATGATGATTGTGCATGGTGGATATAATGATGGTTGTACATAGTGGATATAATGATGGTTGTACATGGTGGATATAATGATGGTTGTGCATAGTGGATATAATGATGGTGGTGCATATGGATATAATGATGGTTGTACATGTGGATATAATGATGGTTGTGCATGGTGGATATAATGATGGTTGTGCATGGTGGATATAATGATGGTTGTGCATGGTGGATATAATGATGGTTGTGCATGGTGGATATAATGATGGTGGTGCATGATGGATATAATGATGGTTGTACATGGTGGATATAATGATGGTTGTGCATGGTGGATATAATGATGGTTGTGCATGGTGGATATAATGATGGTTGTGCATGGTGGATATAATGATGGTTGTGCATGGTGGATATAATGATGGTTGTGCATGGTGGATATAATAATGGTTGTGCATAGTGGATATAATGATGGTTGGGCATGGTGGATATAATGATGGTTGTGCATGGTGGATATAATGATGGTTGTGCATGGTGGATATAATGATGGTTGTGCATGGTGGCTATAATGATGGTGTGCATGGTGGATATAATGATGGTTGTACATGGTGGATATAATGATGGTTGTACATGGTGGATATAATGATGGTTGTGCATAGTGGATATAATGATGGTTGTGCATGGTGGATATAATGATGGTTGTGCATGGTGGATATAAAGATGGTTGTGCATGGTGGATATAATGATGGTTGTGCATAGTGGATATAATGATGTTGGCATGGTGGATATATGATGGTTTGTGCATGGTGGATATAATAATGGTTGTGCATGGTGGATATAATGATGTGTGTGCATGGTGGATATAATGATGGTTGTGAGTGGTATTGAAGTGAGAGGTAGTGAAGTGAGTGACAGTGAAGTGAGAGGCAGTGAAGTGAGAGTGTCAATGAAGTAAGAGTGGCAGTTTAAGTGAGAGTGGTAGTGAAGCGAGGGTGGCAGCAAAGTGAGCGTGGCAGCAAAGTGAGGGTGGCAGTGAACTGAGAGTGGCAGTGGTGTGAGGGTGGCAGTGAAGTGAGAGTGGCAGTGAAGTGAGGATAACAGTGAAATGAGAGTGGCAGTGATGTGAGAGTGGCAGGGATGTGAGGGTGGCAGTGATGTGAGGGTGGCAGTGATGTGATAGTGGCAGCGATGTGAGGGTGGCAGTGAAGTGAGGATAACAGTGAAATGAGAGTGGCAGTGATGTGAGAGTGGCAGGATGTGAGGGTGGCAGTGGATGTGAGGGGCAGTGATTTGATAGTGGCAGCGATGTGAGGGTGGCAGGGGAAGTGAGGATACAGTGAAATGAGAGTGGCAGTGATGTGAGAGTGGCAGGGATGTGAGGGTGGCAGTGATGTGAGAGTGGCAGTGATGTGAGGGGTGGCAGTGAAGTGAGGATAACAGTGAAATGGAGTGGCAGTGATGTGAGAGTGGCAGTGATGTGAGGGTGGCAGTGAAGTGAGGATAACAGTGAAATGAGAGTGGCAGTGATGTGAGAGTGGCAGGGATGTGAGGGTGGCAGTGATGTGAGAGTGGCAGTGATGTGAGGGTGGCAGTGAAATGAGGGTGGCAGTGGTCTGAGGGTGGCAGTGATGTGAGGGTGGCAGTGATGTAAGAGTGGCAGTGATGTGAGGGTGGCAGTGATGTGAGGGTGGCAGTGAAGTGAGGATAACAGTGAAATGAGAGTGGCAGTGATGTGAGAGTGGCAGGGATGTGAGGGTGGCAGTGATGTGAGAGTGGCAGTGATGTGAGGGTGGCAGTGAAATGAGGGTGGCAGTGGTCTGAGGGTGGCAGTGATGTGAGGGTGGCAGTGATGTAAGAGTGGCAGTGATGTGAGGGTGGCAGTGATGTGAGGGGGCAGTGAAGTGAGAGTGGCAATGATGTGAAAGTGGCAGTGATGTGAGGGTGGCAGTGATGTGAGGGTGGCAGTGAAGTAAGGGTGGCAGTGATGTGAGGGTGGCAGTGATGTGAGGGTGGCAGTGATGTGAGGGTGGCAGTGAGGTGAGGGTGGTAGTGATGTGAGGGTGGCAGTGATGTGAGGGTGGCAGTGATGTGAGGCTGGCAGTTGAAGTGAAAGTGGCAGTGATGTGAGGGTGGCAATGATGCGAAGGTGGCAGTGAAGTGAGGGTGGCAGTGATGTGAGGGTGGCAGTGGTGTGAGGGCGGCAGTGAAGTGAGGGTGGTAGTGATGTGTGAGTGGCAGGGATGTGAGGGTGGCAGTGATGTGGGGTGGCAGTGATGTGAGGGTGACAGTGAAGTGAGGGTGGCAGTAATCTTAGGGTGGCAGTGATGTGAGGGTGGCAGTAATGTGAGGGTGGCAGGGAAGTGAGGGTGGCAGTGAAGTGAGGGTGGCAGTGAAGTGAGGGTGGCAGTGAAAAGAGGGTGGCAGTGAAGTGAGGGTGGTAGTGAAATGGCGGTGGCAGTGAAGTAAAGGTGGCAGTGAAGTGAGGGTGGCAGTGATGTGAGGGTGGCATTGAAGTGAGAGTGGCTGTGAAGTGAGGGTGGCAGTGAAGAGAGAGTGGTAGTGATGTGAGGGTGGCAGTGAAGTGAGGGTGGCAGTAAAGTGAGGGTGGCAATGAAGTGAAGGGTGGCAGTGAAATGAGCGTGGCAGTGAAGTGACAGTGGCATGAAGTGAGGGCTTCAGTGAAGTGAGGGTGGCAGTGAAGTGAGGGTGGCAGTGAAGTGAGGGTGGCAGTGAAGTGAGGGTGGCAGTGAAGTGAGGGTGGCAGTGAAGTGAGGGTGGCAGTGAAGTGAGGGTGGCAGTGAAGAGAGAGTGGCAGTGAAATGAGGGTGGCAGTGAAGTGAGGGTGGTAGTGAAGTGAGGGTGGCATGAAGTGAAGGGTGGCAGTGAAGTGAGGGTGGCAGTGAAGTGAAGGGTGGCAGTGAAGTGAGGGTGACAGTGAAGTGAAGGGTGGCAGTGAAGTGAGGGTGGCAGTGAAGTGAAGGGTGGCATTGAAGTGAGGTGGCAGTGAAGTGAAGGGTGGCAGTGAAGTGAGGGTGGCAGTGAAGTGAAGGGTGGCAGTGAAGTGAGGGTGGCAGTGAAGTGAAGGGTGGCAGTGAAGTGAAGGGTGGCAGTGAAGTGAAGGGTGGCAGTGAAGTGAAAGGTGGCAGTGAAGTGAAGGGTGGCAGTGAAGTGAGGGTGGCAGTGAAGTGAAGGGTGGCAGTGAAGTGAAGGGTGGCAGTGAAGTGAAGGGTTGCAGTGAAGTGAAAGGTGGCAGTGAAGTGAAGGGTGGCAGTGAAGTGAGGGTGGCAGTGAAGTGAAGGGTGGCAGTGAAGTGAAGGGTGGCAGTGAAGTGAAGGGTGGCAGTGAAGTGAAGGGTGGCAGTGAAGTGAAGGGTGGCAGTGAAGTGAAGGGTGGCAGTGAAGTGAAGGGTGGCAGTGAAGTGAAGGGTGGCAGTGAAAGTGAAGGGTGGCAGTGATGTGAAGGGTGGCAGTGAAGTGAAGGGTGGCAGTGAAGTGAAGGGTGGCAGTGAAGTGAAGGGTGGCAGTGAAGTGAAGGGTGGCAGTGAAGTGAAGGGTGGCAGTGAAGTGAAGGGTGGCAGTGAAGTGAAGGGTGGCAGTGAAGTGAAGGGTGGCAGTGAAGTGAAGGGTGGCAGTGAAGTGAAGGGTGGCAGTGAAGTGAAGGGTGGCAGTGAAGTGAAGGGTGGAAGTCGGAACTATTGGTGGAGATAATTCATTAGTGAAAGAAAAAAGAATATGGACAAAATAACTCCATCATTTCACACAATACATAAGCGTAAATCATTGTCCAATTTCCTTATACAATAAATCAGTAAGAAATCTATTTCTCTTTAATTTATAAACCATAATTCATATTACATAATTTACATACTTCAATATATAAGATAATATATAATACTCGCTCTGTAATTTCTGTTTCGGTCTCATCAACAATAATTCATTATTATTTTTTCCATTATTTTCGTCCAGGATAAGGAGTTTTAATCTTAGGAAAGGAAGGGTGGTGGTGGTAGTGGTGGTAGTGGTGATGGTGGTAGTGGTGGTTGTGGTGGTGGTGGTGGTGGTAGTAGTGGTAGTGGTGGTGGTGGTAGTAGTGGTTGTGGTGGTGGTTGTGGTGGTAGTAGTGGTTGTGGTGGTGGTATGGTGGTGGTGGTAGTGGTGGTGGTGGTGGTAGTGGTGGTAGTGGTGGTAGTGGTGGTGGTAGTGGTGGTGGTGGTAGTGGTGGTGGTGGTGGTAGTGGTGGTAGTGGTGGTGGTGGTGGTGGTGTTGTGGTAGTGGTGGTAGTGGTGGTGGTGGTGGTTGTGGTAGTGGTGGTGGTGTAGTTGGTGGTGGTGGTGGTAGTGGTGAGTGGTGGTGGTGGTGGTAGTGGTGGTAGTGGTGGTAGTGGTTGGTGGTGGTGGTAGTGGTGGTAGTGTGGTGGTGGGTGGTAGTGGTGTGGTGGTAGTGGTGGTGGTGGTAGTGGGGGTTTAGTGGGTGGTGGTGGTAGTGGTGGTAGTGGTGGTGTGGTGGTGGTGGTGGTGGTAGTGGTGGGGGGTTGGTAGTGGTGGTAGTGGTGGTGTGGTGGGGTGGGTGGTGGTGGTAGGGGGTGGTGTGGTGGTGGGGGTGGTGGTAGGTGGTTGGTGGGTGGTGGTGTTGTGGTGGTGGTGGTAGTGGTGTGGTGGTGGTGGTAGTGGGGGTTTGGTGGTGGTGGTGGTGGTGTTAGTGTGGTGTGTGGGGGGTGGTAGTGGGTGGTTGTGGTGTGGTGTGGTGGTATGTGGGTGGTGGTGGTGGTGGTGGTAGTGGTGGTAGTGGTGGTGGTGGTAGTGGTGGTTGGGTGTGGTGGTAGTGGTGTGTGGGTGGTGGTGGTAGTGGTGTAGTGTGGTGGTGGTAGTGGTTGTAGTGGTTGTGGTGTGTGGTGTGGTAGTGGTGGTTGTGGTGGTGGTGGTAGTGGTGGTTGTGGTGGTGGTGGTTAGTGGTGGTGGTGGTGTGGTAGGTGGTGTGGTGGTAGTGGTGGGGTTTGGGTGTGGTGGTGGTAGTGGTGGTTGGGGGTGGTGGTGGGGGTTTGGGTGTGTGGTGTGTAGTGGTGGTATGTGGGTGGTGGTGGTTAGGGGTGGGGGGTGTGGTGGGTGGTGTTTTAGTGGTGGTGGTGGTGGTAGTGGTTGTGGTGGTGGTGGTAGGTGGTATGGTTGTGGTGGTGGTGGTGTAGTGGTTGTGGGGTGTGGTGGGTGGTTGTGGTGGTGGTTTGTGTGTGGTGTGGTTGTGGGGGTGGTGGTAGTGGTGGTTGTGGTGTGGTGGTAGTGGTGGGGTGGTGGTGGTGGGGTGGTAGTGGGGTGGTGGGTGGTGGTAGGGTGGTGGTGGTGTGGGGGTGTGGGTGTGGGGTGTGTGTTGGGGGTGTGGTTGTGGTGGGGTGTGGTGGGGTGGTGTTGGAGTTGTGGTTTGGGTGTGGTGTGGTAGTGTGGTTGTGGGGTGGTGGTAGTGGTGTGTGGGGGTGGTAGTGGTGGGTGTGGTGGGTTGGGTGGTGTGTTGGTGGTGGGGTAGTGGTGGTGTGGTGGTGGTGGTGGTGGTTGGGTGGTGGGTTGGTTGTGGGTGGTGGATGGTTGTTGTGGTGGTGTGGGTTGTGGTGGGTGGTTGGGTTGTGGTGGGGGGTGTGGTGGTTGTGGTTGGTGGTGTAGGGTGATAGGGGTGGTAGGGTGGTAGTGGGGTTATGGTAGGGTGGTTGTGGGGTGGTGATAGTAGTGGTTGGTGGTGGTGGTAGTGGTGGTTAGTGGTAGTGGTGGTTGTGGTGGTGGTGGTAGTAGTTGTGTGGTGGTGGGGGTAGTGGTGGTTAGTGGTAGTGGTGGTTGGTGGTGGGGGTTTGGTAGTGGTGGTTAGTGGTAGTGTATGGTCGTGGTGGTGGTGGAAGTGGTGGTTAGTGGTAGTGGTGGTGGTGGTGGTAGTGGTGGTAGTGGTGTAGTGTTTGGAGTGGTAGTTGGTGTAGTGGTGGTTGTGTGGTGGTAGTGGTGGTAGTGGTGTAGTGGTGGTATGGTGGTTAGTGGTAGTGGTGGTTGTGGTGGTGGTGGTAGTAGTGGTTGTGGTGGTGGTGGTAGTGGTGGTTAGTGGTTGGTGGTGGTTGTGGTGGTGGTGGTAGTGTTGGTTAGTGGTAGGGGATGGTTGGTGGTGGTGGGTAGTGGTGCTTAGTGGTATGGTGGTGGTGGTGGTAGTGGTGGTAGTGGTGGTGGTTGTGGTGGTAGTGGTGGTAGTGGTGGTAGTGGTGGTAGTGGTGGTTGGTGGTAGTGGTGAATGGTAGGTGGTAGTGGTGGTTAGTGGTAGTGGTGGTGGTGGTAGGGGTGGTAGTGGTGGTAGTGGTGGTGGTAGTGGTGGTGGTAGTGGTGGTAGTGGTGGTGGTTGTGGTGGTAGTGGTGGTAGTGGTGGTTGGTGGTATGGTGAATGGTAGTGGTAGTGGTGGTTAGTGGTAGTGGGGTTGGTGGGGGTGGTGCTTGGTGGTAGTGGTGAATTGTATTGGTAGTGGTGGTTGGTGGTAGTGGTGGTTGGTGGTAGTGGTGGTTGGGTGGTAGTGGTGGTTGGTGGTAGTGGTGGTTGGTGGTAGTGGTGGTTGGGGTAGTGGGCTTGGTGGTACGGTGAATGGTATTGGTATGGATGCTGGTTTTTAGTGGTGGTTGGCGGTAGTGGGGGTGGTTTGGTGGTAGTGGTAGTTGGTGGTAGTGGTGGTTGGTGGTATTAGTGGTGGTGGGTTGGGGGTAGTGGTAGTTGGTGGTAGTGGTGATTGGTGGTAGTGGTGGCTGGTGGTAGTGGTGGTTGGTGGTAGTGGTGACAGTGCAAGTGGATGTCGATGGTGATAATAGTACATGTGATGATGGTGAGCGGTAATGAAGGATAATGTGAGTTGGGATGGTAGTGTAAGTGGTGGCAGTGATAATGGTGGTGGTAATGGAGTATGGTGGAGGTGGTATGGTAGGGTTGATGCACCATGGGTGGGAGGAGGAGGTGGGTGTGCCATAGTCAGGATCTGTGTTGACCTTAAACCCCACTTCCTGGGACCCCACCTCACCCTCCTCCATACACCCTCCACCATACACCCTCCACCATACACCCTCCACCAACCACCCTCCATCAACCACCCTCCGCCATACACCCTCCACCATACACCCCCACCATACACCCTCCACCAAACACCCTCCACCATTCACCCCCCACCATACACCCTCCACCATACACCCTCCACCATACACCCTCCACCATACACCCTCCACCATACACCCTCCACCAAACACCTCCGCCATACACCCTCCACCATACATCCTCCACCATACACCCTCCACCAAACACCCTCCACCAAACACCCTCCACAAAACACCCTCCACTATACACCCTCCACCATACACCCTCCACCATACACCCTCCACCATACACCCTCCATCATACACCCTCCACCATACACCCTCCGCCATACACCCTCCACCATACACCCTCCACCATACACCCTCCATCATACACCCTCCACCATACACCCTCCATTATACACCCTCCACCATACACCCTCCACCAAACACCCTCCACCAAACACCCTCCACCATACACCCTCCACCATACACCCTCCATCATACACCCTCCACCCTCCACCATACCCCCTCCATCATACACCCTCCACCAACACACCCTCCACCAAACACCCTCCACATACACCCTCCACCATACACCCTCCATCATACACCCTCCACCCTCCACCCTCCACCATACACCCTCCACCATACACCCTCCATCATACACCCTCCACCATACACCCTCCATTATACACCCTCCACCATACACCCTCCACCAAACACCCTCCACCAAACACCCTCCACCATACACCCTCCACCATACACCCTCCATCATACACCCTCCACCATACACCCTCCGCCATACACCCTCCACCATACACCTCCACCATACACCCTCCATCATAAAACCCTCCACCATACACCCTCCATTATACACCCTCCACCATACACCCTCCACCAAACACCCTCCACCAAACACCCTCCACCATAACACCCTCCACCATACACCCCCCATCATACACCCTCCACCATACACCCTCCATCATACACCCTCCACCCCCACCATACACCCTCCATTATACACCCTCCACCATACACCCTCCACCAAACACCCTCCACCAAACACCCTCCACCATACACCCTCCACCATACACCCTCCATCATACACCCTCCACCCTCCACCCTCCACCATACACCCTCCATCATACACCCTCCACCATACACCCTCCATCATACACCCTCCACCTCCACCCTCCACCATACACCCTCCACCATACACCCTCCACCAAACACCCTCCACCATTCACCCTCCACCATAACACCCTCCACCATACACCCTCCACCATACACCCTCCACCATACACCCTCCACCATACACCCTCCACCAAACACCCTCCGCCATACACCCTCCACCATACATCCTCCACCATACACCCTCCACCAAACACCCTCCACCAAACACCCTCCACAAAACACCCTCCGCCATACACCCTCCACCATACACCCTCCACATACACCCTCCCCCATACACCCTCCATCATACACCCTCCACCATACACCCTCCCCATACACCCTCCACCATACACCCTCCACCATACACCCTCCATCATACACCCTCCACCATACACCCTCCATTTATACACCCTCCACCATACACCCTCCACCAAACACCCTCCACCAAACACCCTCCACCATACACCCTCCACCATACACCTCCATCATACACCCTCCACCCTCCACCCTCCACCATACACCCTCCATCATACCACCCTCCACCATACACCCTCCATCATACTCCCTCCACCATACACCCTTCACCATACTTCCTTCACCATACACCCTCTACCATACACCCTCCACCATACTCCCTCCACCATACACCCTCCACTATACTCCATCCGCCATACTCCCTCCACCATACTTCCTTCACCATACTCCCTCCACCATACTTCCTCCACCATACTCCCTCCACCATACACCCTTCACCATGCACTCTCCACCATACACCTTCATACATACATTATAACTATACCCTATAACTATACCCATAAGCCTGCACTATCACCATACACCTACACCATAACCAGTGAAGTTGTATGGTTATAGTGTAGCTATAACCATACAACTACACTGTAACCATGCACCTACACTATAATTATTCACCTACTCTATAACCCTTATATTCACGAAAATATTAAGCATAACATTCTTAAGACACAACTTATCGTCATTTAATGAAAAAAATCATAAAAATATACCTGGTTTCATGCAATAACTGACGTATGGATGTTCAGACACTGATATCAGTGAGTCCTTTTAATACAACTTTTCACCCAAGACTTTCGCCGTCGTTTGTCAACTGATATACGTTGAGCTCGACCTGTGGAATTCCGTGTCGCCCTCTCACCAAGGACGTCGATTAGGTATGATGCGAGATTAGTAGATTATGAACGCTGGATTAGACAAGATCGGCCCAGATATGCAGTTTTGAGGACCCGATGTTGTGTACCTCTCCCTCAGCCCGCCACACCAATAGACGATAAGCCTGCTGATGCCCACACGAGCGCTTGATCCCCCTAAAGATATGTTTATAGATGTTAATTCTACTTTACTCTGGCTTGTTGATGCTCGGCTGGCTGCGTCGTGGTTTGCAGAGCTTATCAAGCCGCCTCTGGACGATATATTGTTTGGGTGGGGTAGCTGATCGTTATCCATAGTTTTAATGGCACTAATTGAGTGTTGGTACACAGCTACGATGTTATCCTGCCATCTACGCCTCTCCGCTTATCCATACTCTGTGATGCGCAGGAATGCTAAAAGGATTTAAATTACTCGTAACTCACGGAAAAGGGTAAGAAAATGTGAAACGAGGGAGGATATAGGAGTGATAAGAAAATATTTATCATGACACGAAAACACAGCGATGTGAAAATTTAATGATCATTAAAGAGATAAAATAAGGCACAAAGCGCCGGGCTTTTTAAGTGCATTTACGACTTAGACAATTATGCAAAGATGTGGAATTTTAACGCCTGGGTTTTAACCAGGAAATTTACTTGCAGCTATTCCCTCATTACCTCATCTTCGAAATTCCCATGAATGTCGAACACTTCTGTATCTTTTGTTTTTGTGATAAATGACTGAGCTAGTCCAGCTTAACATAGTAAATAAGCAGCTGAGAAACAACTTGTTAGACAGGACCCAGTAACAACCTGAGGAGTGTGTTGACAAGTGAGGGAAAGAATAAACAGAGAAATGTAATAGTGTATATACGACTAATGTAGTTAAATAGTTTAGAGAATCGACAGGATAATGAATTAAACACTTGTGCAACACTTGGGAATCTTTCTTGTGGAAACGTTCCGCCAACCAGTGGCTTCCTCAGACCAATATGAGGAATAATGGTTGAAGATCAGAAGGAGTTTGAGGAAATCAGTCCCTCAGTCTGGAGTCGACGTGATCAGTCCATCAACCTTTCTCCTTTGTATTGGACTGAGGAAGCCACTGGTTGACGATAAGTTCCCACAATAAAGATACCCGAGTGTCTAATTCATCGCATACGACTAAACAACTGCTAGAGATTATTATTTTTTTTTAATTTATTAACACATTGGTCGTTTCCCACCAAGGCAGGATGGCCCGAAAAAGAAAAACTCATCATCATTCACTCCATCACTGTCTTGCCAGAGGCGTGCTTACTCTACAGTTATAAAGCTGCAACACTAACACCCCTCCTTCAGAGACACTGTACTTCCCATCTCCAGGAATCAAGTCCGGCCTGACGGTTTCCCTGAATCCTTTCATAAATGTTACCTTGCTTACACTCCAACAGCATGTCAAGTCCTAAAAACAATTTGTCTCCATTTGCTCCTATCTAACACGCTCACGCACGCATGCTGAAGTCCAAGCCCCTCGCATACGAAACCTCCTTTACCCCTCCCTCCAACCTTTCCCTGGCTGACCCCTACCCCGCCTTCCCTCCACTACAGATTTATACACTCTCGAAGTCATTCTATTTCGTTTCATCCTCTATACATGTCCAAACTATCTCAATAACTCCTCCTCAGCCCTCTGGATAATAGTTTTGGTAATCCCACACCTCCTCCTCATCTCCAAACTACGGATTCTCTGCATTATATTCACACCACACACTGCTCTCAGACATGACATCTCTACTGCCTCCAGCCTTCTCCTTGTTGCAACCCATGCCTCACACCCATACAAGAGCGTTGGTATAACTATACTCTCATACAATCCCCTCTTTCCTTTCATGGCTAAAGTTCTTTGTCTCCTGAGATTCCTCAGTGCACCACTAACCTTTTTCCTGTCGTTAATTCTATGATTTACCTCATCTTTCATAGATTCATCTGCTGACACGTCAACTCCCAAATATCTGAATACATTCACCTCCTCCATACTCTCTCCCTCCAATCTGATATCCAATCTATCGTTGCCTTTTTTTTTTTGTTATCCTCATCACTTTACTCTTTCTTATATTCACTTTTAAATTCCTTCTTTTACATATCCTACCAAACTCATTAATCAACCTCTGTACCTTCTCTTCAGAATCTCCCAAAAGCACAGTGTCATCAGCAAAGAGCAACTGTGACAACTCCCACTTTGTGTTAGATTCTTTATCTCTTAACCCCACACCTCTTGCCAGCACCCGAGCATCCACTTCTTTTACAACTCCATCTATAAATATATTGAACAACAATGGTGACATCACACATCCCTGTTTAAGGCCTACTTTTACTGGGAAATAATTTCGGCTACGTACCGTAACTTGAGCCTCACTATCCTAGTAAAGACTCTTCACTGCTTTCAATAACCTACCTCCTACTCCATACATTTTGCAACATCTGCCACATTGCCCCCCTATCCACCCTGTCATACGCCTTTTCCAAATCCATAAATGCCACAAAACCCTCTTCACCCTTATCTAAATACTGTTCATCTATATGTATCACTGCAAACACTTGGTCTACCCCCCTCCCTACCTTTCCTAAAGCCTCCTTGTTCATCTGCTATCCTGCTTTCCGTCTTACTCTTAATTCTTTCAATAATAACTCTATCATACACTTTACCTGGTATACTCAACAGACTTATTCCTCTTTAATTTTTACATCCTCTTTTGTCCATTTTGCCTTTATACAAAGGAACTATGCATGCTATCTGCCAATCTCTAGGTACCTTACCGTCTTTCATACATTTATTAAATAAAAACACTAACCACTCGAAAACTACACCCCCACCTGCTCTTAACATTTCTATCTTCATCCAATCAGTCCCAGCTGCTTTACCCTCCTTTCATTCTACCCACTGTCCCACGCACTTTCCCCACACAACTAGTTCTTCCTCACTTCTATAAGATATTATTCCTCCTTGTCCTATACATAAAATCACAGCTCCTCTATCTTCATCAACATTTAGCTATTCCTCAAAATATTCCCTCCATCTTCCCGATACCTCTAACTCTCCATTTAATAACTCTACTGTCCTATCTTTAATAAATCCATTCGTTCCCTAGGCTTTCTCATCTTATTAATCTCATATTCTAAAACTTTGTTACATCTAATCTCATTTCTCCTTTTCATCTACACTCTCTTCCTCTCTTTCTTTCCATATACTCCTTCCTCCTTGCATCACTTCTACTTTGTTAAAACCTCTCATATGCTAACTTTTTCTCTTAATACTTCCTTTACATCATCATTCCACCAATCGCTCTTCTTCCCTCCCGCACCCACTTTCCTGTAACCACAAACTTCTGCTGAACACCCTAACACTATATTCTTAAACTTACCCCATACATCTACTCCATTGCTATACTCACACTAGCCCATCTGTCCTACAACAGTTGTTTATATCTTACCATAAGTGCCTCCTCCTTTTGTTTATAAACCTTACTTGCTGCTTTCATTTTCCTTGTATCCCATTTATCTTTTACTCTCACTGTAGCTACAATTAAAAAGTGATCTGATATATCTGTGGCCCCTCTATAAACATGTACATCCTGAAGTCGACCCAACAGTCCTTTATCTACCAATACGTAGTCTATCAAACTACTCTCATTACGCCCTGTATCATATCTTGTATACTTATTTATCCTCTTTTTTCTTAAACTATGTGTTACCTATAACCAAACCCCTTTCTATACAAAGTTCAATCAAATGTTCCCCATTATCATTTACACCTGGTACCCCAAACTTACCTACCACACCCTCTCTAAACGCTTCTCCTACTTTAGCATTTAGGTCCCCTACTACAATTACTCTCTCACTTGGTTCAAATATTCCTACACACTCGCTTAACATCTCCTAAAATCCCTCTCTCTCCTCTACACTCCTCTCTTCTCCAGGTGCATACACACTTAAGACCCACTTTTCACATCTGACGCTTGTTTTAATCCACATAATCCTTGAATTTATACATTTATATTTCAACTTCTCTCCCCATAACTGATCCGTAGGTATCCGTTCATAATGTAACAAATCAGGGTGACTAACTAACGAGGAATAAATAAGATCTCTCGTAGAGGAACAAGAGTGTTAGCTTCACCAACTTCTCTATCCAACAACCAGAGAAAGCGAAGGAGACAAATCAGCAAGACTGGACCTTAAGTACATCTGGTATAGGACAAACAAACTATGGAAAACCTTTGAGCGCTAACGACCTCTCAGAACCTATAGACCTGGACAGGAACACATCGGAAGAGAAATGAAACAAACCAGATTTCGTAAAAGAATGTGAGAGAGATAGAAATCCTGAGTGTGATACGAAGGAAAAATAAGTGGAAGGAAATACAAAGATGTCTTTTTTTTTTTTAGGTAGAAAGGAATTCATACGAAAAACAAAAGCGGCAGAAGTATGACCGGAGAGCCACCATAGTTCATATGAGATGCAGAAAGTAAAAAAAAAAAAAAAAAAAAATACAAGAACATGGAAAATCTTTTGGTGCCACTGCCACTGACACTTATATTGTTCGACTTGTAGACTTTCTCGTGAATCGGATTTTGGATATTGTCTGGAATGCAACATTTTCTTTCCTGCTCATATTGTGAGTCTGTTCTCGGTAACGTGTTGGTTCCTCAGTTTTGGTAACTGCAGTTGGTTTAGCCTTATATTTTTTTATTTGCTCGTGACAGCTGCTTTCGTTTCACCTTTTTTTTTCCCTGGAAGTTTCTTAAGCTGTTTCGTACACAGGAATCATTGCCAAGAGTGCTAAGTCCTGTAGGTCAACGCTCTCTTCAGTTCTCACTATTTGCTCTTCTTTAGCAGCGAAATCAGTATCCGGAGGTTCCTACCATGGGCTCTATGAATCTGGATATTTTTAGCACGGGCTGCAGGGAATGCATGGACTCTGGATGTCCCTAGCAAGAGCTCCAGGCGCTTGGATGTAGCATGGTAACTAGCGTAAAATTGGCTGCCTAACGTGGGATGGGCGGCCATGGCCGACTGCAACACTATCATTTGATCCATCAAGTCAGCTCTGATGATGAAGGAACGTACTCAGCTCCGGCATGGAAGTAGTAGTAGTAGATGTGCTGGTTATGGTAATAGGACAAGATGTAATAGTAGTGCTAGGTGTGAATGCTTTGAAAGGTGGGGGGCTGGGATAATGGTAATAGTAGTAGCAGTAAGTGGGATTGTTGTTGTGGGTTGTGGGGTTGTGGCCATTATGACTACGGTATCAATATCAATAAAAGTGGTGGCATTATCAGTACAAGCAAGACTTTCCGGTACTTCCTTAATTTTAAAAGCAAGACTATTTCTGATACTCCATCAGTGTTACACGATCTTTCTGATACCCGTGGTCGACACAGACTCTTTCTGATCTACACACGACTCTTTCTGATACTCCATCAGTGGTAGACACAAGACTCTTGCTGATACTCAGGTAACAGCAAGACTCTTATGATAACCATTCTTGGATGTAGACAAATACTCTTGCTGTATTTTCCAGTTGTATCGCAAATTTTCTTTTTGGATTCCAGTAACATTACTTTCAACCTATTGACGTAATTTCATTTGAAATGAGGTTAACTTCATGATTAAGAATGTCCTAACTTTTCCATAAAACTTACGAAGGATAGGTTTGAAAGGGTGAGGTTGAAATCAGCTAAGGAAAATCGCATATAACCAACTCCATATCAAACCTCACCGTTTGATGGTTTGGCATAGGGTTGAGGATGGAAAGAGTAGTTAAAAAGGCCAGTGCTAAATCACGGATGTTAACCCTCTGAAACGCGTGGTTCGGCGGTATAGAACGATGGAAGTTAGATTAAAGATGCCGTTCGAAAAATCTCGGACGGGGTTCGTTAAGACTGGTGGCATTTCAAGAATGGACTCTGAAGATTCCCACGTTACCACTGTGGTGCGAGGAATGATTCGGTCCTTCTTTGGGGGAAACTGAGGTGAATTTGGACATAGGCCCAGAAATTCCAAAAAGCTTTCCATTCCAGTGACTTGCTCGCCGAAAGGAAAATCTTGTAGGAATGCTCTTTTGGGGAGTAAAAGTTTCAAGGATCAATATTACAAATAAGGCGAAAAGCTAGAAAGTAACGCATTGCATCACTGTGACATTATTCAGCCAGAAAGGGAACAAACTTCGTAGTAGAAGCTTTACTTTTTAGCAGTAATTGAAGTAATAGTTTACCAAGAGTATATTGACGAAGACTCCCATGAACTCTGAAGAGCCAGAGAATGTAAAGGATCCTGCAGGAGAGTGTGGGCGTGTGTCATGAGAGGAGGAGGGTGGGCGTGTAACAAGGGGAGGACACGAGAGGGCGTGTGTCAAGGAGGTGGGTGGACGTAGTGACAAGACCGCTGTTGCGACAGTGTCGGACGAATATGGGTGTAAAAGTGGGGTTACGGGCATAGTAGGAGACATAAGCGTAGCAGGGAAGCGTGAATGCGAAAGGAAAGACAAGGGCGTACCAGGAAAGCTTCGGGCGTGACAAGAAGGGCGTGGCAAGAGCATGTGGGCGTGGGCAGTATACAAGAGACATGAACATAACTGCACGGACACACACACAGGGAAGACAAGGGCGTCTGCATGACAGCAACGGTGGTTGGACGCGGGTGTGGCTGGTTGAACGCGAGTGTGGCTGGTTGGACGCGGGTGTGGCTGGTTGGACGAGGGTGTGGCTGGGTAGACGAGGGTGTGGTTGGTTGGTAGTAGGCTTGGGTGTACCAGGTGAGGTGGAGAATGGGACGAGGAAGTGTGTTTGGGTGAATTAGGGAGAGAGAGGACAAAGGGTGTGGGTAAAGGAATATACATTATGGGTTATATCATTGGAGTGATAAGGTGGGCGTACTAGAGAAAATTTGGGCGTGGTAAAGTGAGTGTAGGGGTAGTAGAGCGGGCGTGGCCGTGCTATAACTAGCAGTGATAATAATGAGGTGGATTCTTAAGTAGCATGATGGATAGGCAGTGGCGGAGGCGGCGTGGACGTGCCGGGTTGAAAGTGGGCCTGTGTGTGTGTGTGTGTGTGTGTGTGTGTGTGTGTGTGTGTGTGTGTGTGTGTGTGTACGTGTAAGTGTATGTGTATGTATGTGTGTGTGTGTGTGTATGTGTATGTGTGTATGTGTATGTATGGTGTATGTGTATGTGTGTTGTGTATGTATGTGTGTGTGTATGTGTATGTGTATGTATGTATGTGTGTGTGGTGTGTGTGTGTGTGTGTGTGTGTGTGTACGTGTAAGTGTATGTGTATGTGTGTGTGTGTGCGTGTGTGTGTGTGTGTGTATATGTGTATGTGTATGTGTGTGTATGTGTGTGTGTGTATGTGTATGTGTGTTTGTATGTGTATGCGTGTGTGTGTGTGGTGTGTATGGTGTTGTGTATGTCTGTGTGTGTGTGTTTGTATATGTGTGTGTGTGTGTGTATGGTGTGTGTGTTTGTGTATGTAAAAATAGGTATAATAAATGAGGTGGGCGTGACAGGGCGAGGTAGGAACGTTATGGGAGCAAGGAAAAGATTCATTACACACACACACAAAACACACACACACACACACACACACACAGACACACACACACACACGCACACACAGACACACACACACACACACATAGACACACACACAGACACACACACACACACACACACACACACACAAGACATACACACACACACACACACACACACACACACACACACAGACATACACACACACACACACACACACACACAGACATACACATACACACACAGGGTTCCACAGTAACAGCAACAGGAAGAGAGAAAAACAAAGACATTAACTCTAAGATCACGTACAAAAATGTAGAAATAATTAAGAAGAAAATTCAACATTGATTGAATGTAAATTTTAGTAACTTCCATAACACAATATAAAACAATAAACTGAACACCACGAGCTTATCTTTTCCTGAATCTACAGATAGGAAATCACAGATACGTAATTTCTCATGCACGCGCGTGAGCACACAATTCCCTGCAACACACACACCTCGTCAGCATTAATGAGCAACATTGCCCAACGCCTTCACCAGGTAAGGGGCGTCAGGCATCAGTAACCCTCCCTCAAAGAACCCACTGAATCAAAATTTTGAAGCCTCTTATGCATTGCTTGCACCATGAACCAGGTCCGAGACCATAAATCGAGACTCATTGTTCAGGCACCTATAAAGCAGTCATATTTGTGTAAAATGTTTCTCGGTGGTGAAGCGAGATCACTGCACAAATTATGAAGCAAAGGCTGGTTCGTTAATTGGGTTTAAAGTTTATCGACTACTTAAGGGTGCATTAAGGCTGCATGTAACCTCTTCACCATCAAGAAAAATATTTTAATCCCTAAAATATTCGAATCTCTAAAATAAACTTTCAATATATATACGCTGAGAGACATGCACCTCACAGTGTATATACCTGTGAAGTGGTGCTGTTGGTCAATGTTGCGTTCGGTTAACGTTCATGGCGCTTCAAGGGTTATAAGGACGAATTAAAGTAGGGTAATACATAGTTTTTGCGTTTCACTGTTAGACCACAGTTTAGAGAAGGAAATTTAGTCAAGGTTTCGGTCCGTCTTTGACTTTTTTTTTTAAATCACCAGAAAAATACGTTCAGGACGGACCGAAACGTCGTCTAACTTACGTTCTGTAAATTGCGGTTTAATCGTAAATTGTTCCTGCCACTTTACTGAAGCTTTTATTTATCGTTTAGTAAGCTTGCTCATAAGCACAATACTGCTTCACTGTTGTACAGCGAGTTTTACGTTCATTAGTAAAAGAAAGAAACTGTACTTCCGTATCGTGGAATAATTATACACCTGTATACGTTCCTGTCCCTTATGTGGCATGGACATTATCCTCTACCTCAACCTGCAGTAGGTAACTTAGTTTTTTCTATTGCCAACATAGTGTCAGAATATTTCAGCCAAGACAGATGACGCGTCTGTCTATCAGGGAAGTCCGGTGTACATTATCACCGGCTGACTGTTGCTGTGTTGTTTACCTCTATCAGTTGATCATTCTTGGTTTACTTCCATTAAGGGATGCCGATGTTTATATCCGTAATCTGACTGAGCGAGCCTGAAGACCCAATTACCCGTGCATCAAGACCCGACTATCCGTGCTTCAAGACCCGATTACCCGAACTTCAAGACCTAAATAACCGTGTTTGTTGAAGACCTGATTACTTGAGGTTGAATGCCTCCATTAACTGCTAAAAACATGTTTATATGTCTCTGCTGATCACTCGATATCTACATACATTGAATGCTTACTTCGGCTTACTTTACAGCTAAATATCTGTGTTTACGTCCTGTGCAAGGCGCGACGTACAGCAAGTTTCCTTAATCCTGCTGCTCCTTTTCACATAGTAGTCAAAAGGTAAGCAGCTCTTTTGGGTCGCATTATAAGGGAAAAGAACCTTACAACTTCAACAGAAATAAGCCAGAAGCTTTCATGAATATATACCTATATGTCGTGCCGAATAGGCAAAACTTGCGATTTTGGCTTAAATATCAATGCTCTTCTTGCCGAATAAAGCAAGCGAAAATTTGTGTATGCAATAATTTCGCATAAGTCATTCTGAATCTAAGGAAAAAAATATATTTCATTGTGTTTGTTTATTATTAAATTACTGAACACATATCTAAAATATATTTAGATGGATTAGGCTAAATTAAACTGCGCTTCTTATAATAAGGTTAGGTAAGTTTTTTAAGGTTCTTTGGTACAAAATTATTAATTTACACAGTAATATAAATAAAAAATATATCTTCAAACGTATATGAGAAAATTTTAGAAAGGACTTAATTTTAAACGAGTTCTTGGTAATTGACCAGATTTACCTAGGTCCTCTCTACCCCTGCTCCATGAGCTTTATCATATCTCGTCTTAAAACGATGTATGGTTTCTGCCTCCACTACATCACTTGCCAGATTATTCCACTTCCTGACAACTCTATAACTGAAGAAATACTTCCTAACATCCCTGTGACTCATCTCAATCTTCAACTTCCAAGTGTGACCCCTTGTTTCTGTGTCCCATCTCTGGAACATCCTGTCTCTGTCCACCTTATCTATTCCTCGCAGTATTTTGTATGTCGTTATCATGTCTTCCCTAACCCTCCTGCCTTCCAGTGTCTCCAGGCCGATTTCCCCTAATCTTTCTTCGTAGGACATTTCCCTTAGCTTAGGAACTAGAATTGTTGCAAACCTTTGCACTTTCTCTAATTTCTTGACGTGCTTGACCAGGTGTGGCTTCCAAACTGGTGCTGCATACTCCAGTATTGGCCTAATGTACACGGTGAACAGAGTATTGAACGATTCCTTACTGAGGTATTGGAACGCTATTCTCAGATTTGCTAGGCGCCCATATGCTGCAGCAGTTATCTGATTAATGTGTGCTTCCGGAGACGTTCTCGGTATTATACTCACCCCAAGATCTTTCTCCTTGAGTGAGGTTTGCAGCCTTTGACAGCTTAGCCTATACTCTGTCTGCGGTCTTCTTTGCCCTTCCCCGATCTTCATGATTTTGCATTTGGCGGGGCTACATTCGAGGACCTAGTTGCTGGACCACGCGTCCAGCCAGTTCAGGTCTCTTTGTAGTCGTGCCTGATCCTCATCTGATTTAATTCTCCTCATTAACTTCACATCGTCTGCGAACAGGGACACTTCTGAGTCTATCCTTTCCATCATGTCATTCACATATACCAAAAATAGCACTGGTCCTAGGACTGACTCCTGTGGGACCCCGCTCGTTACAGACGCCCACTGTAACGAGCGGGGTCCATGAATCCTTCCATGAATACGTACCATGACTCGTTGTTGCCTCCCTGTCAGGTATTCTCTGATCCATTGCAGTGTCCTTCCCGTTATACTTTCCTGATCCTCTAGCTTCTGCACTAATCTCTTGTGTGGAACTGTGTCGAAGGCCCTCTTGGAGTACAGGAAAATGCAATCAACCCACCCCCTTACTTCTGTTAGCTTGTCATAAAATTCCAGTAGGTTTGTGACACAGAATTTGCCTTCCATGAATCCGTGCTGGTTGTCCTTTATAATCTTATTCCGTTCCAGGTGCTCCACCACTCTCCTGATATTCTTCTCCATGACTTTGCATAATATACACGTCAGTGACACTGGTCTATAGTTTAGTACCTCGTTTCTGTCTCCTTTCTTAAAAATGGGGACTACATCTGCCGTCTTCCATACCTCAGGTAGTTGCCCATTTTCAAGGGATGTGTTGAAAACTGTGGTTAGTGGCACACACAGCATCTCTGCCCCCTCTCTAAGGACCCACAGAGAGATGTCCGGTTCCACTGCCTTTGAGGTATCAAGGTCACTTAGCAGCTTATTCACCTCCTTCTCAGTTGTGTGCATTTCATCCTTTCTGTCTCCACTGTAAATTCCTCCTTGAATCTTGTGTTGACTTGGTAAGGAGGGAAAGGTTACAATCAGTGAGTTGGAGAGTGGTAGCCACTTTAAGTGGAAAATGGCTCACAATTCAGGAAGAAGGAAGATAAGGAAGGTTAATAGAGAAGATGTGAAGGTAGGAAATCGATTCTCTGCTTTCCAGGACGAGTGTACTACAGTGGTTAGTGAGGCTAAAGGTACCACTGATTCCCTTGCTAATGAAGGTAAGAATATTCTGATTATGGGAGACTCTCAGATAAGATAAATGGACCGTGCTTTTTTTAACAGAGATAGGAAGGTCAGACAGACAGTGTGCCTCCCAGAAGCTGGTGTTGGTGATATAGTCAGCAGGTTGAATAATATTATGTCAGGTAATGGGAACAATTCCATTATCTGTCTTAGTGCTGGTGGAAATGACATCGGGAAGGGCAAGAGACAGGAGCTGTTAGATAATTACAGGTCAGCCATAGATGTAGTCATGTCTAAGGGAGGGATCCCAATCATATGTAGCATCTGGCCCAGAAGGGGAGTGGGCAATGAATGGATGTCTAGGGCAATTGGTATAAATTGCTGGCTAGACAGGTACTGCAAGGAACTTGCAATCCCATTCATTGATAACTGGGACAAATTTTATGGCAAACGTGATATGTATGCAAGGGATGGGGTTCATCTCTCTGGGGTTGAAGTGGTTGCATTAGCCACTTCGATTGAAGGGGTCATTGATGACTTGTCTAGAACTTTAAACTGATAGATTATAGAGGTATCGGTGTTTGTGGGAAACAATCAGGCTGTGGTTCTAGGGTTGAAAACAGCAGATATTTCCAGGATACCTCAGGGATATGCTTAAAAGACATTATTCAAAATAAAGTTGCTAGTAAAGGCAAAACAATTGTTCAACAAACAAAGAGAGATCTTATGTTCATATTTGTTGGTAGTTTCTTGTGAGCTCCCGACCTTCTTTCCTCAGCCTGTTTACCTGGCATTTGACTGTTGTCTTCCTTCTGATGTGGCTCTACAGCAGTTTTGGGTCAGACTTGACTATCAAAGCTATGTTGCCTTCATACTGTCGCTGGGCCTCCCTCCTTATCTGTGCATATTCGTGTCTGGCTCTTTGACACTTGCCACTGCCTTTGCCTTCTGCACTTTTTCCATTCTCTAGTGCACCTAGTTTTTGCGTCTCTATACCTTCTGGTAAACCAAGGAATCGTTCTGGTTTTCTCATATTTTTGTTGCCCTTGGGAACAAACCTTTCCTCCGTCTCATTGCATTTTGTTGTTACGTAGTCCATCATCTCGTTTAATGACTTTCCTACCAATTCTCTTTCCCACTGAACCTCCTACAGGAAGTTCCTAATACCTGTGTAATACCCCCTTTTGTAGTTTGGCTTCTCCCATTCTACTCCTGTTACCCTCTCCAATTGTAACTCTACTATGTATTCAAAGCTCAGAACCACATGATCACTAGCCCCAAGGGGCCTTTATATATGATGTCCTCAATGTCCGAGGCACTCGGGGTGAACACGAGGTCCAGTCTTGCTGGTTCATCCTCCCCTCTCTCTCTCTGGTAGTTCCCTTAACATGTTGATGCATGAGGTTTTCCAGTACTACATCCATCATCTTGGCTTTCCATGTTTCGGGACCCCTTATGTGGCTTCAGGTTTTCCCAATCAATCTCCCTCTGATTGAAATCGACCATAACCAGTAACTTTGCTCTATTCGTGTGAGCTCTTCTCGTCACCTCAGCTAGTGTGTCCACCATTGCTCTGTTGCTCTCTTTATATTCCTCTCTTGGCCTCCTGCAGTTTTGTGACGGGTTATACATCACTGCAATGACTACCTTATGTCCCCCAGACTGATTTGTACCTATGTAATCTCTTTCTTCAATCTCGTCCATTCTTTCTATTTCCTCAAATCCCCATCGGTTTTTAATGAGCAGTGCAACCCTTCCTTCCCTTCTGCTCCTTCTATCTTTGCTCAGGATCTGATATCCGGGTGGGAAGATTGCGTCTGTTATCACCCCAGAGAGTTTCGTTTCTGTGACTGCTATGATGTCTGGGGACGTCTCCTTGATTCTTTCATGCCACTCTTCACATTTATTCGTTATACCATCCGCGTTCGTATAACAAACTTTCAACTTCTTTTCTAAAACTGTGATCCGGGGAGAATGGTGGGGCTGGGGGAGCGGGAGCACTGGCGAAGACCTATGGGGGATTGCTGTGGGGGTGGGATTTGTGATGAGGGGGTGGGGCAGAGGGTACAGTGTGGGGTTTTGGTTTAGATTGTTCGGTTGCATTGGGGTTGCCGTGGTTGGATTCCTTCTGTGGTAGGTTCTGGAGGAGATTGTTTGCTCTTCCACCTGGGTCTGGGTTCTGTTCATCTCCGTCATTGCCTCTCGTTCCTCCTTGCGTCTTTGTACCCTCTCTTTCAGCATCCTCCTTTCTTTCCTGTGATCTGTCTCGTGTGTATGTGTTTTGTGTGTGTGTGTGTGTGTGTGTGTGTGTGTGTGTGTGTGTGTGTGTGTGTGTGTGTGTGTGTGTGTGTGTGTGTGTGTGTGTGTGTGTATGTATGTACATATACAACATTAAGGCAGATAACATCATTTTAAGAATGATTTATCACAAGAAACAATGTGGAATATTTGCTTAACATTTCCTACCGGTATCTTACCAATTAGCCTTACCTTCAGTGCCATCAGAGGGAGTCATTATCATTAATCTTGAAGATCTTATCAGCTATCTAGCAATGTGTACTCACCGATTTGTACACACCGATTTGTCTTTGCAGGGGTTGAGTCTCTGCTCCTAACACTGCCTCGTAAGTTACGTCGACCAGCATTAATGGTTTCTGTTCTCTAGGGCCTTATTATATATTCACTGGAGATTATGTATGGAATGTGTCTCCACTACTTCCTCATCTAACTTGTTCATAGTTTACTACCTTGTACCCGAAAAAGTACTTCCTGACATCCTCTTTGGCTCACCTGAATATTTCACTTCCACCTCCACTCTTTTATTTTATCTGCTTGTTAATTACTTTTAGTATCTCACATATCGTTATCGTGTCTCCGTTATCTTCTTTCCTTGCATCTTCTTAGTTTTTTGCTCGTAGTTATGTCTCAGCGTTTTTCTTTCATCAGCCTCTTTTCCATCCCATTCTCACTTTTCTACCTCATTGCTTGAACGCTTTTATTGTTTTCTTCAAATACTTTTTTTTCTTTATTTTAAGCTCAGTTATTGTTCAATTAGGTAACATTAGGTTAGGTTGGATAATGTTACGTTACGTAAACCTACATATAAAACCACCTAAATGTAAGTGTTCCTCTTAAATAGAATCCAAATAGTAGTGGTAAACGGGCGAAATCAGAGGCTGCTACAGTGAAAAGTTCTACTCCAAAAGGCATGGTGCTCGCGCCACTTCTCTTCCTCATTCTCATTTCTGACATAGACGGGAACATCAGCCATAGCACTGTATCATCCCTTGTAGACGATACTAGAATCTGTATGACAGTGGCATCTGTAGAAGACACAGCGAGCCTTCAAGCAAATATTGGTCAGATAGTAAATAAATACCGTGAGGTGTATGTCTCTCAGGGAATATATACTGAGAGTTAATTTTAATCACTATAATAAGGATTTAAAGGGGCTAGTAATCCCTTCTATGTGCATTACTAAATTTAAAAAGAGAAACTTTCGTTTTTCTTTGTAGGTCACCTGCCTTGCTGGGATACGGCTGGTTTGTTGAGAAAATAGAGATTCAAGTATTCTTGAGTGGTGGCGAACACATTACATGCAGCTTGAAGGGCAATCGTATGGTCGATGGCCTTTGGCAACGAAGTGGCCGAGGAAAAACTAGGATACATTGAATTCTGAACGTATATCCCTCTTCGTCTGAGAATGGAACGCCGTCATTGGTGATGTTTGTACAGTAGGGGCTAGAGTATTTTTGATGGTCATACTGTAGAGGTGAGAGTCAGTGTTGCTGGTGAGAATACCGTAGAGAGGTTAAAGGACATAACAGTCACGTGTGTCGCATAAAGACTAACTTTCAGCGTCACCACCTACCTTGATGGATGCCTCTCCTAAGGCAGAGTGAGGTCTCCACTAAATTTCACTCAAGCAAGAGTTCATCTTCACTCACATCGACCTGTTGTTCATCACCGTCAGCAAACATTTATCAGCAGGGAGTTCGAACCTCTAAATATTCGGAATGATGCTCTCCACATACATAAAAAAATAGCTGGAATTTGTTTATAGTTCCTAATCACTTTGTGAACAGTGATTGCCGTGGACGAACGCTTGTGACAATAAAGGCGTGCCAGTGAAACTCATAGGGGCGTCGCTGTAAACAAAAAAAAAAAAAAAAAAAATCACAATCTGGGCGACTCCCTCATAAGGTCCAAAAGTTTCCATTTACCAATTTTGGGCGGCGCGGCGTTACGGAAAAGATCCCCCACCCAAGTTATTTTTTAAGGCATATCATTTTTACTGTCGCCTTAGATGGTTCTTGATTTAATACATGCACTGGACAGGTATGGACATAAGGATTAAAATGGCATCATAAATAGAGTTTAGTCTAAAATTGTCTGGGTGAATATGGAGATAATATCAGCTGACCTTGTTAGAGAGAACCTTGACAAGCCTGTGGATTCTTTTCTATGGAGGACTTTTTTGAAATGGTACACACACACACACACACACACACACACACACACACACACACACACACACACACACACCACAAATGTCTCTTATAGTAACTAATTACCTAACTAACATTTCTTCAAGTAAGACATCTGGCAACAACAAAATATAGAGATAAAAGACAGACTTATTACAGTGGATGAGAGCTTTCCTTAAAAAAAAAATGTGAGCAATGATTCGGGGTGCAATGTCCTCATGGGGAACTGTCACGCGCGGGGTGCCACAAGGATGGGTGCTTGCTTCAGTGTTTCTGATCTATATAACTGACCTGAACATGTTTGCAGATGACGTAAAAATCTTCTGCAAGTAATTCCTATTACAATAATTAATTTAGCTTACACTAATTCAAATTTAAAAAAAAAAATAGGAAAGCCATAACGTGGAAATAGAACTGTAAACTATTAGAATTGATAGGCTAGAAGCTTGACTGAAGTAAATCCTCCAGGTAGCTTAAAAAAAAAAGGCCAGGATGTGAGTGTAAATTAGATACGTGAGTATTGCCTGGATATTTACATATTACAATACGTATATGCTTAGGATATTTACATAGTTGTCGGTGTTTGAAACCATCTTACGCCCAAGAGTAGGAATCGTTTGGTGTGAGATAGATATGTCTGGCATGAGCCTGTTTATCACATTGAAATGAAGAGCACAACCCTAGCAGGTTAATCAGCACAAGGTGTGGTGGAGGTTCGATCCTCCGTCCAAGCATCATTGGGATGGACCGACACTGTGTTACTTAAACTTTTTATTTGCTATATGATCATTTTTGCAGTCACCATAAGGAGAATGTGCCAACTTTGAAGGTTTGAATATGATCAGAAGAAGCATTCTCAAGCTATCTCACTGAAACCAAAATTGGAAATGATTTGTATAAAACTGACACGAAGGCACCTGCACATTCGAGTCCCTGAATGAACCTTTCCCTACCTACAATACACCAGCTTTGAAAGCTTGAAGCCGAACGGAGAGAGCGTTGGGAAGTTATAAACGAAAACCCTGTGGAAGAAAAAGCGTAATAATTCAGGCAACTAATTAAGGGTATAACTTGGGGATACCTGAAAGGCATCCCTTGAGGGATATCTGAATGGTATCCCTTGGGGATACCTGAAAGGTATCCTTGGGGATACCTGAAAGGTATCTCTTAAGGAATACCTGAGAGACATCCAGCCAGTCATTGTACATGAATAATAATTTTTTTGTTAAACCCTAAACGTTTTGTGTAAACTCGTGAATAACGAAAGAGTTTACGAGGATAACGATCCATTATTCCTAATCGCCTCAACATTTAAAAAGCGAACAATGAGCATACAAAAAACATCTATTTACTGTAATCATCACAACCGTTTGCGAGAATGACTAAATAATTTACATAATCGTAGAAGGAGATCCTGGAGATACACTGTTGGAGGTGGTGGGGGTAGTTGCCCCCCTTCTGCTGTGACCACATGTCGACCAGTTCTAATACAGCAAAGGACCAGTTCTACCATAACAGAAGACCACTTCTACCACAGCAGAGAACCAGTTCTACCACAGCAGAGAACCAGTTCTACCACAGCAGAGGACCACTTCTACCACAGCAGAGGACCACTTCTACCTCAGCAGAGGACCAGTTCTACCTCAGCAGAGGGTCAGTTCTACCTCAGCAGAGGGCCAGTTCTACCTCAGCAGAGGGCCAGTTCTACCATATTAGAAGACTATTTCTACCACAGCAGAGGACCAGTTCTACCATAGCAGAGGACCAGTTCTACCATAGTAGAGAACCATTTCTACCACAGCAGAAGACCAGTTTTACGACAGCAGAGGACCAGTTCTACCACAGCAGAGAACCAGTTCTGCCACAGCAGAGGACCAGTTCTACCACAGCAGAGAACCAGTTCTACCACAGCAGAGGACCAGTTCTACTACAGCAGAGGACCAGTTCTACCATAACAGAGGACCAGCTCTACCACAGCAGAGGACCAGTTCTACCACAGCAGAGGACCAGTTCTACCACAGCAGAGGACCAGTTCTACACAGCAGAGAACCAGTTCCTACCACAGAGAGGCCACGGAGAAGGGACGTTCTCCAAGAGAGAACCAGTTCAACCACAGCAGGCCGTTCACAATCAGGAGGTTTTCACAGAGAGGACCGTTTATACGCAGAGGACCAGTTTTCCTAACGGACAGTCTACAGCAGAGGACGTCACACAGCAGGAAACAGTTTACACAGGAGCCATTCTCAGAGACATTCTTACCACACGCCATTCACTCAGCAGAGAGCAGATGAGAAAAGCTCTACCACAAGAGGATCAGTTTCTACACGAGAGAACCAGTTACCACAGCAGAGGACAGTACACAGAGAGAACAGAGTTACCACAGCAGAGGAAGAAGGGTTCTATCAGCAGGGAACCAGTCTTACATACGAGACCAGCTCTACCACAGCAGAGGACCAGTTCTACCACAGCAGAGAACCAGTTCTACCACAGCAGAGGACCAGTTCTACTACAGCAGAGGACCAGTTCTACCATAACAGAGGACCAGCTCTACCCCAGCAGAGGACCAGTTCTACCACAGCAGAGGACCAGTTCTAACACAGCAGAGGATCAGTTCTAACACTGCAGAGGACCAGTCCCTACCACAGGAGAGGGCCGGAGACAGGGATCGTACCCCTCCATAGAGGAGAACCAGAACCGGCCAGCGTCACAATTATGGGAGGTGTGGTAACGTTTGTCAGAAAACAGAACAAGTGTTTCCTGACGCGTGTCTTAGTCATGATGACCCGCGGCTGGAGCTTTAAGGGAGCCTCGGTATCTTGAAATGCCAATTCACTCCGCTGGAGCGGAGAAAAGCTCTCTCAGAAACTTGTTATGTACTGGTGAAGGAGAGAGAGAGAGAGAGAGAGAGAGAGAGAGAGAGAGAGAGAGAGAGAGAGAGAGAGAGTGTATGTCCCGTGAAGCCACGAGTCTTTACTCGAGGCTGTAAAGCTAACTTGCGCAAACCTGACTGCGAGAGTCGGGTTCCACTTCTGCGATTAGCGGACGGAGGATCGAGCCTCCACCACTCCCGAATGAACAACAAGGATTCAGTGCCTTACATAAATATGCTAATAATGAAGACAGCGTGAACTCACCTCCTCCCAAAAGGATGACGACGACTTGAGGATTTGATTGATGAGGATCTCGATCCTTTACACTGTGTGGCGGTCTTACACACTGTGTGGTGGCCGTATACACTGTGTGGTGGTCGTACACACTGTGTGGTGGTCGTACACACTGTGTGGTGGTCGTATACATTGTGTGGTGGTCGTACACACTGTGTGGTGGTCGTACACACAGTGTGATGGTCGTACAAACTGTTTGGTGGTCATTCACACTGTGTGGTGGTCGTATACACTTTGTGGTGGTCGTACACACTGTGTGGTGGTCGTACACACTGTGTGATGGTCGTACACACTGTGTGGTGGTCGTTCACACTGTGTGATGTTCTTTAAGCAGTGGCTGAAAATAGAAAACTTATACACAAATAACCTGCACATAGAAGAGAAGAGCTTACGACGACGTTTCGGTCCGACTTGGACCATTTACTAAGTCACACTAACGAGAAGTGGAGCAGGACGGCTGTATATAGGCAAGAAGAGGTAGTGGTGGTAGTAGTAGTAGTAGTAGTGGTGGTAGTAGTAGTAGTAGTGGTAGTGGTAGTAGTGGGGAATTAAGGAGGAGGAGCCAGTCAAATACAAAGAAGGGGAGCACTGCAAGGGAGCTAGGTGCCCACAGACGGAGAGCAAGTGCACAGAGGTGGGGGAAAGGGGAAGTGATGAAAAAATAATGAAGAAACAGAAACACGAGACAGAAGAAAGAAAGACAAAAAAGGAAAGAGGAAAGAGGAAAGAGGAAAGGGGAAAGGGAAAAGAAGAAAAAATAAGGAATCAGGTTAAGTCACGGGTGTTCTGAAGTTTGTTATTCATAGAAAACTTGCTTTATATAGCCAAATTCAACGTTTCAGAGCAATCTGAATGTTTTCTGACATATATGTTATTTAGCCACAATCTTCATGTAAATACCAGAAAGAATGTATTACACAGAATCGATGAATTATCATCAAGTATTCAAGTTTCTGAGACAGTTATAGTACCTATAACTGTCTCAGAAACTGGGAGGGTGAAATGTATGGTGGATGGAATAGATGGAGGGAGGAGAGAAGGAAGGGAAGGAGGAAGTAAAAGAGAGGAAAGAGGAACTGAAGGAATGGGATGAGAAAATTAAGGGGGGGAGGGGAGGGAGTTAGGTGAAGAAAAGATTTAGGTTGTAGAAGCAGTTTTAGTGTAAGACAACGTTTTGCTCTACAAAGAGCTAAACGTCCTAATATAAGGTTCGTTTGCAACGTTTGTTTTTATCACTGTTGTCGGCTGTACGTCATTTGGATCCATAGGAGTAAGGAAACGAGGAAGTAAGAAGGAGGAGTAAGGAGAAGAGAGAATAAGGAGACGAGGGGGGTATCGAGAAGAGGGATTAAAGTGAAGGAATAAGAAGAGGGAGTAAGGGAGGTTGAGAGGTGTAGCCTCTTACTGAAAGGTAATTTTAATTTTGTTTGTGAGCGTGTAGAGGGCGTGCTGGAAGAAACCAGTGACTTATTGACCGTGATTAGCGGTTCATCAAAGAGGCAAGATAATGCAATAGTTAACAAGTCTGGGCTGCAACGCGGGTGTGAGGATGAGAGCCTTTGTTACGTGTTAGGACTGTGTTAGTGTCCCAGGTCTTTGCTACACTGAGGTGCATGGCTGAGTTGAGGTAACGACTGAGTTGGTATCCAAGTCTTCCTCGCAGTGTGTAAGTATATAGGTCTGACTTAGTGCCTCGGGACTTACTGTGTAGTTTCTTGGTTAGTGCTTCAGGACTGTGTTTAGGTCTGAGATCAGACCATCGCCAAGCGAGGCTTTAGAGAGAACTCTGGGTTATCGTTATAGACAGGACTGGGACATTATTTTTAAGAGGTATTGATGTGAGGTTAATGTTGTAGGAGTTAGTGTCAGAGGTTTTGTTTTGGGAGATTTGAACGAGAATAGTATCTCATACAGATCTTCATTTTTTTTTTTTGAAGAGAGGGAGACAAACGAGTGTTGCTTTATCTGCATAATGCTACATTTTGCTTCTCAGTAATCTAAATTATATAAGGTCACATAAATGATTAACTGGAATAATATCTACTGTCTAGTAGACATTAATACGAGTCTCATCGAGGACTACACATCAGAAATTTCAGGTGGATATAAGATTTAGGTGTAGATCAAAAAAATGTCTTAGGAGTAGAAAAAATGAATAATTCGAAATACTTTTACATGGTTAGCAACACCCATGTAGTGTTGTGAGTGTAACAACACCCATGTAGTGTTGTGAATGTAGCAACACCCATGTAGTGTGAGTGTAGCAACACCCATGTAGTGTTGTGAGTGTAGCAACACCCATGTAGTGTTGTGAGTGTAACAACACCCATGTAGTGTTGTGAGTGTAACAACACCCATGTAGTGTTGTGAGTGTAGCAACACCCATGTAGTGTTGTGAGTGTAACAACACCCATGCAGTGTTGTGAGTGTAGCAACATCCATGCAGTGGTGTGAGTGTAGCAACATCCATGCAGTGGTGTGAGTGTAGCAACACCCATGTAGTGTTGTGAATGTAGCAACACCCTGTAGTTTGTGAGTGTAGCACACCCAAGTAGTTTGTGAGTGTAGCAACACCCATGCAGTTTTTAGAGTGTAACAACACCCATGCAGTAGTGTGTTTAGCAACATTCATGCAGCATGTAGTGTTGTGGTGTAACAACATAGAATGAATGTAGCAACACCCAATGTATTTGAGAATCCCATGAGTATGAAAGACACATGAGTTGTGAAAGTAAGAATGTAGTGTGTGAGGTGAAAAACATGTAGGTTGTGGAGTAAGAAAACCCTTATGATGAGGTAAAACAAGTAGTAGTGTGAAGTCAACACCAGATGGCGAGGAACGAATGTGGTGCCTTGTAATGTAAAAACAATAATTTGAGAGGGAATCACCAGATTGTGATTAGCACACTGTTAATCAGTGCTCAGCTGACACCAGGTAGTGATTGATCATGTTAAACAGCCCATGTTGCTCTGAGTGTGAAACCATGTTTTAAGCAATGTACAGCACCAGTGTGTTGATCATGTTAAACGACATGTGTCATGTTGTTAGTGTGTGATGATCATGTTAACAGCAGTGTCTGTGTGTCACACCAGTGTGTGTGATTGTATGTAAACAGTCCATGTGCTCTAGGTTGTGATTGAGCAGTTAAGATGTTGTAGTTGCAACACCCATGTAGTGATTGATAGTGTTAAAAACCCATGCTAGGTTGGTCAGGTGTGATACACATGTAAGAGTGTGAGTGTAGCACACAGAGTGTTGTGATGTAAATCACTGTAGTGTTGTGAGCTGTAGCATCACCATGTGTTGTTGTGATTGATAACAAACCATGTAGTGTTGATGGTTAGCAATCCATGTATGTTGTGAGTGACAACACCATGTAGTGTTGTGATGTACACACCATCAGATGTGAGTTAGAACATCCATCGTTGTGAAGTAACCTGCAGATTGAGTGTAGTACATCCACCAGATTGTGAGATTATCCATCCATGGAAGTAGGACGTGAGTGTGCATCACCATGCATACGTGAGTGTGCAACACCCATGCTGGTGTGAGTGTAGCAACACCCATGCAGTGGTGTGAGTGTAGCAACATCCATGCAGTGGTGTGAGTGTAGCAACACCCATGCAGTTTTCTACAAGAGTGTAACAACACCCATGCAGTGTTGAGAGTGTAGAAAGACCCATGCAGTGTGAGTGTAGAAACACCCATGCAGTATTATGAGTTTAGCAACACTCATGCAGTATTGTGAGTGTTGTGTGACCATACATTGACATGAAATACACAACACACAATTATCTGAGATCGAGAAAAAGACAGAGAGATGGATGATGATGATGATGAGGAGGATGAGGATGAAAGGGAGGGTGGGAAGAAGAAAACATTATGACTGAGGCTAATGATATAAGAGGACAGGTGAAGTCAGACGAGCAAGCGAGACGAATGTGGTGCCTTTAAATTACATCAATAATTTTAGCAGAGGCGAAGTTCAAGATGTGATTGATCATGTTAAATCAGTGCTCAGGCTGCTGCAGGTGTGATTGATCATGTTAAAGCAGTGCTCATGTTGCTCTAGGTGTGATTGATCATATTAAAGCAGTGCTCATGTTGCTCTAGGTGTGATTGATCATGTTAAAGCAGTGCTCAGTTTGGTCCAGGTGTGATTACACATGTTAAAGAAGTGCTGAGGCTGCTGCAGGTGTGGATAATCACGTTATGACTGGGGCTAAGGTTAGTTTACAGATGTGATGACACAGGAAGAGTGTGGTACCTATCATCTTTACAGAGGGAATGATTATCTATCTTGAATAGTGCTAGACTGAGGTGTGATGACATCATGCCCCATGTGTCTAGGTGATTATCATTTGAAGATAGACTGTAGGTGTGATACCATCACGTGTGAACGATTATTCATCTGTTGAGAAGTAAAGACTAGGAGGTGTGATTACATTAAAGCCAGTGTGCATTTCTCATTTGGGTTGATAGTAAACTGAGGTGGTCCATTCACCCAGTGTGCGATTGATTCATTTAAAAACAGGTGTGTCATTCGCCCAGTGTGAGCGATTATCACATCTTGAAGAAGGCTGAGGTGTGATTACATCACCCAGTTGAACGATTCTCATGTTGAGTAGTGATGATACGAATAATCAAGGTGATGTTATCTCATCGTTGAGTAAGACTGAGTGTGTACCATCATCCCAGTGTGAACGATTATCTCATCTTGGAAGTAAGACTGAGGTGTGATACCATCACCCCAGTGTGAACGATTATCTCATCTTGGAAGTAAGACTGAGGTGTGATACCATCATCCGAATGTGAACGATTATCTCATCTCGGAAGACTGAGTGTGATACCATCACCCCAGTGTGAATGATTGTCTCATCTTGGAAGTAAGACTGAGGTGTGATACCATCACCCCAGTGTGAGCGATTATCTCATCTCGGAAGTAAGACTGAGTGTGATACCATCACCCCAGTGTGAACGATTATCTCATCTTGGAAGTAAGACTGAGGTGTGATACCATCTTCCCAGGATGAACGATAAACTCATCTCTCTAGCGCGAGTGATGCTGATGTAATCCCCCCAAGTAAGAATGATAATCTCATCCCACTAGTAAGAATGATGATGATACGATCTCTCCAGTGTGAAGGATCATCTCGCCTCACTTCGCTGGTGTAAATACCAAGTGCTGGTTCTTCCTCTTGCTTCATTAACCGGGAGTCCCCGACCCTGGCCTCGCCCGCCTGCCTTATACAGCCGGCTTCGTTAATATACGATGTATCTCCTTAATGTAATGATCCTTCGTAGCACGTCCGAAATACGGCGCTGATTAGAGCTTTAATTCAATTCCTAGGCCAGGGACAGATGCACCTCGGAGCACAGGACTCGTGTGTGTGTTTGCACGAAACAGTTTTTATTGTGATTTGGTTTCACGCTTGTCAGTAGAATATTATTTTTACATTTATAATCCCCTTGAAGTTGGGGGGAGGGTTGCCTTGATGGTGCTGAAGGACTCTTGATCCAAGGAATGGGAGCTGCAATTCTCTTCGATTAAACCTGGTTACATCCCCTTCCCAGGCGCTGTTTCACCCCATGAATATTTTATTATACGTTTAATAATAATAATAATAATAATAATACTATATTAATAATAATAACAACAATGACAAAAACATATAATATATATATATATATATATATATAATATATATATATATATATATATATATATATATATATATATATATATAATATATATATATATATCTATTATATATTATATAATTTTAGTTTTGCATGAATTATTGTAAACTGAAGCTAATAATCACTTATAATTTTAGGTATTACTGAGTAACATTTTGCTCTGCTCTTTCTGGTGTAAGAAAATCACTGAGATCTGAAAGAGTTTAAGATAAACTTAACGTCTCGCTGTGGCTGAGTTCCAGTAACCACGGCATTTGTCTGACCGTTGCTCTGGTGTGATTTTAAGTCGCCTTGTACACTTAACATGTCTACTGCATTGCGAGGGAAGCAAAAGTTAAATTTTGAGTAAACAACTCACAATTTAACTTTTGCTTCGCTCTCAGACAGCGACTGTATTTCGTCTTGTCGTTTGAGTGTATTTGGGAACACTATTGGTCTCGTAACTGATCCTTGAGGGATCCCACTCGTCACGCCTGGCCATCCTGTTGCGTCCGGTAACAAATCTCTGGCCAGTAACATGGAACGAATCATCAATACAATTTGTGGAATGTGAATAATCAAAAGTGACTAGTTTCACTTGCTTTGGGAATATGACTTCAGTAATATAACAGTGAATTAGTCAGTATGATAGTAGTGTCACTGTGGTAATTAATAATATAATTAACTTCCTAATGATGTAAGAAACTGTTTACGTTTATAATAACTTAAAACCAAATCATTTTGGTATTGTGTAAATATAATAAGGAAACAGTCGCTAGTGTGGTACAGTGTACATAACTTGACAATCCAGCTTTACTTCCCTTTCATCCCCTTCCTTACCACCATTCAGGATACCTTTTCTAAAGTTAAAATATGTCCATCTGTGAGCTCATAAGAGTAGCTTCTTCCTCACGTTTGAAGACCTTAAACTGCAGTCTCATCTGTTGAGCGACTAAGATTGACTTCTTTACATGAATTAGTGATATCATCAATATACATAAAAAAAACACTGACTCTAGTATTGATCTCCCTGGGACTCCAAAATTAATAGTTTTGACGGCAGATAAGACGCTCTTGACAAGGACAAATTGTTTCAAGTTTCTCTGATAGGTAGTGAACCTGTTCAGAGATCTCCCCGGAGAATACCAGAGTGCTCAAGTTTTCTCAGAAGAATGTTATGATTTACGGCTACAAACGTCACAAAGATATCATGATAACTAACAAGAACTTATTAACAGTCTTGTGGAATATATATCTGTCTGATATATGTATCTCTCTAGGTGTACATAAATTTTCTTATTTTTTTATATATACCTTTTTTGACAATATAGATCACACATGTCATAAAACAATTTTTTTTTTCTGAATCTGACCTCTCTGTCTCTCTCTCTCTCTCTCTCTCTCTCTCTCCAACAGCAGTTTTATGTAATTAGTTAATAATTTCTTGTAAAGTTTACTAATACCACCGAGGAGACATAAGTGTTTTTTTTTCAATATTTATTCCAACTTCTATGAAAGTATTTATTTCAATGAAGAGTCACACAATGCTTGGTAGATGGGAGATAATCACATTTTATCTTAAAAAAAAAATGAAACGTATTTCCAGTTCATTGGATCCAGAGCTATTCGGCAGCATCAAGGCCCCCCTCCCCGTCCCTCCTTCTATGTCTTCTTTCCTTGAAGAGAGGTTTATACAGAGGTGTTACGTCGACAGCTGCTGTCTATAGGAACCTTTGTGATGCATCGTCGCATCCTTGATATGTATCTCTCAAATAGCTCATGATTCATTGTCACATCATGGATACATATCGTTTAGAGTCTTAGGGTTTGTTTGACATCATTCGAGGGCTAGAAGGAAAAAACTAGATGTGTTTCGTCCAATGCGCGAGATCCGAGAAAGGCATCCCTGTATCCTGCAAGCCTAATCCTCTCACCTCACTAGTCTGAGAAAGGTCTCCGTGTATCCTGCAAGCCTAGTCCTCTTTTTCTTTTTTTTATAAAAAAAAGTAAAAAGAGGACTAGGCTTGCAGCTCAACTCACTAATCTGAGACAGGCATCCCTGTATCTTGCAAGCCTTGTCCTCTCAACTCACTAATCTGAGAAAGGTATTCCTGAAGCCTGCAAGCCTAATCCTCTCAACCTACTAATCCCAGAAAAGCATTCCCGTACTCTTTCAACTCATTTATCAGAGTAAGATATCCCCCTCTGCCTCAATGCATGCAACAGGAACAGTAAAGACTGATATAATTTTATAATGCAGTTAAATATCTCAACTGAAGCTAATCAGGAGAGTGCATTCACAAGTTATCACATGGAAACCAATGTCCCAACTTCATTGAGTTTATTCTTTACTTCCCTCCTTCCCCACACCAGTATCACTTCTGTCTCTCATTCCCTATGTCTTGTTATCAAATTCGTCCAGATTCGTTTCTCATTTTTTTCTTAAATAATAAACATTAATTACTCGTATTTTATTCAATATTCTCTTGGTTACGATTTTTGTATAATATCAGGAAGCGTAGGAAGGGGAGGAGGAAAAGACGTAGGAGGGGGAAGAAATACAGAAGAAAGAAAAGGAAGAGGAAGAAGTGCAAGAGGAATAAGAGAAGAAACAACACCTTCTAGCCCCTTATCAAGGCACCCCTTGAATCCAGCGGTAAATATATGTGCTTAGTGGAGTCCTCGCCACCTGACGTCA
>NC_069422.1:26675033-26752533 GCF_026875155.1 Cherax quadricarinatus
TGGAGCCCCTTCTGTCCCCTCTGTGAACACTTCTTTGAATCTCTTGTTGAGTTCCTCACATACTTCACTGTCATTTCTTGTTGTCTCTCCTCCTTCCTTCCTTAGCCTGTTACCTGGTCCTTGATGGTTGTTTTCTTCCTGATGTGGCTGTATAACAGCTTTGGGTCAGTTTTTGGCTTTCGTTTGCTATGTCGTTTTCATATTGACGTTGGGCCCCCCTTTCTTATCTGTGCATATTCGTTTCTGGCTCTATGAATGCTTTTCCTTATTCTCCTGGGTCCTTTGCCTTCTATATTTTTTCCCATTCCCTGCCACTTGGGTTTTTTGGGCCTCCTTGCATCTTTGGGTGAACCATGGGGTCATTCTGGCTTTTCATTATTCCTGTTATCCTTGGGTACAAACCTCTCTTCAGCCTCCTTGCACATTGTTGTTTACATATTCCATCATCTCATTAACTGGCGTCCCTGCCAGTTCTCTGTCCCCCTGAACCTCATTCAGGAAGTTCCTCTTCCTGTGTAGTCCCCTTTCCTGTAGTTTGGTTTCATTTGTCCTGGCCTTCCTGCTTCCCCCTCCACTTGTAGCTCTACTGTGTATTCGAAGCTCAAAACCCCATGATCGCTGGCCCCAAGGGGTCCCTTTTATATGTGATGTCCTCAATATCTGCACTACTCAAGGTGAATACTAAGTCCAGTCTGCTGGTTCATCCCCTCCTCTCTTCTTGTAGTTCCCTTACGTGTTGGTACATGAAGTTTTCCATACCACCTCCATCATCTTTGCCCTCCATGTATCTTGGCCCCATGTGGCTCCAAGTTCTCCCATTCGATTCCTTGTGGTTAAAGTCGCCCCTGATTTAGGAGCTTTGCCTGCATGCATGAGCTCTTTGGCCACTGCAGCCAGTGTTTTCAACCATCGCTCTATTGCTCTCGTCATACTCTTTCCTTGGCCTCCTGTTGTTCGTGGTGGGTTATACATCACTGCAATTATCACCTTGGGACCTCCAGAGTGAAGCGTTCCCGCTATGCAATCACTTTCTTCTCCGCTGTCTCCTCTCTCCAGCTCATCAAAATTCATCTGTGTTTGATCAGCAATGCCACTCCTCCACCCCCTCTGTTCCTTCTGTCTTTCTCAGGATCTGGTATCCCGCTGGGAAAAATGGGATCTGTTATCATTACTGTAAGCTTGGTTTTCTGTGATCGCCTATGATGTTGGTGATGCCTCTTTGACTCTTTATGTCACTCCTCCCACTTGTTTGTTATTCCATCGCGTTTTTGTACCATACCTTCAGTTTCCTTTCCAACTCTTTTGGTTTGGGGGGCCTTTTGGGGGTGGGGGACCTGGTAGCATACTGTGGGATTCTATGGTTGGGGGTTGGGTGGAAGCTGTGGGGTATGGATTGTATTGTGTGTTGGGGATGATGTGATAGGTTGTGGAGTTCTGAGGATAGTTGTGTGTATGCTTGCCCTTGTGCTCTGTTTGCTCTGATGACCTCTGCTGGTTCCATCCTTGTCTCCTTTCCTAGCTGCCTTTCCTAGCTCCTTTCGCTTTTTGTCCTCTCCCTCAGCTGTGTCTCTCTGTTTGTGTTTGTCTCTGTCTAGGAACACCTTCTTGTACTCTTTCGAGCTTTTCAACCGTGGTTTCTCTTGGAGGATCCTGTTTCCGCACTGTTTTGTCCTGAGAATCAGCTTGATCGGTCGGTTTCTTCCCTTCAAGTACCTCCCTATTCTCTGAAAATTTACAATTCGTCCATGTCTTCTCCCCCTATTTCCATGATGATTTTCTCAATCTCCTTTTTTTCTTCCCGCCGTCTTTCAGTGCGTGTCCTTTCCTCTTCTCCCCAAGCCATGGATAAACACTGATTTTGCCCTTTCCTCTTCCCATTGCCTCTCCCCCTGTGACTCTGGTTCCTATTGTATGTGGTCATTTCTCCCTGATTTTTCCAGTGGCTCTTGGTAGCATGGTTGTGCCTCAGCATTCGACCTATCTCCCTCTCCATCTGCACCCATTTTGCTCTTCCCTTCCACTCCCTGGCCCTTCTTTGCAGGCTGATAGACCCTTTGCATAATTCATATTCCTTCCTTCCTGTTCAGCCTCTCAGCTTTGTATGGTTTTTGTTTTCTGGTCACTACCCCTGAGACTTGCTTCAACCTGTTTACCTCAAATTCTAGGACCTTTACCCTGGCTACTTCAGTTTCGACTTGTGCCTCCCAATTCTTCGTCTCTTTCTCCAACCTCTTTTCCCATTTCACAGAGAGCTCTTTCTCCATGTTTTCAGAAAGCTTTCCTAATTTTCTCTCCCATTCTTGTTCTATCCTTTTCCACTGCTCCTCCACCCATTCCTCCCTACCAGTACCATTGTCATCTGATCCCTGATTCCTGCGAGTCCCAACCATTTTTTTTTTAGTGAAAGAGAGAGATAAAGAGAAAAAGAAAAAGAGGGAGATAGTGAGAGAGAGAGAGAAAGAGAGAGAAGGGGAGGGTAGAAGGAGGGGAAAAGAAGGGAAAAGGGGGGACAAAGTGAGGAGAGAGGGAAAAGGCAAGAGAGAGGGGGGGAGTGACAAGGGAAGAGAGAGAGAGAGAGAGAGAGAGAAGAGAGAGGAGAGTGAGGAAAAAAAAAAAAGAAGAGGAAGAGGAGAGAGAGAAGAGAGGAAGAAAGAAGAGAAAAGAGGAGAGAGGGAGAGAGAGGAAGAGAGAGAGAGAGGGAAGGAGAGAGAAAAGAGTGAGAGGAAGAGAGAGAGGAAGAGAGAGAGGAAGAGAGAGAGGAAGAGAGAGAGGAAGAGAGAGAGGAGAGATGAGAGAAAGAGAGAGAGAGAGAGAGAGGAGAGAGAGAGAGAGAGAGAGAGAGAGAGAGAGAGAGAGAGAGAGAGAGAGAGAGTGAGAGAGAGAGAGAGAAAGAGAAAGAGAGAGAGAGAGAGGGGAGAGAGAGAGAGAGGAGAGAGAGAAGAGAGAGAGGGGAGAAGAGAGAGAGAGAGAGAGAGAGAGAGAGAGGAGAAGGAGAGGGAGAGATGGGGGCAAGGAAGGGTTAGAGGGTCACTTCACAGGAAGGTGTGAAATCCTGTATATGTGTGTGTGTGTGTGTGTGTGTGTGTGTGTGTGTGTGTGGTGTGTGTGTATGTTGTGTGTGTGTGGTGTTGTGTGAGTGTGTGTGCATGTGTGTGGTGTGTGATTGTGTGTGTGTGTGGTGTGTGTGTTTTGTGTTGTGTGTGTGTGTGTGTGTGTGTGTGTGTGTGTGTGTGTGGGTGTGTGTGTGTGTGTGTGCTACAGCTATTCAAGTGCCTAACAGCAGAGCCTGTTCTCATCTAGTGTGTGTGCATATGTTTAGGGTAAACAGTCCTTTATTTCCCACGTATGTACTACATATTTATTGCATTGTACCCGATCTCTTGGTTCCCACTTTTCTGTCTAATGCGTTTAAAATTACGTTCAAAAATAAATACACTATGCTTCGCTATATCCCACTACCTCAAAATTCTATTAAATGCAGTAAATGCTTTTTTATTCTAATTCTGATAGCTCGAGGAGAGTGACCCCCAATTCCAGCTAGAGACAGGTACTATTAAACCCCATGCAACTAAAAACTAGGTGAATATTACTTGCAGCTGGCAGTGGAGTAACGTTGCAGGTCTGTCCTTTTCCAGAAGTTGAAGATGTTTGTGCTTCTCGGTATTTTTCCCACTAACTTCCTGTATGCACTATAGTCTCTAGCTCTTTTTTTTTCACCACTCACTGTATTTATGGACACATCTATACATATCTCTTATCTCCCTGGTCTTGAGTCGCACTTATTCTTCAAATACCCCACTGCGTTATTATGGCAACACTATTTGGGCCCTGACACAAACGTTCCCCCTTTCCCAACGGACCCCATAAACACTTAATCACATTTCCTTTGTTTTCTATTCTGTGATCACTTATATTTCCTTTTTTCGGGGTTAAGTGATTATTATGCACTCTTATGCGTGCACACGCCTATATCCCCCACTCTATTCCTTATGGCACAGTCAGAAATTACCACCAAAACACGAGCTCAAACCGCGTGGGGCTCCTCCACGAGTGTGTGTGTGTGTGTGTGTGTGTGTTTTGTGTATGTGTGGGTGTGTGTGTGTGTGTGTGTGTGGTGTGTTGTGTGTGTGTGTGTGTGTGTGTGTGTGTGTGTGTGTGTGTGTGATATGTGTGTATGGTGTGTGTTGTGTGTGTATGTGTGTGTACTTTTGTGTGTGGTTTTGTGGGGTGTGTGTGTGTGTTGTGTGTGTGTTGTGTGTGTGTGTGTGTGTGTGGTGGTTGTGTGTGTGTGTTGTGTGTGTGTGTGTATATATGTGTGTGTGTGTGTGTGTAAATGGGTGTGTGTGTGTGTGTGTGTGTGTGTATGTGTGTGTATGTGTGTGTGTGTGTGTGTATGTGTGTGTGTGTGTGTTGTGTGTGTTGTGTGTGTATGTGTGTTGTATGTGTGTGTGTGAATATATATGTGTGTGTGTGTATGTTTTACGCTTGTGTAAGAGCACATTAATGTGTGCCTGATTAATCCTACTGTTTTTCTCGAACAAGAGACGCACATGCCTCACCTACTCCGTTATCTCCCTCCCTCTCTCTTCTCTCTCTCTCTCTCCCCTCTCTTTTCTCTCTCTCTTTTCTCTGTCTCTTCTCTCTCTCTTCTCTTTCTCTCTCCCTCTCTCTTCACTTCACTTTTATCCCCAAGGAGAATTTTCCACTGCCACGATGTTTACTCCCGAAATTAATCAGAAATTTGAAAGAAATTTCCGTACTTCCAAAATTGCAGCCAGTCGTTTAGAAGGACTTAATAAGAGAAAGATTTCATGCTGACAGAGAGGAGGATAGGTAAGAGAGATGAGGAGAGGAAGAGAGAGGAGAGAGAGATGACAGTTGAGAGACATGAGAGGGGGAGACAGATGAGGAAGGGGGGGAGATAAGAGTTTTAGAGATATGAGAGGGGCAAGATTGAGAGTTGAGAGACATGATGAGGTGAGAGATATGGGGGGAAAGAGATGAGAGATGATGGTTGAAGGGAGGAGATGAGAGATGATAATGAAGGAAAGAAATGAGGAGATGTAGTGAAGGGAAAAGGATATGAGAGATGTATGAAAGGAAAGGGGGTGATGGGGAGATGTGAAGAGGGGGAGGAAACGCAGATAGCAGAGGTTTCCTGTATGTGATGTGTATCCATGTTGAGTGAGTGTTCTGCTAATTGTTTTAATATTGTTTAAAATCTGATATGTTTTATATATTGTTTAAATTTAGTGATGTTGTTTTATATTGTTTTTTAAATTAGTATGAGTGTTGTAATAGTTGTTTAAATCTAGATGGAGTTTTAATTTGATTGTGTTTAAATCTAGATGGAGTTTTAATTTTCGTTTTAAACTTAATGAGTCTTTAATCTATGTTTAAAATCTAGAAGAGTTTTATATTGTTTAAAATCTAGATGAGTTTTAATATTGTTTAAAATCTAGATGATTTGTTTTACTATTGTTCTTAAATCTCTCATCTTTAATTTTTTCTAAATCTAGTCGAGTTTTTTTAATATTGTTTTATTAATCTAGATGAGTTTTAATATGTTTTAAAATCTAAGATAGTTTTAATATTGTTTTAAAATTAGATGAGTTTTAATTATTGTTTTAAATTAGCGTTTTACTTTTGTTTTATCTGATTGTGTGATGCAAGAACAACGAGTGATGTCACAGGTCAGAGATTCCTAAAAGATTACATGTGTGTTGTCTTACTAGTTCTCCAAGTGAAACTGCAAGAAGGAATATCCTGATATCTAAGTAAACTGCAAGAAGGAATATCCTAGCATACCTAAGTATAATGCAAGAAGGAATATCTGCAATACTAAAGTAAACTGCAAGAAGGGAAATATACTGATACTAAGTAAAGCAAGAAGGGAATATCCTGATACCTAAGTAAACTGCAAGAAGGAATATACTGCATACCTAAGTAAACGCAAGATGAGGAATATACTGCATATCTAAGTAAACTGCAAGATGAGAATATACTGCATATCTAAGTAAACTGCAAGAAGGAATATCCTGCTACCTAAGTAAACTGCAAGAAGGAATATCTGCATACCTAAGTAAACTGCAAGAAGGAATATACTGCATATCTAAGTAAACTGCAAGAAGGAATATACTGCATATCTAAGTAAACTGCAAGAAGGAATATACTGCATACCTAAGTAAACTTCAAGAAGGAATATACTGCATACCTAAGTAAACTGCAAGAAGGAATATACTGCATACCTAAGTAAACTGCAAGAAGGAATATACTGCATATCTAAGTAAACTGCAAGAAGGAATATCTGCATACTCTAAGTAAACTGCAAGAAGGAATATCCTGCATATCTAAGTAAACTGCAAGAAGGAATATCCTGCATACCTAAGTAAACTGCAAGAAGGAATATACTGCATACCTAAGTAAACTGCAAGAAGGAATATACTGCATATCTAAGTAAACTGCAAGAAGGAATATACTGCATATCTAAGTAAACTGCAAGAAGGAATATACTGCATACCTAAGTAAACTTCAAGAAGGAATATACTGCATACCTAAGTAAACTGCAAGAAGGAATATACTGCATACCTAAGTAAACTGCAAGAAAGGAATATACTGCATACTAAGTAAACTGCAAGAAGGAATATACTGCATACCTAAGTAAACTTCAAGAAGGAATATCCTGCATACCTAAGTAAACTGCAAGAAGGAATATACTGCATACCTAAGTAAACTGCAAGAAGGAATATACTTTATATCTGAATAAACCGCTAGAAGCAAGACACCAGAGGACTATTGACGTTGTTTCTTACAACTTGCCACCTACCTCGAATTTCTCTCCCTCCCTCCCTCCCTCCCTCTCTCTCTCTCTCTCTCTTCTCTCTCTCTCTTCTCTCTCTCTCCTCTCTCTCTCTCTCCTCTCTCCTCTCTCTCTCTCTCTCTATTGGGCAACTGCTAGTTTCGTGCCGTTTTCAGAACTTACATTTCAGCACTGAACTCCTTTCACCAATCTGCATTTACTGTCTGAATATGTATGACGTGTTATATGGATGTGCTGTTTTAAGTATGTTTTGAATATGTATTTGTATTATGAGTGCGTTGCTGAGTGTGAATTAAAGTGTATATGTACTTGAATGTTGTGTGTGTGTGTGTGTGATGTGGTGTGTGTGTGTGTGTGTGTGTCGTGTGTGTGTGTGTGTGTGTGTGTGTTGTGTGTGGTGTGTGCGTGTGTGTGTGTGTGTGTGTGTGTTGAGTTGTGTGTGTGTGTGTGGTTGTGTGTGTGTGTGTGTGTGTGTGTAGAAGTTGTGTTGTGCTGTGTTAATGTGTGTGTGTGTGTGTGTGTGTGAGTGTGTGTGTGTGTGTGTGTGTGTGTGTGTGTGTGTGTTGTGTGAGTGTGTGTGTGTGTGTGTGTGTGTTGTGTGTGTGTGGTGTGTGTGTGTGTGTGTGTGTGTGTTGTGTGTGTGTGTGTGTGTGTGTGTGTGTGTGTGTGTGTGTGTAGCAAAGAAATTCTCAATTTTCTTTCTACTCGAGTAAAAATTTCACTATAACTTCAAATCTGTATCTGAATTTTTTGGTACTCTCCCTCTGACTTGTTTTGGTACTCTTCCTCTGATTTGTTTTGGTACTCTCCCTCTGACTTGTTTTGGTACTCTTCCTCTGACTTGTTTTGGTACTCTCCCTCTGACTTGTTTTGGTACTCTCCCTCTGACTTGTTTTGGTACTCTCCCTCTGACTTGTTTTGGTACTCTCCCTCTGACTTGTTTTGGTACTCTCCCTCTGACTTGTTTTGGTACTCTCCCTCTGACATGTTTTGGTACTCTCCCTCAGACTTGTTTTGGAACTCTCCCTCAGACTTGTTTTGGTACTCTCCCTCTGACTTGTTTTGGTACTCTCCCTCTGACTTGTTTTGGTACTCCCCCTCTGACTTGTTTTGGTACTCTCCCTCTGACTTGTTTTGGTACTCCCCTCAGACTTGTTTTGGTACTCTCCCTCTGACTTGTTTTGGTACTCTCCCTCAGACTTGTTTTGGTACTCTCTCTCTGACTTGTTTTGGTACTCTCCCTCAGACTTGTTTTGGTACTCTCCCTCTGACATGTTTTGGTACTCTCCCTCTGACATGTTTTGGTACTCTCCCTCAGACTTGTTTTGGTACCTCCTCTGACTTGTTTTGGTACTCCCCTCTGACTTGTTTTGGTACTCTCCTTCTGACTTGTTTTGGTACTCTCCCTCTGACATGTTTTGGTACTCTCCCTCTGACATGTTTTGGTACTCTCCCTTTGACATGTTTTGGTACTCTCCCTCTGACTTGTTTTGGTACTCTCCCTCTGACTTGTTTTGGTACTCTCCCTCAGACTTGTTTTGGTACTCTCCCTCTGACATGTTTTGGTACTCTCCCTCTGACATGCTTTGGTACTCTCCCTGACTTGTTTTGGTACTCTCCCTGTGACTTGTTTTGGTACTCTCCCTCAGACTTGTTTTGGTACTCTCCCTCAGACTTGTTTTGGTACTCTCCCTCAGACTTGTTTTGGTACTCTCCCTCAGACTTGTTTTGGTACTCTCCCTCAGACTTGTTTTGGTGCTCTTCCTCTGACTTGTTTTGGTACTCTCCCTCTGACATGTTTTGGTACTCTCCCTCAGACTTGTTTTGGTACTCTCCCTCTGACTTGTTTTGGTACTCTCCCTCTGACTTGTTTTGGTACTCTCCCTCTGACTTGTTTTCGTACTCTCCCTCTGACATTGTTTTGGTACTCTCCCTCCTGACTTGATTTTGGTACTCTCCCTTGACTGTTTTGGTACTCTCCCCAGACTTGTTTTGGTGCTCTCCCTCTGACTTGTTTTGGTACTCTCCCTCAGACTTGTTTTGGTACTCTCCCTCTGACGTGTTTTGGTACTCTCCCTCTGACATGTTTTGGTACTCTCCCTCTGACTTGTTTTGGTACTCTCCTTCTGACTTGTTTTGGTACTCTCCCTCTGACATGTTTTGGTACTCTCCCTCTGACATGTTTTGGTACTCTCCCTTTGACATGTTTTGGTACTCTCCCTTTGACATGTTTTGGTACTCTCCCTCTGACTTGTTTTGGTGCTCTCCCTCTGACTTGTTTTGGTACTCTCCCTCCGACTTGTTTTGGTACTCTCCCTCCGACTTGTTTTGGTACTCTCCCTCCGACTTGTTTTGGTACTCTCCCTCTGACTTGTTTTGGTACTCTCCCTCTGACTTGTTTTGGTACTCTCCCTCTGACTTGTTTTGGTACTCTCCCTCAGACTTGTTTTGGTACTCTCCCTCTGACTTGTTTTGGTAGTTCAGTTTGTGTCTGCGTCTTCTTGGCAGTGGCTCCCGGGTCCGACAGTGTGTCCATGTCTGCGGTGTTGACACCACGAGTATCTTCCGCCTTCTGACCATAAACCCAATTGTTTTGTGCTCCTTAAATGTCGACAGGTCCGAGTCCTTTTGTTTTCCCTTCAGTACCATTCTTATTGAAAAAATAGTAAACTCTTCTCGTCTGTGGGAAGGTTCCACGCTGGTATTCTTTGTTTTTTTTTATTATTGTTGTTATTATTATTAATTTTATTGTTATTGTCTTCAACGAAAAGTACACACACACACGCGCGCGCATACACACACACACACACACACACACACACACACAACATATATATATATATATATATATATATATATTATATATATATATATATATATATATATATATATATATATATATATATAATATATATATATATATATATATATTCGTAACTTTACAAAGTTACTTTATTACTCTTTCGAGACGCATCTACACTAGGTTAGGATAAAACATTTGCTTACATCCGTCCAGCTGTCCAACATTCATACAACCCTCGCTTAATCATTCCCTTAACCAGCACTGAAATGGGGAGCAGGAGCCCGGGGGAGCCCGGGCAGGGCGCCGCGGGGAGCCTCCTCCACACTCCCCTATTGGGCTCACCTCCAAAATGAATCCACTTCGTCCGTCATCCGTAACGGCTTCCCGCGCCAGCGCTGTAAATAATTCGCTTTTGCATTAAGCATGGGCAATGTACTGGCTTATAATGTATGTTTCTCTCTCCTCTCTCTCTCTCTCTCTCTCTCTCTCTCTCTCTCTCTCTTCTCTCTTCTCTCTGCTACACCTCTCTCTCTCTCCTCGAGTCGCTATCATCTACAGCACTCTCATATGTGGTCTGCTTTAGATGGTAGTTCATTAGCAGTTCTTGGTAGACGCTAGCTACGTTTAGTGCTATCGCAGTTCATTATTCCCTATCGAAAAAATAACGTTGAACTGAATTGTCTTGAGAGAGGATGGGATTTCAGCGTGTGGGTGGCCAGTTTAAATGCAGGAGCGTGTACATTGTGTAATTACCTGTTTAATTTTACCCTTAGCTCCATGAACCGTCTTATTGTAATCGCTGGCTGAGATTTTCAGATTAGTTAGATTAGGTTAAGTTAGGTTAGGTCAATTAGGTTAGTTGGTTATTTAATAGGTTAGGTTAGGTTCGGTAAGAGCTAGGTTATGTGTAATCAGGTTAGGTTAAGGTCCTGGTTATGTAAGTCGGGGTTTAGTTAGGTCAGGTTAGGTCAGGTCAGGTTAGGTTAGGTCAGGTTAGGTCAGGTTAGGTTAGGAAAAGTCAGGTATGATTAGGTTACGTTAGGTTACGTTAAGTTAGGTTACGTTACGTTAAGTTAGATTAAGTTAGTTTACACTGGGTTAGGTCAGGTTAGGTTAGGTCAGGTTAGGATAGGCCAGGTTAGGTTAGATTCATCAGGAAGAAGGACAATTGTTTCCTGACGCGGGTCTTTCTCAAATGACGACCTACCACTGGAGCTATTGGTCATCTGACCGAGACCTTCCGCTGGCTTACTGGTTTTCAGATTATTTTGTAGCAACAAGCCAACGAGCATGCGTAAAGACCTATAAGATAAGACTTTATTTTAAAAGTGATAAAGCTCCAGCCTGAGCGAAACATCGTCTAAAATAAAAACTTACTCTGCCTTTCTGTGTCATCGGTGTGGCAGGACGAGGATATCTGGACCTCTTTCCGAGAGCATCGTTACTATGCGATTATTCTCTATAGTATAATGAGGATTGAACCCGAACACCTTATCCATGACCAAGTGATCCTGCTCCTGTCTGACTCGTTGTTGCTATTGCTATTATTTTTATTGTTATTATTTTTACATCTCACTCCACGCATGTAGAATGAAATACAATCACGTTTAATTCAAAGAAGAGATGTTACAGGGTTCTTCCTGGTGTTTGCGGCTGGAGGAATAAAACCCAGAAAACACAGTTTATTTTTAATGGTAGGTAAAAGTGGGGAGAATTAAGCAGTCCAGGTGCCATGTGGTGCTGCCTCGCCTGAACTGCTGACAGCAGGCAGCCTCGGGGCACTGAATGTTCTGCACACGTGCAGAAGCGATAGACTCGTCGATGACTTCACTGTAGGTAAAACTAGAAATGTTTAGATTAGGGAAGATGTTACTGGCAGGGGAGGGTAGATTCTCGGGTTATGAGCCCTTCAAAATTACCCCAGCAACTTAGGGGTCTGAATGTTGACCGGTGTTTCAGAGAGGTAAAGTGCGTTCATCAGCTCATTGGTTATCAGTCATGTGCTACGGAGGAGAGGGCAGACCGGACGCGGAGTACGTCATGGGCGGAGAGAAGCTGCAAATATCAGAGATTGAAAAGGATCTAGGATTGAATATAAGAGCTACCATATCGCCAGACTTGCACATAAACCTTATAACGGCAGTGGCACATACGAAATTAGCAAACCTTAGAAGAGCATTCAGCAATATGAATAAAATATCCCCCAGAACTTTATATACGATATATGTTAAGTCAATTATTGAGCTAGCAGCCCCAGTATGGAACCCACATTAATCAATCACTTGAAAAAACTCGAAAAGGTCCAAAGGTTTTCAACAACACTACTACTACTACAAAACTGAAAGGAATGCATTATGGAGAAAGCTTGAAGGACCCGATCCTGACGACCTTAGAAAAAAGAAGGACAAGGGGAGGATTTGGCTGCTACTTATAAAAATTTAATGAGACTTCATAGGGTAGATAGGGAGAGACTGTTTGAATTAACAGAACCAGGATCAAAGGAGATACAGCTGGAAGCCGAAAGTGCAGATGAAGTATAGGAATTTACAGAAGTATTTCTTTAGTCTCAGGGAGTTGACTTGGATGAGGCACCGATTGAGGCTAAATCAAAGTGGCCTAGGAGGCGAGCCAGGTGCTAAATATCGATCTTCGCAAGCACAAATTGGTGAGATACACACACACATACACACACACACACACACACACACACATACACACACACACACACACACACACACACACACACACACACACACACACACACACACACACACACACACAAACTCCCAAAGATAATACGAGAATGATATAGCAGCGAAAGCCAAATCTGACCCAAAGCTGTTGTACAGCCACATTAGGAGGAATACAACAGTCAAGGACCAGGTAATCAGGCTGAGGAAAAAAAAGGGGGGGGGAGGTCACAAAAAAGGACCGCAAAGTACATGAGGAGCTCAACAGGAGATTCAAAGAAGTGTTTATAGAGGAGACAGAAGGGCCTCCAGAAAGGCGGAGAGGTGAGGTACACCATCAAGTGTTGGACACAATACATAAGACCGAGAAGAAGTCGAAGAGGCTTATCAGGGAGACTAGATACCTCAAAAGGCGATGAGGTGCCGGATAACATCTCTCCAATGGGTCCTGAGGAAGAAGTGAAAGCAACACTAGTGTATCCTAACAACGTATGCAAACATCTTTGAACAGGGCGAGTACCTGAAGTAGGAAGACAGAATGAGCCCAATTGTTACAAAAGAGACACACACAAGCTATTAAATTACGAACAGGCATGGACATGTATAATATGTAAGAGTCATGGAGGCAGATTATTAGGAAAAAGTGGTGGAGCACACTAGAAAGGAATGAAGCATACAACGACGAGCCAGCACGGTATTTTAGGATGGAGGAGATCTGCGTAAAACACTTGAGTTCATGGACGGGTGAAGACAGTAGGACAAGACAGAGAGAGTTAGAGGAGGGAGAGATGCGAGAGAGACATGGATGGAAGAGAGGACGGAGTAGAGAAGAGAGAGAGAGAGAGAGAGAGAGGTGGGTAGATTGCGTTTCCTTGGACTGTAAGAAGGCGCTTGACACAGTTCCACAAAAGATTAGTACAAAAGCTGGAGAACCAGGCAGGGATAATAGGGAAGGTACTACAATAGATCAGGGAATACCTGCCAGGAAGACAACAGCGAGTCATGGTACGTGGTGAGGTGTCAGAGTGGGCGCCTGTAACGAGCGGGGTGCCACTGGGATCAGTCCTAGGACCGGTACTGTTTCTTGTATTTGTGAACGACATGACTGAAGGAATGAACTCCGAAGTGTTTGCAGGTGATGTGAAGTGATGAGAAGAATCAGTCGAAGGAGGACCAGGCAGAACTACAGAGGGATCTGGACAGGCTGCAGGACTGGTCCCGCAATTATCTTCTGGAGTTCAACCCCACCAAGTGCAAAGTCATGAAGATTGGGGAAGGGCAAAGACGACCACAGACGGAGTACAGTCTAGAGGGCCAAAGACTACAAACCTCACTCATGGAAAAGGATCTTGGGATGAGTATAACACCTGACACATCTCCTGAGACTCACATCAACCAAATAACTGCTGCAGCATATGGGCGATTGTCAAACCTGAGAACAGCATTCCGACATCTTAATAAGGAGTCATACAGGATTCAGGGAAGGAAAACCCTGTGTCACAAACCTACTGGAGTTTTATAACAAGGTAATGGAAGAAAGACACGACAGAGAGAGGGGTGGGTAGATTGCATTTTCTTGGACTGCAAGAAGGCCTTCGACACAGTTCCTCTCAAGAGATAAGTGCAAAAGCTAGAGAATCAGGCACGCATAACAGGAAGGGCACTGCAATGGATCAGAGAATACCTGACAGGGAGGCAACAACAGGTCATGGTACGTGACGAGGTGTCCGAGTGGGCGCCTGTGACGAGCGTGGTTCCACAGGGGTCAGTCCTAGGGCCAGTGCTATTTTTGGTATATGTGAATGACATGACATAAGAAGAACATAAGAAACAAGGAACACTGCAGCAGTCCAATTGGCCCATACGAGGCAGGACCAAGTCGCCTACCGGCTTATGCCACTGACCCAACCTAGTTAGGTCCAGGTCACATCCACTTAAGGAAGGAGCATGGCATCAGATCTACTAGCACAAGCTAGTAAGGTCCAACTACACCCACCCACACCCACTCATGTATATATCTAACCTAATTTTAAAACTTCAGCAAGTCTTAGCTTCTATGACGGCACTCAGGAGTTTGTTCCACTCATCCACAACTCTGTTACCAAACCAGTGCTTTCCTGAATCTGAATTTTTCCAACTTGAAACCATTGCTGCGAGTCCTGTCATGGCTAGATATTATTAGCACGCTATTTACATCCTCTTTATTTATTCCTATTTTCCATTTATACACCTCAATCATATTCCCCTAATTCTACGCCTTTCTAGAAAGTGCAGATTCAGGGTCCTCAGTCTATCCTCTTAGGGAAGGTTTCTCATACAAGGGATAAACTTTGTCTCCTTCTATGTACGTTTTCCAGTGCAGTTATATCCATTCTGTAATACGGTGACCAGAACTGTGCAGCATAGTCTAAATGAGGCCTGACCAAGGATATTTATAGAGTTGAAGAACATCCTCAGGATTTCTATTATTTATACTTCTTGATACGAAGCCAAGGATTCTTCTCGCGTTATTGGGAACACTTATGCACTGTTGTCTTGGTTTCAGATTACTGCTAACCAGAACTCCTAAATCCTTTTCGCAATCAGTAATACTAAGATCTACATTATTTAGTTTATATGTGGCATGGTTGTTTTCCTGTCCAACATTTAGAACTCTTCATTTGTCTATATTAAACTGCATCTGCCACTTCTCCGACCGCTGCCTCATTCTATTCAAATCATCTCTGAGTGCTCTAATGTTCTTATTAGAATGAATTGATGTGAAGTTAACAAGGAGAATTAAGTCGGATGAGGATCAGGCTGCAAGCCTGGTCCAGCAACTGGCTCCTCGAATTTAACCCCACCAAATGCAAAGTCATGAAGATCGGGAAAGGGCAAAGAAGACCGCAGAATATAGGCTAAATGGCCAAAGACTTAAAGCCTTACTCAAGGTGAGTAAAATACCGAGCTCATCTCCTAAGGCGCACACTAATCAGATAACTGCTGCACAATATGGGCGCCTGGCAAATTTGAGAATAGCGTTCCGATACCTCAGTAAGGAATCGTTCAAGACTCTGTACACTATGTACGTCAGGCCCATACTGGAGCATGCAGCACCAGTTTAGAACCCATACCTGGTCAAGCACATCAATAAATTAGAGAAAGTGCAAAGGTTTGCAACAAGATAATTCCAGAGCTAAGGGGAATGTCCTACGAAGAAAGGTTAAGGGAAATCGGCCAGACGACACCGGAGGACAGAAGGATTAGGGGAGACATGATAACGACATAAAATATTGCGAGGAATTGACAAGGACAAAGACAGGATGTCCCAGAGATTGGACACATGAACAAGGGGTCACGATTGGAAGCTGAAGACTCAGATAAGTCAAAGGAATGTTATGAAGTATTTCTTTAGTCATAGAGTTGTCAGGAAGTGGAACAGTTTGGCAGGTGACATAGTTGAGGCAGGAACCATACATAGTTTTAAGACGAGGTTTGATAAAGCTCATGGAACAGGGAGAGAAGGAGGACCTAGTAGCGATCAGTAAAGAGGAGGGACCAGGAGCTATGACTCGACCCATGCAACCACAAATATGTGCGTACACACACATGCGCGCACACACTATTATATAATTCATTCCACGTCAGTTGTGAATGGTTATATTACGTGTTTAGCTCTTAGAGTACCATACAGAGACAAGCACACAAGATTACGAGATAACATAAGGAGAGGTTAAAGGGTATTAGTAGAGATTAAAAATTTAGATCATAGCAATATTATCAGAAGATTCCCAAGTAGGAAATTTTAAGCGACACTGAGAAGAATAGTAAACAATATTTAGGAAGAGATACTTATGAGTACCTCAGTAGAACATTCGAGTACCTCAGAGCAGGACATTTAAACGGACAAAGGGCACATTCTATTCCTTTCTTTTATTATTTAAAAAGGTTACACAGAATATAGCAATCCATGTGTGTAGTATCCAAAGAGAAACGTATTTTCTCAAACCACATGACCTGTTATAAACGACTAGAAAATGCATGGGGCTGCCTATTATATCTTATAATTTCATACTTTCAATCTCAGAAACCCTCCTACCCCATACGGAGAGTAAGGGGATGGTGGTAGGGTTGGGATGGCACTGACCACATTCTAAGAGTAACCGTGGCCGGTGACACATCCACACTACGCTACTCTGAGAACTCTTTCCCTGCTTTAGTTGCTCTCTTGCAACATTGCATAGCTCCTGATGACCCACTAAGAAGTGTGAAACTGCTTGAGCTAAAGATTTCCACCCCCGTGGCTTGTCTTGCATAGTTAACCCTTAAACTGTCCAAAGGTAGATCTACGTTTTTTCAATATTTGAAAGTATGTAAAAAAAAGTAGATCTTCTTTTCTTTTTTTACATTTGAAAACGTGTAAAAAAAACTTTGATCTACGTTTTTTTTTTGTTATATTTGAAAATATGCAAAAAAAAAAGTAGATATATTTTTGGAGCGCTACGCATGTGAACACAGATCTGCTTGGACAGTTTAAGGGTTAATTAAGATCGTCCGTCTGCGATTGCCAAGCGCAGCCAATTTCATGATCCAGCGCCTCAGCGTGGCCATCCAGAGGGGTAAATGCTTGCTGCATACCTGGCTCGCGTCCATTATTATTATAATCAAGGGAAAGCGCTAAACCCGGAGGATTATACAGCGCCTGGGGGGGGATTTGGAAGGCATTCAGGCTTAATTCGGGGAATTGGAGCACAGATCCAATTCCCTAAATCAAGAGCTCCTCACCAACATCAAGGAACCTTCCTTGAGGGGTGGCTCGAGTCCAGCTTCGGAGGAGCTGGAGGAAATTCATGATCTTTAACACATTGTACCATTGCATTTATTTTTGTAAATATATATATATATATATATATATATATATATATATATATTATATATATATATATATATATATATATATATATTATTTTTTTTTATTTTTTAAATCACACTGGCCGATTCCCACCAAGGCAGGGTGGCCCGAAAAAGAAAAACTTTCACCATCATTCACTCCATCACTGTCTTGCCAGAAGGGTGCTTTACACTACGGGTTTTTAAACTGCAACATTAAACCCACCCCTCCTTCAGAGTGCAGGCCCACTGTATTTCCCCATCTCCAGGACTCAAATCCGGCCTGCCGGTTTCCCTGAATCCCTTCATAAATGTTACTTTGCTCACACTCCAACAGAAAGTCAAGTATTAAAAACCATTTGTCTCCATTCACTCCTATCAAACACGCTCACGCATGCCTGCTGGAAGTCCAAGCCCCTCGCACACAAACCTCCTTTACCCCCTCCCTCCAACCCTTCCTAGGCCGACCCCTACCCCGCCTTCCTTCCACTACAGACTGATACACTCTTGAAGTCATTCTGTTTCGGGTCCATTCTCTCTACATGTCCAACCACCTCAACAACCCTTCCCCAGCCCTCTGGACAACAGTTTTGGTAATCCCGCACCTCCTTCCTAAATTCCAAACTACGAATTCTCTGCATTATATTCACACCACACATTGCCCTCAGACATGACATCTCCACTGCCTCCAGCCTTCTTTCCCCGCTGCAACAAATTTATCACCCCCGCTTCACACCCATATAAGAGCGTTGGTAAAACTATAACTCTCATACATTCCCCTCTTTGCCTCCAAGGACAAAGTTCTTTGTCTCCACAGACTCCTAAGTGCACCACTCACTCTTTTTTCCCCCATCAATTCTATGATTCACCTCATCTTTCATAAAACCCATCGCTGACACGTCCACTCCCAAATATCTGAATACGTTCACCTCCTCCATACTCTCTCCCTCCAAATCTGATATTCAATCTTTCATCACCTAACTTTTTGTTATCCTCATAACCTTACTCTTTCTGTTTTTCACCTTTAATTTTCTTCTTTTGCACACCTACCAAATTCATCCACCAATCTCTGCAGCTTCTCTTCAGAATCTCCCAAGAGCACAGTGTCATCAGCAAAGAGCAGCTGTGACAACTCCCACTTTGTGTGTGTTTTTTTATCTTTTAACTCCACGCCTCTTGCCAAGACCCTCGCATTTACTTCTCTTACAACCCCATCTTTTAAATATATTAAAAAACCCACGGTGACATCACACATCCTTGTCAAAGGGCCCTTTACTTTTATGGGAAAAAATTTCCCTCTTTCCTACATACTCTAACTTGAGCCTCACTATCCTCGTAAAAACTTCAATGCTTTCAGTAACCTACCTCCTACACCATACACTTGCAACATCTGCCACATTGCCCCCTATCCACCCTGTCATATCCCTTTTTCCCAAAATCCATAAATGCCACAAAGACCTCTTTAGCCTTATCTAAATACTGTTCACTTATATGTTTCACTGTAAACACCTGGTCCCACACCCCCTACCTTTCTAAAGCCTTTGTTCATCTGCTATCCTATTCCCCGTCTTACTCTTAATTCTTTCAATTTAACTCTACCATACACTTTACCAGGTACACTCAACAGACTTACCCCCCTATAATTTTTGCACTCTCTTTTATCCCCTTTGCCTTTATACAAAGGAACTATGCATGCTCTCTGCCAATCCTAGGTACCTTACCCTCTTCCATACATTTATTAAATAATTGCCCCAACCACTCCAAAACATACCCCCACCTGCTTTTAACATTTCTATCTTTATCCATCAATCCGGCTGCCTTACCCCCTTTTATTTTACCTACTGCCTCACGAACTTCCCCCACACTCACAACTGGCTCTTCCTCACTCCTACAAGATGTTATTCCTCCTTGCCCTATACACGAAATCACAGCTTCCCTATCTTCATCAACATTTAACAATTCCTCAAAATATCCCTCCATCTTCCCAATTCTCTAACTCTCCATTTAATAACTCTCCTCTCCTATTTTTAACTGACAAATCCATTTGTTCTCTAGGCTTTCTTAACTTGTTAATTCTCACTCCAAAACTTTTTCTTATTTTCAACAAAATTTGTTGATAACATCTCACCCACTCTCTCATTGCTCTCTTTTTACATTGCTTCACCACTCTCTTAACCTCTCTCTTTTTCTCCATATACTCTTCCCTCCTTGCATCATTCTACTTTGTAAAAACTTCTCATATGCTAACTTTTTCTCCCTTACTACTCTCTTTACATCATCACTCCACCAATCGCTCCTCTCCCTCCTGCCCCCACTTTCCTGTAACCACAAACTTCTGCTGAACACTCTAACACTACATTTTTAAACCCTACCCCATACCTCTTCGACCCCATTGCCTATGCTCTCATTAGCCCATCTATCCTCCAATAGCTGTTTATATCTTACCCTAACTGCCCCTCTTTTAGTTTATAAACCTTCACCTCTCTCTTCCCTGATGCGTTATTCTCCTTGTATCCATCTACCTTTTACTCTCAGTGTAGCTACAACTAGAAAGTGATCTGATAAAATCTGTGGCCCCTCTATAAACATGTACATCCTGAAGTCTACTCAACATCTTTTATCTCCCAATACATAATCCAACAAACTACTGTCATTTGCCCTACATCATATCGTGTATACTTATTTTCCTCTTTTTCTTAAAATATTTTATTACCTATAACTAAACCCTTTCTATACAAAGTTCAATAAAAGGGGCTCCATTATCATTTACACCTGGCCCCCCAAACTTCCCTTTACCACACCCTCTCTAAAAGTTTCTCTACTTTAGCATTCAGGTCCCCTACCACAATTACTCTCTCATTTGGGTTTCAAGGTCCTATACATTCACTTAACATCTCCCAAAATCTCTCTCTCTCCTCTGCATTCCTCTCTTCTCCAGGTGCATACACGCTTATTATGACCCACTTCTCGCATCCAACCTTTACTTTAATCCACATAATTCTTGAATTTACACATTCATATTCTCTTTTCTCCTTCCATAACGATCATTTAACATTTTCTGCTACCCCTTCCTTTGCTCTAACTCTCTCAGATACTCCAGATTTAATCCCATTTTTTCCCCCACTGAAACTCTCCTACCCCCTTCAGCTTTGTTTCGCTTAGAGCCAGGACATCCAACTTCTTTTCATTCATAACATCAGCAATCATCTGTTTCTTGTCATCCGCACTACATCCACGCACATTTAAGCATCCCAGTTTTATAAAGTTTTTCTTCTTCTCTTTTTTAGTAAATTTACGGGAAAAAGGGGTTACTAGCCCTTGTCCCGGCATTTTAGTCGCCCATACGACACGCATGGGTTTCGGAGAAAGATTCTTTCCACTTCCCCATGGGCAAAAGAAGAAATAAAAAAGAACAAGAGCTATTTAGAAAAAGGAGAAAAACCTGTGTATGTTATATATATTGCATGTTTTTTTGTTGTGAAGTGTGACCCAAAATGTAAATAGGAGAAAACAAGATATCCCGTTATCTAGCGTGGTTTTTTGAACAGAAAAAAAAAAACCCGCAATCCCACCCCATGCAAAACAGTTTTTCAGGTTTTTTTTCACAGTCATTTTTTCAGGGCGGAGTATTCCCTGGGTGGGTTTCTGTTACCAACCTCACCTACATATTAAAAATAATATATATATATATATATATAAAATATAATATATATATATATAATTATTTGCAAAAAAATTCGCAAGAGCAGGCGAAATATACACAACCCCTGTCCTTGGGTGAAGGAGACTCGAAACCCCGAACCTTGGGAAAAAGGGAGGCAGTGCTATACCCTTCTCACCACATGTGGTGAGAATGGATAGCAGCGTACCTTGTTCCCAAAGGGTTTGTAGGTTCGATCTCCTTCGCCAAGATCAGTGGTTTTTTGTATATTTCGCCTGCTCTTGCGAATTTCCTTTCTTGGGAACACTTATAAGGGTGGCCATGCGGGATGAGATGAAAAGCTGTAAGCCCTTTCCCTGAAAAAAAGGCGCCTCGGTCAAAATCTGCGCAAAGCTGGACTCCAAAGGGATTGGACCAGTGTGGGTAGATTGGTAAAGCACTACGTACTTGTTCCAAGGTTGTAGGTTTGAGTCTTCTTCAGCCAGAGATCAGTGTTTGTGTATATTTGCCCGCTTTCTTTTCGAATTCCTTTCATTGTTAATATCTCTGTAAAGGGGATGCATGCAGGGGGTGAGATGAAAAGCTGTAAGCCTTCTCCCCGAAAGCTGGGTGCCTCGATCAAAGTCTAGCGCAAGCTGGACTCCAAGGTATTGGACCAGTGTGGGTAGATTGGTAAAGCACTACGTACCTTGTTCCAAGGTTCGTAGGTTCGAGTCTTCTTCAGCCAGAGATCAGTGTTTGTGTATATTTCGCCTGCTCTTGCGAATTCCTTGCATTGTTAATATCTCTAGTAAGGCTGATGCATGCAGGGGATGAGATGAAAAGCTGTAAGCCTTCTCCCTGAAAGCTGGCTACCTTGGATCAAAGTCTAGCGCAAGCTGGACTCCAAGGTATTGGTCCAGTGTGGGTAGATTGGTAAAGCACTGCGTACCTTGTTCCAAGGTTAGTAGGTTCGAGTCTCCTTCAGCCAGAGATCAGTGTTTGTGTATATTTCGCCTGCTCTTGCGAATTCCTTGCATTGTTAATATCTCTAGTAAGGCTGATGCATGCAGGGGATGAGATGAAAAGCTGTAAGCCTTCTCCCTGAAAGCTGGCTACCTTGGATCAAAGTCTAGCGCAAGCTGGACTCCAAGGTATTGGTCCAGTGTGGGTAGATTGGTAAAGCACTGCGTACCTTGTTCCAAGGTTAGTAGGTTCGAGTCTCCTTCAGCCAGAGATCAGTGTTTGTGTATATTTCGCCTGCTCTTGCGAATTCCTTGCATTGGTAACATCTCTAGTAAGGCTGGCGCATGCAGGGGATGAGATGAAAAGCTGTAAGCCTTCTCCCTGAAAGCTGGTTGCCTTGGATCAAAGTCTAGCGCAAGCTGGACTCCAAGGTATTGGTCCAGTGTGGGTAGATTGGTAAAGCACTGCGTACCTTGTTCCAAGGTTCGTAGGTTCGAGTATCCTTCAGCCAGACATCAGTGTTTATATATATATATATATATATATATATATATATATATATATATATTATTAATATATATATCTTTCTTCAACAAACCGGCCGTATCCCATCGAGGCAGGGTGGCTCAAAAAAAAAAAAAAGTTTCTCTTTTTAAATTTAGTAATTTATACAGGAGAAGGGGTTACTTGCCCCTTGCTCCCGGCATTTTAGTCGCCTCTTACGACACGCATAGCTTACGGAGGAAGAATTCTGTTCCACGTCCCCATGGAGGATATATATATATATATATATATATATATATATATATATATATATATATATATATATATATATATATATATATATATATATATATATATACTGGGGGCCCCGTCTCGGAGAAGATAATAAGCTTCATTCAGGAAAAAATCATTGCACACACACACAGGAGAGGTTAAGGGAAATCTACCCTACGACACTGGGAGATAGGAGAGAGAGGGGGGGGGGCACGATAACATAAAATTCTGAGAGAATTTGACAAAGTGGACAGAGGATGTTCCAGAGATGGAACAAGGGGTTACAACTCCAAGTTGAAGACTGAGATGAGTCACAGGGATGTTAGGAAGTATTTCTTCAGTCATAGAGTTGTCAGGAAGTGGAATAGTCTGGAGAGTGAGGTAGTGGAGGCAGGATCCACACATAGCTTTAAAGATGTATGACAAGGCTCAAGGGGAAGGGAGGGGGCGGACCTAGTAGCGATCCATGAAGAGGCTGGGCCAGGAGCTGTGAATCGACCCCCTGCAACCACCATTAGGTGAGTGCACCACCAGTCCATCATGTTCCAGTTAACAAAACAACCAACTTCATCCGAACCCTTATCATCTGACCTCGACACACTCCTTTTTCTTCATCTCAAGTCCCTCCTCCCGTCCTTCCCTCTCTTCATCCCACTCTATCTGTCTGTCTGTCTGTCTGTCTGTCTGTCTGTCTCTCTCTCTCTCTATATATATATACCCGTTCTCACCTTTACGTCTCTGTCTATTCTTCGACTCATCTTGAAAGGCAGGCTCAGTGATAAGCAGCATCCATCATTGTTTCCTCTCCTGGCTCACCACTCTCGCACACCTTCATTCTCCTGGTTCACCACTCTCGCACACCACTACTCCTCATGAATCGCTAACACCTTCATTATCAATCAGCATTATTCACCTCCGCTTTGTGTCGGATTTTATGAACTTGCAGAGATGTACTCACCGAGCATCGAGATTTTTGCTTCTGACTCCGCCTCTTATGCAACTTTGACAGAGAGGTTTCTGGGTGGTAATCTCGAGGGCCTTGTCGTACCTATTCTTGAGAGTGTGTTTATAAAACTTTCAATTCTTTTACTTCTCCTTTGTTTCTCAGTTTATTCTATTCCTTTCTTCTCTAGGAATATAAAATTGTCTTGGCTTAGTTGAGTTTTTGTGTGTCTCCTTCTGATCCATTCCATGACAAGCATTCTTTCCTTATTCATCGTTATCTGTTGTTTAGCGTGTCGTCACAATATCTCGTCTAGTTCTTCATTCTTACATCTCTAAGGTTCATGACGCCCACCAGCATGGTGGGCGTCATACTGGTGCAACATATTAAAAAAATGGCTTTACGAATTTCTAAAGGCGTTGCAACACTTGAGAGAGTAAAGAATGCTGATAATGTTCGTATTTGTGTGCTTTGTGAGATAGGTTGGGCATAGTGTTTCCTCTCAGACCTTAGTCATTATTAGGCCTGTTGTGCTGAACATGTTCAATCTAGTGCACTTTTTCTTTAAAATTTTCCACTGTTCCTGTTTTCACTGCATTCACTGGGGCTGAACTCTGTTAATCACGTTGTGGCATTTCCTTTATCCTGTTTAAATCGTTATATAACGTCTATCAGTCTTCATTCAGATGTATTATCCAGGTCGAGCATGAGTTTCTTTGTGGAACCCTGAGGGGTTCTCTGGTCCATTCTCGTTCTTCGCTTCTTATTTTTATTATCTTCTATCATTCATGATCCTCTTTCATTCATGTTCTTCTGTCGCTCATTTTCTATCATTTGTTTTCCTCTTTCATTATATTCTGTCATTCATTATCTTCTGTCATTCATTATCTTCTATCGTTCATTATCTTCTATCGTTCATCTTCTGTCGTTCATTATCTTCTGTCGTTCATCTTCTGTCGTTCATTATCTTCTGTCGTTCATTATATTGTCATTCATTATCTTCTATCATTCATTATCTTCTATAATTCATTATCTTCTATCATTCATTATATTCTGTCATTCATTATATTTTTATCATTCATTTAATACCATTGCTCTTACCTGAAAGTACATTCTAGTTTGTGTATTATTTGTCCACGAGGAAATGAAGCATCTCTCTCTGTCTCTGTCTCTGTCTGTCTGTCTGTCTCTCTGTCTCTGTCTCTGTCTCTCTGTCTGTCGAAGTGTTTTTCTATTACATTCATAAGACAGAAATTCTTACCCTTTAATCCGTGATTCTGTGATTTTCTTCACGAAATACTTACGATTTTTCTTGTTTCTCGTTTCTTGAATATTTTGCACTATATCGTCTGTATTCTAGGTTTTCAGCAATTCTCTTGTCTCTCTTATTTTATTGAGTGTTTCATCGTTCATCCCATTTAATATAACTATCGCTGACATTACATAATAACATAAGGAAGAAGGATCACTGCAGATGGCCTAGTAGACCACGCAAGATACTTCGATTTCTCGCTTGTCTCGATCTGTTATAAATAAATGCTTTTCGTCTCCTTTTCCAGCTCTGGACACCACAGAATCTTGGTGCTTCATCCTTAATTATCAACTTCCTTCTGATTTTGTGCGGAGTAACTTCGATTTATGTTCTTTTGTCAGTTCGTTCATAATTGGTTCTGAGTCTCCTTCCTAATCCTAATGTTTGAGTCTTAGTCTTGATATTATTTTCTCATTCTTATTTGCTTTTACATTTTGCTTCCTTGCTTTATTATTATTACATTTACAGGAAACCCTAAATCAGTATGAGTCAGTCAGCTTCCCTGTACTGCCTGTCGAACCATGTGTATTTTTTTTTCTATATTTTCTTATGGACAGGGATGAATCTTCTTGCTTCGCAAAAGTTTTAGTTTAAGAAAACAGTTCTTGATCCTTTTGCCAAGCAAACTCCTCATCCCACTGAGTCTCAGTTAAGAATCGTGGTATGCTGTCGTGAATACCTTTATTGAACGCCGGTCTCCTGGTTTCTCTTCCATTTTTCCTGATTTGTGTTCCTGTCTCCACGAGAAACACAAAAATTAATTTTTAGTGGTTGCTCACTCCTATTGGTACTCCATATTCTATTGTTCCATTGTCAGATTCGATTGGAGAACACTTAGTCCAGTCTTTCTGATGCACTGTTCCATCTCAACCTTTTGGTCTCTTTAAAATGTTGGGTCAAAGACGTTGCACATCGTTAGGTTCATAAATTTCAACTTTCATATTTTTGGGCCAGCATGCACGTCTTTATTTTTCCTGCTGATGTCACTTTGGATCAGGAGCTTTGCCTCTGTGTTGTTTACAACTCTTGCTTTCATTTTTACCACTGTCTAGTGTTGTCTTGTTTGTGTCTTACACTTGTCTTGTGTCTTGCCTGTCTTGATTTGCTGTTGATCTCCAGCTCAAACGCCCCATAATGAAGTGTCGAAGGATAAATCGGCATTAAGCAATAATGTTCTGAGTGAAACGTTTTAGAGCGAATCCTTCCATTCTTGAGAAGTCTCAGGGGAAACATCTCAGGAAGAAGCATCTCAGGATGTAGCATCCCAATATAAGGAACAATTATTAAAAGTCCTAGAAGAAACAGTTCGGGATGAAACAATAGTATGAAGCGTCCTAGGCTATAAAAATCTTGTTTCAAACTGTCCGAGCTCACTTTGTGTCAGCCTAATACAACAATGTGCTGGCTTTTGAGTTAATATCAGACACACTGTGCGTATTTGTTATAAACCTATTGTTTCCGGATTATTTTAAGCTCAGTTCAGAGCCCTTCGATTTTCAACGCGGCTTCTGCTGACAGACCGGGAATGGATGACCTCCTTAAGTCCACTAATGTCTATTTCTTCCCAATGGTAACAGCAGACATGGAGTGCACTTAGGTCAGCTTCGAGGCAGCGATTTTCAGCTTGTCATCCTGCCTTTTCCAGCTCCTCGCTAAGTGGTGTCCGGTCCGTGTAAAAGCATAGAATCCTGGAAGTCTACGAGCAAAGCCCATTACCTAATGCACTGTCAATAGGCTAAAGCTGGCCCAATAGTGTGTTCTTGTTGCTAGTAGCGTGTAAGCATCGTTCCTCCAGCTTAGCGAATACCTGTCAGCCATAATGAATGCATCGGGTATCTTAGAGGCTTTGTATGGACATGGGTGGTTATTTAGCATGCAGGGTGGGCAAGAAAAATGAGAAGTGTGTCTGCAATTTCGCAGTTACTGCTAAGGTAAATGCTGCTGGAGTTGGTACAAACCACGGCGAAGTTTTTTGTCACTCAAGCGATCAAGAATTTACTCGGCTATAAAGACAGATATTTTTTGGGTTTTCTAACAGTGAAGAGCCTCTTCTGTGACGTGAAGGAACGAGCTGAGTGTGCATTAAAGAGCTGTTGTGTACTGTCAAGTATTTGCGTCAATACCACAGCAATGGCAACTTGGACAGATAGCTTCTTTGTTCTAATTGTTGACATTATATTCTACTCATCCAGTTGTGACTGGTTAACTGGAGGATCTGTACAGGCGTGTGATACAAACTACTACGTAATTATGATGCTTCATAGCTTTCTACTTAGGAGAAAATATGCTAAAACAGTTCTACCATTCGCAGCGCGATTAAACTCCACTTATTGATGGTATACAACAAAAGTAGAACTTTGAAGAAAAGTAGAACTTTGAAGAAAAGTGGAACTTTGAAGAAAAGTAGAACTTTGAAGAAAAGTAGAACTTTGAAGAAAAGTAGAACTTTGAAGAAAAGCAGAACTTTGAAGAAAAGTGGAACTTTGGGCCAAAGAAGAATTTTGGGGAAAAATAGATCTTTGGTTCAGCTTTACAAGAACTCACTCCCCTCCCATCACTTCCTGAACTGGCTCATGCTAGGACAGGCTCTGACAATGCTCCATACACACGTGTCTAATACGATTCTTACAACTGTGTTTGTGAATCAAATTTTGATCTAAAAGTAAAAATCTGAGCCAAAACAGAAGTTCGGCCATAGTTTATCAACGGGTCCCTCAAGACAAACGAATGACAAGCAGATATTCAAGAATTTTAACTTACTGTTCTGCTATTCATTGCAAGTATACGCAACAATAATTGTTAATAACTTCTGCTAACTTAGTTTATCAAAACCTTTATCTCTAGTCAATCTCGGCTATAATAACATAGAGTCGAATAGTACACTGAACTCGTGCGTACATACACAGCACACTCGTTCTCCTTCCTTTACTGAAGATTAAAATTGGAGACTATGCTGGCTGGTTAGAGAGGAATCATTGGAGCGGAAATGCAAGTGGGATCACCATCACGGTAGGACACTCGAGACAAGGAGCAGAAATAACCCCAGATATAATAAAAATAAACTCAATATTTTCTAAGAGGTGCCGCTGAAAAAATGGGACAACGGAGGAGTGGAACTGATGTATCTGGAAATTTTTGAAGAAATCATAGACCATTTATATTAATGACCAGAGAGTCACAAATACAAATAACAGTCCTTTTAACGTGTATGACTTGTTACTGGTGAAGAATCTTGAGCCAAGGAATTGGAACTTTCTCGTTACGCGGATTAAACCTGATTACCAATTATTATGGACAAAGTGAAGAGGATGGAACAATGAATTCGTAATCTTGACACCCACGAACCATTGTACCTTCTCACAAAGTACTTGAGTGTGCCCAGGTTAACATATTTCCTAAGATGTGCACCCTCATATGATAACCCTATACAACGTATTTTTACGAAAGTACTCAATCTTACTCTAGAAGACGGGCAGTGGGACCAAGCTACACTTGCAGTCAGACTGGGATGTATTGGTGTCCGCAAGGCATCACAGATTACACTACCCGCTTTCCTGTTTCGTGTGTTTCATCCAGTGGACTTGTAGCAGCGGTTCTCCCTGAACACTTTAGGGACAATGTTGGACTTCATGACCAAAAGTTCATTGATGGAGCCAGCTTCTCTCAGATATCTGAGAGAAGCTGCTGGTGTCATCACACTATCTTACTCTGAGAAAACTTTCCCTTATTTCTCCTGTTGCTACTCTTGCAAGATTGCATAGCTCCTGATGACGCACGGACAATAGCCATCGGGATTTTAGGAAACACTTCTGTACTCATAGGGTAATAATAAACATAAAATAAATTGAATGAAAAAATATTATACACAGCCTTGAGACTATTTACGACGAGGTCCAAGAAGGCAGAAACCAGTATTGCCTCTCAGCAAAGCTCAAATGACGAGGTAAGGAGCCGAGATTCGACCCCACAACCCCAGGTGGGTGAGTACATTAAGACCTGACACCTTTCAAGGTTCTTACAGAGCAAACACCACCATGCTACCATTATTTACCCCAACAGGATCCACGCCCACCATAAACAACTTCCCTGTTTGTTTATTCATCAAGCGATATCGTCTTTCCTTCACTCACCGGTGTTAAGGTCGAAGGTGGAAGGAGAGGGAAAAGAGGAAGCAGAAGGAAAAGGAGACAATTAAAAAGAGGGAAAGGATTGGCAGAAAGAAGGGGAGGTAGAGAGTAGGAAGAGAACTTGGATGCAACAGAAGCAGAAGGAACAGGCGAAGTATGCGAATGAGAGAAGAATAGGAATGGGTAGATCAGGAGGAAGAGGAAGAGAATAATGAGAGGGAAGGTGGGAGACGATTGCTGCATTAGAGGATACCTTGATGCTGGTGAAGGACTCTTCTTCCAAGAAACTGAGTTATTGTCCCTTCCTTCGGATCCCACCTTCCATTCCTTTAGTACTGTGTAACTCTTGATGATAATCGTAGCAGGAGATAAGAATAAGCAGGAAAGATGATCTCGAGGAAAAGAAGAGGTAGAGAAACGGTGATTGTAAAAGAAGTTGACGCCGAAGGATGAGACAGAGATGGAAAAGAAATAAGGTGGCAGTAGAAAGAATAGGTGAAGAAAATTAAGAGACATGAGAACAGGAAGGGACAGAACTGGGAAGGGAAGAGAATGAAGAGTGGAAACCAAGAGGATTAGGAAGGGGGTTGGGCAAATATTTTTGTTAGTGGGTTTGGGTGTAAGAAAGACTTGCCTAGTATGAGCCAGTAGGCCTGCTGCAGTGCTCCTTCATTCTTATATTTAGAGGAGGATGAATATCCCTATAGCAGCAGATTGCGGTAACTACGAATACACCATAGTCTTTGACACCAACTAATAGATTTGTGGGTTTCAGGGAGGGGGAAGTCCTGCGTCACAAACATACAGGAGTTTTTAGGGCAAGGTGACAGAAATAAGACAAGAGAGAATGGGATGGATAAATTGCATTTTCTTGAACTGTAAGAAGGCTTTCTACCCAGTTCCACACAAAAGATTAGTGCAAAAGTTAGAAGAGCAGGCAGGAATAATAGAAAAGGCACCGCAATGAATAAGAAGGACAAGAAATGGACAATGAGTGATGATACGTGATGATGTGCCAGAGTAGGCGACATGTGGCGAGCGGGGTTCCACAGAGGTCAGTCCTAGGGCCGGTGTTGTTTCTGGTATATGTTTTTGACAAGATTGAAAGGATAGATTCTGGGGTGTATCTATTCGCAGACGACGTGAAGCTAACGCTGAGAATTCAAACGGATGAGGCTCTAGTAGGACTACAAATGGATCTGAATAGGCTGCAAGCCTGGTCCAGCAACTGGCTCATGGAGTTTAACCCCACCAATTACAAAGTTATGAAGATTGGGGAAGGTCAAAGAAGACCGCAGACAGAGTACAAACTGGGGGGGGGGGGAGCATAATACTGAGCACATCTGAGGCGCACATCAACCAAATAACTGCTGTAGCATATGGGCGCCTGGCAAACCCAAGAATAGCGTTTTGACTCCTTAACAAGGAATCGTTCAACACTCTGTACACCGTGTACGTCAGGGCCATATTGGAGTATGCAGCACCAGTATGTAACCCAGACCTAGTCAAGCACGTCAAGAAATTAGAGAAAGTACAAAGGATTGCAACAAGACTAGTCCCGGAGCTAAGGAGTATGTCCTACGAGGAGAGGTTAAAGGAAATGGACCAGACGACAATGGAGGACAGGAGGGATAGGGGGGACACATGATAACACTTAAAGTACTGAGAGGAACTGACAAGGTGGATTGGGGCAGGATGCTTTAGAGATGGGACACAACAAGAGGTCACAACTAAAAGCTGAAGACTCAGATGAGTCACATGGATGTTAGGAAGTACTTCTTCAGTCACAGAGTCGTCAGGAAGTGAAACAATTGGGAGAGTGATATAGTAGAGGCAGGACCCATACATAGCTTTAAGAAGACATACGATAAAGTTCATGGAGCAGGGAGAGAGTGGAGCTAGTAGCAACCAGCAAAGATGCGGGGCCAGGAGCTGCGCATCAACCCCTGCAACAGAAATAGGAAAGTACACACACACACAACACACACGTAAATAATTATGATAGTGCATTATTCTGTTACTGGTAAGATTGCCTTACACCCTCCAGGAAAGATGATTCCACAATTGTTAGTCCAAGGAAGAGTGTGTTTAGATAATAAAAAAAAGTAACACAATGCATGGCATAGACAAAATGCATGTAGAGCAAGTGTAGCTTTGTGACGAGGCCCTGGTAGTAGGGAAAACAGATGGATGGGTATTATTGGTATGCAGCGGGATGCTTATCTTCAATGGATCTTTAGTTTAATGGCAGCCTTGATGCCAAGCTTGATGCCAGCCTTCAAGCAAGGTCAACCTCACACAAAACATGTATACAGACGTTACCAGCTAGATGCTTCTCAGGGTCGTTTGGAAAGCAGTAAGATTCACTTACTTCCTTCCCCACCTAATTTGGGCCTTGATCACACTCCTTAAAAACAAACATTTGGCTTCAGGCATACTTAAGAAGAAACAATAAGCTTCAGGGATACTTAGGAACAAACATAAAGAGGAAAACGATACAATATTATGACTGGAACAATACACAAATAGCCTGCACATAAGAGAGAGAAAAGTTTATGACTAAGTTTCAGTCCGATCTGGACCATTCACAAGTCACACTGACAAAAGAGAGTGAGTGAGCCAGTATAGGAACAAAACAGTATGTTTCAGGGGTTGCTTAGGAACAACTAGCAAGCTTCAGGGATACTTTCTCCACAATTCTTTTCAAAGATCTTGGTTTCTTAAGCACCGGGAGGTGTATTGGTGGCGGTGAGTGTCGTACTGAGGGGCTGGCATCCCACACTCACGCAAGATTAAGTGAGGCCCCAGGATGGCTCACGCCGGGTACGTCTTTGAGCTGCATGGCGTGAATTAATTTTTATATTCAGACTGGTCCTTGTCACTTCCAGTCACGACTCTCGGAACTGTTGCAAAGTTCTTTCACTCTCGTAATCTTAAACTGCGCACAGCGTTTTCTTGTATTTTTTCTTCTTCCTCCAGTTTGTTTTTCTCAGAAGGTGACTTGATATTGGTGAAGAGATTTTGATAAGAGAAACTTAAGCTTACCTTTTCTTCGAATCGAACTTCATTCCCATTGCGCTCAAATTTATGAAAATTCTTTCGGTGTTGTTTACTGACGAGTTTTGAAGTATTGAGAACACAAAGTCACAATACCGTGGCTGAAATAATTCACCAGAAACCCACACTTACGACTGTGTATCTGCCCATCCTTGACAATGGTCCGAGGCTGACTGAAATGTCGTCATAAGGTTCCTCTCCTAAGTGCGTTTTTTTTTTTTTTGATGAAGGGTAAAGTGACATTGTTATTTTTTGCTATGTAAAGTAAATAAATGGAACTTTTTTAATGGCATGAAGTAAACCCCTCCAGTGCATTTCCCCTCGAAATCACGACAATCATTGAACATTTACCATATTCCCAGTGTCTGCAAATATCATTTACTCTTCGCCGAGGAACCAGAAAATATATAAACAAATACAAATAAGCTAAGAAATAAATGAACAAATTAAATCACTCGAATCGATTAGATTAATAAGTGCAATAATATTAAATCCAGGAGTGTATAGGAGTATTATTGTATTAATATTATTGCATTAATAAATATCAATGAAATATTAATTCCTATAAATTTAAATAGTAGAAAAATAAGAGGCAGGTCTCTATATAGAGACAAACAACTGTAAGAATTAGATAGTGAATGAAAATATAGAGGTGATATTGACTGACTGCATCCGGCCATGGCACTACCATCCAAGCTGCCTTGATCAAAGAAATCGAAGCTTCCCTTCCCTTCCTCGGATCCAGCCTCGCTGACCTCCCATTCCCACTGGACGAGTCCCCAGAGCTGAGCGATGTTCAGAAGAGACGATCAAAAAAACTTGTACCTAACAACTCTTGAAGAGATGACTGAGACAAAACAAATACATACCTTTACGACAAGCTGATGGGACGAATCTGACCAGATTTTCCAATGAGTTTAGCACTGAGATTTTCCAGTAATATGACGTTAATCACCAGAGCACCGAGATTCATAGAAGAAACTGCTTTCACCATCACTTGCATCCATGTCTTTTTCCCTCTCTCTCTCTCTACAAGAGATGCATGTTCATCCTGTTTGTGAAGCTCAGGCACTGTAATTCAGAATTACAAAACTAGTCCTTCTAACCGGTTTTCCTGAATTGCTTTTGAGAGCACTTCAGATCACTGAAGCCATCCACCTTCACGCCATCCTAGCCAGCTCGCTTCATATTCAAATTCAAATTTTTATTTATTTATATGCTATATAAAGCTAGTGTAGTTTACATGCAATAAAACATTGATAGACACAAAAGAAAGTCAGTGTCTCTCAAGTATCTCTTTTATGGCTTTTTTCAACTCTTTGCTAGATCTAACGCAGTTGTATACACTCACTTATTCAGCTTACCATTCATTCTTCACGAGCGAGCAACTCTTCGACCGCTCTTCTAATTTTTTTTTTTATATTTTATTTAAAACATTACAATACAAGGTGGAAATTATATTAAAAGGTACACAAAATGAGTTAAATCACAAATTCCCAATTCACCCTTACAAAAATGATTACAACAGACAAAAGTGTTTTGACACCCTATCACCACACACCATATACACCCAGTTATACCAGAGTTATATACCTGTGAAGGCTAAAACTTTTGACACAGTTTCACCCTCCCCCCGCCATTGCATCTTAACTTAACATTAAAGGATACATAGGAATTACACTATCATGAGTGATGCAGTAACATCTTGGACACAAAAATATTAATAACAATTAAATGGGATACATGTCATTACTTAACACAATGACACCTCAACCTGGTGAAAGAAAAAAACCGCAAAAGTTTAATTTTCTAAGAAGGTTGCAACAATGAATGCCAACTCCCAAAGGCAACTTATGTGCAATCTTAGCATGTAAACCCTAGTCATTCAACATAGTATAAAAATAAAAATTTATATTATGAAAAACATCACAGAATACAAAGGTATAAAGTATAAACCCCAGCCATGTAGCGGCTACACGCAAAAAATTCCACATACTTCCCTAACACAGATAAAACAAAAAAAAATTTTTTTGACAACTGCACCTAAACACAACTCACATCATATGACTTAAGACTGATGTGTACATAGATAACAACATAATATGACTTAAGACTGCTATGTACAAAGATAACAACATAATATGACTTAAGACTGCTATGTACAAAGATAACAACATAATATGACTTAAGACTGCTATGTACATAGATAACAACATAATATGACTTAAGACTGCTATGTACAAAGATAACAACATAATATGACTTAAGACTGCTATGTACATAGATAACAACATAATATGACTTAAGACTGCTATGTACATAGATAACAACATAATATGACTTAAGACTGCTATGTACATAGATAACAACATAATAATAAATCTAATTTGAATGGATCACAGTTGATCAATCAGCCTTAACATATCAGGCATTAGAGAGTAATTCTCATAGTACAAGTCCAAGTCCAACATGCATGTAGTCCCATCTTTCTACATACAATAATATGCGTATTATCTACACATAATACTACAACACACTGGACAAGCAACTGTCCATCACTTCCAATCAATATACTGCCCTACCCTCACTCTGCACAGTGATGTAGGCAAACCCCCCCCCCCTTAAACACCTTATCCATCATTCACTACTACCTTGAAGGAACATGAGTACTATATGAATAGTGTATAGTCCATGACACACAAAAAAACTGGCCAGCTCCACAGGTACTAGCATCCGTGGTCCATACATTATTCACTCACGCATCACTCATCCAACACACACGCAAACATTTGTTGTCATCCAAACTCCTAATTATACCGTTCACTCTGCTACACTGTCTCCAAATTTCGTCAGTAACTCGTTATTCACGACATAATATTCACATAAAAATTGACAATAGGTGCATTTCTACTCCTCCGATTTCATCCTCTCCTAATAACAGTCTAGAACAATCCATTGTTAGTCAGCCGAGACGACTCTGCTGACTAACAATCATCATCACTACACCCTTATGCTGTCTGTTTTCTTGTGTCTATTGTCAAACTTTCTTTTCCTTATATTCCGCAGCACTCCAACAATTTTTTTCTCCAATAAATTTCGTCAATTAGCTCAAGCCGTTAACTTGTCTTATGATAATTTACATTCTAATGTTTTAAATAAATGCATCTCTTTGATATTCGTTCGGATCTTGCCTCTTGCCTTTTTTTTTTTTTATTTTGCAGACAACTGCAAAATCCTCTAAGTAGCGCCTGAGAAGTAACCCCAGCGAGGACAGTGACTAACACAACACTCAAGTAACACCAGTTAGCCGAGGACAGTGACTGACACAACACTCAAGTAACACTAGCCAGCCGAGGACAGTGACTGACACAACACTCAAGTAACACTAGCCAGCCGAGGACAGTGACTGACACAACACTCAAGTAACACTAGCCAGCCGAGGACAGTGACTAACACAACACTCAAATAACACTAGCCAGCCGAGGACAGTGACTCACACTAGACTGACGTCAGTGCCGACACCTGTACTTTAGTTGCCTTGCTAATATTCCACGGAATCTTAACACCCATCGGTCTCACAAAATCATAATAACACAATTGTAAACAAATCAAAGAACAAGTGAGGTCTGAATCCATGGCGAGTGAATCCTGTGAGTTTTTAGGATTCACTTGTCGTGGGTTCAAACCTCCACCCGTTCCAGGATTTATTTTCCATTAGATTCCAAGATTGCTCAACAGCCTAACACCAGGCATAAAGGGAATTGGCCGCACCTTTACCAATAGAATACTAAAAAAATAGTTTTCCCCCGGCCAACAATAATAAATTTCTTTTATTTCAAGATGGAGATCATAATCATCCCATTCGCTGGTTATCATATTAAATTATTTATATATCATTCATTATAACACAAATTACGTAATCTTCATTTTTTCTGGGGTGGGCCGGAAAGCCAGCGGGAGGCCTCCGTCAAGTGACCAGAAGATCTACCATGCCGGTCATCCTAGGATAAAGATCCACGTCAGGAGAAACTTCGATATCTCTGAAACGAATAAACTAACAACTACATTCCCCTCCCTCCTAGACCCCGTATTGCTGTAGTCGGCCACTATACACAGCATCCCTAACATGATAGACGCTAGGTTCTGGGATAGGATTTCTTACGTCTATGATTTTTCTTTATTTATGTGAAGCTCTAAATCTGTTTAGTTTATTAAGCGCAATGAGTAGTGGAGACTCGATCCTCTGTATGGTAAACGTGAAACAGACGTTATTCTTAGCTGTAGTCTCCCATTTTGAACATATCTGAAGACAGTATTTCGCAACAGAAGGTTTACTGGCTTTAAGACTCGACTATATCAACTACTATCTTAACAGTCTTATCTTGAAAGCAATAAAATAATGTGAATTAATGAACTAGAAATACCTTGTGCCAGTAGCTTACTAACAAGCAGAGGCACCACACCGCTGGAGGGTACAACAGATTCCCAGTGAATCTGTCACCATATGCGTTTACAACAATTGATGAGAAGACGTATCGTCCACTAGGGACTTTATTAATCCATGGTGGACGAAATTTCTTGGCAATAAATGCCTTAAACAGCATATTGTGTCTTATTCACGTACTTGTCTGAGTGTTTTACCAGTGATATACAAGTAAACGGTTGGTCTCTGAACCTTCCAGGGGCTTGTGCCACATAATGGAGACGTTAAGCAATAGATCAGTTGCAGAACAACCTTTTCTGGCGCCATGTTGTCGGTCACACAGTAGTAAGGGAGAGAGAGAGAATATAGATATAATTTTTTTGTTAAATTGGTCTACAAATATGTTGTGGTGATTAACAATCGTAAAACTAGGCCTGTAGCTCACACACACACACACACACACACACACACACACACACACACACACACACACACACACACACACACACACACACACACACACACATACACATACACGCTTACACACACAGTTTCAGCAGTTTCAGTACTAGTCAGTTACTCCACATAGAGAAACAAGAAACACTTTCTCTTCACCTAATATAACTCCGTCACACCATTTATGAGAGTTGTAAATTTCACTGTCCAAGACTCTTGACCCTCGCTCTTCAACGGAAGTAACTACCTCTCAGTGACACATTTATACACAAACTGTTTAGAACTGTTACTTTTATTATGTGATCGTTCCTGTATATATATATATATATATATATATATATATATATATATATATATATATATATATATATATATATATATATATATATATATATATATATATATATATATATATATAATATTGTCCATTACTGTTAAATGTAATGAATTCTAGTTGTTAGAAAATGAGAAACCCAGTTGGACTTCAATAAAATTAAGCATTGAAGATCAATCTGTATATATCGCCCTCTTAATGAGGTACTTTTCGGTTATTTTTTCTTTCTTATATATCTGGCTTTTCCTCCTTTGTTAAGTCTTGCCTCACTGTCATATCTTTGTTTAGTCTTGCCTCACTGTCTTGTCTTTGTTAAGTCTCGCCTCACTGTCATATCTTTGTTAAGTCTTGCCTCACTGTCATATCTTTGTTTAGTCTTGCCTCACTGTCACATCTTTGTTAAGTCTTGCCTCACTGTCACATCTTTCTTAAGTCTTGCCTCACTGTCACATCTTTGTTAAGTCTTGCCTCACTGTCATATCTTTGTTAAGTCTTGCCTCACTGTCATATCTTTGTTAAGTCTTGCCTCACTGTCACATCTTTGTTAAGTCTTGCCTCACTGTCATATCTTTGTTAAGTCTTGCCTCACTGTCACATCTTTGTTAAGTCTTGCCTCACTGTCACATCTTTGTTAAGTCTTGCCTCACTGTCATATCTTTGTTAAGTCTTGCCTCACTGTCACATCTTTCTTAAGTCTTGCCTCACTGTCACATCTTTCTTAAGTCTTGCCTCACTGTCACATCTTTCTTAAGTCTTGCCTCACTGTCACATCTTTCTTAAGTCTTGCCTCACTGTCACATCTTTCTTAAGTCTTGCCTCACTGTCACATCTTTCTTAAGTCTTGCCTCACTGTCACATCTTTGTTAAGTCTTGCCTCACTGTCATATCTTTGTTAAGTCTTTCCTCACTGTCATATATCTTTGTTAAGCCTTGCCTCACTGTCACATCTTTGTTAAGTCTCGCCTCACTGTCACATCTTTGTTAAGTCTTGCCTCACTGTCACATCTTTGTTAAGTCTTGCCTCACTGTCACATCTTTGTTAAGTCTCGCCTCACTGTCACATCTTTGCAGTCATCTGGCTGCTCCATCTTTAGCATTTCTCAGAAATTCTTGTTCTAGCTGATGATATTTTTGCTCCTCGTCTGTAACCTGAGGAAGATTCTATCACCTCGAAATGTAATTGTCATATTCTTTTTTTCCCCTGTTTATAACATGCTAATTTTTTTTTACGCCGCTTTGTGTGTTTTTATTTCAGCTTTCTTTATCAGTGTCTGGCATTTTTTTGCTCTGTTTTTCTTTACTCGTATATTTACGTTTTGTTAGTTATTCCTCTAGCTTTTTTTTTTTCACCTATTTGAGTAGTTCTTCATTCTGCTTTTGCCGCGATGCGTTTCTCTCGTTGTTCATTATTACATATTATTTTATTTCTTAGTGTATGGTGTTGATGATTTGTATTTTGATCCGTCTTCTTTATTGTGTTTCCTGGTTTGTCTGTTATTAGTATTTAATTGTGTAAATTAACTTTTTTTATCACTTCCCTAAGTTTCAGAAGATTATTTATTTTTTTATTTCCTCCCGTTTGTCTGCTTCATCTCATCTCAATATTGCAAGAGACAGAGAGAGAGAGAGAGAGAGAGAGAGAGAGAGAGAGAGAGAGAGAGAGAGGAGACAGAGAGAGAGAGAGAGAGAGAGAGAGAGAGAGAGAGAGAGAGGACTGGCGCACACATAGAGTCTGAGTCCAGAACGCAGCCAAGCAACAGACTAAAACACATAGAGGTAATTAAAGCGACAGACAGAGAGCTAACACACCCACACAACTCCTCCCACCCACCTCAAGAGGACGCCACTACCACCATCACCCGCAGGAACTTATCTGGCGTCGCCGCTGTAAAGTACCCAAGATAGAATCACACTCCGGACATGGAGGTTCGATCAATCACAGTACCTCGCCGATAATACCAGTTTAAAACGTACGTGCCATCTCGGCAATGTCTCTGCGGTGATCTTCCTGTTATCGCTGACGATTTAAACAGACAAATAGACAGACACCCATAATGTGAAATGCCCTTCGAAGATTATATCTGAAAACGTTCGAATTGTCTATTCAGTACTAATTAAATTCTTGAACAGAGCAGCTCTACATGTATGTGTGTGTACCCTACAGATGGGTAATTTATTCTCTCTCTTTTTTTCTTTCTCTCTCTCTTATATATATATGTATATATATATTAATATATATATATATATATATATATATATATATATATATATATATATATATATATATATATATATATATATATATATATATATGTATTTATATATATATATATATATATATATATATATATATATATATATATATATATATATATATATATATATATATATATATAATGTCGTGCCGAATAGGTAAAACTGGTCAGTTAGAGAGAACTCATTTAAAATTAAGTCCTTTCTAAAATTTTCTCTTATACGTTTAAAGATATATTTTTTTCATTTATATTAATATATAAATTAATAACTTTGTAACAAAAGAATCTTAGAAAACTTACCTAACCTTATTATAACAAGCGCAATTTAATTTAGCCTAATCCAACTAAATGTATTTTAAATAAGTTTACAATAATTTAATAATAAACAAATACAATGAAATATATTCTTTCATTAAGTTCAGAATGATTTTTGCGAAATTATTGTATACACAAATTTTTGTTTGCCTTATTCGGTAAGAAGAGCGTTGCTATTTAAGCCAAATTCGCAAGTTTTACCTATTCTGCACGACATATGTATGCCACATCGAAACTAGGTTTAAAAATTTCTTCAGATGATACGGGTACGGAAAAAAAGCGAAATAAACTAGACGAAATATAAACAATTTGATAAACCCGAACATGAAAAACTATTTCAAATACAAAATTGATTCAATAAAATGAAGCAACACTGAACTCCGAGACAAGGGGTGCAACACAAATATCTGCAAGAATAAACTGATATCGGTAACAACTGATATCAGTTGGGGTACAAAACACTGTAGATATCGGATAAACTTGATACATTACAGGACTGTTTGTGTCCACTGGAACCATCAAGTCAAATCATGGACTACACAAGAAACACTTCTCCCACTTGTTTCCTTATACTCTCCCCTTCCCTCCATCTTTCTCTTTCTCTTCAGTGTTCTTCCCTTCAGTCTTTCCCTCCTTCATTTTCCACTCTCTTTTCTAGCTTTTTTTTTTCCTTTTCCTTTTCCACTCTTTCTTTTCCAACCAACCTGACACAGCAATCTCTCTCCAGCTTCCTGCATTTTCTCTTCCCTGTCCTTCCTCTCTCTTGCCCTCCTCCTTCCCTTCCTCTTCTTCTTCCTTCTCTTCCTTCCTTCCTTCCTTCCTTCCTTCCTTCCTTTCCTTCCTTCCTTCCTTTTCCTTCCTTCCTTCCTTCCTTCCTTCCTTCCTTCCTTCCTTCCTTTCTTCCTTCCTTTATTCCTTCCTTCCTTCCTCTTCTTTCCTTCCTTTCCTTCCTTCCTTCCTTCCTTCTTTCCTTCCATTCTTCCTTCCTTTAGTCTTTCCTTTATTCCTTGCTTGCTTGCTTGCTTCCTTCCTTCCTTCCTTCCTTCCATCTTTCCTTCCCCTCTCCCTCCACATTTCTTTCCCTGCCGTGTTCTTCCTCAGTCTTTTCCTCCTTCAATTTCTTCTTTCTTTCCTAGTTTGTCTTTTTCATTTCTTATTCCACTCTTCCAGTTCCAACCAAACCGACGCAACATTTTTTTCTCCAACTCCCTTCATTTTTCTCTTTCAGTATCCTCCGTCTGTCTATCTTACCCTTTCTTCCTCCCTCCCGCTCTCCTCTATGCCCATCATTATCCGTACACGGTCTATAACAGTATCTACTTTACCGTACAAGGTTGGCATCACAATGCCGTAGTTAGGTGGAAGGCTCGTGAAGGCCTCCCGTATTTCTCGACGCTGTGGCCTGTACTGCGATCGACCCCCATGTGTGTAACTTATTTGCTCATACGTTCCTAAGATGTGGGACGTCGCAGCCTAACGGAGGAGGTTCTATCTCAATGTTTTACACTGTGGATTTTTGTATTACAACTGTGGACGTGTTGGCTGAGGTGGTTTAAAATTTAAAAGTCTCTAGCAAAGTAAGTTTTAGTCTTGGGATGTTGTGAAGTCTTGAGACTGTAGACTCAAAGTCTCCTGTTGGTTTTAGGACGGCGGCAGTCTCAATCTTATAGCACCAAGTTGACAGTTTTCCCATGAGACAACCGGTAGAAGACTTATAAGACAACGGAAGGAGTGTAAGCTAGAGATTTATAGTTTTGGACATAATTACAGAGATAAAACTCAGTATCTAGGTGAAGAGGCTATGGTCTCGAATGGGAAGTGTTTTTGTTTGAATGTTTTGCCCTGAAACTTTTTTTTTTCACAAGGACGTTTCAACTGAGGCCGTTTTATCAGTGGCAGTTTCAATGTGCTGAACTTAAAGAATCAGTTCAGACTGGAAGACCTGCAGCCCACCTCTAAACACGGCTAAAAAGCACAACAGGTTCAGCCCGGTTGCAATATATTGTCCATAATTGCGCAGCTGACGTGCCCAACATATGCAGGCAGGCAGAGCATGCAATTATCACATACATATACAATGCATTACGCGTAATCGCCTACCTGATAATTATATGCAATTGTGAACTACATTTCTCATGGAAAATCTGCATATATGTTCCGTATAATTGCGTCTCCTGGCTAGATACATAAAGCTAAGAAGCCCATTAGGTATGCAATTAAGAGGAATCTACTGCATCTGAATTATCATACCAAATGGGTGTGGAAATTGTTCTACGTTAGCTGGGTATGCGATTATAAGATATCCACTGGAGGACACTAATTAGTGACTAAAATAAGCGCTACCTCAACACAATATAAAGCAAAAATTAAGGAGTAGAGGTGTACGAAAATGTAGAGAAGAGATATTAAGATTAATGAAGGATATAGAGTGAAAGAGAGGAAGGAGAGAGAGAGAGAGACAGACAGACAGACAGACAGAAAGAGAGACAGACAGACAGAAAATAAAGAATTAAAAAATTATATTTTTCCGCTTTTTTTTCCATCATATACTTTCTCTACGGTCCTGACGAGTGTACAGAATAACAAAATTCAAGCATGGTGGCCGTTGAGGTTGTAGCTACGTCATGTTTACCCTGGAGACCACAAGGCGACAATATCATACATCACATTATAAGCAGTTAAACAGTCATGGGTGAAGATCTCTCTCACTCAGAAGCTGACATCAAGTGTTTGATCTACTGACACACTACAACCACGAGGCTATATTCTCTAGTGCTTTAAATATATATATACAAAAAAAATCATTATTTCACTGCCATAACTATAATTTTTTTTTTAGTTTTCTTGAGAATTTAGTGTTATCGCTATTAATTTTCTGACTTACTTCAGATGTTGTAATCACAATGTATTAAAAACAACGCTATATCCATAATCACAGTCAAAAACCACATGCATATTTTTGCATGATTATAAACCAGTATAAAGAACGCATGGCGATGCTGTAGTTCATCCCACATGTAGATAAAACAACAGTCTCATTGTCATTGCTGTTTTCTTGTTTACCTGTAAGATGTATTTCAGCACATTTTTTCAGTCTCTGAATTTACAAGCTAAGAACTATTATCGTACCTCAGCTCGCTTCCAAGTCCACCTTAATCTAAATTATACTGGACCTCTCCTGGGCCCAAGGATGTCACCCACAACACACAAACACACTTCCACCAAGGTAAAGAGCATAGCTCTGTACATGTAACTATGTACAGGTAATTGCAAATAGGTAAACACAGACACACACACACACACACACACACACACACACACACACACACACACACACACGCCCACTCCAATGAACTATCAATTTTTTGACATCCATTCTCAGTTGGCCCTGTTCTCAGCCACACCAATGAGCATACCCACATATATGCATACAGAACGGAGTTTATTATATTCCTACACTATCCTATACTCTCACTTTTGTATACAGACGCACGCACTGCACTCTACGCATACTACACTTCCACACCAACTTACACAGCTACGTATACAACCACACCCTCTTATATATCCATGTATGCATGGTATAAACCTTGGTAATAAATACCTACAAGTTGGTTTAGAAAGACACGTAAGGAAACACTATGACATATTTATTAGAAAACGTTTCGGTCCTGGGACCTTGGTAAAGGTCCCAGAACCGAAACGTTTTCTAATAAATATGTCATTGTGTTTGCTTACGTGTCTTTCTAAACCATCCAAGTATGCATCCCCACCCCATGGCACCTCCACACTCACCTACACTTCATTAGTCCCCTACATTTCCATGAACGCACCCACACCCACCTACATACCACGTACGTGCCCACAACCATCTACACAACCATGCACGTACCCACACCCATCGACATATCCACTTAGATACTCAGACCAAGTCACTGGCTGCTCATTCACACCCACGATAGCACCCACACCCACACGTGCACCCACACCACGCTTGCACCTCTCACCTTGACAACCACAATCCCGTCATCTTCAGGCATGACCTCCATTTCCTGTCCGTGTTTGCGCCTCTCGGGTATCTCTGCATTTTCATTCACATCAATTTATTACTCTAAATCAATTATTAAAAACATCTATCGTTATATGGCAACACGTCGTTGCACAATGCATCAATTAAGTGTCGATTTGCACCGGGTGTTTGCAACACGGATTAAAATCAAAGAATGAGGTTCAACGTGAGCGAAGACTTGTGGTGAAGTGCTTTATCCTCTCTCTGACACATTGACCGTAAAAGGTTAAGAAATGTATTACCCAAACAATATTTCGTAAGACTGCTCACTATTTTTTTTTATTTAGTTAGTGAACTTTTATAAATAAATACACAGTATATTCACCCTGTATCTATATATTTTTGGGTTTATAGGATATATGTTCATAAAATTTTATCACTTTTGTAAGAATTTAGTTTGTAAGTATTTCCTTGGGGATTTTAAATTGTATGTTGTTAAAATGTTTCTGGGGATATAATTATGTGGATATAATGTTCATGTTTATAAAAATTACACCGAACATTTTTTCCAATATAACCGTTATATGCTCTAGTTATATTTATTGTTTAGCAATGCTGACATTTATTTTAAAGCTAGGAAAAAAAACACTAAATTAATTTAATACTATTTTTAATAAAAAATAAATAAGCGTTGCAATGTAAAAATGAATTTAAAAAATATGAGAGAAAATTCTGAAGCATTGTCAGGGCTCATGTGTGGTTCCTTCTCATAATGGAAAAGAGACTAAGAAAAGAATGAGATTTCTTGAAAGAAGTCTTTTTAAGGAGATGAGAAAAAGTGTAAGGCACAACTGTGAACGGGAGAGTGACGGGAAAGAAAAATAGATTGCAGATGAACAAGAGCCATTTGATTTTTGTTGCATTTTTACATTTAGAGTTTTTATTCAAGGTACTGAGGCTCATGTAAGGCTACGTCAACTGAGGTGCCTTGGGCGCTATAGCTGGGACGCATCAGGGCACAGCAAGCGGTTCTGTCGTCTGTGTTGTTAAGTAAAAGTAATACAACCATTAACAACTGGTTCACATACTTTGATGGTGTTTTCATTCAGGCGCACGACGAGGGTGGACCTCTTCTCAAAATTTCAGCAAGAAATGTGGTTACAGTGGGCTCACCAGCGACTTTGGGCCGGGCGTCGGGAAATATCTGAGACTGACCACCATGTTCAGGCCTACAGACGATGGTCTAAGCCTCTAAGATGAAGATGATCGACAAATGCTTGAATAAATATGGATGTATTTTCAAGAAACTGCATCCTGGGACGGGTCTTAGTGACCTGATTAGTGGCTCTTCAAAAGTGTCGATGGAGTAGAAACGGAAATATATTTACTGACTCTGTGGCTGGGACCCGGTGATTGGCTGAGTTATGGCTGAAGCTCGAATGATTGCTGTCTGGCAATCAGGGTGCTGTTAACCCTGCGAATAACGGCAAACCGCTGAAGCGGAAGTGTTTACTTTTTTATACAAAAGAGTGGCCATTTACTACTGAAAGCGATGTGTTAGAGGTGCTTTGCTTCGAGTGAAAGTGATGAGGAAGCTCCTCTCAATCTCCTGCAGGAAGTGCTTCCAGTGGACCTATATTCTTAGACTTCGGGTCTCGGCCGACCTTCTAAGTCTAACCGCCACTTCTCGATTGCAATAATATACAAGGGATATATTATTATTATATTCATGAGAAAGCGCTACATCAGTAAGGCACAACGGATGCAGAACATATACAAAGGCCACCAGCTGTGAGTAACATGGTGAAAATCAGGTGCGGCAACACAGTCAGGTTCAGAAATCATTTCAGTTACGGGAAGATGAGACCGCGAGACAAAGATTGTTATTTTATCACCCATTGTTAAATTATGATTACCACTATTATTACCTTCATGGCGGAGCGGTAAACCCCTATGGGTTTACCCCTCCTCACAAAGGTAATAATAACAGCTGGGAAATAGGAGACAATTCGGAACGATCCAAGAAAAGAGGATGGCAACACACACACACACACACACATAAAACACACACACACACACACACACACACACACACACACACACACACACACATACACACACACACACACACACACACACACACACACACACACACACACACACACACACACCACACACACACGCACACACACACTGTGTATGTTAGGCCCATATTGGAGTTGCAGGGGCTAGTCTGGAACCCACACCTGGGTCAAGCACGTCAGGAAAATTAGAGAAAGTACAAAGGTTTGCAACAAGGCTAGTTTTCCCGAGTCAGGGGAATGTCGTACGAGGAAAGGTTGAGGGAAATCGGACTGACGACACTGGAGGACAGAAGGGTCACGGGAAACATGATAACGACATACAAGATACTGCGGGGAATAGACAAGGTGGACACAGACAGGATGTTCCAGAGAGGGGACACAGAAACAAGTGGTCACAATTGGAAGCTGAAGACTCAGAGGAGTCACAGGGACGTTAGGAAGTATTTCTTCAGTCACAGAGTCGTCAGGAAGTGGAATAGCCTAGCAAGTGAAGTAGTGGAGGCAGGAACCATACATAGTTTTAAGAAGAGGTATGACAAGTGAAGAGGCGGGGCCAGGAGCTGAGTATCGACCCCGGCAACCACAATTAAGTGAGTACAATTAGGTGAGTACACACACACACACACACACACTCACACACACACACACACACACACACATACATACACAAAGCTCAGGAAGCAGAGAGAGAGAGGATCTAGTAGCGATCAGTGAAGAGGCGGGGCCAGGAGCTGAGTCTCGACCCCTGCAACCACAATTAGGTGAGTAATTAGGTGAGTACACACAAACACACACTCATACACACACACACACACACACACACACACACACACACACACACACACACACACGCGCACACACACACACAAACAAACACACACACACACACACACACACACACACACACCACACACACACACATACACACACAGAGGTGGGGACCAGCAGGGAATGCACCAACAAGTGCTGGATGACATACATACAACTGAGGAGGAGGTGAAGAAGCTGCTAAGTGACCTTGATACCTCAAAGGCAATGGGACCGGACATCTCCCCGTGGGTCCTTAGAGAAGGAGCAGAAATGCTGTGTGTGCCATTAACCACAATCTTCAACACATCCCTTGAAACTGGGCAACTACCCGAGGTATGGAGACGGCAAATGTAGTTCCAATTTTTAAAAAGGAGACAGAAAAGCGGCACTAAACTACAGACCAGTGTCACTGACGTGTACAGTATGCAAAGTCATGGAGATTATCAGGAGGAGAGTGGAGGAGCACCTAGAACGGAGCAACAGTATAAACGACAACCAGCACGGTTTCATGGAAGGCAATCCTGTGTCACAAACCTGGAGTTTTATGATAAAGTAACAGAAATAAGACACGAGAGAAAGGGGTGGGTTGATTGAATTTTCTTGGACTGCAAGGAGGCCTTCGACACAGTTCCTCACAAGAGATTAGGGCAGAAACTAGAGGATCAGGCGCGTATAACGGGAAGGGCACTGCAATGGATCAGAGAATACCTGACAGGGAGGGAACAATGAGTCATGGTACGTGGTGAGGTATCACGAGCGAGGCCCCACAGAGGTCGGTCCTAGGACCAGTGCTATTTTTGGTATATGTGAATGACATGATGGAAGGGATAGACTCAGAGGTGTCCCTGTTCGCACTTGATGTGAAGTTAATGAGGAGAATTAAATCAGATGAGGATCAGGCAGGAGTTCAAAGAGACCTGGACAGGCTGGATTCGTGGTCCAGCAACTGGCTTCTCAAATTCAACCCTGCCATATGCAAAGTCATGAAGATCGGGGAAGGGCACAGAAGACCGCAGACAGAGAATAGGCTTGGTGGTCAACGACTGCTAACCTCACTCAAGGAGAAAGATCTTGGGGTGAGTATAACACTGAGCAGCATATGGGCGCCTGGCAAACCTGAGATTAGCGTTCCGATACCTAAGTAAGGAATCTTTCGAGACATTGTACACTGTGTACTTCAGGCCCATACTGGAATATGCAGCACCAGTTTGGAACCCGCACCGGGTCAAGTACATTGAGAAATTAGAGAAAGTGCAAAGGTTTGCGTCAAGGTTAGTTCAAGAGCTAAGGGGAAAGTCCTACGAAGAAAGATTAAAGGAAATCGGCCTGACGACACTGGAGGACAGGACGGTTAGGGAAGACATGATAACGACATACAAAATAATGCGTGGAATAGTCGAGGTGGACAGAGACAAGATGTTCCAGAGAGGGGACACAGAAACAAGGGGCCACAATTAGAAGTTGAAGACTCAGATGAGTTACAGGGATGTTAGGAAGTATTTCTTCAGTCATAAAGTGGTCAGGAAGTGAAGCAGTCTGACGAGTGATGTAGTGGAGGCAAGAACCATACATAGCTTTAAGACGAGGTATGATAAAGCTCATGGAGCAGGGAGAATAAGAACCTAGTAGCGACCAGTGAAGAGGCGGGGCCAGGAGTTGAGTCTCGACCCCTGCAACTACAATTAGGTGAGTACAGTTAAGTGAGTACACCTAAAAAGAAGCATGATAAAGCTCATGGAGCAGGAAGAGTGACCTAGTAGCGACAAGTGAAGAGACGCGGCCAGAAGCTGTGACTCGAATCCTGCAACTACAACTAGGTGAGTACACCTGTCAACCGATATACCACGTGACAGCTCCCCTTGCCATTATGCATTAAATATTCCAATAAGATTAATACTGTAGAAGAATATAAAACTGCGTGATATATTATGGCCGGAGATCGTCATGACATGATAAAGTATATATGAAGTGTCAATAGTTTTATGGGGAGTTGCCACGGAGAAATAAAAACTATAATAAAATAAATTTATTTTGTGTGCCTTTCTATCTCCCCTCATTATGTGTGTGTGTGTGTGTGTGTGTGTGTGTGTGTGTGTGTACTCACCTATTTGTACTCACCTATTTGTGGTTGCAGGGGTCGAGTCACAGCTCCTGGCCCCGCCTCTTCGCTGATTGCTACTAGGTCCTCTCTCTCCCTGCCCCATGAGCTCTATCATACCTCGCCTTAAAACTATGTATGGTTCCTGCCTCCACCACATCACTTTCCAGGCTATTCCATGGCCTGACTACTCTATGACTGAAGAAATACTTCCTAACATCCCTTTGATTCATCTGAGTCTTCATCTTCCAACTGTGACCTCTTGTGTCTGTGTCCCATCTCTGGAACATCCCGTCTTTGTCCACCTCGTACTATTCCGCGCAGTATTTTATATGTCGTTATCATGTCTCCCCTGACCCTCCTGGCCTCCAGTGTCGTCAGGCCGATTTCCCTCAACCTTTCTTCATAGGACAATCCCCGTAGCTCTGGGACTAGTCTTGTTGCAAACCTTGCACTTTCTCTAATTTCTTGACGTGCTTGACTAGGTGTGGATTCCAAACTGGTGCTGCATACTCCAGTATGGGCCTGACGTAGATGGTGTTTCAGAGTCTTAAACGAATCCTTAATGAGGTATCGGAACGCTAGCCGTAGGTTTGCCAGGCGCCCGTATGCTGCAGCAGTTATCTGATTGATGTGCGCCTCAGGGGATATGCTCGGTGTTATACTCACCCCCAATCTTTTTTCCTTGAGTGAGGTTTGCAGTCTTTGGCCATCTAAACTATATTGTGTCTGCGTCTTCTTTGCCCTTCCCCAATCTTCAAAGACTTTGCATTTTGGCAGGGTTAAATTCAAGGAGCCAGTTGCTGGACCAGGGTTGTAGCCTGTCCAGGTCTCTTTGTAGTCCTGCCTGATCCTCGTCCGATTCGATTCTTCTCATTAACTTCACATCGTCTGCAAACAAGGACACTTCTGAGTCTATCCCTTCCGTTATGTCGTTCACGTATACCAAGAACAGCACAGGTCCTAGGACTGACCCCTGTGGAACCCCGCTTGTCACAGGCGCCCACTCTGACACCTCGTCGCGTACCATGACTCGTTGTTGCCTCCCTGTCAGATATTCTCTGATCCATTGCAGTGCCTTTCCTGTTATGTGTGCCTGGTCCTCTAGCTTTTGCAGTAACCTCTTGTGAGGAACTGTGTCGAAAGCCTTCTTGCAGTCCAAAAATACGCAGTCGATCCACCCCTCTCTCTCTTGTCTTACTTCTGTCACCTTGTCATAAAACTCTAGTAGGTTTGTGACACAGGATTTTCCTTCCCTGAAACCGTGCTGGTTGTCAATTATACACTTGTTTCTTTCCAGGTGCCCCACCACTCTCCTCCTGATGATCTTCTCCATGACCTTGCATACTATACACGTCAGTGATACAGGTCTGTGTGTATGTGTGTGTGTGTGTGTGTGTGTGTGTGTGTGTGTGTGTGTGTGTGTGTGTGTGTGTGTGTATGAGTGTGTGTGTGTGTGTGTGTGTATGTACTCACCTAACTGTACTCACCTAATTGTGGTTGCATTGGTCGAGACTCAGCTCCTGGCCCCGCCTCTTCACTGATCGCTACTAGGTCCTCTCTCTCTCTCTGCTTCCTGAGCTTTGTCATACCTCTTCTTAAAACTATGTATGGTTCCTGCCTCCACTACTTCACTTGCTAGGCTATTCCACTTCCTGACGACTCTATGACTGAAGAAATACTTCCTAACGTCCCTGTGACTCGTCTGAGTCTTCAGCTTCCAGTTGTGACCCCTTGTTCCTGTGTCCCCTCTCTTGAACATCCTATCTCTGTCCACCTTATCTATTCCCCGCAGTATCTTGTATGTCGTTATCATGTCTCCCCTGACCCTTCTGTCCACCAGTGTCGTCAGTCCGATTTCCCTCAATCTTTCCTCGTATGACATTCCCCTGAGCTCTGGGACTAGCTTTGTTGCAAACCTTTGTACTTTCTCTAACTTCTTGACGTGCTTGACCAGGTGTGGGTTCCAGACTGGTGCTGCATACTCCAGTATGGGCCTAATATACACAGTGTACAGTGTCTTGAACGATTCCTTATTAAGGTATCGGAACGTTATTCTCAGGTTTGCAAGGCGCCCGTATGCTGCAACAGTTATTTGGTTGACGTGTGCCTCCGGTGACGTGCTCGGTGTTGTGTGTGTGTGTGTGTGTGTGTGTGTGTGTGTGTGTGTGTGTGTGTGTGTGTGTGTGTGTGTGTGTGTGTGTGTGTGTGTGTGTGTGTATGTGTGTGTGTGTGTGTGTGTGTGTGTGTGTATGTGTGTGTGTACTCACCTATTTGTACTCACCTATTTGTGGTTGCAGGGGTCGAGTCCTAGCTCCTGGCCCCGCCTCTTCACCGGTTGCTACTAGACCCTCTCTCTCCCCGCTCCATGAGCTTTATCAAACCTCGTCTTAAAACTGTGTATGGTTCCTGCCTCCACTACGTCATTTTCTAGGCTATTCCACTGCCTTACAACTCTATGACTGAAGAAATACTTCCTACTATCTCTCTGACTCATTTGTGTCTTCAACTTCCAATTGTGGCCTCTTGTTTCTGTGTCCCCTCCCTGGAACATCCTGTCCTTGTCCACCTTGTCTATTCCACGCAGTATTTTATATGTCGTTATCATGTCTCCCCTGACCCTCCTGTCCTCCAGTGTCGTCAGGCCGATTTCCCTTAATCTTTCTTCATAGGACATTCCCCTTAGCCTGGGGCTAGTCTTATTGCAAACCTTTGCACTTTCTCCCAATTTCTTGACGTGCTTTACTAGGTGTGGATTCCAAACTGGTGCTGCATACTCCAGTATGGGCCTGACGTAGATGGTGTACAGAGTCATTAAACGAATCCTTACTGAGGTATCGGAACGCTATCCGTAGGTTTGCCAGGCGCCCGTATGCTGCAGCATTATCTGATTTTATGTGCGCCTCAGGAATATGCTCGGTGTTATACTCACCCCAGATCTTTTTCCTTGAGTGAGGTTTGCAGTCTTTGGCCATCTAAACTATATTGTGTCTGCGTCTTCTTTGCCCTTCCACAATCTTCATGACTTTGGGATTTGGCAGGGGTTTAAAATTTAAGGAGCCAGTTGCTGGACCAGGCTTGTAGCCTGTCCAGGTCTCTTTGTAGTCCCTGCCTGATCCTCGTCCGATTCGTTCTTCTCATTAACTTCACATCGTCTGCAAACAAGGACACTTCTGAGTCTATCCCTTCCGTTATGTCGTTCACGGATACCAAGAACAGCACAGGTCCTAGGGCTGACCCCTGTGGAACCCCGCTTGTCACAGGCGCCCATCTGACCCTCGTCGCGTACCATGACTCGTTGTTGCCTCCCCGTCAGTATTCTCTGATCCATTGCAGTGCCTTTCCTGTTATGTGTGCCTGGTCCTCTAGCTTTTGCAGTAACCTCTTGTGAGGAACTGTGTCGAAAGCCTTCTTGCAGTCCAAAAATACGCAGTCGATCCACCCCTCTCTCTCTTGTCTTACTTCTGTCACCTTGTCATAAAACTCTAGTAGGTTTGTGACACAGGATTTTCCTTCCCTGAAACCGTGCTGGTTGTCAATTATACACTTGTTTCTTTCCAGGTGCCCCACCACTCTCCTCCTGATGATCTTCTCCATGACCTTGCATACTATACACGTCAGTGATACAGGTCTGTGTGTATGTGTGTGTGTGTGTGTGTGTGTGTGTGTGTGTGTGTGTGTGTGTGTGTGTGTGTATGAGTGTGTGTGTGTGTGTGTGTGTATGTACTCACCTAACTGTACTCACCTAATTGTGGTTGCAGGGGTCGAGACTCAGCTCCTGGCCCCGCCTCTTCACTGATCGCTACTAGGTCCTCTCCCTCTCTGCTTCCTGAGCTTTGTCATACCTCTTCTTAAAACTATGTATGGTTCCTGCCTCCACTACTTCACTTGCTAGGCTATTCCACTTCCTGACGACTCTATGACTGAAGAAATACTTCCTAACGTCCCTGTGACTCGTCTGAGTCTTCAGCTTCCAGTTGTGACCCCTTGTTCCTGTGTCCCCTCTCTTGAACATCCTATCTCTGTCCACCTTATCTATTCCCCCGCAGTATCTTGTATGTCGTTATCATGTCTCCCCTGACCCTTCTGTCCACCAGTGTCGTCAGTCCGATTTCCCTCAATCTTTCCTCGTATGACATTCCCCTGAGCTCTGGGACTAGCTTTGTTGCAAACCTTTGTACTTTCTCTAACTTCTTGACGTGCTTGACCAGGTGTGGGTTCCAGACTGATGCTGCATACTCCAGTATGGGCCTAATATACACAGTGTACAGTGTCTTGAACGATTCCTTATTAAGGTATCGGAACGCTATTCTCAGGTTTGCCAGGCGCCGCCCGGTGACGTGCTCGGTGTTGTGTGTGTGTGTGTGTGTGTGGTGTGTGTGTGTGTGTGTGTGTGTGTGTGTGTGTGTGTGTGTGTGTGTGTGTGTGTGTGTGTGTGTATGTGTGTGTGCACTCACCTAGTTGAGGTTGCGGGTGTCGAGTCCGAGCTCCTGGCCCCGGTGTGTGTGTGTGTGTGTGTGTGTGTTTGTGTGTGTGTGTGTGTGTTTGTGTGTGTGTGTGTGTGTGTGAGAGAGAGATAGAGTGAGAGACAGAGAGCACATATATATATATATCCACACAAATACCTAACACATATCGAAATCCCTAACACATATCGTTACTTTAACACAAGTTAGTATAAGTCTTCCTTCCTCACTAGACACTCCTAAGTACACAGCATCGTTCCCTCACCACACATTAAACTCTCCGGTACAGACCCTTACGTCGTTACAGCTCTGAAGCTCCGTTCAGGGGAACGCCCCCGTAGCATCCTACCCGGAGTTTATTAAGTCAGATATGCACCAGCAGGGTGATAATTTTGCCATGAATAATTAAGAAGTTTGTGTTGCAGGTCGGTGTCAACATGCAGCCTTGCAACTGTCAGCCCGTCCAGTGTGGAGATATGACGACCACTGACACAGAAAATATGCGCAAATGGAGATATGCTCCATATATTTTATGCTGTACTCGTTCTGGAGTACAAGCTACCTCGTAAGCTGGACGGGGACCAGGCTACAGTAGCTGCTCGGACCAGACTAAAATTGTTTCTTGGACCAGAGTGCAGTAGTTGCTTGGACCAGACTAGAGCAGGTGCTTGGACCACACTGCAGCAGCTGCTTGGACCAAACTGCAACAGTTGCTTGGACCAGACTGCAACAGCTGCTTGGGCCAGAGTACAGCAGCTGCTAATACCCGACTACAGCAGCTGCTTTAAGCAGACTACAGTAGCTGCTTGGAGCAGACTACAGTAGCTGCTTGGCCCACACTGCAGCACCTGCTTGGACCAGACTGCAGCAGCTGCTTGGACCAGACTGCAGTAGCTGCTTGGACCGGAGTACAGCAGCTGCTTGGAGCAGACTACAGCAGCTGCTTGGACCAGACTGCAGCAGCTTCTTGGACCAGACTGCAGCAGCTGCTTGGACCAGACTGCAGTAGCTGCTTGGACAAGACTGCAGCAGCTGCTTGGAGCAGATTACAACAGCTGCTTGGACCAGACTGCAGCAGCTGCTTGGACCAGAGTACAGCAGCTGCTTGGACCAGACTGCAGCAGCTGCTTGGACCAGACTGCAGCAGCTGCTTGGACCAGAGTACAGCAGCTGCTTGGACCAGACTACAGCAGCTGCTTGGACCAGACTACAGGAGCTGCTTGAACCACACTGCAGCAGCTGCTTGGACCAGACTGCAGCAGCTGCTTGGATCAGAGTACAGCAGCTGCTTGGACCAGACTGCAGTAGCTGCTTGGACCAGACTACAGCAGCTGCTTGGAGTAGATTACAGCAGCTGCTTGGACCAAACTACAGCAGCTGCTTGGACCAGACTACAGCAGCTGCTTGGACCAGACTACAGCAGCTGCTTGGACCAGACTGCAGCAGCTGCTTGGGCAAGACTGCAGCGGCTGTTTGGACCAGAGTACAGCAGCTGCTTGGACCAGACTGCAGCAGCTGCCTGGAGCAGAGTGCAGTAACTGCTTGGACAAGACTACAGCAGCTGCTTGGAGCAGATTACAGCAGCTGCTTGGACCAGACTGCAGCAGCTGCTTGGACCAGAGTACAGCAGCTGCTTGGACAAGACTGCAGCAGCTGCTTGGACCAGACTGCAGTAGCTGCTTGGACCAGACTACAGCAGCTGCTTGGAGCAGAGTACAGCAGCTGCTTGGAAAAGACTGCAGCAGCTGCTTGGACCAGACTGCAGTAGCTGCTTGGACCAGACTACAGCAGCTGCTTGGAGCAGATTACAGCAGCTGCTTGGGCCAGACTGCAGCAGCTGCTTGGACCAGAGTACAGCAGCCGCTTGGACCAGACTACAGCAGCTGCTTGGACCAGACTGCAGCAGCTGCTTGGACCAGACTGCATCAGCTGCTTGGACCAGTCTACAACAGCTGCTTGGACCAGATTGCAGCATCTGCTTGGACCAGACTGCAGTAGCTGCTTGGACCAGACTACAGCAGCTGCTTGGACCAGACCGCAGTAGCTGCTTGGACCAGACTTCAGCAGCTGCTTGGAGCAGATTACAGCTGTTGCTTGGACCAGACTACAACAGCTGCTTGGAGCAGATCACAGCAGCTGCTTGGACCAGACTACAGTAGCTGATTTGGACCAGACTGCAGCAGCTGCTTTGAGCAGATTACAGCAGCTGCTTGGACCACACTGCAGCAGCTGCTTGGACCAGAGTACAGCAGCAGCTTGGACCAGACTACAGCAGCTGCGTGGACCAGAGTGCAGCAGCTGCTTGGATCAGAGTACAGCAGCTGCTTGGAGCAGACTGCAGCAGCTGTTTGCAGCAGACTGCAGCAGCTGCTTGGACCAGACTGTAGCAGCTGCTTGGACCAGAGTGCAGCAGCTGCTTGGACCAGAGTACAGCAGCTGCTTGGACCACACTGCAGCAGCTGCTTGGACCAGAGTACAGCAGCTGTTTGGACCACACTGCAGCAGCTGCTTGCACCAGACTGCAGCAGCTGCTTGCACCAGACTGCAGCAGCTGCTTGGACTAGACTGTAGCAGCTGCTTGGAGCAGATTACAACAGCTGCTTGGTCCAGACTACAGCAGCTGCTTGGACCAGACTGCAGCAGCTGCTTGGTCCAGAGTGCAGCAGCTGCTTGGACCAGAGTACAGCAGCTGCTTGGACCAGAGTACAGCAGCTGCTTGGACCACACTGCAGCAGCTGCTTGGACCAGAGTACAGCAGCTGTTTGGACCACACTGCAGCAGCTGCTTGCACCAGACTGCAGCAGCTGCTTGGACCAGACTGCAGCAGCTGCTTGGACCAGACTACAGCAACTGCTTGGACCAGAGTTTAGCAGCTGCTTGGAGCAGATTACAGTAGCTTCTTGGACCAGACTACAGCAGCTGCTTGGACCAGACTGCAGCAGCTGCTTGGTCCAGACTACAGCAGCTGCTTGGAGCAGATTACAACAGCTGCTTGGTCCAGACTACAGCAGCTGCTCGGACCAGAGTACAGCAGCTGCTTGGAGCAGATTACAGCAGCTACTTGTACCAGACTACAGCAGCTGCTTGGACCAGACTGCAGCAGCTGCTTGGTCCAGACTACAGCAGCTGCTTGGAGCAGATTACAGCAGCTACTTGTACCAGACTACAGCAGCTGCTTGGACCAGACGCAGCCCGCTGCTTTGGTCCAACTACAGCAGCTGCTTGGAGCAGATTAACAACAGCTGCTTGGTCCAGACTACAGCAGCTGCTCGGACCAGAGTACAGCAGTTGCTTGGAGCAGATTACAGCAGCTACTTGTACCAGACTACAGCAGCTGCTTGGACCAGACTGCAGCAGCTGCTTGGTCCAGACTACAGCAGCTGCTTGGACCAGATTACAGCAGCTGCTTGGACCAGACTACAGCAGTTGCTTGGACCAGAGTACAGCAGCTGCTTGGACCACACCGCAGCAGCTACTTGGACCAGACTACAGCAGCTTCTTGGACCAGACTGCAGCAGCTGCTTGGGCCAGAGTACAACAGCTGCTTTGACCAGACTACAGCAGCTGCTTGGACCAGACTGCAGTAGCTGCTTGGACCAGACTACAGCAGCTGCTTGGACCAGACTACAGTAGCTGCTTGGACCAGACTGCAGTAGCTGCTTGGACCAGACTACAGTAGCTGCTTGGACCAGACTGCAGTAGCTGCTTGGACCAGACTGCAGTAGCTGCTTGGACCAGACTACAGCAGCTGCTTGGACCAGACTGCTGCTGCCGCTCTCATATGAACGTGAACTCGTATTTCTTTCTCACTGGTGATGTTTCTTTATTATTAACAAAAAGTCTCATTACCATTCTCAGAGAAGAAGAATAAAATACCTTCTCTAGTTTTCTTTTTAGACGTTTCGGTTCATCCCAGACCATTATCAAGTTGCAAACTCTGTTGACATGTCGACGCCAACCTCGTAGTTCATACAGTATATTTTGAGCTAAAATTCCAATTATCTTTTTTTTTGTATTTTCCTTTACTAGCTATAAAATTACATATTCAGTTATTTTGTTATTATTTAATTGTGTAAAGTAACTTTTTTTATATATCAATGAGTTTCAGAAAAATATTTTTTTATTTCCTCTCATTTTTCTACTTCATCTCATTATTGTGAGACAGAGATAGATAGATAGATAGATAGATAGATAGATAGATAGATAGATAGATAGAGAGAGAGAGAGAGAGAGAGAGAGAGAGAGAGAGAGAGAGAGAGAGAGAGAGAGAGAGGTGAGGCAAACTGGATAAATTCCCCCAGGGATATCAAGATCTTAGGGAATAACCCGACAGGAAGCGTTAAATTGTCTCTGATTCTACCATCAGACAAGGGATGGGCGGCAGTGGATGGGGTGGGCGTTGCACCCACCCTCAGGTGAATAATAAGGCGTGGGTGGGTAGTCATGCCTACTCCCAACCCTAATGCCCCTGATGATGTAGTGCTCAATCCCCCAAACCATGTCTGAGAACCCCCACTCACGTTTGAGAACCCTCACTCATGTCTGAGAACCCACACCCATGTCTGAGCCCCCACCCATGCCTAATACCTCTCACCAACTGCCCCCATTAACCCCTGAGACCCCCCCTCCCTCACCCAATAATCCTAACCAGAGATTTTAAGACGGTTATCTCTCTGTATCAGTTTACTTCCATATATTGTTATTGATGTTCATATGTGTCACTATGTTTTGTTAAATGAACAATGCATTCTGTATTATATACTAGTAATAATAGTGCATACACCAGTAATAATAGCACATACACTAGTAATCATAGTTTATATACTAGTAATAATTGTATATATACAATTAATAATAGTATATATACTAGTAATAATATTAATATACTAGTTAATAGCTTATATACTAGTAATAATAATATATATACTGTACTAGTAATAGTAATTTATATACTAGTGTTACTACTTTACTCGTGGTGGTGGTATATGCAAATGAGGCTATGTTATTGATGCCGATGAACATGCTAGTGGTGCTGGTTTATTTTCTAATGTTGGTGGTTTATATGATAGTGGTTTTGGTTTATGCGCATGTGATGGTGGTTTATGTAAATCATGCTGGGTTAAATGTTATAAATAATGGATTATATGTTCAGTAAGTTGGTTTACATGTTCAGTATTTTGGTTTAAATGCTCCGTATTTTGATTTATATGCTCAGTATGTTAGTTTATATGCTCAATATGTTGCTCTATATGCTCAGGATGTTGACTCACGAAATCGTAATGACACGACTGCAAACCATACCACGGGCGGGGTTAGAACTCGCGATCAGAGAATCTCAACACTCCAGACCGACGCGTTAGCCACTGGGTCAGCTAGCCACAATAAGCTTCATCCAACTAGGTGTATTTATACACTAAAGGAAGATTAGCATAGGCACCACTGTGGTCACAGTGGTGACTATGTTAACCTACCGGTTTAAAATGCTAGTGACTGGGGTGAAACTGCAGTTAAAAAATACCAGCGAGCCTAGATGTTCTACTAGTGTTGTTAATTCACGTGCTAGAGAAGGGACAAATGTGCAAGAGGTGCTAGAGGCCTTTTAGTCCTCTAGCCTCATTAAAGGAGCTTGATATCGGTGAAATCGTGATGCCGGTGAAGTCTTGATGCTGTGAAGTCTTGATGTCGGTGAAGTCTTGATGCCGGTGAAGGCCTCTGCATTCAGAGAATTAGAAAAAAATCTTTCTCTGGCTTCGGACGAACCTGTCTCCCATTGCACGGGTGGTGTATGACTGACCCTTGTAGGGTCGTCGAAGCATGTTGCCAGCAGCAGCTGCTGTCGACTGAGCACGCTTCATCGTCCTTACGCGTTATCAGTTTCTGAAACCCGAACTCTGGTCGTTGATCTTCATGACCCCATGCACTGAAGCAAGCATAGTCGCATGCTCTGAAGCAAGCATCGTCGTATGCTCTGAAGCAAGCATCGTCGCATGCTCTGAAGCATGCATCGTCGCATGCTCTGAAACAAGCATCGACGCATGCTCTGAAGCAAGCATCGTCGCATGCTCTGAAGCAAGCATCGTCGCATGCTCTGAAGCAAGCATCATCGCATGCTCTGAAGCAAGCATCGTCGTATGCTCTGAAGCAAGCATCGTCGCATTCACTGAAGCAAGCATCGTCACATGCTGTGAAGGAAGCGTCGTTGGATGCACCAAAGAAAACATCAGTACAAGCACTGAAGCAAGCACCTCCACAAGCACTGAAGCAAGCACCTGAACAAGCACTGAAGCAAGCACCTCCACAAGCACTGAAGCAAAGTAGCAGAAGACTCAGTAGCTAGTGTAACTTTCCTAAGTGAAGGCAAACGGGAGCAGCGCAGAAACGGAGCACCAGTGCGCTGCCCAAACCTCCCTTTTTAAATAAAAAAAAACCTTTCAAAAATTCATTCAAACAACAGTTTCAAAAAAAAACCCCTTCCCTATCTTTTTAATATTTTTTTTTTTTTTTTTAATTTTTAAAAATTATATTTAAAAACGAAATTAAACACTAGGGGTTTGCCTTTTGGTTTTTTTGGGAAAATTTTGGGGGAAAAGGTTAATAATAAAAATAATAAATAATAAAAATAATAATAATAATAATAATAATAATAATAATAATAAATAATAATAATAAAAAAAAAATTATTTTTAAATATTATTATTATTATTTTTAAATATTATTATTTATTACTCTAAGGGGGAGTAACAAAAAAAAACCGAGAGCGCTACACCCCTCGGCTTTAACGGCGCAACGTACAGCAATAGGTCAATAACCCCCGGAAATGCGTTTATACGGAAATTCTTTTGGGGAAAACGTTTCTCCCAGCGGGACTTTTTTTAAACTGATAAACCCTGGGGGGGAAACGTCCCCCAAAAAAATTTCCCGGGAAAACCCCACTTAACGTGCTCGTTAAAAACCCACCCGGGTTTTTTAAGGAATCTCCTATGTTTTTTTTTTCCCCCTCCCCTGCATCTTCTCTCAAGGGAAATTTTCCCGGGATTCTGGGGAAGGCAAATCTTAAACCCAAAGGGAACGAAAGCTCCCATTTTTTCCCCTCCTCGGTTCAAATGTTTACCCCCCCGTTCTCCAGGCGGTGTGTTGTGAAATGCCCTTAAAATTTTTTAGCGCTTACCATAAAAAAAAATGAAAATTTTTCTACTTTTTTTTTTTAAAAAAATTTTAAGTTTTCGTTTTTTTCTTCATTTTCCCCTTCATAAGTTTTTTAGGGTTTTTCTTTTGATGAAAAACGGGAAAAAACCCGGGAAAATAGAAAAGAGGGGTGATGAATGGGGACAGCGGAAAAGGAAGTGGAAATCGGGGATAGAATTTGAGAAGTAGAGAAAAGGAATATAAAAAAAGAAAGATAGGAAAAAACTTTAAACCGATAGGGAATAAAAAGGGGGAAAGGATAAGTGAGGCATTTAAATTGGGGAAAGGAGGGGGAACAGGTGTAAAGATGGGGGGCTAGATGTATTTTTTTTAGGAGGGGTGGGGGGCCCGGGGGGACGGAGGGGAAGGCATGAGGGGGGGAAAGGAAGGGTTTAAGGTTGGGGGGAAAAGGGAGGGTTTAAGGAGGGGGGGTGAGGGAAGGGGGGTTTTAAAGGGAGTGGGGTAAAGGAAGGGGGGTTTTTAAGGGGGGGGGGAAGGGAAGGGGGTTTTAAGGAGTGGGGGGGGGAAGGAGGGTTAAGGGTTGGGGGAGGGAAGGGGGGTTTTTTAGGAGTGGGGGGGGGAAGGAGGGTTTAAGAGTGGGGGGGGAAGGAGGGTTTAAGGAGGGGGGGAGGGAAGGGGGGTTTTTAAAGGGGGGGTTGGGGGGGGGAAAGGGGGGGTTTTAAAGGGGATGGGGGGGGGGGGGAGGGTTTTTAAAAGGAGGGGGGTGGGGAAAAGGAGGGTTTAAGAAGGGGGGAAGGGAAGGAGGGTTTAAGGATTGGGGGGGAAAGGGGGGGGTTTTAAAGGGAGGGGGGGAGGGAAGGGGGGTTTTTTAAGGAGTGGGGGGGAAGAAGGTTTTAAGGAGGGGGGGAAGGGAAGGGGGGTTTTTAAAAGGAGGGGGGAGGGAAGGAGGGTTAAGGATGGGGGGGGGAAGGGGGGTTTAAGGGGGAGGGGGAAGGGGGGTTTAAGAATGGGGGGGGAAAGGGAGGGTTTAAGGATGGGGAGGAAGGGGGGTTTTAAATTTAAGTGGGGGAGGGGAGTTTTAAGAAGGGGGGGGGAAAAAAAGGGGGTTTAAATTTGGGGGAGGGGGGGGGTTTTAAAAGAAGGGGGGAGGAAAGGAAAGGGAAAGGAGGGGGAGGAAGGGTTTTTAAAAGGGGGGGGGAAAGGGAAGGGGGGGATTTAGAAGGGGGGGAAGGAAGGGGGGTTTTTTTAAAAGGTGGGGGGGGAAGGAGGGTTTTTTAATTTGGGGGGGAAAAGGAGGGTTATAGGTGGGGGAGGAAGGATTTTAAAAGGTTTTTAGGGAAAGGGGGTTTAAGGTGGGGGGGGGGAAAAGGGGTTTAAAGAAGTGGGGGGGGGGAAAAGGGGGGGAAGGTTTTTTGTAAAAAGGGTAGGGGGTTTTATTAAAATTTTGGGGGGGAAAGGGGGTTGGAAAGGATTGGGGGAAAGAGGTTGTTGGAAAAAGGGGGTTGTTTGTTTAAATTTTTGGGGGGGAAAAAAATTGGGGGGGTGGGGGGGTTTTTTGAGGGGGAAAGGGGGGGGTTTTGGGTAGGGGGTTTTAGGGGGGAGGGTTTGTTGGTTTTGTGGAGGGGGGGTTTTTTAAAATTTGGGGGTTTGTGGGGGGGGGTGTTTTTTTTTTTTGGTTTTAGTTTTTTTTGGGGTGGTTTGGGGGTTTTTATTTTTTTTTTGGGGGGTTGGGGGGGGTGAGGGGGGGGGGGAAAAAAGGGGGTTTTTTTGGGGGGTTTTGGGTTTTTTTTTTTTTTATTGTTTTTTGGTTTTTTTTTTTGGGGTTGTTGGGTTTTTTGGTTTTGGTTTTTTTGGTTTTTTTTTTTTTTTTTTTTTTTTTTTTTTTTTTGTTTGGTGTAGGGGGTTTGGGTGTTTTTGGGTTTTTTGGGTTTTGGGTTGTTGGGGAAAGGGGGTTTTTGTTGGGGTTTGGGGTTAGGGTTTTAAAAGGTAGGGGGTTTTTTGTTTTTTTGGTTGGGGGGGTTTTTGGGTAAAATTTGGGTTTGTTGGGTGAAAATTTTTTTTTTAAAAGGATTTTGGGCAAAATTAAAAAGGTTGTTTTAATTTAGTTTTTGGGGGAAAGGGTTGGTTTGGGGTAAAATATTTATTTTAAAAAAAAAAAATTTTAAAAATAAAAAAAAAAATTAAAATAAAAAAAACCCCCCCACCCCCCAAAAAAAACCCCCAAACCCCCCCCCCCCCCAAAAAAAAAAGAAAAAAAAAAACCCCCCCCCAAAACCCCCCCCCCAAACCCACCCAAAAACCCAAAAACCCAACACCCCCAAAAACCCACCCCACCCCCACCCCCACACCCCCCCCCCCCCCCCCCCAAAACCCCCCCCAAACACACACTCCAGCGCGCAAGCAAAACAAAAGAAAATTTAAAACCCCCTTTTTAAAAGAAATACTTGGGGAAGAAAAGTTAAAAAACACTGAAAATTTCGCTTGCAAAAAGTCCCCATGGTCCCCGTACGCATTTGGATCAAATTTTTAAATAAAATTAAACCCCCCATTTTTAATGTGGGGTTGGGAAATTTCAAGGTTTTTCCCCCGGGGAAGGTTACCTGGAGGTTTTTTCCCCGGGATCTACGCCCCCGCCCCCTTTCCATGCCCGGCCTCCCGAGGGATCGGGCCGATCAACTGGGGCTTTACGCGGGCCGCCCGCAGCCCCAACTACGACCCGACCACACCCCCGCCACCCGGGTAAAAAGTTTTTTTTTTAAAAAAAAACGGAGGGGTTTAAAATTTAAAATGGCTAAAGAGTCTTCTCACTGACAAAAGGGAATTGTTTTGAGATCTTTCTGCAACGACCTGTGATAATAGAGAATCAAATTCCCCGACCCCGAAAGAAAAGCGAGAGAAAAGAAAAAGAGAAAAAAAAGAGGAGGGGAAAAGGGAAGAGGGGAAGAGAGAGAGAGAGAGAGAAAAGAAGGAAATAGAAAAGAAAACCAAGAAAAAATAAGGCGGAATAAACAAATCAAAATAGGGAAAAAATGAACATCTTTCTATTCTGATCCAAAAACTGGGCTTTCTAACAGCCCATAAAAAATTTTCCACAATCACCCACTCAACCCAGAAAAAAGGGAAAGATAAAAAGAAAAGAAACGGGAAAAATAACCCCGGTCAAACACTTTAAAAAATAAATTATATTAAGGGCAACGGTTAAATAAAGGGAAAATATTCTCCGCTTACCAACCTGCCACAATAAACAAAACCCGTTTCTTGCATCGGGGCTGCAAGTAGTGTAAATACTTTCTTTTTGGGCGACAAATTTTGCAACGGGGGGCGGCAGCCTTCAGCGCACACACTAAAAGGGGCCTTTAAATTGCCTAACCCGAGACCCCCAAATTTGAAAGAGTCAATGACGTGGTTGATGAAAACAAAGGTTTTACGGGTCTTCCCCAATCAGGGAAGCAGACGGGGGCCGCTCAGGCTCACAATCTAGATTCTAGACTTTATAAAATGAGCCTTTTAAAAAACCCCAATCCACGGGGGGGTTATTTAAACCCTTTTTAAGGTAAAAATTTTAAATTAGAATTTATGAGTCGGGGGTGGTTTTTTGGCCCTTTTCAGCATGTGGCCAAAAATAAATCCGGAAAGAAACACGGGGTAGCAGTTTCCCCCCAGAAAGCAAACGATGCAGTGATTAACGGGGCTTTTATCAGTGGTTGGTTATATGCCGGGACCGTTCACTGCCCACCGGGCCCATAAACAAGTGCTTTTTTCCTTCCTCTTACCCAATGTTAAAATTTTAAAACCCCTGGAAAACCAGAAACAATTTAAAAAACAAATTTAAAACATATTTTGCACTTCTCCGTTAGAGATATATTTTCCATGTGGACCCCCCATAGCAGTGCAATACCAAAAGGGCCCGTCATTTACCAAAGGGGACCCATTACCCCTCATGGGAAATGTTGGGGCTCCCAGGGGTGTCTGAAGGGTTTGGCTTCCTTGGGTTGGACATCGGGCCGGGAAAGGGAAAAAAAGAAATTTCAAAGAGTGGAGGAGCAAATTTAAAAAAATTGGAAAAATTTATGTAAAGGACCCGGGGGCCCTTTTTAAATTAATGAAAAACCCTAACTTTTGGAAAACACGATAAATAGGGCAAATTTAAAATTTTTTACACAGATAAAATTTTGACGGACACTTGAAACCCCACATAATCATTAAATACCACCAAAACCTAAAAAAATAACAAAGTATAATAAATAATATAAAATATATAATAAATTATAAAAATATATATATAATAAAAATTATATAATAAATTTTATATATATTTAAACCAATGGGGCCGTCCCCACCGGGGCGGGGTGCCCCCAAAAGAAAGAAAATCCCCAAAAAGGGGAAAAAATACTTTCACCCTAAATTCAACACTTTCCCCTCACCACAAAATAATCTTTTGGTTTTTCCCCGAGGTGCCAAACCCGCAAAAGTTTAGAAGCATATACGTATAAAAAAAACACAACATATCTCACCAAAATGCCAAAAACCCGAACCCCCCAATTTTAGTTTTCCCAGGCATTGTACTTCCCATTTCCGGGAACTCAAGCCCGGGCTATATAAAAAAAAAACCGGGTTTTCCCCTGAATCCCTTCACAAATATTACCCACCTCCACACCCCAACTTTTTCGCGGGCCCAAAATACCATTCGCCCCTCCATTCACCCAAACCAACAGGGGCTCACGCAGGGCCTACAGGAAAACCAAGCCCCTCCCCACAAAACCTCCCTTAAAAACCCCCCCCTTCCAACCTCTCGGGGAACGACAAACCAAACCCCCCGTTCCTTCCCCTACAGATTTAAACGGTCTCCATTCATTTATTTTTGACCCCTTCTTCTAAAGCCCCAAAACCCCCCTCTACAACCCCCCCTTTATCCCCCCTGACTAAAACTTTTAAATTTAAATCCACACCTTTCCCAATTTCCACACTCCGAATTTTTTCTTTACAATTTTCCCCCACAAAATTGTCCTTAGCAGGACATTTTCCACGCCCCCAAACCGGGCCCCCTCGCTGCTTTCAAAAAATTTACCTTAAAACCCCAAACTTCACACCCATATAAAAAGTGTTGGAAAACTATAAATTTTTAAACATTCCCTTCCTTTTCCTCCATAAAATAACGTTTTTTTTCTTTCCCCGTTACCTCACGCACCATCAACCTTTTTGCCCCCATCAATTCTAAATTTAACCCCACCTTCATAAATCCCTCCGCCCCAAAACGGGCAAATTTCCCCCTATTGAAAACATTCCCGTTTTTCCCTAAAATCCACCCCCCCCCAATTTTAAATCCAAAATTTTTTTTTTATCCAACATTTGATACCCCAACAAACCCTTAAATCTTTCCCAGGGTTTACTTTCAAAATTTCTACCCCTTTCACACACTCTCAAACTCGTCCCTAACCTTTGCATTTTTTCTTTAGAATTTTTTCCCTAAGCCCATTTTCATCAGCAAAAAGGGATTGTTTTCAATTTTCCCCTTTTTATTTTATTTCCCCATAATTTAAACCCACCCCTCTCCCCTAACACCCTAGGCCCTTTCTTCTTTTTTCAACCCCCCAATAAATATACCCAAACAACCATGGTGACATTACACATCCCTGTCCAAGACCTACTTTTTACCCGAAAAAATAATTTACCTTTCTTCTACACACCCTAACCCTGAGCCTTTAAAAAAAACCCATATAAAATCTTTACAAACATTTAAAAACTTAACCCCCCTATTCCATATAAATTTCAACACGGGCCCCCTTTCTCCCCCCCTCCACTCTATCAAATGCCTTTACTAAACCATAAATGCAATAAAAACTCCCCACCTTTAAACAAATCCCGTTGACCTATTGCTTTAAAGAAAAAACCCCTTTATCTACCCATCCCCTTTACCCCCCTCTAAAAAACCCCCTTGCTCAACCGCAATCCCAAAATTCTGGGCCCTACCTCTAATTTTTTTTCAATTATAAAACCCCATCATACACTTTTCCTTGGAAAAATCTAAAATTATTTTTCTAAATTTTTACAATCTCTTTTATCCCCCTTTTCCCCTTTTTATAAAGGGACAAAAACCCTGCTCCCCCTCCGCCCCTCCCTAGGTACCTTTCCCCCCTCTCATACATTTATTAAACAAAAAAAACCAACCACTCCCAAAACTAAAATAAAAATATATAAAAAATATATAAATAAATATATATATATAAATATAATTATATAAATATATAATAAAAATGAAATTAAATATTAGAAAATATATATAATATATTATATTTATATATAAAATATATATAAAAAATAAAATATAATATATATAAAAATAATATTAATTTTAAAAATTAATAAAAATATATAAATATTTTAAAAATATAATATGAAGGAACGTTGTGGAAAGGGGGAAAAAGGGGAAAATGAAAAGTGTAAAAATTTAAGAATTATTGGGATTAAAGGGAAAGGGTTTTTATGCGAAAAGCGGGGCAAAAAAGCGTGTATCACCGGAGAAGAAGGGAAAGTAAGGGGAGAGAGAGATTTTGGGAGAAAGTTAAAATGAATGTAAGGAGCCTTTTGAACCAAATTAGAGAGTAGTTTTTTGGTAGGGGAACTGAAAGCTTTAAAATAGGAAACTTTTTGAGAGGGGGTGGTAGGTAAGCTGGGGGGGCCAGGGGGTAAAAAAAAATGGGGAAACCCCTTTTATGAACTTTGTATAGAAATGGGGTTTTTTTTAAGGGAACACATAATTTAAAAAAAAGAGAAAAATAATTTTGGGAAGAAATGATGTAGGGGGAAAAGACAGTAGTTTGTTGGATTTTTATTGGTAGAAAAAAGACTGTTGGGTAGCCCACCGGAGTACAAGTTTATAGAGGGGCCCCAAAAATTTTCAGATCCCCTTTCTAGTTGTCACACTGAGAGGGAAAAGGTAGATGGGAAACAAGGAAATAGAAACATTTAGGGGAAAAAGAGAGGTGAAGGGTTTTTTAAAAAAAAGAGGAAACAGTTTGGGTAAATAAAAAAGCTAATGGAGGATAGATGGTTTAAAAAAGCATAGGGAATGGGGGCGAAAAGGTAAGGGGGAGGGTTTTAAAAAAGTAGTTTGGAGGGGGTTTACAGAAGTTTTTGGTTACAGGAAGGTGGGGGCGGGAGGGAAGAGGGGCGATTGGTGGAATGATATGTAAAGAAGTAGTAAGGAAGAAAAATTAGGGATATTAAAAATTTTTTTTCAAAGTAGAAAGTGGGTGCAAGGGGGAAAAAGTATAGAGAAAAAGAAGAGGTTAAGAGAGTGGTGAAGCAAGGAAAAAAAAGAGGGGGTAGAATTTATCAACAAAATTTTTTTTTGAAAATAAGAAAACGTTTTGGGGTAGAAAACAAGTTTAAGGAAAACCCAGAGAAAAATGGATATTTTCAGTTTAAAAAAAAAAGGGAGGAGTTATTAAATGGGGAGTTTTGGGGGACTGGGAAGAGGAGGGGAATATTTTTGAGGGAAATTTTTAAAAAGGGTTTATGAAGATAAAGGGGAAACTGTGATTTTTTTGGGATAGGCAAGGGGAATAACATCTTGTAGGTGTGAGGAAAAGCCAGTTGGAGTGGGGGGGAAAGGTTTGTTAGGCAGTAGGGAAAATGAAAGGGGGGAAAGGGAGCCGGGGTTGATGGATAAAGAAAAAATGGGAAAAAACCCCCGGGGGGTTTGTTTTGGGGGTTGGGCAATTATTTAAAATGGGATGGGAAAAAGGGAAGGAAAACCCAGGGCTTGGGAGAGAGCATGCGTAGTTCCTTTTATAAAGGCAAAAGGACAAAAGAAATGCAAAATTAAGCGGAAAAAACGTTGAGGAAAACCGGGAAATGTATGGTAGAGTTTTTATTGAAAGAATAAAAGTAAGGCGGGGAATAGGATAGCCGTTAAAAAGGGGGTTTTTGGAAAGGTAAAAAGGTTTTTTGGACCAGGGGTTTACAGTGAAACAAAATTTAAATTTAACAGTAAATTTTTTTAAGGCTTAAAAAGGTCTTTTTGGGATTTTGGATTTGGAAAAGGCGTTAAAAACCGGGGGGATAGGGGGGGAAAAGGGGGCAGATTTTGCAGGTGTAGGTGGGAGGAGGAAGGGAAATGAAAGCAGTGAAGATTTTTTACGAGGAAGTAGGCCCAAGTTAAGTAAGTAGGAAAAAAGGGAAAATTTTTTCCCCCTTAAAAATAGGCCTCAAAAAGGATGTGTGATGTCCAGGCTGTTTAAAAATAATTTTTTGATTGGGGTTTAAAAAGAAATAAAAAGCGAGGGGATTGGCCCGAGGCTGATTAAAAAATAAAGAAGGGCACACATAAAATGGGAAATTGCACGGTTTTTTTTTTTGCTGTGACACTGGGCTCTTGGGGGGTTTTTTGAAAAGAATTGAGAGATTTGGGTTTTTTTGTAGGGGAAAACGAAAAAATTAAAATTTAATACAGGAAAGAAATAATGTTAAAAAAAGGGAAAAAAAAAAATTTAAAGGTTAAAAAAATGGGTAACAATTGGAGGGAGAGAGTATGGAGGAGGTGAATGTATTTAGTTAAATTTTTGGGGTGGACTTTACCGCGGAAAGGGTCAATGAAAAATGAGGAAAACCCAAAAAATTTTGGGGGGGAAAAGGGGGAGTGGTGCACTTTAGGTTTTGGGAGACAAAGAAAAAATTTATCCATTGGGGGCATAGAGGGGGGAAAAAATTTGGGGTATAAGGGTTTTTAACCCCAAAGCTCTTTTATGGGGGTGAAGCATGGGTTAAGAAGTTTCAACGAGGAGAAGGCGGAGGCAGTTGGGGGGAAACCCTGTCTTAGGGCAATTGTAGTTGAATAAATGAGAAATCGAAATTTAAATTGATTTAAAAAAAAAAGGGGCGGGTTTCCAAAACTGGGTTTTCCAGAGGGCTGAGGAAGGGTTGTTGAGGGGGGTTTGGGCATTAGAGAAAGGGGGCGAGACAGAAAGCTTCAAATGGATCAGTCTGTAGGGAAGGGGAAAGGCCGGGGGGGGGTCGGCCAAAGGGAAAAGGTTTGGGGGGAGGGGGGAAAGGAGGGTTTTTTTTGCGAGGGGCTTGGCCTTCCCGCAAACAAGCGAGCGGGGTTTTTATAGATGATGGGGACAAAAGGTTTTTAATACTTGACCCTCTGTTGGAGGTTGGGGCAAAATAACCCTTTTTGGGAAAAGGGTTTTTTAGGGGAAACCGCAGGCCGGCTTATCCGGAGTGGGAAGTACAGTTTCCCCCCACCTGAAGGGGGGTGTTAAAAATTTCAGTTTAAAAAATGTATGTAAAGCACCCTTCTGGCAAGACAGTGATGGAGTGAAAGATGGGAAAGTTTTTTTTTTTCGGGGCCCCCCTGGGCCTTTTGGGGAATCGGGCCCGTGTGATAATAAAAAAAATATAAATAATTATATATATATAATATATATAAAATATATAAAAAAAATATTTATATAAATATATATTATAAATATATAAAAATAATAAATATATATATAAAATGTATAAATATATAAAAATTAAAAAAAATATATATATATATATAAAATATAATATATAAATATAAATATATATAAATATGTATATTTATATATATAAATAAATAAATATATAATAATTATTTAAAAATTTAAAAAATATATAATTAATATATATAATATTATATAAAAAATATATATATATATAAAATATATATTATTTTTTTTTTTTAAAAAAGTCGGCCGTCCCCACCCAGGCCCGGGGGACCCAAAAAGAAAAAAATCCCCAAAAAAAAATACTTTCATCATCTTTCAAAAAACTTTCAAACCCCACTCCACATTAACACTGGGGGGTTTTTTCAGAAAGGGGCTCAGAATAACCAAAAATCTAAAAGCAACACCCTATAAAGATACCAACCTATCCCTCCAAACTGCCAATATCCCCCCAAAAACCCCCCTTCAAAGTGCCGCATTGAATTTCCCAAAATCCCGGATCAAGTCCCACCCTTTGAAAAAAACCGGTTTCCCCGATCCCCTTTACTAAAATTTCCCTGCTCCAAAACTCCAACAGATCGTCAGGTCCCAAGTACCCCTTCGTTTTCCCCCCTTTACTCCATCTAACCCCCGCTTTACGCACGCTTGCTGGGAAATCCAAGCCCCTTTGGCCCCCCAAAAACCCCCCTTTACCCCCCTCTCCAACCCTTTTCGAGGGGCGAAACCCCCACCCCCCTTTCCCTTTCCCCAAAAAGATTTTTTTAAAAGCTTTTCCATGTCATTTTTAAATTTGATCCATTTTCCCTAAATACCAAACCACCTCAACAACCCCTCCCTTTTGCCCTCTGACAATACTTTTTAAATTTAACCCCCCACCTTCCCCCCTAAATTTTCCCAAACCCCTCCCAATTTTTTTGCATAATATTTTAAACCACACATTGCCCCCTTAAACAGACATCTCCCCCTGCCTCCAACCCCCTCCTCGCTGTGCCTTTTCCACCCCAAAATTCACACCCCCTTTTAAGAGTGTTGGACTCATACTTTTTAAACATTCCCTTCTTTTCCTCCAAGATAACGGTTTTTTGGGGCTCCCCATATACCTCCAAGGAAGGCGGGTAGGGGTTTGGCCTAGGAAGGGTTGGGGGGGAGGGGGGAAAGGAAGGGTTTTTTGTGCGAGGGGGTTGGACTTCCGGGAGGGATGCGTGAGCGGGTTTTTATAAGGAAGGGTGAGACAAAGGTTTTTTTAAAACTTTTACGTGCTGTTTGGAGATGGAAACAAAGTAAATTTTTGAAAGGGGTTTAGGGAAAACCGGGAGGGCCCGGGCTTGAGTCCTGGGGTGGGAAGTACAGGCCTGCCCTCTGAAGGGGGGTTAATGTTGCAGTTTAAAAACCCGTAGTGTAAAGCACCCTTCGGCAAACGGATGGAAAGGGAAAATGGTTTAAAAAATTTTTCCCTTTTTCGGGGCCCCCCTGCCCTTGGGGGGAAACCCGGGCCGGGGTTTATAATAAAAAAAAATAAATAATATACCTCAAAAGCACCACCCCCCCTTTTTTTTCCCCCATCAAATTTTTGTTAACCCCCAACCCCCTTTTAAATCCATCCGCCGACACTCCCCCTTTCCCAAGTATCTGAAAACCCACTTCTTCCCCTACTCCTCCTCCCCCCCCCTTTATAACCAAAATTTTTTTTTATCTAAATCCCTTTGACAAACCCCATCCCCCTTACTCCCTTTTTTATGTTTACTTTTAACTTTCTACCTTTACACACATTTCCCAAACCATTCACTAAACCCTTTTCAATTTTTCTTTAGAATCCCCATAAGACAGTATCATCACAAAAAGTAACTGGGTCAATTCCCCCTTTTGAATTTGATTCCCCCCTAAATTTTAATTTTAATATAAAAAATATATTTTATATATATATATATAAATATATATATATATAATTTTATATATATATATAATATAATATATATAAAATATATTGTTTGTGTGGGGTTTTTTGGGGTGTGTGTGGTTTGTCCCTCCGAATATTAAAACTGGGCAATTAGCAAGAACCATTTAAAATTTAAACCCTTTTTATAAAATTTTTTCTTATACGGTTTTAAAAATATAATTTTTTTCATTAAAGTTGATTTAAAAATTTAAAAATTCTCTAAACCCAAAGGAACCCTTTGAAAACTTCCCTAAACCTATTAAAAACAAAAAAAATTTATTTTAGCCTAACCCAACAAATATATTTTTGATTTGTTTACAAAAATTTCAAAACTAAATAAAACACAGTGAAATAAAATTTTTTTTCGTTCGGTTTTAGAAAGAAATTTTGGGTAAATTAATTTCATACACAGATTTTCATTTGTTCCCCATATGGGAAGAAAGAAACGTTGCTATTTAAAACCAAGATCGCCCAAATTTTTCCAAATTTGGGACTCCAAGGTATTGTCCGTGGGGTTTTTTGGTAAAGCACTTGTACCTTGTTCCAAGGTTTTGTAGGGTTTGAGTCTCCTTCCCCCAGAGATCCCGTGTTTTGTTATATTTTTGCCGGGTCTTGCGAAATTTCCCTTTCATTGTTAATTCCCCTTGTAAAAGGGGATGCATGCAGGGGATAGATGAAAAAACGGCTGCCCCTTTGGGTCCCAAAATCACGCCAAACTGGGCCCCCAAGGTATTGTGCAGTTTGGGGAGATTGGGAAAGCACTGCGTACCTTGTTCCAAAGTTCGTAGGTTCGAGTCTCCTTCAGCCAGAGATCAGTGTTTGTGCATATAATATAATATATATATATATAATATATATATATATATATATATAATATAATATATATATATATATATTATTTGTATATATATACACACACACACGAAGGTCGTAAATTTTCATAAGTACCTCAGCAGTACCCATCCCATCAGGGCTGTCGGAGGTGTGGCAGCGGTGTCAGGGATAATAACATTGCTTTGTCCTTTGTCGGCAGAGGAGCACCGGCTCACTCTTTAACCCATCCCAGAGGGCCATTAAGCCCGGAAGACTATTGAACTTGAAGTAGTAATTCTCTCCAGAAAGTTATTCACAGAAGATAACCTAGGAAAGGCAAAGAGTGCAGTTTGTATCCTTTGGGGCTTCTAGGGCCTTTTTTTTAGAATGTCAACTAACACCTAGTAGTTATTTACTGCCAAGTGAACAGGTGAAAGCAGGTTCATGGAGACCTCTGTCCGTATGTCTTACTTATCATACGTTCTCGTTTAGCGCCCCTGCTGGACGTGTGCGCTTATGATCGCAAACGCGCGTGGGAGGTGTCAGGCGTGTTAGTTGATAACTTTAGTCATGCAAGTTACTGTATCGAGAGAGCAAGACAGTGCTCCTGAGGGTGCTAGTGTTGCCCTGGAGGACAGTGCATCAGGAGATAGTGGCCCTGGTGATGAAACAGGTAAAGACAACACTATTTAATTTACAGAGGTACAGAATAGTGATACTGCTGGAGATGGAATAAAAGAGGATGATGCCTCAGGAAATAGTGTTGACACATTACCAGCAAAAGCTGGTGGAAGCACTGATATCCATACAGGGCGGTAGGTAGAGGGGAAACAAAAAAAAAGAATGCACCAGCAGCAAACGCAGCTACAAAAAATAAAGGCAAACAAAATTCAAATCTATGCAAATTCTGTGCCTTGGGTATCTGCAGGCAGGGTATATCTGTTAAAACAGGTGGGAAATGCACCTTTGACCATCCCAAAAAAAAAGGCCGCACCCACATGACAACAGGAAGGTGCAACTCCCCGTCCTGTAACTTATTTCACCCTGAAATGTGTCACCCGTCACTCCATGAAAGAAAATGCTTCAACATATATTGCCAGGCACATCATTTAACGGGTACAAGAAGACTATGAGAAACTAAAGAGAGAAGCCATAACCTCTCCAGAGAAAGAGGCTTTTTAGCGCCAGGAAGGAAAAATAAATGGCAAGAAACGACAGTAATTTTACGCCATCTGAAAACACTTCTGGAGCAGAGGTACAGTTATTGGCCTCCACTCCACTGTTATACCATGCTATAGCAGGTCATCACATGAATAACAGACCAACACAAAAATTACAAGTCATCGCAGGTATAACAGAACATCACAGGCATAATAGGTCATGGCAGTATAAGAAGCCATAAGAGATATAACATAATATTACAAGTATAAAAAGTCATCACTAATATAATAGAAGTCATCACCAATATAACAGAAGTCATCACTAATATAACAGAAGTCATCACTAATATAACAGAAGTCATCACCAATATAGAAGAAGTCATCACTAATACAATAGAAGTCATTCATTCATTCATTAGGGATTTGACGGTACTTCCGGTCAGGATCTTCTCCAGATGGTGACCCGGCGAATAGAAGTCCTCACCTATATAATAGAAGTCTTCACCAATATAATAGAAATCATCACCAATATAATAGATCATCACAAGCATAACTTATTCTTCAGCTTAAAAAAAATTAAATTAACTCGCAGCTTCGCTCTCAGTTTAATAATAATTGCAATTAACATATTGTCTCTTCCCCTGCATATTTAATAACTAAAAGCATTTAACATTCTCTACCCAACTCACTATAACTCGTATGAGATTTTTCTGAGTCTTGAAACGGCTTTCCATCTTACAAGGTCCATAACAACTAAATTTGAGAACACTAAGACCACGAAGACGTCCCGACGTTGTACCACAAGACAGGGAACAAAAATATATACTTATGTTCTCTTGTTGGTACAACAATCAAGGTGGGTTTTCCAGTTGTGGCCTCTGCATGACGGACCGGAGCTCGAGGTGTTGACCAGGATTTCCAGCTTCGAATAATCTTTCTGAGAAATGTTATTCGTTAAATGCATCATATCCTTGTTATTTGTATGGAAAAGTCACGTCTGGAGGGGTTAACGTAACATATTTGATAGAGCTACAAGCCTCTATCAGCGTTGACGATTGTTTAAGGCTCTACAAAGAACGTAACTTTCTCTAGCAACTAGAGATTTCTTCACACTATCGTGAATTTAATTTGTGTAAAAATGTAGCAAAATGAATAGATTATGTAAAAAGAGCTTTATCAAAATCTCCAGGAGCTTGACGAAGTTCCTGGAGAGCGAAACGTTGCCACAATAAGTGTCACATTAGTTCCATATATATACCTTTACCAAAAATATTGTCTGTAATTCTACCTTCATTATTAAAATGAATAAAAATAGTGAATGAAATTAATACAAATAAATATTAATAAAATGAACCAAAATAAATAATTAAGTATAAGATAATGAATAATGAAAAATAAAAACCCACTGAACGAAATTATTTATAAATCTGATAATATATTAATTAATAATTGTATAAATTAAATAATTATAAATTAAATAATTATAACAAACTCACACGCACGCAAACTAAAAAGAAAGAAAATGAAAAATATTTTTAGATATTTTATTTTGACTAGCAGCCTTTTAATTAAATGGGAAGAAATTAGGGGAGGCGCTGATGCTGGTGAAGGGCTCTTGATCCAGAGAACTGCAGCCATCCTACTCTTCCTTGAGTCAACCCTGATTACCTCCCCCAGGCAATGTATGATCCTCATGTGTTTAGCGTTTCCCCCATGCATATAATAGCGATAATAATAATAATAATAATAATAATAATAATAATAATAATAATAATAATAAAAACAACAACAGCAACAACAACAACAACAACAACAACAACAACAACAACAACAATAATAATGATAATAATAATAATAATAATAATAATAATAATAATAATAATAATAATAATAATAATAATAATGAGAAGATATTCTCTACAATATCAATTTTCGTCCACGGATAAATGAAGAGATAGCGCATGTACAAGTCTATAGATTTCAACATGCCAGAGGTCGAAGGTGAGAGAGCAGTGGTTTTCGCAGGTCCAGTACCAAGACAGAGAGAGAGACGACCCAGTTCATCTGTCTAGGAGTCGTAAGGTGAGGATGATAATGACTTGACTTTACATTCTTCCCAGCGCCCTGAGATGGCCCACCCGACCCTGAACCTGTTCGTACCCTGATGGGTTGATCGTCCCACTGTCAATTAGTCTGTTGGTTTAAGAAGCTTTACATACACTTAACTATTCTAAGACGGGTGCAAGTGGCGGAGGGTGAAGGGTGTGTATCCCCAGGTAGCTAAGTCGGCTGACAGGGGACTGTGTTGTCAACACTACTAGTGTGTCAGGTCTTGGCTGCTGTCCCTGTCCTTGTTGCCACCTCTTCACCATCAGGAAAAACACTTTTTTTCCCTTTCCTCTCAGACAGTTAGTACCAGTTTTAGTCAGTGATACAGTAGATAGTAACTCCCTTCTAGTACTTCAGACTTACATGATTGATTCCTTACTTTTTGTTGCCAGAATGGAAGTCTCGTCTAGAAGCAGCACCCACTACAAGTAAGTTAACATTGAACGTTATTTTCTTAATTTTAAAACCTCGAAATACTGAGATAAGTACCAGAGGGTTTAACATCTCGCTATTAAAGCTGTCTCAGACTTCTGATTACATTCCTCAGCGCTAATGTAGTACTCATTACCCGGCAACACCGTCTATTGGTAAAATAATAATAATAATCATAATAACAAAATAATAATAATTATATTAATAATAGTACTAGAAAAAGCTTATTCTGTAACGTGTCTTTTATTCAAAATAATAATTCCTTTTATAACTTGTGATCATCTGTTAAAGTGAAAACATATTAGGAATTCAAAGGAATTTGTTATTTTGGTAAAAACCACAAGCTGAATAAACCTGGTAGAGTCACTTTAAACATCTGCTAAAGCCAGCCGAAACACCTGTTAACGACGGCCGAAACGCTTGCGGAATTAATCCTCCCCTCCCCTCCCCCACCAAAAAAAATAGCATTAAAATATTTTATATGTTAAGAGTTCTGTTAAAAAACTTGAACAGATATTATATTTTTTTGGAAGAAGTGTTTGCTTGAGTAGAACCCCCCAACGATAAAGAAAGTAACGGTAAAAGAGAAAGAGAGAGAAAAGATCTAGGTATATATAATGGACATATCTACGAGTCACGTGAATGTTAAGGGAAAAAGGGCCACTAAATTTAATCCAGCGATGAGCAGAGCAGGTCAAAGTGCAAATAAAAGGCTTACTGAACAGCAATATGTATATGCAAAAAGAAAATTTGAAGCAAGGAAAGAAGTTCTGCGTGTGAGTCATGGACGTCGAATGATGGTTGGAGATCCTCTGTTAGCAATGATTCCGACACCAACCGGCCATTTCATCAGAGCAACTGAGAATCAGAGGAATCACTAGCCATTGATAGATGGTAACCGTCTTCTTCATGCGGTGACCCAGCAGGGGGGCACAGTCTTGATCGTGGTCTCGAAAGACTCAGAATGACCATTTTATAGTAGTCACCCCGGCACTCCTCTGCATTAACTGCCGCCTTCTCTGGCCTACATATATTACATTTCTGCAACACCATTTAAATAAGTACACAGACGAGAACTGCAGATCATCGGCTATACGATCCTCTTATTTAAATAACTTTTGTGTACTATTAAGAGGTTTCAATTCTATACTTAATACAAACTGTGATAAGGAGACTC
>NC_069422.1:26757533-26775033 GCF_026875155.1 Cherax quadricarinatus
TTACGCACTAGAAAGATGTGTAGTATCAGAAGGATAGGCAGATAGTAGCCCCTGAAGGACAGATCACAGCTGGCACTAATAGTCTAGTCAATCTGTAGTTTGACAAGGATCAAACTGCAACAAGAGATCAATTTATTAATGCCTCAGTTACATTCATTTGTTCTTCACTGTAGCTTCACTCGTTCTCATTTTGGGGAATATTAAGCATTATGCTCAACAACCTCTTTTCATTAGAGAAAAAAATTAGACTAACATTGAAACTTCCCCAATTTGTAGTTTCTTTTTTTTTTTTAAGTGAAAAGATGGTCAGCATAATAAGCTTCATAATATATCCAGGAATGAGCATTGAAGTGTTAGGCAGAGAAATGTCCATCCCAGGAGATTAATGGAATCATCAGGTAACTACCTGGATGGAAATAAATGGTATAAAATTCCGACACAATGGAAATATAAACACATGCTGTATAATGTGATCCATTATTGACAACGTTTTGCCCACACAGTGGGCTTTATCAAGTCACAAACAGATCTGATCTGTTTGTGACTTGATAAAGCCCACTGTGTGGGCGAAACGTTGCCAATAAAGGATCACATTATACTGCTTTTGTGTTCATATTCCCAGATAACTACCTGGCTTATGAAAAGGGGGAATAACAGTAGTTTTTCTAATGGAGAGGGAGAATCCCTTGGGACCAAGCAAGCACCATAGATAAATAAATGAGTGAGAGGAGTTAGATGTGAGTGAGACTTGCACTAGAGTTAATAGGGTTATCAAAGCTCATTCCTTAGGTAACAATGATAGTGGGTTGGGCAAATATTTATGTTAGTGGGTTTGAGTTTGACAAGGACCTGCCAACTATGGGCCAGTAGGCCTTCTGCAGTATTCCTCCCTTTTATGTTCTTCCGGATATTATATATCTTTCACAGTTCATCAGTATCGTCTAAATTCTATATATCCTCTATTCTTCAGTGGGCTCTAAGTGCCTTCTCTCCCCGTGATATTATTTCTTTGACAATTTACTTATTATGACTGGTACTGCAACTCAGGTGATACCTGGAGGTAATTTCCTGGTACTCACCTGTATGTACTCACCTAATTGTGGTTGCAGGGGTCGAATCACTGCTTTTGGCCCCGCTGGCCGCTACTAGTGTGTGGAAGGTCCGGGTATCGTTGAGAGGGTACTAAGAGGATCTATGTTAACCTCTGCTTGTTCTATTTTGGATCGAAACAATCTGTAACCCATGCAAGATGCATTGGCTGAAGATTGGTTGCCGTTTCTGTTATTTATTTTGTTGAATTTAAGAATCTGAATATTATGTTATGACACATGGGAAATATATTATTATGTTTATATTTCAAATCTGTCTCAGATTTTCAAATACAACCTGGATTTAAGATGAACTTAACGAACAAAAACCTAAAGTATCCTTAACTAGCACTATACGAAACAAACACAGACACACTCACTAAAAAGAGATATTTAAAACAGCATATATCGTCTCAAAGCGTCACCGCGAGAAATCCATTCCATACCCGACAGTCAATCCTACCTTACTCGCCTACTCTCGCTGTGTTAAATATCCATCCATTATTCTTGTTTATCTCGTACGCTGATGGAGACCCAGATAATTTATGAAATATTAATGCCAATCGCTGCTTAAATCCTGGGTGACGGGCGTCTTGAAGATGCTGGGTGGGGTACCCAAGAAGACACGACTTGCAATAAAGGTATTTATGAATACTTGTATGATGGAGGCAAAGGTGTGGATACCCGCCTAGTTGTACTCGTCTAATTGTTTATGTGGTCGGATGAGCTCCAGTTCCTGGATCAGCCTTTTGAGTATCGCTTTTCTGATGGGGTTACTCCTGGCGTGTACTTGGGCGGAACAGATTAAAGGTGTGGATCTCCGGCTCTTTGGCCCGCTGGAATAATACGTCAAACCTGGTGATTAATACCGACAAGTATGTGAGAAAGAGACGTATGCGATTATCTAGATATTTATTGAGGATACCTATAGCCCACTAGGGACTTCTCCAATCCATTAGAAAAATAAAATTGCCAATATCATGGCAGGAGCTATTATCAGTTTTCGAGTTTTTGTCAGAATCTATTCATTCCAAAAGTACTTTACGTCGCTCTAGTTGATTTTGGGTGCTCATTTTTTCATCTGTTCCCTAGACCTGGTCTCATCCAGGTAAAACATGGATTATATGGGTTGACTTTGTTCATTTCCTGAAGATAGGCTCAGCTTCTGTCCTTATGTATGTCACAGACAATATATCTGTTATGCCTGCGGTGAAAGGCAAGGGATTATATCTACTTCAAATCATGTATATATATAATGACACTGATTTGTTCAACATCCAGGTACTGATTTTCTTTGTCCGGTCTCCTTTCCAGAGTTTAATTTCAATGCTTTGCATTTATTGAGGTTGAACTCTAAGGGCTGTACTTGCTTGGCAATTCATGCACCTTATTCAAGTTCTTGTGAGGGGTTTTTCACGTCTTCTTAAATTCCAATTTTTTGCATTAGTTCTACAACAGCGAAAAGCATTTATGTGTAGGAATCAATCATCCTTTGGAAGCCCTTCAAACTGATCAGGAATAACACAGGTTCTAAGGTTGATCCTTAGGAGAAGAGACCTTGCTAAATATGACTTCCACTTTTAGTTTTATGAAAGTTTTCCTTTAAGGGGATTCTTCACTGTATTCTTTCTCCAATTTTTACACGAGTCTCCCACTGGCTGCAGTTTCAGTGGTCTTCAAGTTTAGGAAAATGAAGTCATTCCAGTCTTCCCTGTACTGTTTAGTCTGTATTGATGTGTGTATTAAAGAGGTGCAGTCTCCAAACTGTGCCTTTTGAGTCGAACTCCAGCTCCTGGGCCTCATTTCTTACCTGTTGCCTCATAAATTATTTGTCTATCAAATCTGCTTTTGAATCAATATTATTCTTCTAATTCCACACTTCATCTACCCCTTGCAGTGAAGAAATAATGCCTTTCCACCTCCAAGCACTTGATGTTCGGTTCTTTCAGTCGACCATCCAGCTCATTTCCATGGGTTGCGGGGCCAGTCTGAATAAGAAGCTCTGGACGATGTCAGACTAACACAGGGTTCCACACTAGTACTGCATACTCGGGAACTGACTCGACATAGGTGATGTGTGAGTGCTACTAACCACTCCTTGTTTCCGCTCTTACTAGTAGTACTCACATTTTTTTTAATCTTCCTTTAGAAATTAAAGTATCATTGATGCTAGCGTCTAAGGATATTTCGCCTTTATGCAAATATGAAAATGTAATAATAATAATAATAATAATAATAATAATAATAATAATAATAATAATAATAATAATGATGATATTATTATTATTATTATTATTATTATTATTAATAATAATATTGTTGAATCATTATACGTATTTATTATTAGATAGAACAATATTCTGATAGCCTCAAAGGCTCGTGTTGCAGAAATAATGGCTTTTTATTATCCATAAAACTGAAATAAATCAAATTTTATAATGCTCGGTCACATCATTTTATTGTTCTGCTACAGAACATTGCATCATTAAGCTTATGTTCTCTGGTTGATATGCTGAAGGCGTCGTGAAGGTTCATGTTTCCGTGTCACAGGTAATGTTGTAAAAATGTTGGGAGAATCACTGACGTATGTTGGGTAAATGGCCACATGAACAACTAATGAGATATTTATTGTAGCTACGTTTCGTTGTGTTGCTTGTATCGACTTGAAAGAGCTCCTAGAGAGCGAAACGTATCACAATACATATCTCAATAGCTAACACTGGTAACGTTGTTAACAATGTCTACAGGAGAATATTTTTGGTAGATGAAGAAATGCATGAATAAAGGCAAACTAGGACAAGAAAGGTCCTAATTAAATAACTAGGAAAAAGCGTGATAATATTGCTCGTCCTTACCCTCTTGAGAGAGCTGACGACCTCATTAATAACTCTGCTCAAGCATGTACAACTGATTATTATTATAATCATGGGGAAGAGCTGAACCCGTAGAATTATACAGCACATGTGAGGGGGAGGGGGTGAAAAATATTCAGGATGAATTCAGGGAACGGGTGTACAGATCCAATTCCCTAGATCAAGAGCCCCTCACCAGCGTCAAGAAACCTCCCTTGAGAGGAAGTCGAAATTAATTTATACCATGAACCAAAACAATGACGTGAGTGATGTCCTTTTAACCGAGCATAACTTAGACATGACATTAAATAAAAGTCATTCGGGAGTCGCTGGACAGGATGGTACAACTTACGATATCCTCAGAACTTTAATGACTAGTTGCTGATCCTTTGTAGGTGTTGTACGATGGTTACACTGAGGGCGCCGTCTGTAATTCTTGGACCGACCAGTAGTCTCAGTGTACCTATTCCTCTTAAGCCTCGATAACGTGATACATTAAATCTAATCTCATAGATTAGTTGTATTTTTAAAGCATTTTGAATGAAAGATTCTTGATTATTTTAATGGAATTAGATACCATTACTTACATTATCTCTACAAACCATTTCACGGGTGGGGTTGGAACCCGCGATCAGTTTTGTGACTCTCTGATCACGGGTTCTAACTCCAATCGTGTCGTTATAATTACATGAGTCATGTCTCTGTAAGTTGATGAATGAGAAAAATCCACTGCACTGAATTACCACCATTTTCACGACACATTTCCCTGCTAGTTTTACCACATTTTGATATAGCAAATAAAACTGCTATCTTATATGAACTAGCCAAAATAAATATTAGTTGTAGCCTACTCGGCTAGATGATATGTTACCCACCAGAGTATTCCCTGTTTTCAAACAAGGAGTTAGAACTAATACTAAAATATATCCCATGACTGGTTAATGGGCCTTAAAGCCCGTCGACTACACGAGGGTCATTAAGGCTTCATGTTACCTGTTCACCACCACTGAAGAATATCTTAATCCTGTAATAGTGATTAATTTTTTTTTTTTTTTTCTTTCTTTTTTTTTTTTTTTATATTTTATTTAAAACATGACATTACAAAAATATAATATATAAAACTCATTTAAGGCTATAAATTAACACAATCCTCCCTACAGCTAATATTACACACCGCACTTACAACTCCGTGAGGGTTCACCCCCCCCCCTCCCTGCTCCCTCATCCTATCACTTAACCCAAACCATGTTGGAGCTACTCAACAGAATTACATGATATGAACAACACTTTTATATACACATCCCTCGAAATGGTACTTAATAATCGACTACAGACCATGCAATTCATTGCACTGAACATATTATACAGACATATTACCCCCCCCCCGTGGTTATCCAACACACCCACTATTTACAACCTAACATACTATAAACAATGAATGTTGCCTAATCTAAGTCACACAGCAATGATCAAAACATTAATTTATGTAATTGTCCTAATGGTTCAGTTACATAACAATATGTATTACACAACAATGATGATATAGAAAAGTCACAAAGGACATACAAAATTACTACAAAACCATAAGTATAAACTTAGGTCTCAAAATCCAACACATGTAAAAGCCTCTACACATGTAAACAGCCAATCCAGTATAAAAACAATAACACAGCTTAACTATGACATTCAAGCTCTATACAGCTTATATGGGGACATAACATTAGTGCTATGACAATCAGTGACATACAACATAAAATATAACATGACTAAAGTAACACATATAAGTCTGTGCTAGACACCATAACCACAAACACCTATAACACCACTGTTGCCCAACTTTATTTATCACTATATGACGTTCATTAACTCTTTATCTCAAAACCAAAATGAAATTTGCAGACACAGTGACGTAACAATAATGCACAGAATTAATACAACCATACTCACAGCATATCTACTGGACACCGTGCATGATCACAGCATCAAAAATATGCAGTGCAAGGCACATAGAAATCAAGTTGGAGCAAATAACATGCAATTATTATAGCAAATTCTCCAAATTACATTGTCATTACCGTAAATCAATATTACCACACACAATATGTATAATAAGTGTATAGTCCAGTCACACAAAAAAACTGGCAAGCTCACAGGTGCTAGCACTCCGTGTGTCCACTATTATTTACTCATGCATCACTCATCCAACACTCTCGCAAACATTTGTTATCCATTACCAGGGAGGCGACCTGTTTTCACCTTGACTTCCCTACCCAGCAACACTTTCCCAATCATACCCTCCCCTCCTCGTATTTTACAAGTCTAATAAAACCTGTAACGTAGTTGCTATAATCCTCTGGAAAAATCTTCACCCACTTCCTCCCATAAATTTCCTTATTTCTGCATTTAAGTTTTATAGACCGTACCCCGCTAACAACCTCTCTTCACCTCAGTAACCTGTTTCCCCAGCAAATCCCCACACGATATTAGAATAAATTAATCTGCCATATTGTATCCCACAGCTCTGATTACACTTTCCTCCAACCCCCACGTCGAGACTTAAATGCTCTCAATACAGAAATTCTTCCATCTTCCTATTTATCACCCTATTTAACCACCCTTGACACTCCTCTTCCATCTCAAATATATACTACATGAAAGCCGAATCCTCCCCAACCACATATCCCGCACACCCCCACGTCAACGACGCGTCTATCCGTAGAACCACACCCCCGGACGGTAAAATGCCGTGCAGGGAAAACGATACATTACATTCCCGAAACACGAGGGTTGCAACCTCTCTATCAACCTATTCCATTTACTTCCCCATGCTTACATGGGAAAATTCACTCTACAGGCGCTACAACCCTCCCGGCTATCCATCTACACAATCCTACCGATTTTTTAAACTTTGCTGGCTCTCGATCCCACGCCTGAGACCTCAACACAGTTTGCACACTCATTGCAACTCAACTCCTGTATACATCCGTTGCAATTGTTATGTCATCCTGCCAAACCACACCCCACCCCCCCTCCCACACTTTCCCTCTTCACTCCTTTTAATGGAAAGGAAACTTTTGTCCCTCCGCTTTTAAGTCCAGCAATCCCAGCCCCCCCTTACTTACAGGTAACATTCCACTTCCCTTTTTAATCCAATCACAGCTCGAAACCACACAAGAATTAAAATCCTTTCCTAAGCTATGTTGGTATTGTGGCCCAGTTAATGGGAACACGGCTGCCACGAGCCATTACTTTGCTATACAGTTTGATAGTAATAACATAGGACGCTGAACAAGGGTCAAATGATATGGTAGCAATGACTCCAAGCGTTCCCTGAACCTTTCTAACCATCACTAAGCGAGTTTTCCATGCGCTGCCACAGTTAGATCGTCTGCATTAAAGTAAGGACCGCAAATTTTTAACCGAATTCACCTGCCACCTCACATCTGCACTACCCCAATCAACCTAACCCGCCCAAAGTCCTAACCCTCCATGTCCATGGAATTTTTCTGAATTTACCCTAAATACAGTTGCCCCTTGCGAACATTTTTGTACTACCCGCCTCTCTATGTGCCCATTGACATCCCCTCCCTGATCAAACAGTTGTATCATTCCACATACCAATTAAAACTGGCCAACCCTCGCACCTCACACCTGTCTCTCTACGTGACAATACGCTGACTCCAAAAATTTCTATAAAAGGGGTTATGTACGCACGCAAACAATATTGTGACATTAGGACACCCTGCCTAAGTCCCCTACCCATTACAATCTTCCCACCCAATCGGACCATTAATCTGTACCCTCGCCATTGCACCTCCATACAACGCCTCAACCCAAAACCCACTATTTTCTTCCCCAAACCCCTGACCCATTGTGGATGGACTTTCAATGCTTTCCGATCACTTATCGTAAGCCCCTGCAATCGAGCGCCACCAAACCTCCCTCCCCCCCTTTTTGCCTCACGAAATCCCTAAGTAAACCCATGCCCCTCCACTTTAGACCTCCATGGCAAACCAAACTGAGTTTTTGATACTACCAGCCCCCACCACACTTGACCCGATTTCCCAAAATCTTCGCAAACAATTTATTAATCTGCGGCATAATACGAGATCGAACCCGGTATCCCGAAGCGTATGCTGCCCCTTACCCTTCGGTACCAATCAACAACAGCCGTTGCCTGTTCTCACCCAGCTCACCTCTCCCCTTATGCAATTTAATAACCTACAGTAAATGCCTCATCTTATTCCAATGCTGCTGATAAAACTCTGCCGGGAGTCCATCAATTTCCCGTGCTTTGCCCTTTCGCTTCCACTTAAAGCCCTCCATTTTTCCCCTAGTATTTCCACCAGTGCTTCCCAATCACTGTTACGCAACTGACATACCAACTCCCACACTCTGTTCTAAAACCCCATCCTCTACCCCTTCTCGTTGCCAGTATTCTCATACACTTGGTCAGCAAAACCGCCCATTCCTTCCATAGCTTGTATGACCTGCCCCTCCCTGTACCCTCCTAGCGGCTCATGAAACCTCCAAACCATGAATAGTCATTGCCTTGCTGTCTTTGTTTCTGCTACGCAAAACGCACGATGAAAGGTCTATCGCCCCATAACACCTACTTCACCCCGCTGTACCCACACCGTTGGAACCTCTCTTCAGTACCTTCACGCTGCCTCCTTAAGTGCCATAATTTTTCATCCATTGGATAAGTGCACGCCACCGACCCCCGCCCCCCTCACATAACACACCGTATCTTTCCTCCAAATAGTAGCAAGCCCATATTTAAAGAATTGATAAGTTTCCCTTCCTTTACGTTATATTGCTTAATCCGTTCTTTAGCCACACCATCCCACCCAATCACCACATCCTCTAACCAATTTCCTCCTGCACGTAACCCCTCACCACAGCGTTTGCAAATCCCTCTTCCCCTCCTCAATCGCCTATTCACACTTGTATTTAACCTTCCATATATCCCCTAGATATACCTGCTAGTGGATCCACGCACCTCTCTAACTTACGCCCGATGCCCGATGATCCGAATAAGCTACTTCTATTGTATGGAAAAATGTCAACCCAAACTTTGTGATATATACCTGCCTATACAAACATAGCAGCGTAACCCCGTCTTACAAAAGTGTTGCTCTACCTCCCACGCCCCTCTCAACCGCATTACCCGCAACTGAATATCCCTCAAAAGAATTTCGCAAGCCGCGACACGTGCCCCCGCCCCTTTTGGTTCTACGTCAGCCTCCTAATACGCAGTTCCAGTCCCACAAACGACGGACCACCGCAGGTAAACCACGTAAGAAGAAATAGTTCTTCACATACAAAATCCCTGTTTACCCTCCACATCATTTTACGCAGGTGGCAATACACACTTACAAAAGATACCCTCTGCCCCCATCACCACCCATTACACGGGCAATAACTCTTCCCCCCTCCCCCTCACCTCTTGCACACAAACGGGCTTGCCTCCTGATCAATAACCCACACCACCTTTCAGACGTGCCTCAGGATGGCAGAGTTCATGACCCGAAACCCCCCACCTCGAGCACTCTTCCACTCCTTGAAATTGTGTTATTGCGGAACACTAATCCCCCCTATATTTATACAGAAACATTCGAAACCATTCCTTCTTCAACTATTACACAATCACATTTCTACAGTTCACAGTCAGTTACAATAGGCCTCTTTATAGTTTCCACCTTCCTCCGCACCTTCATTCATCCCAGGGCCCTCCTGCCCAGAGCCTCAGACAGGCTTCACAACATCAACCCCCCCCTTTTTTAGCGATGCCTCGTTATCGTGATACTTCGACATTGGCTCTTCCATTCCTCCCAGACCTCTGCGCTGCGTCGGAAATTCATCTGAAGTCTGAGCCGCCGCTCTCTTCCTGTGATGCCCTCTACATCACATGTTATCTTCTGAGGGTCCCTTCACGATGAACATCAACCTCCACCACGCCTCGTTCCACAGCACACGGCCGACAATCACTCTTACTAGTTGGCCCGTCAACCTGCTATGTTTTTTATCCTTACATCCTCTACAGGCAACGCCGTGCTCTACACAAGCTCAGGTACAACATCCTATGCGGCGGCATATTGTCCTTAACCACTTCCTGAAAGCTCTCCTCTATGAGCCTGCACCTCCTCCTGCACTTGCACTTCCGTACTTTTCCCTTGCTTAGTATCAGAATCGTTTTACATCACAGCTTACCTCACAAATGCCAGTATCCTCTTTGGAATCTTCACCTCTTCACTCCACAAGCGCCAGGCCCTTGCATTTGCGCGGGGCTCTCACGCTTCACGCTGGTAACTGGTTGCTTCACCAGTTGCGCTGGCGCCCTCCTCAGCTTCCACGCACTCTACCGCCATATGGTCGTACGCCCACAATATTCTGCACGTATGTTCTCTGTCCAGCATACGATACCATAAAACTTGAGTTCCATGTAAAGTTCCTTCCAACTCGACGTAAGGTCGGTATGGGATGTTCAGAGTCATCTTCAGGGAAAAGGTACCTCCGGACGTCCATGTAAGCCACCTGCCTGTCCTCTTCTGCTTCTCTGTGCAGATGTACGGTTCCATATGTCTACAAAAACACTCCTGATGTCAGCTCATCTGCTCCTTCTAAATGGGACATTACGAATCTTAACCACGTAAAGTGGCGGCCGAGATACGGCAATCAAAGACCGTCTCAGGCTAGAGTAGGTTCAAGACTTACGTCCTTGGAATTCTCGTCACAAAAGGACTCATTCAAGGACGTGGAATTCAGGTTTGACGAAGATTCTATAAGCCCCATTCAGGGCTACACCATACACCTCATCAGTCCATGGATTCATAGGTCTCCCTAATGATTGTTGGGGAGTTAAGCACTTGAACCCTGAGAGGGTGGAAATCGCCCTCACTGAAGCAGCTCAATACCATGGTATTTACGCACCTTCCTCACACTCAGCGCCATGTTGATACAAGGTAGCTCGCCTGAACAACAGCAGAGGGGTGCTGAGCACAACCGCACTCTACCGTGGTCAGGCAGCGAATGTTGATGGGGATAAAGTAATGCACTCGTGTGTTCGGGGTATCATCGAGCACAGCTTAGAGTCGGCTTGTTGAGACAGTAAAGGTGATCTCGATTTTTGTTCGCTATTGTTATGTGTATTGGATGCGATAATGGGGCATCATTTGCTAACAAGAGAGAATGGACTAAATGAGCAGTTACAGGTAAGTGATTAAGGGTGGTAGTCAGTGCCAGGTGATGTTAAAGTAAGCGTTTGCGTCTCTCTCTTTCTCTCTTGCTTTCGTTCTTTCTCTTTGTTTGTGTTCTATGTCGACCACACTAACATCTCTCCCTCCCCAACACTCTGTTTTAATATCAGCGGTTTATGCGAAAGTTGCATTAACATTCGGTGCTGTGTGTGTTTGTGTTGTGTGATATTTGTGTGTGTGTGTTGTGTGTAGTGTGTGTGTGTGTGTGTTGTGTGTGTGTGTGTGTGTGTGTGTATGTATGTGTGATGTAATCACCTAGTTGTACTCACCTAGTTGAGGTTGCTGGGGGTCGAGCTCGAGCTCCTGGCCCCGGCTCTTCACTGATCGCTACTAGGTCACTCTCCCTGACGTGAGCTTTATCATACCTCTGCTTTTAGCTATGTATGGATCCTGCCTCCACTACCATCGCCTTCCCAAAAATATTCCACTTACTGACTAGTCTGTGGCTGAAGAAATACTGCCTAACATCCCTGTTGATTAATCTTTGTTCTTCAACTTCCAACTGTGTCTCCTGTTACTGTGTCCAATCTCTGGATACATCACTACTGTCTTTGTCCACCTTGTCCAAATTCCTCTCACGTATTTTGCTACTTTGTCGTTTATAATGTCCACCTATCTCTCCTGTCCTCCAGTGTCGTCAGGTTGATTTTCCCATTACTCTCATAGTAGGACATACCTCTTAGCTCTGGGCGACTAGTCTTGTTTGCAAACCTTTGCACTTTTCTAGTTTCTTTACGTGTTGGCTAGGTGTGGGTTCAAATGGTGCCGCATACTCCATATGGGCACCTAAACGTACTCACGGTGTACAGGAGTACTGAACGATTCACTTTTTAAGATGTCGGAAGGCTGTTCTGAGGTTTGGCAACATGAGCGCCCTTATGCTGCAGCAGTTATTTGGTGATGTGCGCTTCAGGAGATGTGCCTGGTGTTATTACTCACCAAGTCCTTTTTCCTTGAGTGAAGGGTTTGTAGTCTCTGGCCCCCTAGGACTCGTACTCCGTCTGCGGTCTTCTTTGCCTTCCCCAATCTTTCATGGACTTTGCAATTGGCGGGATTGAACTCAGGAGACAATTGATGGACCAGGTCTGCAGCCTGTCCGATCCCTTTGTAGTTCTGCCGGGGTCTTCGATCAGAGTGAATTCTTCTCATCAACTTCACGTCATCTTGCCAAACAGGGACACATCAGAGTCTATTCCTTCCCGTCATGACGTTCACAAATACCATATAACAGCTCTGGGGTCCTAGGGACTGACCCCTGTGGGAACCCCGCTGGTCACAGGTGCCACTCTGACACTCGCCAGTACCATGACTTGCTGCTGTCTTCCTGACAAGTATTCCCGGATCCATGGTTTACCTGGAGTTACCTGGAAGAGAGTTCCCGGGGGTCAACGCACCCCCGCGGCCCGGTTCTTTGACCAGACCTCCTGGTGGGATCAGAGCCTGATCACCACGGCTGTTACTGTGGCTTCATGCAAAACAACGTACGAGTCACAGTCCCCGGCTGGTCAGGAACCGACTTTTAGGTGCTTGTCAGTGCCAGCTGAAGACTGCAGGGGTCTATTGGTAATCCCCCTTATGTATGCTGGGACGGCAGCTGAAAGTCTCGGGCCCTGTACACTAATTGTATGGTCTCTTAACGTGCTAGTGACTCCTCCTGGCTTGTTCTTGGGGGGTGTTGCATCGTTTTCTGCAGTCTTTTGCATTTCGTAGTGAGTGATTTTCGTGTGCAAGTTCGGTACTAGTCCCTCTAGGATTTTCCAGGTGTATATAATCATGTATCTCTCTAGCCTGCGTTCCAGGAAATACAGGTTCAGGAACCTCAAGCGCTCCCAGTAATTGAGGTGTTTTATCTCCGTTATGCGTGCGGTGAAGGTTCTCTGTGCATTTTTCTAGGTCAGCAATTTCACCTGCCTTGAAAGGTGCTGTTAGTGTGCAGCAATATTCCAGCCTAGATAGAACAAGTGACCTGAAGAGTGTCATCATGGGCTTGGCATCCCTAGTTTTGAGGTTCTCATTATCCATCCTGTCATTTTTCTAGCAGATGCGATTGATACAATGTTATGTCCTTGAAGGTGAGATCCTCCGACATGATCACTCCCAGGTCTTTGACGTTGGTGTTTCGCTCTATTTTGTGGCCAGAATTTGTTTTGTACTCTGATGAAGATTTAATTTCCTCGTGTTTGCCATATCTGAGTAATTGAAATTTCTCATCGTTGAACTTCATATTGTTTCCTGCAGCCCACTGAAAGATTTGGTTGATGTCCGCCTGGAGCTTTGCAGTGTCTGCAATGGAAGGCACTGTCATGCAGATTCGGGTGTCATCTGCAAAGGAAGACACGTGCTGTGGCTGACATCCTTGTCTATGTCAGATATGAGGATGAGGAACGAGATGGGAGCAAGTACTGTGCCTTGTGGAACAGAGCTTTTCACCGTAGCTGCCTCGGACTTACTCGTTGACTACTACTCTCTGTGTTTTGTTAGTGAGGAAATTATAGATCCATCGACCGACTTTTCCCGTTATTCCTTTAGCACGCATTTTGTGCGCTATTACGCCATGGTCACACTTGTCGAAGGCTTTTGCAAAGTCTGTATATATTACATCTGCATTATTTTTGTCTTCTAGTGCATCTAGGACCTTGTCGTAGTGATCCAATAGTTGAGACAGACAGGAGCGACCTGTTCTAAACCCATGTTGCCCTGGGTTGTGTAACTGATGGGTTTCTAGATGGGTGGTGATCTTGCTTCTTAGGACTCTTTCAAAGATTTTTATGATATGGGATGTTAGTGCTATCGGTCTGTAGTTCTTTGCTGTTGCTTTACTGCCCCTTTGTGGAGTGGGGCTATGTCTGTTGTTTTTAGTAACTGTGGGACGACCCCCGTGTCCATGCTCCCTCTCCATAGGATGGTAAAAGCTCGTGATAGGGGCTTCCTGGGATCCCTGCTTGGTCCTCAGTTTTGTGTACCAATCTCTTGTGTGGAACTGTGACAAACGCCTTCTTGCAGTCCAAGAATATGCAATCACCCAACCCCATCTCTCTTGTCTTACTGCTGTCACCATGTCATTAGAATTCCAGTAGGGTTTTTGACAAGGATTTCCGTCCCTGAAACCATGTTGCGACGGTTGCAAGGTGGCGGAGGGGTGAGAGGGTGTGTATCCCCAGGTAGCTAATCCGGCCTGACAGGGGACTGGTTGTTTGTCACACTACTAGTGTGTGCAGGTCTGGGGGGGGCTGCTGTCCCGTGTCCTTGTTGCCACCGTCTTCACATCAGGAAAAACACTTTTTTTCCTTTCCTCTCAGACAGTTAGTACCCAGTTTTAGTCATGATACAGTAGATAGTAACTCCCTTCTAGTACTTCAGACTTACATGATTGATTACCCTTACTTTTGTTGCCAGAATGGAAGTCTCGTGCTAGAAGCATGCACCCACTACAAGTAAGTTAAAACATTGAGACGTTTATTTTCTTAATTTTTAAAACCCGAGAATACATGAGATGGAGTACCAGGAGGGTTTAACATCTCGCTATTAAAGCCCTTGTCTCAACTTCTGGATTAGCATTCCTCAGCGCTAATGTAGTACTCATTACCCGGCAACGACCGTCTATGTAAAATAATAATAATAATCATAATAACAAAATAATATTATTATATTAAATAATTAGTAACTAGAAAAAGCTTATTCTAACGCGTGACTTTAGTTATTCAAAAATATATTCCTTTATAACTTGTGATCATCTGTTAAAGTGAAAAACATATTAGGATCAAAGGATTTTGTTTTTATTTTGGTAAAAAACCACAACTGAATAAACCTGTAATTCACTTTAAAAACATCTGCTAAAGCCAGCCGAAACACCTGTTTAACGCGGCCCGAACGCTTGCGGAATTAATCCTCCCCTCCCCCCCCCCCCCAACCAAAAAAAATAGTGCATCTAAAATATTTTTTATGCTGTAAGAGTTTCTGTTAAAAAACTAACAGATATTAGATTTTTTTGGAAGAAGTGTTTGTGCTGAGTAGAACCCCTCCAACGATAAAGAAAGTAACGGTAAACAAGAGAAAGAGAGAGAAAAGAATCTAGGTATATATAATAGGACATATCTACGAGTCACGTGAATGTAAGGGAAAAAGGGGCCCTAAATTAAATCCAGCGATGAGCAAGAGCAGGTCAAATGAGTGCACAATATAAAGGTTTACTGCACTGCAATATGGATAAAGCAAAAAGAAATTTGAAAGGCAAGGAAAGAGCGTATCTGCGTGTAGTCCATGGACGTCGGAATGATGTTGGAGATCCTCTGTTACAATGATTCCACACCAACGCGTGCCATTCATCAGGCAACTGAGAATCAGAGGAATGCGGGAAATAGCCATTGATAGATGGTCGACCGTTTTCTTCGCTTCATGCGGTGACGCCAGCTGAGGGGGCAACAGTCTTGATCGTGGTCTCGAAAACTCGAGGATGACCATTTATATAGTAGTCACCCCGGCCACTTCCTCTCATAGGGGTAAGGGCTGCCGCCTTCTCTGGCCTACATATATTACATTTCTGCAACACCATTTTAAATAGTCACACAGACGAGAACTGCAGGATCATCTGGCTTAATACATCCTCTTATTAAATAACCTTTTGTACTATTTAAGAGTTTTTCAATTCTATCCTTAATAACAAACTGTGATAAAGACTCCATTCCGATAACCGGCAAGTAATATTTTTTTTATTCTTGTAATGCCGAACAGTCAAATGAATCAAAGAAACATAAGTGGAGTGGAAGCCAGAATTTTTATTACAATCAGTTCAAAAGTTAACATGAAAGATCCTAATGAAGTGCCCGGTGAGGAGGAGAGAAAAAAAAAAACTACTGTTTCGGTCCGGGTACCGGGGGTTGTTCACTGTCCCTACAAAGGCATGAACAGTCTCAGGGCGGGGGCAAGAGTTTCCCGTGATAAAAATGATCTAAGTGTTTCTCAGACCAACTACTCCAGTCGATTGAAACTTTTCCTCGACACTTGAGCTCTGTCCCTACATTTGGGGCGGGCCCCCCCCCCCACCACCCCAACGACCCCAACACAAGCAGGACAAAACAACAACAAGGGGGGGGGGGGTGGGAACGGGGAGGGACAAAAAAAAATGTGGTAAATAGTATAAAATATATATGGAGAGAGAGATCTCGAGATATCTTTCGGTTCTCTCGTCTCTATCTCATACTCTCCTCTATCCTCTCTCTCTCTCTCTCGTCTCTCTCCATCTCTCTCTCTCTCTTCGTCTCTCTCTCTCTCTCTCTCTTCTTCTCTCTCTCCTTCTCTCTCTGTTAAAAGCATGTAAGACTTCTGTGCCAATAAATTAGCACCTCCTTACCTGAGCTGAAGGCCACAGAAGGGAGGTCCAAAATCAGATGAAGAGGCCAATGTTAAGTTGGCTTATTCCTTTCGTCTGTCTAGCTGGTTGAATCTGGCTGTTGCATTTCGTCTGGCAGTTGGCTGAATCGTGGCTGTTTCATTATCGCTGGTAGCGGTTTGAATCTGATGTATCCCTTTTCTTCTGACTGCGTGCTTGAATGCTGGCCTGTTCCGTTTTTCGTGCGGTAGCTGGTTGAATTTGGAGCGTTCCCTTAAAGGCAAATAACACTGAGGATCATGTCGTTCTCGTGTGACAGCTCATAAATTTCTGTCGGAGTTTTCGTAAATGTAAAGTAACATAAGGTGAATACAAATCTTCGTCAAGTCTTCGGTAAATTTGTCAGCCATATTCCTGCTCTTCCTTAAAGTTTTGTTGGTTCATGGCAGCCTTAAGGGGCCAGAATGTGATTATTCCCATTGTTTTGGAGTACTGGACTGGTTTAACGGACGTTTGATTGTGGGAATGTTATTGTTCTCTAGTGTTGTGAGAAGATGTTTAAATACAGCTTCGTTGTTCTAGGTTTACGTCTGGTGTTTTCCTCATGAGCCCGGTCGGGGGAGTCCCTCGTATTAATAATTTATTTTTTTTTTAAGTGAATGCTGAATGATTTTGACTTGGTATGGCAGTATATATCTTGTGTTCCAGGGTGGTTGTATTGCTTGCTGCTGTTTGTGTTTATTAATTTTAACCTCGTATTTATTTGTTGTGTTGATATATGGCTTGCAAGGCTGTCAGCATTGAGTGAAGTACCTTTGGTTCAACGTGCTCCTTAAGTGTCACAATACTACTACTACTACTTCTACAAACTACTACTATACTGGTCTAAGGGGCTACTTGACTACTGCTGATTATTACTATACACTACTTTTCTCCCATCGGGTTCACTGAGGCCAGGTGGTCAAGTCTGCT
>NC_069422.1:26780033-26792533 GCF_026875155.1 Cherax quadricarinatus
ACTCACCTGTATGTACTTCACTCTAATTGTGGTGCAGGGTCCGAATCACTGCTTTTGGGCCCCGCTGGCGCTACTAGTGTGTGGAAGGTCCGGGTATCGTTGAGAAGGGTACTAAGAGGATCCATGTTTAACCTCTGCTTGTTCTATTTTGATCGAAACAATCATGTAACCCATGCAAATTGCATTTGGCTGAAGATTGGTTGCCGTTTCTGTTATTTATTTTGTTGAATTTAAGAATCTGAATATTATGTTATGACACATGGGAAAATATATTATTATTATATATTTCAAATCTGTCCTCAGATTTTCAAATACAACCCTGGATTTAAGATGAACTTAAACGAACAAAAAACCGTAAGAGTATCCTTAACTTAGCACTATACGAAACAAACACAGACAACCACATCACAAAAAGAGATATTTTAAAACGAGCATATATCGTCTCAAAGCGTCACCGGCTAGAAATCCATTCCATACCCGAACAGTCAATCCTAACCTTACCTCGCCTACTCTCGCTGGTGTTTAAATATCCATCCCATTATCTTGTTTATTCTCGTATCGCTGATGGAGACCCAGAAAATTTATGAAATATTTATCCAATGCGCTGCTTAAATCCTGGGTGACGGGCGTCTTGAAGATGCTGGGGTGGGGTACCCAAGAAGACACGACTTGCAATAAAGGTATTTTATGAATACTTGTTTGATGGAGGCAAAGGTGTGGAATACCCTCCTAGTTGTACTCGTCTAATTGTTTAGTGTCGGAAATGAGCTTCCAGTCCTGATCAGCCTTTTGATACGCTTTTCTGATGGGGTTAACACCTGGCGTGGTACTTGGGCGGAACAGATTAAAGGTGGGGATCTCCGGCTCTTTGCCTGTCGCTGGAATAATTCGTCAAACCGGAGATGGTAATACCGACAAGTATGTGAGAAAGAGACGTATAGCGATTATCTAGGATATTTAATTGAGGAAACCTATATACCACTAGTGACTTCTCCAATCCATTAGAAGAAATAAAATTGCCAAAATCATGGCAGGAGCTTATTATCAGTTTTTCGAGTTTTTTTCAGAATCTATTCATTCCGAAAAGTACATTATATTACGTCGCTCTAGTTTGATTTTGGGTGCTCATTTTTTCATCTGTCCCTAGACCTGTTCTCATCCGGTAAACATGGATTATATGGGTTGACTTTGTTCATTTCCTGAAGATAGGCTCAGCTTCTGTTCCTTATGTTGTCACAGACAATATATGCTGTTATGCCGTGCGGTGAAAGGCAAGGGATTAAATCTGCTTTCCAAATCATGTATATTATATAATGACACTGCAAAATTTTTTGTTTCAACATCCAGGTACTACTGATTTTTCTTTGGTCCGTCCTCCTTTCCAGAGTTTAATTTCAATGCTTTTGCATTTATTGAGGTTGAACTCTAGGCTGTAACTTGTTGGCTATTCATGCACCTTATTCAAGTTCTTGTGAGGGGTTTTTTCACGTCTTCTTTATATTCCAATTTTTTGCATTAGTTCTACAACAGCGAAAAGCATTTATGTGTAGGAATCAATCATCCTTTGGAAGCCCTTCAAATGAGTCAGGGAATAACACAGGTTCTAATTGACTTAGGAGAAGAACCTTGTTAAATAATGACCGTTTCCCACTTTTAGTTTTTATGAAAAAGATTTCCTTTAAGGGGATTCTTCACTGTATTCTTTCTCTAATTTTTACAACGAGTCTCCACAGGCTGCAGTTTTTCAGTGAACTTCAAGTTTAGGAAAATTGAAGTCATTCCATCTTCCCTGTTACTGTTTAGTTCTGTATCGATGTGTGTATTAAAGGAGGTGCAGTCTCCAAACTGTGCCTTTTTGAGTCAGAACTCCAGCTCCCTGGGCCTCCATTCATTTTACCTTTGCCTCATAAATTATTTGTCTATCAAATGCTGCTTTTAGAATCAATATTAATTCTTCTAATTCCTCCCACACTTCATCTGACCGCCTTGCAGATGAAGAAATAATGCCTTTTTTTTTCCGACCTCCAAGCACTTGATGTTCGGTTCTTTTCAGTCGACCATCGCCCAGCTCATTTCCCCCTCAATGGTTTCGGGGCCAGTCTGAATAAGAAGCCTCTGGCGATGGTCAGACTAACACAGGGTTCCACACTAGTAACTTGCCATACTCGGGAACTGACTCGACATAGGTGAGTGTGAGTGCATACTAACCACGTCCTTGTTTGCCGCACTTACTAGTATACTCACATTTTTTTTAATCTCCTTTAGAAATTAAAGTACAAGATGCTAGCGTCTAAGGATCTTTCGCCTTTATGCAAAATGAAAATGAAATAATAATTAATAATAATAATAATAATAATAATATAAATAAATAATAATAATAATAATGATGATATTATATTAGTTATTAATAATTATTCTTATTAATTATAATATTGTTGAATCATTATACGTATTATATTATTAATAGAACAATATTCTGATAGCCTCCAAAGGCTCGTGTTGCAGAAATAATGGCTTTTTTATTACCCAAAAACTGAAATAAATCAAATTACGGGATATAATGCTCGGTCACAACATTTTATGTGTTTCTGCTGACAGAACATGCATCATTAACTTAGTGTTCTCTGGTTGATATGCTGAAGGCGTCCGTGAAGGTTCAGTTTTTTCCGTGTCACAGGTAATGTTGTAAAAAAGTTGGGATGAATCGCTGACGTATGATGTGTAAATGGCCACATTAACAACTAATATATATTTATTTTGTAGCAACGTTTTCTTGTGTTGCTTGTATCGACTTGAAAGAGCTCCTAGAGATGCGAAACACGTTATCACAATACATATCACAATAGCCTAACACTGGTAACGTTGTTAACAATGTCTACAGGAGAAATATTTTTGGGTAGATGAAGAAATGCATGAATAAAGGCAAACTAGGACAAGAAAGGTCCTAATTAAGATAACTAGGAAAAAGCGTGATAAATATTGCTCGTCCTTACCCTCTTGAGAGGCTTGACGAACCTCATTAATAACGTCTGCTCAAGCAAGTACAACTGATTAATATTATAATCATGGGAAAGAGCTGAACCCGTAGAATTATACAGCACAATGTGAGGGGGAGGGGGTAAAAATATTCAGGATGAATTCATGGGAACGGGTGTACAGATGCCAATTCCCCTAGATCAAGAGCCCCTCACCACGTCAAAAACCTCCCTTGAGAGAAGGTCGTATTTAATTTATACCATGAACCAAAACAATGGACGTTGAGTGATGTCCTTTTAAACCGAGCATAACTTAGACATGACATTAAATTAAAAGTCATTCGGGAGTCGCTGGACTGGATGGGTACAACTTACCGATATCCCAGAAGCATTATATGACTAGTTGCGATCCTGTTGTAGGTGTTGTGACGATGGTTACACTGAGGGCGCCGTCGTGTAATTCTGGACCGACCAGTAGGGTCTCAGTACCTAATTCCTCTTAAGGCCTCGATAACGGGAACGTGATACAGTAAATCTAATCTCATAGATTAGTTGTGATTTTTATAAAGCATTTTGAGCTGAAAGATTCGTGGGTGGGATTATTTTAATGGGAATTAGATACCATTACTTACTTATCTCTACAAACCATTTCACGGTGGGTTGAACCCCGCGATCAGTTTTGTGACTACTCTGATCACGGGTTGCGTGAACTCCAATCGTGTCATTATAATTACATGAGTCATGCTCGGCAGTGATGAATGAGGGACAAAATCCACTGCATGCACTGCATGGGGGGGTACCGGGGACCATTTTCAACGACACATTTCCCTGCTAGATTTACCACATTTTTGATATAGCAAATAAAACTGGCTATCTATGAAACTAGCCCAAAATAAATATTAGTTGTAGCCTACTCGCTTAGATGATATGTTACCCACCAGAGTATTCCCTGTTTTTCCAAACAAGGAGTTAGAACTAAATACTAAATATATCCCATGACTGGTTAATGGCCTTAAAAGCCCCGCGAACTACACGAGGGTCATTAAGGCTTCATGTTACCCGGTGTTCACACACCACTTAAGAATACTCTAAGTCCTGTAATAGTGATTAATTTTTTTTTTTTTTTCTTTTCTTTTATTTTTTTTTATATTTATTTTAAACATGAGAATAACAAAAATATAAATAAATAAAACTCATTTAATGCTATAATTAACACAATCCTCCCTACAGCTTTAATACAACAACCGGCACTTACATCTCCGTGAGGGTTTCACCGGGACCCACCCCCTTCCCTGGGCGGTCCCTCATTCCTATCACTTAACAACCAACCCATGTTGGATGCTACCAACAGAATTCATGTATATGAAACAACACTTTTTTATATACAAAAACATCCTCGAAATTGGTACTTAATAATCGACTAGCAGACCATGCAATTGGCATTGCACTGAACATATTATACAGACATATTACCTACCCCCCCCCACCGTTGGTTATCCGAACCCCCCCCATTTAACAACCTAACATACTATAGAACAAATGAATGTTGCCTAATCCTAAAGTCACACAGCAATGATCAAAACATTAATTTATGTTAATTTGTCCTAATGGTTCAGTTACATAACAGGGGATATGTATTACACAACAATGATGAATATAGAAAAATCAACAAAGACATACAAAATTACTAACAAAACCATAAGTATAAACTTAGTCTCAATAATCCTAGCGACAGTCATGTAAGCCTCTGACCACATGTAAACATGCAATTCCAGTATAAAAACATTGGGAACACAGCTTCAACTATGACTTCAAACTCTATACAGCTTATATGGAATAACATAGTGCTATTGACAACAGTAAACAATAAACAAATAAAATATTAGACCATGACATAAGTAACACATAAAGACAGTGGGCCTAGCACAAACCCCTAACACACAAAAAACCTATAACACCACTGTTGCCCAACTTTATTTACGGGGACATCTGAGCGTACATTAAACTCTTTACACGCTCAAACAAACTGAAATTTGCAGACCACCAGTGACGAAACAATAATGCACAGACATTAATACAAAGCATATCACAGCATATCATCTGCTGGACACCGTTGCATGAATCACCGCATCACACTAATGCATGTGCAAGGCACCTAGAAAAACAAGGTTTGAGCAAATACATGGCAATTATTATAGCGAAATCTCCCAAATTACAATCATTACCGTAAATCATTATTACCCACAACACAATATGTATAATAAGTGTATAGTCCCAGTCACGAACCAAAAAACTGGCCAGCTGCTCCACAGGTGCTATCACCCGGGGTTGGTTCCACTATTAATGTCCAGCGTCATGCAATCACTCATGCCAACACTCTCGGCGGGAAGGAAGGGCAAGTTTTGTTATCCATTAGCACAGGGGGGCGACCCTGTTTTCCAACCACACACCATGACTTCCTACCCCGCAAAACACTTTTCCAATCATACCCTCCCCCCCTCCCTCGTAATTTACAAGTCTAATAAAACCTGTAAGTAAGTGCCTATATCCCCTGAAAATCCTTTCACCCGACCTTATCCATCCCTAAATTTCCTTAGTTTCTGCATACCGTTTTTATAGAACTTAACCGCTAACCACCCTCCACTTCCACCTCAGTAAACCTGTTTCCCCCCGCAATCCCCACACAATATAGATATTAATCTGCCATAAAGTAACCCACATCTCCTGATTACAACTGTTCCCTCCCAACCCCCCACGTCGAGACTTAATGCTCGTCAATACAGAAATTCCTTTACCTGGCCTTATCCTATTTATCACCCTATTTAACCACGACCCTTGACACTCCTCATTCTCATCACAAAAAATATAAACTACATGAAAAGCCGACTCCTCCCCACCACATACCCGCACCAAACGGCCCCCCGTCTACCGACGCCGTCTATCCCGTAAGAACCACACCCGAACGGTAAAATGCCGTGCAGAAACGATACATTAACATCCCGAACACGAGGTGCAACCCCATCCTACTCAACCTATTCATATACTCTCTCCCATGCATACATGGGAAAAGTTCCGGGCTCTACAGGCGCTACAGGGACCCGTCCCCCGCTAACAATCTACACAACCTACCTATTTTAGGACCTTGCAGGCCTCGATCCCCGCCGTACAGAGCCCTACAACGACAGGGTTTCAACTCATTGCAACTACAAACTCCTGTATGACATCCGTTGCACAAACCTCTGTTATGTATCCCGGCCAAACTCCCCCCCCCCCCCACTCTTTCCCTCATGGGGCAAACTCCCTTTTAAAATGGAAAAAGGACTACATTTTGACCCTCCGCTTTAAGTCAGCAATCCAAGCCCCCCCTTACTTACAGGTAACATTACCACATCCCTTTAATTCCAATCAAACAGCTTCGAACCACACAAGTAAGTTGTAAAAACCTTCCTAATATGTTGGTTAGTGGCTGGGCCCATGTTAATGGGAACAGGCTGCCACGTGCCATACTTTGGCTATTACATTTAAGATATTAATAACCAATAGGACGCTTGTGCACAAGGTCAAATGATAAGTGTCGCAATAGGCACCCAACGTCCCCTGAATCCTTTCTCGCCATCCTAAGCGAGTTTTTCCATGCTGCCACAAGTAGATCGTCTGCATAATAAGACCCGCAAATCTTTTAAACGAATTCTAACCTGCGCTCCTCACAACTGAGCACTACCCCAATCAGACCCTGACGCCGCCAAGCTCCTAACCCCATGACATGGGGACATTTATCTGAATTTACACCCTCATACAGTTGCCGCCTGGCTGAACATTTTGTATATACCGACCCCGTTCTAATTGCCGCATATGACATCGCCCTCCTGATCAAAAACAGTTGTATTCATCCACATACCCAATTAAAACTGGCCAAACCCATCGCAAACATACCTCACACCCTTGGTCTCTCTACTTACACATACCTGGGCGTCCATCAATACGCTATAAATGGGTCCTGTACGCAACGCAAACAATAAGTGAGACATAGGAACACCCATGCCGGGTAAGTCCCCATACCCAATGGTACAATCTTCCTCACCCAATCGTGACCATTAATCTGTACCGGCCTCGCCATTGCACGCTCCATACAACGCCTCAACCAACCCACTATTTCTTTCCCGGCAAACCCCGGACCCCTGAGATGGCTTTCAATGCTATTGCCGATTCCACTCTTATCGTATGCCCCTTTGGGTCCAATCGAGCGCCACCAAACTCTTCCCTCCCCCGCGCCCTTTTTTGCCTCCACGAAATCGCCTAAGCACGCCCATGCCCCTCGCAACCATAGACCTCCTGGGCAAACCAAACTGAGTTTTTGATACTACCAGCCCACCACACACTTGAGGCCCGATTTCTCCCAAAGAAATCTTCGCAATACAATTTTATAATCTGCGCGGGATGGGAAACAACGAGACGCCCGGTAATCCCGAAGCGTATGCTGCCCCTACCCTTCGTACCAATACAACAACAGCCGTTGCCTCCATCCTCCACCCAGCTCACCACTCTCCTTCATGCGGAAGACAATGTAAATAACCTAACCATAATAATCGCCTCAATAAATTCCCAATGCTGCTGCTAAAACTCTAGCGGAAGTCCAAAATGTCCCGGTGCTGTTGCCTTTCGCATTCCACGGTTAAAGCCCTTCCAATATTTCCTTCCCCACTCAGTTATTTTCCCCCACCCAGTGCTTTCCCAATCACTGTTACGCCTTTTACGCAACTGACATATACCACACTCCCACACATCTTTCTAAAACCCCATCTCCTCAACCCCTTCTCGATTGCCAGTACTTCTCATACCACTTGTCAGCAAACGCCCCCATTCCTTCCATAGCTGTATGACCTGCCCCTCCACTGTACCCTCCTATCGACGCTCATGAAGCCTCCAACCCATGGAATAGTCATTGCCTGCTGTCTTGGTGTTTTTCCTGCCTACGCAATAATAACCACGATGAAGTCTATGCGCCCCAGTAACACCTCTTCCACCCCCGCCTGTACCCACACCGCTTGGAACTCTCAATCCTGTACCTCAACGGCATCCTGCCCTTTAAGTTGCCAATAATTTCATTCCATTGAAAAGTGCCCCTGCCACCGCCCCCTACTCTGCACATAGACAACCCCGTAATCTATCCTCCAAAATAGTTAGCAAAGCCCATATTGTTAAGAGAATTGATACGTTGCCCTTCGACGGTTGCAAGGTGGCGGAGGGGTGAGAGGGTGTGTATCCCCAGGTAGCTAATCCGGCCTGACAGGGGACTGGTTGTTTGTCACACTACTAGTGTGTGCAGGTCTGGGGGGGGCTGCTGTCCCGTGTCCTTGTTGCCACCGTCTTCACATCAGGAAAAACACTTTTTTTCCTTTCCTCTCAGACAGTTAGTACCCAGTTTTAGTCATGATACAGTAGATAGTAACTCCCTTCTAGTACTTCAGACTTACATGATTGATTACCCTTACTTTTGTTGCCAGAATGGAAGTCTCGTGCTAGAAGCATGCACCCACTACAAGTAAGTTAAAACATTGAGACGTTTATTTTCTTAATTTTTAAAACCCGAGAATACATGAGATGGAGTACCAGGAGGGTTTAACATCTCGCTATTAAAGCCCTTGTCTCAACTTCTGGATTAGCATTCCTCAGCGCTAATGTAGTACTCATTACCCGGCAACGACCGTCTATGTAAAATAATAATAATAATCATAATAACAAAATAATATTATTATATTAAATAATTAGTAACTAGAAAAAGCTTATTCTAACGCGTGACTTTAGTTATTCAAAAATATATTCCTTTATAACTTGTGATCATCTGTTAAAGTGAAAAACATATTAGGATCAAAGGATTTTGTTTTTATTTTGGTAAAAAACCACAACTGAATAAACCTGTAATTCACTTTAAAAACATCTGCTAAAGCCAGCCGAAACACCTGTTTAACGCGGCCCGAACGCTTGCGGAATTAATCCTCCCCTCCCCCCCCCCCCCAACCAAAAAAAATAGTGCATCTAAAATATTTTTTATGCTGTAAGAGTTTCTGTTAAAAAACTAACAGATATTAGATTTTTTTGGAAGAAGTGTTTGTGCTGAGTAGAACCCCTCCAACGATAAAGAAAGTAACGGTAAACAAGAGAAAGAGAGAGAAAAGAATCTAGGTATATATAATAGGACATATCTACGAGTCACGTGAATGTAAGGGAAAAAGGGGCCCTAAATTAAATCCAGCGATGAGCAAGAGCAGGTCAAATGAGTGCACAATATAAAGGTTTACTGCACTGCAATATGGATAAAGCAAAAAGAAATTTGAAAGGCAAGGAAAGAGCGTATCTGCGTGTAGTCCATGGACGTCGGAATGATGTTGGAGATCCTCTGTTACAATGATTCCACACCAACGCGTGCCATTCATCAGGCAACTGAGAATCAGAGGAATGCGGGAAATAGCCATTGATAGATGGTCGACCGTTTTCTTCGCTTCATGCGGTGACGCCAGCTGAGGGGGCAACAGTCTTGATCGTGGTCTCGAAAACTCGAGGATGACCATTTATATAGTAGTCACCCCGGCCACTTCCTCTCATAGGGGTAAGGGCTGCCGCCTTCTCTGGCCTACATATATTACATTTCTGCAACACCATTTTAAATAGTCACACAGACGAGAACTGCAGGATCATCTGGCTTAATACATCCTCTTATTAAATAACCTTTTGTACTATTTAAGAGTTTTTCAATTCTATCCTTAATAACAAACTGTGATAAAGACTCCATTCCGATAACCGGCAAGTAATATTTTTTTTATTCTTGTAATGCCGAACAGTCAAATGAATCAAAGAAACATAAGTGGAGTGGAAGCCAGAATTTTTATTACAATCAGTTCAAAAGTTAACATGAAAGATCCTAATGAAGTGCCCGGTGAGGAGGAGAGAAAAAAAAAAACTACTGTTTCGGTCCGGGTACCGGGGGTTGTTCACTGTCCCTACAAAGGCATGAACAGTCTCAGGGCGGGGGCAAGAGTTTCCCGTGATAAAAATGATCTAAGTGTTTCTCAGACCAACTACTCCAGTCGATTGAAACTTTTCCTCGACACTTGAGCTCTGTCCCTACATTTGGGGCGGGCCCCCCCCCCCACCACCCCAACGACCCCAACACAAGCAGGACAAAACAACAACAAGGGGGGGGGGGGTGGGAACGGGGAGGGACAAAAAAAAATGTGGTAAATAGTATAAAATATATATGGAGAGAGAGATCTCGAGATATCTTTCGGTTCTCTCGTCTCTATCTCATACTCTCCTCTATCCTCTCTCTCTCTCTCTCGTCTCTCTCCATCTCTCTCTCTCTCTTCGTCTCTCTCTCTCTCTCTCTCTTCTTCTCTCTCTCCTTCTCTCTCTGTTAAAAGCATGTAAGACTTCTGTGCCAATAAATTAGCACCTCCTTACCTGAGCTGAAGGCCACAGAAGGGAGGTCCAAAATCAGATGAAGAGGCCAATGTTAAGTTGGCTTATTCCTTTCGTCTGTCTAGCTGGTTGAATCTGGCTGTTGCATTTCGTCTGGCAGTTGGCTGAATCGTGGCTGTTTCATTATCGCTGGTAGCGGTTTGAATCTGATGTATCCCTTTTCTTCTGACTGCGTGCTTGAATGCTGGCCTGTTCCGTTTTTCGTGCGGTAGCTGGTTGAATTTGGAGCGTTCCCTTAAAGGCAAATAACACTGAGGATCATGTCGTTCTCGTGTGACAGCTCATAAATTTCTGTCGGAGTTTTCGTAAATGTAAAGTAACATAAGGTGAATACAAATCTTCGTCAAGTCTTCGGTAAATTTGTCAGCCATATTCCTGCTCTTCCTTAAAGTTTTGTTGGTTCATGGCAGCCTTAAGGGGCCAGAATGTGATTATTCCCATTGTTTTGGAGTACTGGACTGGTTTAACGGACGTTTGATTGTGGGAATGTTATTGTTCTCTAGTGTTGTGAGAAGATGTTTAAATACAGCTTCGTTGTTCTAGGTTTACGTCTGGTGTTTTCCTCATGAGCCCGGTCGGGGGAGTCCCTCGTATTAATAATTTATTTTTTTTTTAAGTGAATGCTGAATGATTTTGACTTGGTATGGCAGTATATATCTTGTGTTCCAGGGTGGTTGTATTGCTTGCTGCTGTTTGTGTTTATTAATTTTAACCTCGTATTTATTTGTTGTGTTGATATATGGCTTGCAAGGCTGTCAGCATTGAGTGAAGTACCTTTGGTTCAACGTGCTCCTTAAGTGTCACAATACTACTACTACTACTTCTACAAACTACTACTATACTGGTCTAAGGGGCTACTTGACTACTGCTGATTATTACTATACACTACTTTTCTCCCATCGGGTTCACTGAGGCCAGGTGGTCAAGTCTGCTACTGTCCACTGTTAGGAAACCCGGGATGTTTCTTGACTGCCTATGACAAATTAATCCATCTCTACACGGATTTTAAAGTCTTTGATGGCAATTTTTGGTATTATGAACAGGAAAATTTTCCTCTATACATTTCTTTACAACATTTTATTAGGTTATGTCTTTACGTACCTTGAGGTATTTGGTAGGGGGTGGAGTTTTAATTTTGATTACTCTGTGTATAAAATCTGGAGGTTTGGGTCTAGCATGCCAGTGACATAGAGAAGGTGATCACTCAATCAATCCAGCTGGTGTCTTTCGTTCTCATAACCAGCTGTTTGATGAACTAACTGCAAAATGACACACCTGAATGAGGCTTTTTGTGAAACTTTACCATTCATATTCTCTGTGTAAGATACACACACAGACACACACAGACACCACACACACACAACACACCACACACACACCCACACACACACACACACACACACAACACTCACACACGACACACAAGCACAATACACACAACATACACACACATACACACACATACACACACATACACACACATACACACAGAAGGGTGAAAGTCATACACACACATACACAAATCACACATACACACACTATATATAAATAATAAGTATATATAAATATATATATATATATAGTATATTAATAAAAAGGTATCACCTCAGGAAACTGGACTGGGGACCCTCAAGAAAAGAATAAACTTGCTTCGAGGGGAAAATATAGGTTTCTCCTGAAGCGTTTGATATTGTCCTCGATCCTTACCACCCCCTATATTCTATATACTATATAGACCGGTTTTATTTAAAAATAAGCAACAGAATCCATACATTGACGTGAAATACGTATAGGATTGTAAGAACAACAAAGATAACCATCTCAAGACTACATCTAGAATACTTCGTTCAGTTCCCCGGCGGTGGGCCGCGTTTGCCCCGAATGCGCGTGCACAAATCACCTAGGAGTTCGGTGAGTAATGGGGGACGGCTAGGCAAAGACCAACACTATCCGAATGGCCTGTTGGACGAGTGCGATGAGTGCCCAGGGAGGAATTGGGAAACAGCTAGAAGGAAATCCTGAAACGTTGTGCCTTCAACGCTTAAGGAG
>NC_069422.1:26795033-26823445 GCF_026875155.1 Cherax quadricarinatus
ACTATTAATGGTCCAAATCTGACTGAAAAAACGTCGTTATATGTTTCAGTCTATACTAAATGGAAGGGTTATCTCTGGTGGAATGGGAGTCAGGGCAATATTTATTTATTTTGGTAGTATTAAAAGAAGGGAGAGGATAGTTATTAGGTAGACTTCAAGATATATGTACTAAAGTATCATAACAACATAGGAAGCAATGAATGATTGTAATTAACATTAATATACATCAAATATGCAAATTGTACATTTTAATAATTTTCGATATATTTTGTATTACGGCCTAAAAGAATGTGTAGTAAGGAGGATAGGCAGATAGTAGCCCCTGAAGGACAGATGAAACAGCTGGCACTAAGTAGTCTAGCAAGTCTGTAGTTTTGACAAGGATCAAACTGCAACAAGAGATCAATTTATTAATGCCTCAAGTTTACATTCCTTTGGTTCTTCACTGTAGCTTCACTCGTTTTCTCATTTGGGGAATATTAACATTATGCTCAACAACCTCTTTTCATTAGTGAAAAAAATTAGACTATAACATTGAAACTTCCCCCAATTTGTAGTTTCTTTTTTTTTTTGAAGTGAAAAGATGGTCTGCATAATAAGCTTCATAAAATAACCAGGAATGAAGCATTGAAGTGTTAGGACGCAGAGAAATGTCCTCCCAGAGATTAATGGAATCATCAGGTAAACTACCTGGGATGGGAAATCAATGGTATAAAATTCCGAACACAATGAAAATAATCAACACATGCTGTATAATGTGATCTCCATTATTGACAACGTTTATGTGCCACACAGTTGCTTTATCAAGTCACAAACAGGATCTGATCGTTTGTGACCTTGATAAAGCCCACTTGTGTGGCGAAACGTTGCCCATAAAGGATCACATAATACTGCATTTGTGTTCATATTCCCAATAACTACCTGGCTTATGAAAGGTGGGGAATAACAGTAGTTTTTCTAATGGAGAGGGAAATACCCTTGGGACCCAAGCAAGCACCATGATAAATTAAATGAGTGAGAGGAGTTAGATGTGAGTGAGAACTTGCAACTAGAGTTTAAATTAGGGGTTTATCAAAGCTCATTCCTTAGGTAACAATGATAGTGGGATGGGCAAATCATTTATGTTAGTGAGGTTAGAGTTTGACAAGGACCTGCCAACTATGCCAGTAGGGGCCTTCTGCAGTATCCTGCCCTTTTATGTTCTTTCCGGATATTATATATCTTTCACCCAGTCATCAGTATCGTCTAAATTTTATATCCACTAGATCCTTACAAGTGGGGCTTCTAAGTGCCTTCTCGGCTCCCCCATGATATTATTTCTTTACAATTTACTTATTATGCTGGTAACTGCAACTCAGGTGTACCTGGAGGTAATTTCTCTGGTACTCACCTGTATGTACTTCACTCTAATTGTGGTGCAGGGTCCGAATCACTGCTTTTGGGCCCCGCTGGCGCTACTAGTGTGTGGAAGGTCCGGGTATCGTTGAGAAGGGTACTAAGAGGATCCATGTTTAACCTCTGCTTGTTCTATTTTGATCGAAACAATCATGTAACCCATGCAAATTGCATTTGGCTGAAGATTGGTTGCCGTTTCTGTTATTTATTTTGTTGAATTTAAGAATCTGAATATTATGTTATGACACATGGGAAAATATATTATTATTATATATTTCAAATCTGTCCTCAGATTTTCAAATACAACCCTGGATTTAAGATGAACTTAAACGAACAAAAAACCGTAAGAGTATCCTTAACTTAGCACTATACGAAACAAACACAGACAACCACATCACAAAAAGAGATATTTTAAAACGAGCATATATCGTCTCAAAGCGTCACCGGCTAGAAATCCATTCCATACCCGAACAGTCAATCCTAACCTTACCTCGCCTACTCTCGCTGGTGTTTAAATATCCATCCCATTATCTTGTTTATTCTCGTATCGCTGATGGAGACCCAGAAAATTTATGAAATATTTATCCAATGCGCTGCTTAAATCCTGGGTGACGGGCGTCTTGAAGATGCTGGGGTGGGGTACCCAAGAAGACACGACTTGCAATAAAGGTATTTTATGAATACTTGTTTGATGGAGGCAAAGGTGTGGAATACCCTCCTAGTTGTACTCGTCTAATTGTTTAGTGTCGGAAATGAGCTTCCAGTCCTGATCAGCCTTTTGATACGCTTTTCTGATGGGGTTAACACCTGGCGTGGTACTTGGGCGGAACAGATTAAAGGTGGGGATCTCCGGCTCTTTGCCTGTCGCTGGAATAATTCGTCAAACCGGAGATGGTAATACCGACAAGTATGTGAGAAAGAGACGTATAGCGATTATCTAGGATATTTAATTGAGGAAACCTATATACCACTAGTGACTTCTCCAATCCATTAGAAGAAATAAAATTGCCAAAATCATGGCAGGAGCTTATTATCAGTTTTTCGAGTTTTTTTCAGAATCTATTCATTCCGAAAAGTACATTATATTACGTCGCTCTAGTTTGATTTTGGGTGCTCATTTTTTCATCTGTCCCTAGACCTGTTCTCATCCGGTAAACATGGATTATATGGGTTGACTTTGTTCATTTCCTGAAGATAGGCTCAGCTTCTGTTCCTTATGTTGTCACAGACAATATATGCTGTTATGCCGTGCGGTGAAAGGCAAGGGATTAAATCTGCTTTCCAAATCATGTATATTATATAATGACACTGCAAAATTTTTTGTTTCAACATCCAGGTACTACTGATTTTTCTTTGGTCCGTCCTCCTTTCCAGAGTTTAATTTCAATGCTTTTGCATTTATTGAGGTTGAACTCTAGGCTGTAACTTGTTGGCTATTCATGCACCTTATTCAAGTTCTTGTGAGGGGTTTTTTCACGTCTTCTTTATATTCCAATTTTTTGCATTAGTTCTACAACAGCGAAAAGCATTTATGTGTAGGAATCAATCATCCTTTGGAAGCCCTTCAAATGAGTCAGGGAATAACACAGGTTCTAATTGACTTAGGAGAAGAACCTTGTTAAATAATGACCGTTTCCCACTTTTAGTTTTTATGAAAAAGATTTCCTTTAAGGGGATTCTTCACTGTATTCTTTCTCTAATTTTTACAACGAGTCTCCACAGGCTGCAGTTTTTCAGTGAACTTCAAGTTTAGGAAAATTGAAGTCATTCCATCTTCCCTGTTACTGTTTAGTTCTGTATCGATGTGTGTATTAAAGGAGGTGCAGTCTCCAAACTGTGCCTTTTTGAGTCAGAACTCCAGCTCCCTGGGCCTCCATTCATTTTACCTTTGCCTCATAAATTATTTGTCTATCAAATGCTGCTTTTAGAATCAATATTAATTCTTCTAATTCCTCCCACACTTCATCTGACCGCCTTGCAGATGAAGAAATAATGCCTTTTTTTTTCCGACCTCCAAGCACTTGATGTTCGGTTCTTTTCAGTCGACCATCGCCCAGCTCATTTCCCCCTCAATGGTTTCGGGGCCAGTCTGAATAAGAAGCCTCTGGCGATGGTCAGACTAACACAGGGTTCCACACTAGTAACTTGCCATACTCGGGAACTGACTCGACATAGGTGAGTGTGAGTGCATACTAACCACGTCCTTGTTTGCCGCACTTACTAGTATACTCACATTTTTTTTAATCTCCTTTAGAAATTAAAGTACAAGATGCTAGCGTCTAAGGATCTTTCGCCTTTATGCAAAATGAAAATGAAATAATAATTAATAATAATAATAATAATAATAATATAAATAAATAATAATAATAATAATGATGATATTATATTAGTTATTAATAATTATTCTTATTAATTATAATATTGTTGAATCATTATACGTATTATATTATTAATAGAACAATATTCTGATAGCCTCCAAAGGCTCGTGTTGCAGAAATAATGGCTTTTTTATTACCCAAAAACTGAAATAAATCAAATTACGGGATATAATGCTCGGTCACAACATTTTATGTGTTTCTGCTGACAGAACATGCATCATTAACTTAGTGTTCTCTGGTTGATATGCTGAAGGCGTCCGTGAAGGTTCAGTTTTTTCCGTGTCACAGGTAATGTTGTAAAAAAGTTGGGATGAATCGCTGACGTATGATGTGTAAATGGCCACATTAACAACTAATATATATTTATTTTGTAGCAACGTTTTCTTGTGTTGCTTGTATCGACTTGAAAGAGCTCCTAGAGATGCGAAACACGTTATCACAATACATATCACAATAGCCTAACACTGGTAACGTTGTTAACAATGTCTACAGGAGAAATATTTTTGGGTAGATGAAGAAATGCATGAATAAAGGCAAACTAGGACAAGAAAGGTCCTAATTAAGATAACTAGGAAAAAGCGTGATAAATATTGCTCGTCCTTACCCTCTTGAGAGGCTTGACGAACCTCATTAATAACGTCTGCTCAAGCAAGTACAACTGATTAATATTATAATCATGGGAAAGAGCTGAACCCGTAGAATTATACAGCACAATGTGAGGGGGAGGGGGTAAAAATATTCAGGATGAATTCATGGGAACGGGTGTACAGATGCCAATTCCCCTAGATCAAGAGCCCCTCACCACGTCAAAAACCTCCCTTGAGAGAAGGTCGTATTTAATTTATACCATGAACCAAAACAATGGACGTTGAGTGATGTCCTTTTAAACCGAGCATAACTTAGACATGACATTAAATTAAAAGTCATTCGGGAGTCGCTGGACTGGATGGGTACAACTTACCGATATCCCAGAAGCATTATATGACTAGTTGCGATCCTGTTGTAGGTGTTGTGACGATGGTTACACTGAGGGCGCCGTCGTGTAATTCTGGACCGACCAGTAGGGTCTCAGTACCTAATTCCTCTTAAGGCCTCGATAACGGGAACGTGATACAGTAAATCTAATCTCATAGATTAGTTGTGATTTTTATAAAGCATTTTGAGCTGAAAGATTCGTGGGTGGGATTATTTTAATGGGAATTAGATACCATTACTTACTTATCTCTACAAACCATTTCACGGTGGGTTGAACCCCGCGATCAGTTTTGTGACTACTCTGATCACGGGTTGCGTGAACTCCAATCGTGTCATTATAATTACATGAGTCATGCTCGGCAGTGATGAATGAGGGACAAAATCCACTGCATGCACTGCATGGGGGGGTACCGGGGACCATTTTCAACGACACATTTCCCTGCTAGATTTACCACATTTTTGATATAGCAAATAAAACTGGCTATCTATGAAACTAGCCCAAAATAAATATTAGTTGTAGCCTACTCGCTTAGATGATATGTTACCCACCAGAGTATTCCCTGTTTTTCCAAACAAGGAGTTAGAACTAAATACTAAATATATCCCATGACTGGTTAATGGCCTTAAAAGCCCCGCGAACTACACGAGGGTCATTAAGGCTTCATGTTACCCGGTGTTCACACACCACTTAAGAATACTCTAAGTCCTGTAATAGTGATTAATTTTTTTTTTTTTTTCTTTTCTTTTATTTTTTTTTATATTTATTTTAAACATGAGAATAACAAAAATATAAATAAATAAAACTCATTTAATGCTATAATTAACACAATCCTCCCTACAGCTTTAATACAACAACCGGCACTTACATCTCCGTGAGGGTTTCACCGGGACCCACCCCCTTCCCTGGGCGGTCCCTCATTCCTATCACTTAACAACCAACCCATGTTGGATGCTACCAACAGAATTCATGTATATGAAACAACACTTTTTTATATACAAAAACATCCTCGAAATTGGTACTTAATAATCGACTAGCAGACCATGCAATTGGCATTGCACTGAACATATTATACAGACATATTACCTACCCCCCCCCACCGTTGGTTATCCGAACCCCCCCCATTTAACAACCTAACATACTATAGAACAAATGAATGTTGCCTAATCCTAAAGTCACACAGCAATGATCAAAACATTAATTTATGTTAATTTGTCCTAATGGTTCAGTTACATAACAGGGGATATGTATTACACAACAATGATGAATATAGAAAAATCAACAAAGACATACAAAATTACTAACAAAACCATAAGTATAAACTTAGTCTCAATAATCCTAGCGACAGTCATGTAAGCCTCTGACCACATGTAAACATGCAATTCCAGTATAAAAACATTGGGAACACAGCTTCAACTATGACTTCAAACTCTATACAGCTTATATGGAATAACATAGTGCTATTGACAACAGTAAACAATAAACAAATAAAATATTAGACCATGACATAAGTAACACATAAAGACAGTGGGCCTAGCACAAACCCCTAACACACAAAAAACCTATAACACCACTGTTGCCCAACTTTATTTACGGGGACATCTGAGCGTACATTAAACTCTTTACACGCTCAAACAAACTGAAATTTGCAGACCACCAGTGACGAAACAATAATGCACAGACATTAATACAAAGCATATCACAGCATATCATCTGCTGGACACCGTTGCATGAATCACCGCATCACACTAATGCATGTGCAAGGCACCTAGAAAAACAAGGTTTGAGCAAATACATGGCAATTATTATAGCGAAATCTCCCAAATTACAATCATTACCGTAAATCATTATTACCCACAACACAATATGTATAATAAGTGTATAGTCCCAGTCACGAACCAAAAAACTGGCCAGCTGCTCCACAGGTGCTATCACCCGGGGTTGGTTCCACTATTAATGTCCAGCGTCATGCAATCACTCATGCCAACACTCTCGGCGGGAAGGAAGGGCAAGTTTTGTTATCCATTAGCACAGGGGGGCGACCCTGTTTTCCAACCACACACCATGACTTCCTACCCCGCAAAACACTTTTCCAATCATACCCTCCCCCCCTCCCTCGTAATTTACAAGTCTAATAAAACCTGTAAGTAAGTGCCTATATCCCCTGAAAATCCTTTCACCCGACCTTATCCATCCCTAAATTTCCTTAGTTTCTGCATACCGTTTTTATAGAACTTAACCGCTAACCACCCTCCACTTCCACCTCAGTAAACCTGTTTCCCCCCGCAATCCCCACACAATATAGATATTAATCTGCCATAAAGTAACCCACATCTCCTGATTACAACTGTTCCCTCCCAACCCCCCACGTCGAGACTTAATGCTCGTCAATACAGAAATTCCTTTACCTGGCCTTATCCTATTTATCACCCTATTTAACCACGACCCTTGACACTCCTCATTCTCATCACAAAAAATATAAACTACATGAAAAGCCGACTCCTCCCCACCACATACCCGCACCAAACGGCCCCCCGTCTACCGACGCCGTCTATCCCGTAAGAACCACACCCGAACGGTAAAATGCCGTGCAGAAACGATACATTAACATCCCGAACACGAGGTGCAACCCCATCCTACTCAACCTATTCATATACTCTCTCCCATGCATACATGGGAAAAGTTCCGGGCTCTACAGGCGCTACAGGGACCCGTCCCCCGCTAACAATCTACACAACCTACCTATTTTAGGACCTTGCAGGCCTCGATCCCCGCCGTACAGAGCCCTACAACGACAGGGTTTCAACTCATTGCAACTACAAACTCCTGTATGACATCCGTTGCACAAACCTCTGTTATGTATCCCGGCCAAACTCCCCCCCCCCCCCACTCTTTCCCTCATGGGGCAAACTCCCTTTTAAAATGGAAAAAGGACTACATTTTGACCCTCCGCTTTAAGTCAGCAATCCAAGCCCCCCCTTACTTACAGGTAACATTACCACATCCCTTTAATTCCAATCAAACAGCTTCGAACCACACAAGTAAGTTGTAAAAACCTTCCTAATATGTTGGTTAGTGGCTGGGCCCATGTTAATGGGAACAGGCTGCCACGTGCCATACTTTGGCTATTACATTTAAGATATTAATAACCAATAGGACGCTTGTGCACAAGGTCAAATGATAAGTGTCGCAATAGGCACCCAACGTCCCCTGAATCCTTTCTCGCCATCCTAAGCGAGTTTTTCCATGCTGCCACAAGTAGATCGTCTGCATAATAAGACCCGCAAATCTTTTAAACGAATTCTAACCTGCGCTCCTCACAACTGAGCACTACCCCAATCAGACCCTGACGCCGCCAAGCTCCTAACCCCATGACATGGGGACATTTATCTGAATTTACACCCTCATACAGTTGCCGCCTGGCTGAACATTTTGTATATACCGACCCCGTTCTAATTGCCGCATATGACATCGCCCTCCTGATCAAAAACAGTTGTATTCATCCACATACCCAATTAAAACTGGCCAAACCCATCGCAAACATACCTCACACCCTTGGTCTCTCTACTTACACATACCTGGGCGTCCATCAATACGCTATAAATGGGTCCTGTACGCAACGCAAACAATAAGTGAGACATAGGAACACCCATGCCGGGTAAGTCCCCATACCCAATGGTACAATCTTCCTCACCCAATCGTGACCATTAATCTGTACCGGCCTCGCCATTGCACGCTCCATACAACGCCTCAACCAACCCACTATTTCTTTCCCGGCAAACCCCGGACCCCTGAGATGGCTTTAGCAAAGTAATTGGAATTACTTCCCCCATCTGCCTCAAGCCTGACTGTGGAAAAGGACATTTATGTACAGTTCAGGACATTTATTAAAGGAAAAACGTTTGGCCACGAGTGACTTCTTCAGTCCTACTGCAGAGGTAACTAAGAAACACAGGGACGATGTTGGACATCTCATGAAATTCAGTGAGGCTAGATGAGCAATTAAAGAATAAGATTTAAGACGGAGAAAGCGAATAGAGGCTGTCCTGATTGCTGTCAGTAACACTGTCCATCAAAAATCAGGAACCTACACTATATCCAGATTTCTAATCAATAGGATATTACCCATTCTGGAAACCGCTGTAACATGTTTTAACATGTTGTAACATGTTGTACATGCTGTAACATGATGTTGACAGGACCTTATCAAACCCATCCCATCTCACCAGTTGTACTACTACTACTATACCACTACTGTTGCTACTACGCCACTACTGCTACTATTACTACTACTACTACTGTTACTACTACTAATACTACTACTACTACTACTACTACTGTTTACTACTATACTACTACTACTATTGTTGTTGCTACTACTACCCTCGAGGATTTCACCTGACTCCTGCCACTATATAAACTCATTTCTTAGTTATCTCTGTATAAGGACTGAAGAAGTCACTCGTGGCGAAACGTTTCTTATAATGTCGAGAACTGTACAATTGTACATCTTGTCTGTTATCACCAGACCATTTCTCAGACCTGATTGCATCCCATTTCCCAGATGCTGTGTGAACCCTACAAGTTCAGTGTTTTCCGATGGTCATGAAAACCTCTACTTAGCTTCGCTCCTGGGTCGTACCCCAGATATCCATCCAAACACTGTTCCTGATATTCACTTTGTGATTCACCCCGAAGATAATAATAATAATAATAATAATAATAATAATAATAATAATAATAATAATAATAATAATAATAATAATAATAATAATAATAATAATAATCCTGGTGGCCATCTCGAAAATTTCGCAGTAACTGGAAAATAAATGAGATATGAGATATGGAGACTTGTGTCCTCGAATGACGGACCTGACGAGAGAGTTTTGTATCTCTTGTTGAAGGTGATGGAAAGATAATGAGGAAGTGATACAAGAGATGATGGAAGACTGTAGGACCTGTTGCTGTATGCTGGCCTTCTGGCACTCCATGTGTATATAAAATATTGTGATGAATGGTTTTGAAAACCGACAAGTTGAAGATTAAGATACTTTTGCAACATATGGGAATCTTCATTTAGGAAACGTTCCGCCACTGTGTGGTGAAACGTTTCCTAAATAAAGATTCCCATATGTTGCATAAGTGTCTCAATCATATAAATATTATAGGACTTTTAGACAAGTGATTATTAGACTTCAGCTTCAGACAGTGAGAGGTTATGCAAATAGGAGAGAACATGCTGCCAACCTCAGACAAGGAAAAGGGTAGTCTAGTGGCATCTAGGAACATCATAACACAACACTTGTCCAACATTTGGGTCTTTGTTCTGAAAACGTTTCGCCAGCCAGTGGCATTTCCTTCACACTGAGAATTAAGGCACAGATGGGGCATGCGTTAGATTCTGATTGCACCTGTCAGTTATGGTACCATGGGAACTCACCTAGGTGCCTACTGCACATCTTCACCCTGTGAGAGGCGTTGATCACCTAAGGGACAAACATCACCTAAGTACCTATTGCACACCTCCACCTGGCAAAGGGCGTGGTCACCAGAGAGACAATTCTTGCCTAGTTTTGCACACCTCCACGCTGTGAGCGGTGATCACCTGGGGAGGACATAGTACCTACCTGTGCTCACCTCCACACCTAATTATGCCTTAATGGGGATCACCTGCTGATAGGAGCGACTCAGCACTAATTATCCGGCAGCTGCTGAAATTTATAGTTGGTTGCAATTCAGGATATCTGGGTTAGCTACGTATGTTCTCGCCTTTTAAGTTATTGTCGTGGTTTGCCTTTGCTGGCCTCTACCTTGATGCTTGTGAAGGGCTCTTGTTTCAGGGAATTTAAGATATCCTACACTTTCCTTGGATCAAACCTGATAGCTTCTCATTCTTTAGGTGCCAGAAGACTTACGATTTCAGCACTTTTTAAGACATACAAAAATGATCTTCTAACCTCTCACAGCTTCTAGTACATTACAACACCGACATGATGATGAATAAAGTTCCTCAGGTGTTGCACATGTGTTTTATTCATCAACAGACATCTGTTACATAGCCTGACGTGCGCTCACTCATGTCCACATGATCAACGCCTTCATCCACACGACTCCTACTCAAAATTATACTCTTTACCTCACGCTTATACGCCCGCTGCGTCTCCCACACATACTATCGGCATCTAAAATTAATCTCCACGTATGGTGACTCATGTGATTAATTTTTAATATTGGGAGTAACATGGCTAGCGCCACGCCCCACACCACACGCCCACAGTACCAGCCTACACCACACGCCCACAGTACCAGCCTACACCACATGCCCACAGTACCAGCCTACACCACACGCCCACAGTACCAGCCTACACCACACGCCCACAGTACCAGCCTACACATACGCCCACAGTACCAGCCTACACCACATGCCACAGTACCAGCCTACACCACACGCCCACAGTACCAGCCTACACCACACGCCCACAGTACCAGCCTACACCACACGCCCACAGTAACCAGCCTACACCACATGCCCACAGTACCAGCCTACACCACATGCCCACAGTACCAGCCTACACCACATGCCCACAGTACCAGCCTACACCACATGCCCACAGTACCAGCCTACACCACACGCCCCACAGTACCAGCCTACACCACACGCCCACAGTACCAGCCTACACCACATGCCCACAGTACCAGCCTACACCACACGCCCACAGTACCAGCCTACACCACACTGCCCACAGTACCAGCCTACACCACATGCCCACAGTACCAGCCTACACCACAGCCACAGTACCAGCCTACACCATATGCCCACAGTACCAGCCTACACCACCTGCCCACAGTACCAGCCTACACCACACGCCCACAGTACCAGCCTACACCACATGCTCACAGTACAGCCCACACCACATACCCACAGTACCAGCTACACCACATGCCCACAGTACCAGCCTACACCACACGCCCACAGTACCAGCCTACACCACAAGCCAACAGTACCAGCTTACACCACACGCCACAGTACCAGCCTACACCACACGCCCACAGTACCAGCCTACACCACACGCCTACACCTAATGCCCGCCCGTACTTTACGCTTACACTACACGTTCACACCACACATTCACACCATACGCCCACACCAGGCTCCACACCCTCTCCTACAACACCCTCCCACACTGTACTCCACCTGGTCTCCATTCCGTGATATCTGCATAATGTACACATAAACTAGGTCCTCTCTCCTGCTATTTATGTTGGGTTGCAGATCACTGCTGTCACCATCTTGGCTTTTCCAGTCATGAATGTGCCTAATTTGCAGTCCTTTGAATCTAATTTATGTATTTCTTTCATCTCCACAAAGTTCTTCTGGTTTCCAGTTAACAACGCTGCTCCTCGCCCGCCTCTGCTTCTTCTATCATTACTCATAATTTGATAACCAGCTGGAATAACTGAATCTGTTATTCTCGCCGTGAGTTTTGTGTCTGAGTGTTAAGATGTCTGGAACTCCTCTGCCATTTTCTCGTTAATTTAGTCACTATTGTTATTTATTCTATCTGTATTTGCATGCAATATTTTCAACTTTCTTTCTCTTACTGAGTTTTCACTTTTCGTGTCCTTGATTCCTAGTCTTTGCTGATGGGCCAGAGGGATGGAAGGGGTGTAGAGGGAAGTGGGATTGGAAGGAGTGTAGAAGGAAGTGGGATTGGAAGGGGTGTAGAGGGAAGTGGGATTGGAAGGGGTGTAGAAGGAAGTGGGATTGGAAGGGGTGGGAGAGGGAAGTGGGATTGGAAGGGGGGTAGAAGGAAGTGGGGTTGGAAGGGGTGTAGAGGGGAAATGGGATTGGAAGGGGTGTAGAAGGAAGTGGGATTGGAAGGGGTGTAGAGGGAAGTGGGATTGGAAGGGGTTGTAGAGGGAAGTGGGGTTGGAAGGGGTGTAGAGGGAATGGGATTGGAAGGGTGTAGATGGAAGTGGGAATGGAAGGGGTTGGGGAAGTGGGATTGGAAGGGTTAGAGGGAAGTGGGATTGGAAGGGGTGTAGAAGGAAGTGGGATTGGAAGGAGTGTAGAGGGAAAGTGGGATTGGAAGGGGTGTAGAGGGAAGTGGGATTGGAAGGGGTGTAGAAGGGGAAATGGGATTGGAAGGGGTGTAGAGGGAAGTGGGATTGGAAGGGGTGTAGAGGAAGTGGGATTGGAGGGGGTAGAGGGAAGTGGGATTGGAAGGGTGTAGAAGGAAGTGGGATTGGAAGGGGTGTAGAGGGAAGGGATTGGAAGAGGGGTAGAAGGAAGTGGATTGAAGGGGTGTAGAGGGAAGTGGGATTGGAAGGGGTGTGTAGGAAGTGGGATTGGAAGGGGTGTGAGGGAAGTGGGATTGAAGGGGTGTAGATGGAAGTGGGATGGAAGGGGTGTGAGGGAAGTGGGTTGGAGGGGTATAGAGGGAAGTGGGATTGAGGGGTGTAGAGGGAAGTGGTATTGGAAGGGATTAGGAATGGATTGAAGGGTGTAGAGGGAAGTGGATTGGAAGGAGTGTAGAGGAAATGGGATGAAGGGGTGTAGGGAATGGATTGGAAGGGGTGTAGAGGGAAGTGGGATTAAGGTTAGGAATGGATTGGGCGGGGTGTGAGGGAGGAGGGGTGGAGGTTAGGGTCCAAGGTAGTGTGAGGAGTTTCGCACCGGAGGGTCAGGATTGTGGGTGTAGGTACGAGAGGTGATAGTGTGTGTGTGGTGTGTGTGTGTGTGTGTGGGGTGTGTTTGTGTGTGGTGTGTGTGTGTGTGTGTGTGTGTGTGGTGTGTGTGTGGTGTGTGTGTGTGTGTGTGTTGTGTGTGTGTGTGTGTGTGTGTGGGGGTGTGTGTTGTGTGTGTGTGTATGGTGTGTGTGTGTGTGGACAACGCCCTTCACCATGATTCAGCAAGAAGCTTTCACCATCGTCACTAATAAATCAGACGAGTACTATGAGTCGCCACCGGCAAACCCTTTCATTGTCCGGCCTGGCTAGTGTCCGGCTGGCTTGGGGTGCGGCCTGGCTAGTGTTTTGACCTGGTAGTGTCCGACCTGGCTAGTGTCCGGCCCTGGTTGTTTCCGCCTGCTAGGGCGGCTGGCTAGTGTCCGACTAGCTATGTCCGGCTGGCTAGGTCCGACCTGGCTAGTGTCCGACCTGGCTAGTGTCCGACCTGGCTAGTGTCCGACCTGGCTAGTGTCCGGCCTGGCTAGTGTCCGGCCTGGCTAGTGTCCGACCTGGCTAGTGTCCGACCTGGCTAGTGTCCGACCTGGCTAGTGTCCGGCCTGGCTAGTGTCCGGCCTGGCTAGTGTCCGGCCTGGCTAGTGTCCGGCCTGGCTAGTGTCCGGCCTGGCTAGTGTCCGGCCGGGGCTAGTGTCCGGCCTGGCAAAGTGTCCGACCTGGCTAGTGTCCGACCTGGCTAGTGTCCGACCTGGCTAGTGTCCGGCCTGGCTAGTGTCCGACCTGGCTAGTGTCCGGCCTGGCTAGTGTCCGGCCTGGCTAGTGTCCGGCCTGGCAAAGTGTCGGCCTGGCTAGTGTCCGGCCTGGCTAGTGTCCGGCCTGGCTAGTGTCCGACTGGCTAGTGTCCGACTGGTTAGAGTCCTACTTGTCTAGTTCCGACATGGCTAGTGTCCGCGCATGGCTAGAGTCCGACCCGGCTAGTATCGAGCCTGGCTAGTGTCAAACCTAGCAAGTGTCTGGTTAATCAAGTTTCCAGTCTGGCCACGTTTAGCCTAGGTAATCTCCAGCCTCACCAGTGTCCAGCCTGGCCAGTGTCCAGCCTCTGTGACCGTCACAATTCATGGGATGTATCAAGTGTTGGAGTGATCAAAACGCGCGTCCCAAGGTTCATTTTCTCCTCCCCTTGTACTGAGTTTTTGCGTATTGTCAACACTAGTAAACCATTTATGGCACTCTCACTTAACTCAGCAGCTTCTACCAAACAAGTCTAAAGAGATTGAACCATGGATAATATGCCAGTTTTCACTTCGACTGGTCGAACGACTGCAAATCGACGACGGAGGAAAATCCAAAATGGAGTCAGATACAAAATGGCGGAAAGTCGAAATTAAAATTTTCTTAGTGTATAAATGACAATAATGGTTAGTTTTAATTTAACTAAAGCTAGCCAGCACAGCTTAATGATACACAAGCATGGTGGAAGCTGTGGTATTAATCCGAGATTTCCAGTAAACAATGACTTCATTTCTGTTTGCATGATGGGGTACATGGGTTCGTGTCTGTCGTGGTTCCTACCAGGCAAAAATCGAACAATGTACAGTTTTCTTATACAATTACCCTTAAATACCGTCCGTAAATGGCATGGGTATCACGCAGCTTTAAGCAGGAATCTTCAGTTTTTTTTTAGATAGGCTTTAAAAAGTGACATCTGTGACATCTGGATCTTCTTCGGAGAATGTAGATTTATGCACTGCGCTGCAGTCGTGTGTGGGGTGGTGGCTAAAACAGTGGAGATGTTCAATGAGTAGTGATGGGTCTCCTGTCTGTGAACTTCTGACTGAATGAAGTCGATGTTGAAGCTCCCAGCAAGTATTAAATGACATTCATTTTTTTTATGCTGATCGATCCATCACACCTGAAAAAAAATAAGCCCCAACAACCTGAATTCACAACTCGCACAGACATAAAGCAACGAGCAATTACTGTAACAAGAACAGATCAAACTTTGAACACCTGTTATGCATTATCCCACCAACTCACTCGCCACAAATCTTGGACAGACACGCTGCTCTCGCAGCAAGTCTTCCCCATTCTTAGGAGTAGACGCAGGGGGTGATCTTGTCTTGATGGGAGTAGTGTGGGGATAACGTAGTAGGTCACGCTGTCTGTTCTGGATTCATCCTCTGGAATGTAGCTGTGGTATCAGAGACTGTTTTATTTTTTATTTTTATGTGCCGTGAAAAATTTGTCATAGTTTCCTTAGTCATATCAGTATAAGAGGACATGTGTGAACTGTAGGATAATGAGCGTTTCTCGTTTCCAGTAGCGTGGATACTGACGGGATTTGTTCATATGTTTACTGTATTTTTCATAGCTCATGGATGATGTAAGGAAGATAAAAGCTAGACTCTCTTCTCTTCTCTTCTCTTCTCTCTCACTCACCGGAAGGGATAATCGTTTGTAGGAATCCTGCGTTATACCATAGGGCCGTGTTTGGTTATAGTAGAAACGACAGTCTCTCTCATTCAGGTAAATTCTGCATGATCCACGGTCTGCAGCATCAGCTGCATAAGTTTTATGCAGCGTAGTTAGTCACCAACCAACATAAGTAGAGATCTAGCTCTGAAGGGACAAGAGCAGAGACATGATAAGTTAGCTATGATTAAGCTGGTTTAGCTAAGTTGGAGCTAGTTTTGTCCCCATGGGACCAAAAACTCGTTGAATTATACGCTGAATGATAAATTATCATCAGACCAGACGAAGTCCCTGAAGAAAACCAAGTCATCCCTACCCTCACCTACTGCAGGAGGACACGACAAATACGTCCCCAGCACCGTTATCCGTCGATACCATATCTTGCCAACACGACCTAATGGGCATCACAACACCACCATTATAAACATCCATTATCTCCTCCAAACACTCACTGCTTTTTTTAACCTGGCGTAAGCTTCCATTACGGCTCTCAGTGAGGACAATTTGTTGAATTTTGTGATGTAGCAGCGGCATCTGGGTCATAAGAGATAGTATGACGAACTCAGGACTACAAAAGTGACCTGCAGTGTTACGTGTTTATATGAGTGTTATGGAGGGCGATGGTGTTGTCTCCAGACCACACACACATACACACACACACACACACACACACACATACACACACACACACACACACACACACACACACACACACACACACACACCACACACACACACACACACACACACACACACACACGACACTGGGGGACAGAGAGATAGGGGGTACATGATAAATAAAATACTGAGAGGAAATAACAATATAGGATAGGGACAGAATGTTTCAGAGATGGGACATAGCAACAAGGGTCACAAGTGGAAGCTGAAAAATCGGATGAGCCACAGGATGTTAGAAAGCATTTCTTCAGTCATAGAGTTGTCAAGAAGGGAACAATCTGGAGAGTGATATAGTAGAGTCAGGATCCATACATAGCTTTAAGAAGAGGTACGATAAAGCTCTTAGAGAGTGGACCTAGTATCGACCAATGAAGAGGCGGAGCCAGGAGCTACGAATCGACCCCTGTAACACTAATAGGTGAGTACACACACACACACACACACACAGACACAGACACAGACACAGACACACACACACACACACACACACACACACACCACACACACACACACACACACACACACACACACACACACAGACACACACACACACACACAATCATGGAGAAGATTATCAGGAGAAGAGTGGTGGAGCACCTAGAAAGGAATGATCTCATCAACAGCAGCCAACATGGTTTCAGGGACGGGAAATCCTGTGTCACAAACCTACTGGAATTCTATGACATGGTGACAGCAGTAAGACAAGAGAGATAGGGTTGGGTGGATTGCATATTCTTGGACTGCAAGAAGGCGTTTGTCACAGTTCCACACAAGAGATTGGTACAAAAACTGGAGGACCAAGCAGGGATAACAGGGAAGCCCCTATCACGAGCTTTTACCATCCTATGGAGAGGGAGCATGGACACGGGGGTCGTCCCACAGTTACTAAAAACAACAGACATAGCCCCACTCCACAAAGGGGGCAGTAAAGCAACAGCAAAGAACTACAGACCGATAGCACTAACATCCCATATCATAAAAATCTTTGAAAGAGTCCTAAGAAGCAAGATCACCACCCATCTAGAAACCCATCAGTTACACAACCCAGGGCAACATGGGTTTAGAACAGGTCGCTCCTGTCTGTCTCAACTATTGGATCACTACGACAAGGTCCTAGATGCACTAGAAGACAAAAATAATGCAGATGTAATATATACAGACTTTGCAAAAGCCTTCGACAAGTGTGACCATGCGTAATAGCGCACAAAATGCGTGCTAAAGGAATAACGGGAAAAGTCGGTCGATGGATCTATAATTTCCTCACTAACAAACACAGAGAGTAGTAGTCAACAGAGTAAAGTCGAGGCAGCTACGGTGAAAAGCTCTGTTCCACAAGGCACAGTACTTGCTCCCATCTTGTTCCTCATCCTCATATCTGACATAGACAAGGATGTCAGCCACAGCACCGTGTCTTCCTTTGCAGATGACACCCGAATCTGCATGACAGTGCCTTCCATTGCAGACACTGCAAAGCTCCAGGCGGACATCAACCAAATCTTTCAGTGGGCTGCAGGAAACAATATGAAGTTCAACGATGAGAAATTTCAATTACTCAGATATGGCAAACACGAGGAAATTAAATCTTCATCAGAGTTACAAAACAAATTCTGGCCACAAAATAGAGCGAAACACCAACGTCAAAGACCTGGGAGTGATCATGTCGGAGGATCTCACCTTCAAGGACCATAACATTGTATCAATCGCATCTGCTAGAAAAATGACAGGATGGATAATGAGAACCTTCAAAACTAGGGATGCCAAGCCCATGATGACACTCTTCGGTCACTTGTTTTATCTAGGCTGGAATATTGCTGCACACTAACAGCACCTTTCAAGGCAGGTGAAATTGCTGACCTAGAAAATGCACAGAGAACCTTCACCGCACGCATAACGGAGATAAAACACCTCAATTACTGGGAGCGCTTGAGGTTCCTGAACCTGTATTTCCTGGAACGCAGGCGAGAGAGATACATGATTATATACACCTGGAAAATCCTAGAGGGACTAGTACCGAACTTGCACACGAAAATCACTCACTACGAAAGCAAAAGACTTGGCAGACGATGCAACATCCCCCCAATGAAAAGCAGGGGTGTCACTAGCACGTTAAGAGACCATACAATTAGTGTCAGGGGCCCGAGACTGTTCAGCTGCCTCCCAGCATACATAAGGGGGATTACCAATAGACCCTGGCAGTCTTCAAGCTGGCACTGGACAAGCACCTAAAGTCGGTTCCTGACCAGCCGGGCTGTGACTCGTACGTTGGTTTGCATGAAAGCCAACAGTAACAGCCTGGTTGATCAGGCTCTGATCCACCAGGAGGTCTGTCACAGACCGGGCCGCGGGGGCGTTGACCCCGGAACTCTCTCCAGGTAAACTCCAGGTAAACAATGGATCAGGGAATACTTGTCAGGAAGACAGCAGCAAGTCATGGTACGTGGCGAGGTGTCAGAGTGGGCAACTGTGACCAGCGGGGTCCCACAGGGGTCAGTCCTAGGACCAGTGCTGTTTATGGTATTGGTGAACGACATGACGGAAGGAATGGACTCCAAAGTGTCCCTGTTTGCAGATGACGTGAAGTTGATGAAGAATTCATTCGATCGAAGACCAGGCAGAACTTCAAAGGGATCTGGACAGGCTGCAGACCTGGTCCAGCAATTGGCTCCTGGAGTTCAACCCCACCAAGTGCAAAGTCATGAGATTGGGAAGGGCAAAGAAGACCGCAGACGGAATACAGTCTAGGGGGCCAGAGACTACAACCTCACTCAAGGAAAAAGATCTTGGGGTGAGTATAACACCAGGCACATCTCCTGAAGCGCACATCAACCAAATAACTGCTGCAGCATATGGGCGAATGGCAAACCTCAGAACAGCATTCCGACATCTCAATAAGGAATCGTTCAGGACCCTGTACACCGTGTACGTTAGGCCCATATTGGAGTATGCCGCACCAGTTTGGAACCCACACCTAGCCAAGCACGTAAAGAAAACTAGAGAAAGTGCAAAGGTTTGCAACAAGACTAGTCCCAGAGCTAAGAGGTATGTCCTACGAGGAGAGGTTAAAGGGAATCAACCTGACGACACTGGAGGACAGGAGAGATAGGGGGGACATGATAACGACATACAAAAATACTGAGAGGAATTGACAAGGTGGACAAAGACAGGATGTTCCAGAGATTGGACACAGTAACAAGGAGACACAGTTGGAAGTTGAAGCAAAGATGAATCACAGGGATGTTAGGAAGTATTTCTTCAGCCACAGACTAGTCAGTAAGTGGAATAGTTTTGGGAAGCGATGTAGTGGAGGCAGGATCCATACATAGCTATAAGCAGAGGTATGATAAAGCTCACGGTTCAGGGAGAGTGACCTAGTAGCGATCAGTGAAGAGGCGGGGCCAGGAGCTCGGACTCGACCCCAGCAACCTCAACTAGGTGAGTACAACTAGGTGAGTACACACATACATACACACACACACACACACACACACACACACACACACACACACACACACACACACACACACACACACACACACACACACACACACGAATGTAAATGCACGTTCGCATTAAACGCTGATTTAAAACAGAGTGTTGGGGAGGGGAGAGGGTTAGTGTGGTCGACATAGAACACAAATAAAGAGAAAGTACGAAAGCAAGAGAGAAAGAGAGACGCAAACTGCTCCTTTATACATCACCTGGCACTGACTACAACACCTGAATCTCTTACCTGTAACTGCTCATTATTCCCATTACTCTCTTGTTATGCAAATGATCCATTATCGCATCCAATACACCATAACAATAGCGAACAAAAATCGAGATCACCTTTACTGTCTCACAAGCCGACTCTAAGCGTGCTCGGATGATACCCCGAACACACGAGTGCATTACTTTATCCCCATCAAACATTCGCTGCCTGACCACGGTAGAGTGCGGTTGTGCTCAGCACCCCTCTGCTGTTTTCAGGCGAGCTACCTTGTATCAACATGGCGCTGAGTGTGAGGAGGTGCGTAAATACCATTGGTATTGAGCTGCTTCGTGGGGCGATTTCACCCTCTTCAGTGCAAGTCTTACTCCCAACAATCATTAGGGAGACCTATGGAATCCAGGACGATGAGGTGTATGGTGTAGCCCTGAATGGGGCTTATAGAATCTTCGTCAAACTGAATTCCACGTCCGTGTATGAGTCTTTGGTGACGAGATTCCAAGACGTAAGTCTTGACGCTACTCTAGCTGTGAAGGTGCGTTTGATTGACGTATCTCGCCACTTTATGGGTTAAGATACGTAATGCCCCATTTGAGGCAGATGAGGCTGACATCAGGAGTGTTTTTGAGACATATGGAACCGTACATTGGCACAGAAGAGCAAGTGGACGGCAGGTGCTTACATGGGACGTCCGGAGGGTACCTTTTCCCTGAAGATGACTCTGAGACATCCCATACCGTCTTACGTCGTGTTGGAGGACTTCAGGACGCAAGTTATGGTATCGTATGCTGGACAGAGACTACTTTGCAGAATATGTGGGCGTACGACCATATGGGGGCAGAGTGCGTGAAGCTGAGGGGGCGCCAGCGCAAACTGGTGAAGCCCCAGTTTACCAGCGTGATAGCTGTTGAGAGCCCCGCGCGAAAGCAAGGGCCTGGGCGCTTGGGGAGTGAAAGGGTGGAAGATTCCAAAGAGGAGACTGGCATGTGTGAGGTAAGCTGTGATGTAAAACGATCTGTTTACTAAACAAGGAAAAGTACGGAAGTGCAAGTGCAGGAGGAGGTGCAGGCTCTAGGGGAAGAGCTTCGGGAAGTGTTAAGGACATTGATGCCGCCTGCAGAGGATGTTGTTCCTGAGCGGGTTTGAGAGGCACGGCGTTCCCTGTAGAGGAATGAAAGGATAAAAAACATAGCAGGGTTGAGGGGCCCAACTAGTAAGAGTGAGTTTGTCGCCGTGTGCTGTGGAACGGGGCGTGGGGGAGGTTGAGGTTCATCGTGAGGGAACCTCAGAAGATAACATGGATGTAGAGGGCATCAGAGGAAGAGAGCGGCGGCGTCAGACTCAGATGATGTCCTGACGCCAGCGCAGAGGTCTGGGAGGAAGGGGGGAAGAGCAATGTCGAAGTAGTTCACGATAAGAGGCATCGCAAAAAAGGGGGGGGGTTGAGGGTGTGAAGCCTTGTGCTGGCTCTGGGGCAGGAGGCCCTGGGATGAATGAAGTGAGGAGGAAGGGTTGGAAACTATAAAGAGGCCTTAGGTGTATGACTGTGAACGTAAATGGAGTGTGTAATAGTGTGAAGAAGGAATGGTTTCGAATGTTTCTGTATAAAAATAGGGTGGATGTAGTGTTCCTGCAAGAACACAATTTCAAGGAGGGAAGAGTGCTCGAGGTGGGGGTTTTCAGGTCATGACTCTGCCATCTGCACGTCTGAAAGGTGGTGTGGGTATATTGATCAGGGAGGCAACCCCGTTTGTGTTGCTAAGAAGTGAGGGGGAGGGGGGGGAAGAGTATTGCCGTGGAGGGGTGGTGGAGGGGGCAGAGGGTATCTTTTGTAAGTGTGTATGCACCAGCGGAAAATGATGTGAGGGTAAAAAGGGATTTTGTATGTGAAAAACTTGTTTTCTTCTTACGTGGTTTACCTGCGGTGGCCGCGTTGGTGGGGACTGGAACTGCGTTATTAGGAGGGCTGACGTGAACCAAAAGGGGCGGGGCACGTGTCGGCGGCCTTGCGAATCTTTGAGGGATATTCAGTTGCGGGATGGGGTTTGGAGGGGGGGCGTGGGAGGTAGAGCACACTTTTGTAAGAGGGGGTTACGCTGCTAGGTTTGGATGGCTGTATATATCTCAAAGGTTTGGGTGACATTTTTCCATACAAAGAAGTAGCTTATTCGGATCATCGGCATGGGGCGTAGTAGCAGAGGTGGCGGGGAGTCACAGCAGGTATATTAGGGGATATTGGAAGTTAAATACAGTGTGTTAGGCGATGAGGGGGGGATAGAGGGATTTGCAAACGCTGTGGGAGGGGTTACGTGCAGGGGTAAATGGGGTAGAGGATGGGTGATGTGGTGGGATGGTGTGGCTAAAGAACGGATTAAGCAATATTCGTAAAGGAAGGGAAACGTATCAATTCTTTAAAATATGGGCTTGCTAACTATTTGGAGGATAGATTACGGGTTGTTATGTGAGGGGGGCGGTGGCGGGCACTTATCCAATGGATGAAATTATGGCAATTAAAGGGAGGCTGCGTGAGGTACAGGATGAAGGTTCCAAGCGGTGTGGGTAAGGCGGGGTGGAAGAGGTGTTATTGGGGCGATAGACCTTCATCGTGCGTTTTGGTAGGCAGAAACAAAGACAGCAGGCAATGACAAATTCCATGGTTGGAGGTTCATGAGTCCGATGGGAGGGTACAGGGAGGGCAGGTCATACAAGCTATGGAAGGAATGGGGGCGTTTGCTGACAAGTGGTATGAAAAGTACTGGCAACGAGAAGGGTAGAGGATGGGGTTTTGGGAACAGATGTTGTGGGAGTGTGGTATGTCAGTTGGTAACAGTGTTTGGGAAGCACTGGGTGGGGAAATAACTGAGGGGGAAATATGGAGGGCTTTAAGTGGAATGCGAAAGGGCAAAGCCCCGGGAATTGATGGACTCCCGGCAGAGTTTTATCAGCAGAAATGGGAAATTTATTGAGGCATTTTCTGGTTTGGGTTATTAAATTGCATAAAGGGAGAGGGGTGAGCTGGTGAGAAGCAGGCAACGGCTGTTGTGTTTTGGGTACCGAAGGGTAAGGGGCAGCATACGCTTCGGGATTACCGGGCGATCTCGTTGTTATGCGCAGATTAAAAATTTGTTTGCGAAGATTTTGGGAAATCGGGTCAAGTGTGTGGTGGGCGGTAGTATCAAAACTCAGTTTGGTTTGCCAGGAGGTCTATGGTGGAGGGGCATGGGTTACTTAGGGATTTCGTGGAGGCAAAAGGGGGGGAGGGAGGTTTGGTGGCGCTCGAAATTTGGGAAGGGGCATACGATAGAGTGGATCGGAAGCATTGAAAGCCATCCTCAGGGGTCAGGGGTTTGGGAAGAAATAGTGGGTTGGGTTGAGGCGTTGTATGGAGGTGCAATGGCGAGGGTACAGATTAATGGTCGATTGGGTGGGAAGATTGTAATGGGTAGGGACTTAGGCAGGGGTGTCCTATGTCACAATTATTGTTTGCGTGCGTACAGGACCCCCTTTTTTAGATTGATGGAGCAGCGTATTTTGTCACGTAGAGGAGACCAGGGTGTGAGTTGCGAGGGTTTGGCCAGTTTTAAAATTTGGGTATGTGGATGATACAACTGTTTTGATCAGGGAGGGGATGTCAATGGGCACATTAGACGGGGTAGTACAAATGTTCGCAGGGCAACTGGTATGAGGGTAAATTCAGATAAATCCATGGTCATGGGGTTAGGAGCTTGGGCGGGTAGGGTTGATTGGGGTAGTGCAGTTGTGAGGAGGCAGGTGAATTCGTTAAAAATTTGCGGTCTATTTTGCAGACGATCTAACTTGGCACGCATGGAAAACTCGCTTAGGAAAGGTAGAAAGGATTCAGGGACGCTTGGGTGCATTGCGACCTTATCATTTGACCCTTGTGCAGCGTCCTATTGTTATTAATATCTTACTGTATAGCAAAGTATGGCACGTGGCAGCCGTGTTCCCATTAACTGGGCCCGCAATAACCAACATACTTAGGAGGTTTTTAAATTCTTGTGTGGTTCGAGCTGTGATTGGATTAAAAGGGATGTGGTAAAGTTACCTGTAAGTAAGGGGGGCTGGATTGCTGGACTTAAAGCGGAGGGTCAAATGTGTCTTCATTAAAAGGGAGGTGATGAGGGAAAGTGTGGGGGGGGGGGGGGGTTTTGGGCCCGGATACATAAAAAGATTGCAACGGATGTATACAGGAGTTGAGTTGCATGAGTGTGAAAAATGTGTTGAGGGCTCTGGCGTGGGATCGAGAGCCCGCAAAGGTTAAAATAGGTAGGTTGTGTAGATTGTTAGCCGGGAGGGTTGTAGCGCCTGTAGAGGGATTTTTCCCCATGTATGCATGGGGAAGTATATGGAATAGGTTGAGTAGGATGAGTTGCAACCTCGTGTTCGGGATGTAATGTAAACGTTTTCTGCACGGCTTTTACCGTCGGGTGTGGTTTACGGGGTAGACGTCGTTGACGGGGGGTGGCGGGTATGTGGTGGGGAGGAGTCGGCTTTTCATGTAGTATATTTTTGTGATGGATGGAGGGAGTGGTCAAGGGTGGTTTAAATGGGTGATAATGGATAGGGGTAAAAGGAATTTCTTGTATTGAGAGCATTAAGCTCGACGTGGGGGGTTGGGAGGAAAGTGTAATCAAAGCTGTGGGATACATTATGGCAGATTAATCTATATAGTGTGGGGATTGGCGGGGGGGGAAACAGGTTACTGAGGTGAAGAGGAGGGTGTTAGCGGTAATTCTATAAAACGGTATGCAGAAAATAAGAAATTTATGGGAGGAGGGTGGGGGAAGGATTTTTCAGAGGGATATAGGCAACTTACTTACAGGTTTTATTTAGACTTGTAATATACGAGGGAGGGGAGGGTATGATTGGAAAGTGTTGCTGGGGGAGGGAAGTCATGGGTGAAAACAGGTCGCCTCCCTGTAATGGATAACAAATGTTTGCGAGAGTGTTGGATGAGTGATGCATGAGTGAATAATATGTGGACCACGGGTGCTAGCACCTGTGGAGCTGGCCAGTTTTTTGTGTGACTGGACTATACACTTATTATACATATTGTGTGGGGGTAATATTGATTTACGGAATGACATTGTAAATTGGAGATTTGCTATAATAATTGCTGTATTTGCTCCAACTTGTTTTCTAGGTGCCTTGCACTGCAAGTGTTGATGCTGTGATCAAAGGGACGGTGTCCAGAGATATGCTGTGATATGTTTGTAAATTTAAAGTCTGTGCATTATTGTTCGTCACTGGTGGTCTGCAATTTTCAGTTTTGTTTTTAGAGGGAAAGAGTTTAATGTACGTCAGATAGTGTAAATAAAGTTGGGCAACAGTGGTGTTATAGGTTTTTGTGGTTAGGGGTGTGTAGGCCCCGTCTTTATGTGTTACTTATGTCATGGTTATATTTTATGTTGTATTGTACTGTTTTCAATAGCACTATGTTATGTCCATATAGCTGTATAGAGCTTGAATGTCATAGTTGAAGCTGTGTTTTGTTTTTATACTGAATTGCATGTTTACATTGTAGAGGCTTACATGTGTTGGATTTTGAGATAAGTTTAACTTATGGGTTTTTTAGTAATTTTGTATGTCTTTGTGGGCTTTTCTATATCATCATTGTTGTGTAATACATATTTTTATGTAACTGAACCATTAGGACAATTACATAAATTAATGTTTTGATCATTGCTGTGTGGACTTTAGATTAGGCAACATCATTGTTTATAGTATGTTAGGTTGTAAATAGTGGGGTGGGTTGGATAACCACGGGGGGGGGGTAATATGTCTGTATAATATGTCAGTGCAATGAATTGCATGGTCTGTAGTCGATTATTAAGTACCATTTCGAGGGATGTGTATATAAAAGTGTTGTTCATATCATGTAATTCTGTTGAGTAGCTCCAACATGGTTTGGGTTAAGTGATAGGATGAGGGAGCAGGGAGGGGGGGGGGTGTGAACCCTCACGGAGTTGTAAGTGCGGTGTGTAAAAATTAGCTGTAGGGGGATTGTGTTAATTTATAGCCCTTTAAAAGAGTTTTATATTTATATTTTTGTAATGTCATGTTTTAAATAAAAATAAAAAAAAAAAATAAAAGAAGAAAAAAAAAAAAAAATTAATCACTATTTTCAGGATTAAGATATTCTTCAGGGTGGTGAACAGGTAACATGAAGCCTTAATGACCCTCGTGTAGTCGACGGGCTTTTAAAGGCCCATTAAACCAGTCATGGGATATATTTTAGTATTAGTTCTAACTCCTTGTTTGAAAACGGGAATACTCTGGTGGGTAACATATCAAACTAGCCGAGTAGGCTACAACTAATATTTATTTTGGCTAGTTCATATAAGATAGCAGTTTTATTTGCTATATCAAAATGTGGTAAAACTAGCAGGGAAATGTGTCGTGAAAATGGTGGTAATTCAGTGCAGTGGATTTTTCTCATTCATTCAACTTGCAGAGACATGACTCATGTAATTATAAGACACGATTGGAGTTAGAACCCGTGATCAGAGAGTCACAAAACTGATCGCGGGTTCCAACCCCACCCGTGAAATGGTTTGTAGAGATATGTAAGTAATGGTATCTAATTCCATTAAAATAATAAGAATCTTTCATTCAAAATGTTTTAAAAAATACAACTAATCTATGAGATTAGTTTTAAATTTGTATCACTTTTATCGAGGCTTAAGGGGAAATGGGTTTACACTGAGACTACTGGTCGGTCCAAGATTACAGACGGCGCCCTCAGTGAAAACCATCGTACAACACCTACAAGGATCAGCAACTAGTCATTAAAGTTCTGAGGATATCGTAAGTTGTACCATCCTGTCCAGCGACTCCCGAATGACTTTTTATTTAATGTCATGTCTAAGTTTTTGCTCGGTTAAAAAGGACATCATTTCACGTCATTGTTTTGGTCATGGTATAAATTAATTTCGACTTCCTCTCAAGGGAGGTTTCTTGCGCTGGTGAGGGGCTTTTGATCTGGGGAAATTGGATCGTACACCCGTTCCCTGAATTCATCCTGAATATTTTTCACCCCCTCCCCCCACATGTGCTGTATAATTCTACGGGTTCAGCTCTTCCCCATGATTATAATAATAATCAGTTGTACATGCTTGAGCAGAGTTATTAATGAGGTCGTCAGCTCTCTCAAGAGGGTAAGGCGAGCAATATTATCACGCTTTTTCCTAGTTATTTAATTAGGACCTTTCTTGTCTAGTTTGCCTTTATTCATGCATTTCTTCATCTACCAAAAATATTCTCCTGTAGACATTGTTAAAAAACGTTACCAGTGTTAGCTATTGAGATATGTATTTTGATACGTTTCGCTCTCTAGGAGCTCTTTCAAGTCGATACAAGCAACACAACGAAACGTAGCTACAATAAATTTTCTCATTTGTTGTTCATGTGGCCATTTACCAAAATTTCGTCAGTGATTCTCCCAACATTTTTTCAACATTACCTGTGACACGGAAACATGAAACCCTTTACGACGCCTTCAGCATATCAACCAGAGAACATAAGCTTAATGATGCAATGTTCTGTAGCAGAACAATAAAATGATGTACCGAGCATTTTAAAATTTGATTTATTTCAGTTTTATGGATAATAAAAAGCCATTATTCTGCAACACGAGCCTTTGAGGCTATCAAATATTGTTCTATCTAATAATAAATACGTATAATGATTCAACAATATTTTTATTTAAAAATAATAATAATAATAATAATAATAATATCAATATTATTATTATTATTATTATTATTATATTATTATTATTTTTTTTATTATTATTATTACATTTTCATATTTGCATAAAGGCGAATATCCTTAGACGCTAGCTCAAAGATACTTTAATTTCTAAAGGAAGATTAAAAAAAAATGTGAGTACTACTAGTAAGAGCGGAAAAAAAGGAGTGGTTAGTAGCACTCACACATCACCTATGTCGATCAGTTCCCGAGTATGCAGTACTAGTGTGGAACCCCGTGTTTGTCTGACATCGTCCAAGCCCTTTTTATTCAGACTGGCCCCGCAACCATGGAAAGAGCTGGATGGTCGACTGAAAGAAACCAACACAGTGCTTGGGGGTAAAAGGGATTT
>NC_069422.1:26823945-26923945 GCF_026875155.1 Cherax quadricarinatus
TATAAAATGTAAAAGGTAGTAGGTTGGTAGACAGCAACCACCCAGGGAAGTACTACCGTCCTGCCAGATGACTGTGAAACAGAAACCTGTAACTGTTTTGCATTATGGTAGGATTGCTGGTTTCTTTTTCTGTCTCATAACACGCTAGATAACAGGGATATCTTGCTACTCCTACTTACACTTTGGTCACACTTCACAGACACGCACATGCATATATATATACATACATCTAGGTTTTTCTCCTTTTTCTAAATAGCTCTTGTTTTTCTTTATTTCTTCTATTGTCCATGGGGAAGTGGAAAAGAATCTTTCCTCCGTAAGCCATGCGTGTCGTATGAGGAGACTAAAATGCCGGGAGCAATGGGCTAGTAACTCCTTCTCCTGTAGACATTTACTGAAAAAGAGAAGAAGAAAAACTTTATAAAACTGGGATGCTTGAATGTGCGTGGATGTAGTGCGGATGACAAGAAACAGATGATTGCTGATGTTATGAATGAAAAGAAGTTGGATGTTCTGGCCCTAAGCGAAACAAAGCTGAAGGGGGTAGGGGAGTTTCGGTGGGGGGGAAATAAATGGGATTAAATCTGGAGTATCTGAGAGAGTTAGAGCAAAGGAAGGGGTAGCAGTAATGTTGAAGGATCAGTTATGGAAGGAGAAAAGAGAATATGAATGTGTAAATTCAAGAATTATGTGGATTAAAGTAAAGGTTGGATGCAAAAAAGTGGGTCATAATAAGCGTGTATGCACCTGGAGAAGAGAGGAAATGTAGAGGAGAGAGAGAGATTTTGGGAGATGTTAAGTGAATGTATAGGAGCCTTTGAACCAAGTGAGAGGAGTAATTGTGGTAGGGGACCTGAATGCTAAAGTAGGAGAAACTTTTAGAGAGGATGTGGTAGGTAAGTTTGAGGGTGCCAGGTGTAAATGATAATGGGAGCCCTTTGATTGAACTTTGTATAGAAAGGGGTTTAGTTATAGGTAATACATATTTTAAGAAAAAGAGGATAAAATAAGTATACAAGATATGATGTAGGGCGAAATGACAGTAGTTTGTTGGATTATGTATTGGTAGATAAAAGACTGTTGAGTAGACTTCAGGATGTACATGTTTATAGAGGGGCCACAGATATATCAGATCACTTTTTAGTTGTAGCTACACTGAGAGTAAAAGGTAGATGGGATACAAGGAGAATAGAGCATCAGGGAAGAGAGAGGTGAAGGTTTATAAACTAAAAGAGGAGGCAGTTAGGGTAAGATATAAACAGCTATTGGAGGATAGATGGGCTAATGAGAGCATAGGCAATGGTGTCGAAGAGGTATGGGGTAGGTTTAAAAATGTAGTTAGAGTGTTCAGCAGAAGTTTGTGGTTGCAGGAAAGTGGGTGCGGGAGGGAAGAGGAGCGATTGCTGGAATGATAATGTAAAGAGAGTAGTAAGAGAAAAAGTTAGCATATGAGAAGTTTTTACAAAGTAGAAGTGATGCAAGGAGGGAAGAGTATATGGAGAAAAAGAGAGAGGTTTTAAGAGAGTGGTGAAGCAATGTAAAAAGAGAGCAAATGAGAGAGTGGGTGAGATGTTATCAACAAATTTTGTTGAAAATAAGAAAAAGTTTTGGAGTGAGATTAACAAGTTAAGGAAGCCTAGAGAACAAATGAATTTGTCAGTTAAAAATAGAAGAGGAGAGTTATTAAATGGAGAGTTAGAGGTATTGGGAAGATGGAGGGAATATTTTGAGGAATTGTTAAATGTTAATGAAGTTAGGGAAGCTGTGATTTCGTGTATAGGGCAAGGAGGAATAACATCTTGTAGGAGTGAGGAAGAGCCAGTTATGAGTGTGGGGGAAGTTCGTGAGGCAGTAGGTAAATGAAAGGGGGGTTTAAAGCAGCCGGGATTGATGGGATAAAGATAGAAATGTTAAAAGCAGGTGGGGATGAAGTTTTGGAGTGGCTGGTGCAATTATTTAATAAAAGTATGGAAGAGGGTAAAGTACCTAGGGATTGGCAGAGAGCATGCATAGTTCCTTTGTATAAAGGCACAGGGGACAAAAGAGAGTGCAAAAATTATAGGGGGATAAGTCTGTTGAGTATTTTTGGTAAAGTGTATGGTAGAGTTTTTAGTGAAAGAATTAAAAGTAAGACGGAGAATAGGATAGCAGATGAACAAGGAGGCTTTAGGAAAGGTAGGGGGTGTGTGGACCAGGTGTTTACAGTGAAACATATAAGTGAACAGTATTTAGATAAGGCTAAAGAGGTCTTTGTGGCATTTATGGATTTGGAAAAGGCGTATGACAGGGTGGATAGGGGGGCAATGTGGCAGATGTTGCAGGTGTATGGTGTAGGAGGTAGGTTACTGAAAGCAGTGAAGAGTTTTTACGAGGATAGTGAGGCTCAAGTTAGAGTATGTAGGAAAGAGGGAAATTATTTCCCAGTAAAAGTAGGCCTTAGACAAGGATGTGTGATGTCACCGTGGTTGTTTTAATATATTTATAGATGGGGTTGTAAGAGAAGTAAATGCGAGAGTCTTGGCAAGAGGCGTGGAGTTAAAAGATAAAGAATCACACATAAAATGGGAGTTGTCACAGTTGCTCTTTGCTGATGACACTGTGCTCTTGGGAGATTCTGAAGAGAAGTTGCAGAGATTGTGGATGAATTTGATAGGGAATGCAAAGAAGAAAATTAAAAGTGAATACAGGAAAGAGTAAGGTTATGGGGATAACAAAAAGATTAGGTGATGAAAGATTGGATATCAAATTGGATGGAGAGAGTATGGAGGAGGTGAATGTATTCAGATATTTGGGAGTGGACGTGTCAGCGGATGGGTCTATGAAAGATGAGGTGAATCATAGAATTGATGAGGGGAAAAGGGGTGAGTGGTGCACTTAGGAGTCTGTGGAGACAAAGAACTTTGTCCTTGGAGGCAAAGAGGGGAATGTATGAGAGTATAGTTTTACCAACGCTCTTATATGGGTGTGAAGCATGGGTGATGAATGTTGCAGCGAGGAGAAGGCTGGAGGAAGTGGTGATGTCGTGTCTGAGGGCAATGTGTGGTGTGAATATAATGCAGAGAATTCGTAGTTTGGAAGTTAGGAGGAGGTGCGGGATTACCAAAACTGTTGTCCAGAGGGCTGAGGAAGGGTTGTTGAGGTGGTTCGGACATGTAGAGAGAATGGAGCGAAACAGAGTGACTTCAAGAGTGTATCAGTCTGTAGTGGAAGGAAGGCGGGATAGGGGTAGGCCTAGGAAAGGTTGGAGGGAGGGGGTTTAAAAGGAGGTTTTGTGTGCGAGGGGCTTGGACTTCCAGCAGGCATGCGTGAGCGTGTTGATAGGAGTGATGGAGACAAATGGTTTTTAATACTTGACGTGCTGTTGGAGTGTGAGCAAAGTAACATTTATGAAGGGGTTCAGGGAAACCGGCAGGCCGGACTTGAGTCCTGGAGATGGGAAGTACAGTGCCTGCACTCTGAAGGAGGGATGTTAATGTTGCAGTTTAAAAACTGTAGTGTAAAGCACCCTTCTGGCAAGACAGTGATGGAGTGAATGATGGTGAAAGTTTTTTTTTTTCGGGCCACCCTGCCTTGGTGGGAATCGGCCAGTGTGATAATATATATATATATATATATATATATATATATATATATATATATATATATATATATATTATATATATATATATATATATATATATATATATATTATTTTATTTTTTATTATCACACTGGCCGATTCCCACCAAGGCAGGGTGGGATATATATTATATATATATATATATATATATATATATATATATATATATATATATATATATATATATATATATATATTACATGTATATATACACTGAGAGACATACCTCCATCTATGCATATATACTGAACATAATGATGTGTAATACATTTGTGTAAAGTGGGAGGTATGGAGATGATTTTATAAGTATTGTGTAGTTGTCTCTTTGTAAACTCCAGAGAGAGAGAGAGGAGAGAGAGAGAGAGAGAGAGAGAGAGAGAGAGAGAGAGAGAGAGGAGAGAGAGAAGAAGGAGAGAGAGAGAGATAGAGAGAGAGAGAGAGAGAGAGTAGGCTGCTCAAGGAAGTGATTATGTGACTTGATAAGTGTTAAGGAAGGAAGGAGAGAGGGAAAGTGGTGATAAGGAGTGTGATTTAGGAGGGAGGTGGATGAGTGTGTGGGATGGATGAGAGTGTGTGGGATGGATGAGAGTGTGTGGGATGGATGAGAGTGTGTGGGATGGACGAGAGGGGTGTGTGATGAATGGGAGTGTGTGGGTGGATGAGTGTGTGTGGGATGGATGAGAGTGTGTGGGATGGATGAGAGTGTGTGGGATGAATGGGAGTGTGTGGGTGGATGAGTGTGTGTGGGATGGATGAGAGTGTGTGGGATGGATGAGAGTGTGTGGGATGGATGAGAGTGTGTGGGATAGATGAGAGTGTGTGGGATGGATGAGAGTGTGTGGGATGGATGAGTGTGTGGGATGGATGAGAGTATGTGGGATGAATGAGAATGTGTGGGTGGATGAAAGTGTGTGGGATGAATGGGAGTGTGTGGGTGGATGAGTGTGTGTGGGATGGATGAGACTGTGGGGTGGATGTTACAAAAAACGCGATATGTAATAATGATAGAGATCTTTTTTGAATACTAGAAAGGACTGTCCTTCTAGCATCCATCCTGTTACTGCGTTTTTGTAACAAGTAGTCAGTATCCTGGTCCAATTATCCATTAGAATTTAGTAAGATTCGATAGTGCTTCAGTATTACAACTGGTAGGCTACTAACTAAAGATATTAAAATTTAATGTTTATTAATAACAATAAAGTTGTCTAGGCGTATAAGATCAAAGTAAATTATAGTAATCAATTAAATATAATATAGGATACAAGTTGCTACACTTCTCTGGTGTACAGTAGTATTGTGCTGAAGGCACATATCACATCTTTATGGCTTTTAAGTACCGTCTGGTACAGTATTAGCATTTAATAACATAATACTAATATATACAAGTAAGTTTGTGTGTAAGTGTGTAAGTGCTCTAAGTAGTTCGCTATGTCTCAAGACTCGACTAGACTTAACCAGTGACTGGCTAAAAGTCCTCACATAAACTAACTTCTTGACCAATCTGGAAATCAGAACAGCTTGCTTGAACAATAAAACGACTGATAAGCCGAACAGCAATTTAACAAGCAATAGCGACACAGAATCAGGATCAAAGAGATAATATAACGACACTAAGTAGGGACCATCTGCAGATCCTCCACAAAAGTCACAAAACTGCCATAATACTGAATCTAAGTTCAGCATAAGAAAATTCCCGACTGTGACAGTATACAGATACCAGTACAAATTAGGTCAGAAGCTACAGCTCAGGACCTGAGTTTCTCAGAGTGTCTATGAGACACAACCTCAGTACAACGTCGAAAATCACGAAGTCTAGGCTATGTTCTGTGAACAGAGTTACACAGAACTAACAAAAAGAAAGCGACAGAGACGATCTTCCAACAAGGGCCCACAATGGAGAGCTGGAGAAGGACTTCTTGTTAGAAGCAACGTCAAACCGACAATAATCAGCTCAGGCCAGGCCGGCTCTCACTCGTGGTGAGGTGTGATCACACCACCCTGATCACGTGACTCTCCGTGGACTGCTGCTGCCCAGCAACACAGAAGCTGGCAGGGAAACAAGCGGAGCGATAGTTAGACAATGCGGTCAGCTATTTAACACTAACTATGATCCCTGAATAATATATAAATGATGCATCCTACCTAATAATATAACTAAGTCAAATAATAATATAAAGCAATATATTTACGATTTAGCTAATATCGCAAATATAAGCAATATGAAATTATATTATCAGGTAATATACATCATATACATTGTGACCCATTCAGGGGTCGCAATATTGGATGAGAGTGTGTGGGATGGATGAGAGTGTGTGGGTGGATGAGTGTGTGAGGGATGGATGAGAGTGTAGGATGGATGAGACTGTGGTGGTGGATGAGAGAGTAGGGGTGGATGAGAGTGTGTGGGATGGATGAGAGTGTTTGGGTGGATGAGAATGTGGGGATGGATGAGAGTGTGGGGGTGGATGAGAGTGTGTGGGATGGATGAGAGTCTTTAGGTGGATGAAAGTGTGTGGGATGGGTGGAGAGTGTGTGGGATGGATGAGATTGTGTGGGATGGATGAGAGTGTGTGGGTGGATGAGAGTGTGTGGGTGGATGAGAGTGTGTGGGTGGATGAGAGTGTGTGGGTGGATGAGAGTGTGTGGGTGGATGTTTTGTGTGTGTGGGATGGATGAAAGTGTGTGGCATGGATGAGAGTGTATGGAATGGATGAGAGTGTGTGGGTGGATGAGTGTGTGGGGGTGGATGAGAGTGCGGGAGTGGATGAGAGTGTGTGGGATGGATGAGAGTGTGCAGGATGGATGAGAGTGTGTGGGTGGATGAGAGTATGTGGAATGGATGAGAGTGTGTGGGAAGGATGAGAGTGTGTGGGACGGATGAGAGCGTGTGGGACGGATGAGAATGTGTGGGTGGATGAGAGTGTGTGGGATGGATGAGAGTGAAAGGATGAATGAGAGTCTGTGGGTGGATGAGTGTGTGAGGGATGGATGAGAGTGCGTGGGATGGGTGAGACTGTGGGGGTGGATGAGAGTGCATGGGATGGATGAGTGTGTGGGAGGGATGAGAATGTAGGAGAGGATGAGTGTTTTGGGATGGATGAGACTGTGGGGTGGATGAGTGTGTGTGGGATGGATGAGAGTGTGTGGATGGATGAGAGTGTGTGGGATGGTTGAGAGTGTGTGGGATGGATGAGAGTGTGTGGGTGGATGAGTGTGTGTGGGATGGATGAGAGTGTTTTGGGAGGGAAATGAGATGTGGGGGTGGATGAGAGTGTGTGGTATGGATGAGATTGTGCGGGATGGATGGGGACTGTGCGGGTGGATGAGAGTGTGTGGGTGGATGAGTGTGTGTGGGATGGATGAGAGTGGTGGGATGGATGAGACTGTGCGGGTGGATGAGAGTATGGGGGTGGATGAGAGTGGGATGGATGAGAGTATGGGGGTGGATGAGAGTATGGGGTGGATGAGAGTGCGTTCGATGGATGAGAGTGTGTTTACAGATGAGAGTTGTGGGGATGGATGAGAGCATGGGGGTGGATGAGAGTGTAGAGGCGGATGAGTGTGTGTGGGATGGATGAGAGTGTGTGGGGATGGATGAGAGTGTGTGGGATGGATGAGAGTGTGTGGGATGGATGAGAGTGTGTGGGTGGATGAGTGTGTGTGGGATGGATGAGAGTGTGTGGGATGGATGAGACTCTGGGGGTGGATGAGAGTATGTGGGATGGATGAGAGTGTGTGGTATGGATGAGATTGTGTGGGATGGATGAGACTGTGGGGGTGGATGAGAGTGTGTGGGATGGATGAGAGTGTGTGGGTGGATGAGTGTGTGTGGGATGGATGAGAGTGTGTGGGATGGATGAGACTGTGCGGGTGGATGAGAGTATGTGGGATGGATGAGACTGTGGGGGAGGATGAGAGTGTGTGGGATGGTTGAGACTTTGGGGGTGGATGAGTGTGGGATGGATGGACTGTGGGGGTGCATAAGAGCGTGTGGGATGGATGAAAATGTATGAGATGGATGAGAGTGTGTGGGGTGGATAAGAGTGTGTGGGATGGATGAGAGTGTGTGTGATGGATGAAGCTGTGGGGGTGGATGAGAGTGCATGGGATGGATGAGAGTGTGTGTGATGGATGGAGAGTGTGTGGGACGGATGAGAGTGTGTGGGATGGATGAAAGGGTGGGGTGGATGAAAGTGTGTGGGATGGATGAGACTATGGGGGTGGATGAGAGTGTAGGGGTGGATGAGAGTGTGTGGGATGGATGAGAGTGTGGGGATGGATGAGAGTGTGTGGGATGGATGAGAGTGTGTGAGTTGGATGAGAGTGTGTGGGATGGATGAGAGTGTGGGGGTGGATGAGAGTGTGTGGGATAGATGAGACTGTGCGGGTGGATGAGAGAGTAGGGGTGGATGAGAGTGTGTTGGATGGATGAGTGTGTTTGGGCGGATGAGAGTGTGGGGGGGGTAGATGAGAGTATGGGGGTGGATGAGAGTGGGATGGATAAGAGTATGGGGGTGGATGAGAGTATGGGGTGGATGAGAGTGCGTTCGATGGATGAGAGTGTGTTTGCGGATGAGAGTGTGGGGATGGATGAGAGCATGGGGGTGGATGAGAGTGTAGAGGTGGATGAGTGTGTGTGGGATGGATGAGAGTGTTTGATTGGATGAGAGTGAGGGGGTGGATGAGAGTGTGGGTGTGGATGAGTGAGTGTGGGATGTAAGAATGAGAGTGGGATGGATGAGAGTGTAGGGGTGGATGAGAGTGTGTGGTGTGGATGAGAGTTTGAGGGTTGATGAGAGTGTGTGGGGTGGATGAGTGTGTGTTGGATGGATGAGTGTGTGGGATGGATGAGAGTGTGGAAGTAAATGAGAGTGTGGGGGATGGATGAGAGTGTGGAGGTGGATGAGAGTGTGTGGGGTGGATGAGAGTGTGTGGGGTGGATGAAAGTGTGGGGGTGGGTGAGAGTGTGTGGGGTGGGTGAGAGTGTGTGGGGTGGATGAGAGTGTGTGGGGTAGATGAAAGTGTGTGGGATGGATGAGAGGGAGTGTGAGGAATGGGTGTGTGTGTGGGATGGATGAGAGGGAGCATGTGGGATGGATGAGAGTGTGTTGGATGAATGATAGTTTGGGGGTGGATGAGATGTGTGTGAGATGGATGAGAGTGTTTGGGTGGATGAGAGTGTCGGGGTGGATGAGAGTGTGGGTTGGATGAGACTGTGGGGGTGCATAAGAGTGTGTGGGATGGGATGAAAATGTATGAGATGGATGAGAGTGTGTGGGGTGGATAAGAGTGTGTGGGATGGATGAGAGTGTGTGTGATGGTTTGAGACTGGGGGGGGTGGATGAGAGTGCGTGGGATGGATGAGAGTGTGTGTGATGGATGAGAGTGTGTGGGACGGATGAGAGTGTGTGGGATGGATGAAAGTGTGGGGGTGGATGAGAGTGTGTGGGATGGATGAGAGTGTGTGGGGTGGATGAGAGTGTGTGGGATGGATGAGAGTGTGGGGGTGGATGAGAGTGTGTGGGATAGATGAGACTGTGGGGGTGGATGAGAGAGTAGGGGTGGATTGAGTGTGTTGGATGGATGAGTGTGTTTGGGTGGATGAGAGTGTGGGGGTAGATGAGAGTATGGGGGTGGATGAGAGTGGGATGGATGAGAGTATGGGGGTGGATGAGAGTATGGGGTGGATGAGAGTGCGTTCGATGGATGAGAGGGGTGTTTGCGGATGAGAGTGTGGGGATGGATGAGAGCATGGGGGTGGATGAGAGTGTAGAGGTGGATGAGTGTGTGTGGGATGGATGAGAGTGTTTGATTGGATGAGAGTGAGGGGGAGCATGAGAGTGTGGGTGTGGATGAGTGAGTGTGGGATGTAAGAATGAGAGTGGGATGGATGAGAGTGTAGGGGTGGATGAGAGTGTGTGGTGTGGATGAGAGTTTGAGGGTTGATGAGAGTGTGTGGGGTGGATGAGTGTGTGTTGGATGGATGAGTGTGTGGGATGGATGAGAGTGTGGAAGTAAATGAGAGTGTGTGGAAGGGGATGAGAGTGTGGAGGTGGAGGGAGAGTATGTGGGGTGGATGAGAGTGTGTGGGGTGGATGAGAGTGTGGGGGTGGGTGAGAGTGTGTGTGGGTGGATGAGAGTGTGTGGGGTTAGATGAAAGTGTGTGGGATGGATGAGAGGGAGTGTGAGGAATGGGGTGTGTGTGTGGGATGGATTGAGAGGGAGCATGTGGGATGGATGAGAGTGTGTGGGATGAATGAGAGTTTGGGGGTGGATGAGAGTGTGTGAGATGGATGAGAGTGTTTGGGTGGATGAGAGTGTCGTCGTGGATGAGAGTGTGGGTTGGATGAGAGTGTGAGGGTGGATGAGTGTGTGTGTGGGAGGGAAATGAGAGTGTGTGTGGGGTGGATGAGAGTGTGTGGGAGGGGATGAGAGTGTGAGGGTGGATGAGTGTGTATGGGATGGATGAGAGTGTGTGGGGTGGATGAGTGTGTGTGTGGGAGTGATGAGTGTGTGTGGGATGGATGAGTGTGGGGTGAATATGTGTGTGTGGGATGGATGAGAGTGTTTGGGTGGATGAGAGTGTCGTCGTGGATGAGAGTGTGGGTTGGATGAGAGTTGTGAGGGTGGATGAGTGTGTGTGTTGGATGGATGAGAGTGTGTGGGGTGGATGAGAGTGTGTGGGATGGATGAGAGTGTGAGGGTGGATGAGTGTGTATGGGATGGATGAGAGTGTGTGGGGTGGATGAGTGTGTGTGTGGGGTGGATGAGTGTGTGTGTGGGATGGATGAGTGTGGGGTGAATATGTGTGTGTGGGATGGATGAGAGTGTTTGGGTGGATGAGAGTGTGTGTGGGGTGGATGAGAGTGTGAGGGTGGATCAGAGTGTGTGGGATGGATGAGAGTGTGGAGGTGGATGAGTGTGGGGTGAATGAGAGCGTGTGGGGTGGATGAGAGTGTGGGGGTGGATGAGAGTGTGGGGTGGGTGAGAGTGTGTGGGATGGATGAGTGTGTGTGTGGGATGGATGAGAGTGTGTGGGGTGGATGAGAGTGTGTGGGATGGATGAGAGTGTGAGAGTGGATGAGTGTGTATGGGGTGGATGAGAGTGTGTGGGGTGGATGAGTGTGTGTGGGGTGGATGAGTGTGTGTGGGATGGATGAGTGTTGGTGTGAATATGTGTGTGTGGGATGGATGAGAGTGTTTGGGCGGCATGAGAGTGTAGGGGTGGATGAGAGTGTGGGGGGTTGATGAGAGTGTGTAGGATAGATGAGTGTGGGGGTGGAAGAGTATGTGGGGGATGGATGAGAGTGTGGGGGTGGATGAGAGTGTGTGGGGTGGATGAGAGTGTTTGATTGGATGAGAGTGAGGGGGAGCATGAGAGTGTGGGTGTGGATGAGTGAGTGTGGGATGTAAGAATGAGAGTGGGATGGATGAGAGTGTAGGGGTGGATGAGAGTGTGTGGTGTGGATGAGAGTTTGAGGGGTTGATGAGAGTGTGTGGGGTGGATGAGTGTGTGTTGGATGGATGAGTGTGTGGGATGGATGAGAGTGTGGAAGTAAATGAGAGTGTGTGGAATGGATGAGAGTGTGGAGGTGGATGAGAGTATGTGGGGTGGATGAGAGTGTGTGGGGTGGATGAGAGTGTGGGGGTGGGTGAGAGTGTGTGGGGTGGATGAGAGTGTGTGGGGTAGATGAAAGTGTGTGGGATGGATGAGAGGGAGTGTGAGGAATGGGTGTGTGTGTGGGATGGATGGGGAGGGAGCATGTGGGATGGATGAGAGTGTGTGGGATGAATGAGAGTTTGGGGGTGGATGAGAGTGTGTGAGATGGATGAGAGTGTTTGGGTGGATGAGAGTGTCGTCGTGGATGAGAGTGGGGGTTGGATGAGAGTGTGAGGGTGGATGAGTGTGTGTGTGGGATGGATGAGAGTGTGTGGGGTGGATGAGAGTGTGTGGGATGGATGAGAGTGTGAGGGTGGATGAGTGTGTATGGGATGGATGAGAGTGTGTGGGGTGGATGAGTGTGTGTGTGGGGTGGATGAGTGTGTGTGGGATGGATGAGTGTGGGGTGATATGTGTGTGTGGGATGGATGAGAGTGTTTGGGTGGATGAGAGTGTCGTCGTGGATGAGAGTGTGGGTTGGATGAGAGTGTGAGGGTGGATGAGTGTGTGTGTTGGATGGATGAGAGTGTGTGGGGTGGATGAGAGTGTGTGGGATGGATGAGAGTGTGAGGGTGGATGAGTGTGTATGGGATGGATGAGAGTGTGTGGGGTGGATGAGTGTGTGTGTGGGGTGGATGAGTGTGTGTGGGATGGATGAGTGTGGGGTGAATATGTGTGTGTGGGATGGATGAGAGTGTTTGGGTGGATGAGAGTGTGTGTGGGGGGATGAGAGTGTGAGGGTGGATCAGAGTGTGTGGGATGGATGAGAGTGTGGAGGTGGGATGAGTGTGGGGTGAATGAGAGCGTGTGGGGTGGATGAGAGTGTGGGGGTGGATGAGAGTGTGGGGGTGGGTGAGAGTGTGTGGGATGGATGAGTGTGTGTGTGGGATGGATGGAGTGTGTGGGGTGGATGAGAGTGTGTGGGATGGATGAGAGTGTGAGAGTGGATGAGTGTGTATGGGGTGGATGAGAGTGTGTGGGGTGGATGAGTGTGTGTGGGGTGGATGAGTGTGTGTGGGATGGATGAGTGTTGGGTGAATATGTGTGTGTGGGATGGATGAGAGTGTTTGGGCGGATGAGAGTGTAGGGGTGGATGAGAGTGTGGGGGGTTGATGAGAGTGTGTAGGATAGATGAGTGTGGGGGTGGAAGAGTATGTGTGGGATGGATGAGAGTGTGGGGTGTGGATGAGAGTGTGTGGGGTGGATGAGAGTGTTTGATTGGATGAGAGTGAGGGGGAGCATGAGAGTGTGGGTGTGGATGAGTGAGTGTGGGATGTAAGAATGAGAGTGGGATGGATGAGAGTGTAGGGGTGGATGAGAGTGTGTGGTGTGGATGAGAGTTTGAGGGTTGATGAGAGTGTGTGGGGTGGATGAGTGTGTGTTGGATGGATGAGTGTGTGGGATGGATGAGAGTGTGGAAGTAAATGAGAGTGTGTGGAATGGATGAGAGTGTGGAGGTGGATGAGAGTATTTTGTGGTGGATGAGAGTGTGTGGGGTGGGATGAGAGTGTGGGGGTGGGTGAGAGTTGTGTGGGGTGGATGAGAGTGTGTGGGGTAGATGAAAGTGTGTGGGATGGATGAGAGGGAGTGTGAGGAATGGGTGTGTGTGTGGATGGATGAGAGGGAGCATGTGGGATGGATGAGAGTGTGTGGGATGAATGAGAGTTTGGGGGTGGATGAGAGTGTGTGAGATGGATTGAGAGTGTTTGGGTGGATGAGAGTGTCGTCGTGGATGAGAGTGTGGGTTGGATGAGAGTGTGAGGGTGGATGAGTGTGTGTGTGGGATGGATGAGAGTGTGTGGGGTGGATGAGAGTGTGTGGGATGGATGAGAGTGTGAGGGGTGGATGAGTGTGTATGGGATGGATGAGAGTGTGTGGGGTGGTATGAGTGTGTGTGTGGGGTGGATGAGTGTGTGTGGGATGGATGAGTGTGGGGTGAATATGTGTGTGTGGGATGGAATGAGAGTGTTTGGGTGGATGAGAGTGTCGTCGTGGATGAGAGTGTGGGTTGGATGAGAGTGTGAGGGTGGATGAGTGTTGTGTTGGATGGAGGGAGAGTGTGTGGGGTGGATGAGAGTGTGTGGGATGGATGAGAGTGTGAGGGTGGATGAGTGTGTAGGGGATGGATGAGAGTGTGTGGGGTGGATGAGTGTGTGTGTGGGGTGGATGAGTGTGTGTGGAATGGATGAGTGTGGGGTGAATATGTGTGTGTGGGATGGATGAGAGTGTTTGGGTGGATGAGAGTGTGTGTGGGGTGGTTTGAGAGTGTGAGGGTGGATCAGAGTGTGTGGGATGGATGAGAGTGTGGAGGTGGATGAGTGTGGGGTGAATGAGAGCGTGTGGGGTGGATGAGAGTGTGGGGGTGGATGAGAGTGTGTGGGGGTGGGTGAGAGTGTGTGGGATGGAATGAGTGTGTGTGTGGGATGGATGAGAGTGTGTGGGGTGGATGAGAGTTGTGGGATGGATGAGAGTGTGAGAGTGGATGAGTGTGTATGGGGTGGATGAGAGTGTGTGGGGTGGATGAGTGTGTGTGGGGTGGATGAGTGTGTGTGGGATGGATGAGTGTTGGGTGAATATGTGTGTGTGGGATGGATGGAGAGTGTTTGGGCGGATGAGAGTGTAGGGGTGGATGAGAGTGGGGGGGGGTTGATGAGAGTGTGTAGGATAGATGAGTGTGGGGGTGGAAGAGTATGTGTGGGATGGATGAGAGTGTGGGGGTGGATGAGAGTGTGTGGGGTGGATGAGAGTGTGAGGGGTGGATGAGAGTGTATGGGGTGGAGGAGAGTGTGGGGGTGGATGAGAGTGTGGGGGTTAATGAGAGAGTGTGGGGTGAATGGGGAGTGTGGAGATGGATGAGTGTGGGGGTAAATGAGAGTGTGTTTGGTGGATGAGAGTGTAGGGGTGGATGAGAGTGTGGGAGTGGATGAGAGTGTGTGGGATGGATGAGAGTGTGGAGGTGGATGAGTGTGGGGTGAATGAGAGTGTGTGGGGTGGATGAGAGTGTGGGGGTGGATGAGAGTGTGGTTGTGGATGAGAGTGTGTGGGGTGGATTGAAAGTGTGTGGGGTGGATAAGAGTGTGTCGGATGGATGGGAGTGTGGTATGGATGAGTATGTGGGATGGATGAGTGTGTGGGATGGATGAGAGTGTGTGGGATGGATGAGAGTGCGTTTGTGGATGAGAGTGTGGGTGGATTGAGAGTATGTGGAATGGATGTGAATGTGTGGGTGGATGGAGTTTTGTGGGGTGGATGAGAGTGTGTGGGATGGATTGAGAGTGTGTGGGATGGATGAGAGTGTGAGGGATGGGTCGGTGTGTGTTGGGTGGATGAAAGAGAGTGTGTGGGATGGATGAGAGGGAGTGTGTGTGATGGATGAGAGGGAGTGTGTTGGATGGATGAGAGGGAGTGTGTGGGATGGATGAAAGGGAGTGTGTGGGATGGATGAGGGGGGTGTGTGGGGTGGATGAGAGGGAATGTTTGGGGTAGGTGTGAGGGAGTTTGTGGGGTGGATGAGAGTGTGTGGGGTGGGTGAGAGGAGTTTGTTGGATGGGTGGGAGGGAGTGTGTTGGGGGTGAGCGAGAGGGAGTGTTGTGGTGTGGATGACAGGGAGTGTGTGATGGATGAGAGGGAGTGTGTGGTATGGATGAGAGGGAGTGTGAGGGGTTGGTGAGAGGGAGTGTGTGGGTGGTGAGAGGGATTATGTTGGGTGGATGAGAGGGTGTGTGGGGGTGGAGGAGAGAGTGTGTGGGGTGGGTGGAAGGGAGTGTGTGGGGTGGGTGAGGGGGAGTGTGTGGGGTGGGTGATAATGTGTGTGTGGGGTGGGTGATAATGTGTGTGTGGGGTGGGGGGAGAGGAAGTGTGTGGGATGGATGAGAGGGAGTGTGTTAGGTGGGTGAGAGGGAGTGTGTGGATTGATGAGAGGGAGTGTGTGTGATGGATGAGAGGGAGTGTGTAAGATGGATGAGAGGGAGTGTGAGGGGTAGGTGAGAGGGAGTGTGTGGGATGGATGAGAGGGAGTGTGAGGGGTGAGTGAGAGGGTGTGTGGGATGGATAGGAGGGAGTTTGTGTAATAGATGAGAGGGAGTGTGTGGGATGGAAAAGAGAGAGTGTGAGGGGTGGGTTTGAGAGGGAGTGTGTGGGATGGATGAGAGGGAGTGTGTGGGGTGGGTGGGAGGGAGTGTGTGGGGTGAGTGAGAGGGAGGTGTTAGGATGGATGAGAGGGAGTGTGTGGGTGGGTGAGAGGGAGTGGTTATGTGGGTGATAGGGAGTGTGTGGGGTGAGTGAGAGGGAGTGTGTAGGATGGATGAGAGTGAGTGTGTAGGATGGATGAGAGTGAGTGTGTAGGATGGATGAGAGGGAGTGTGGGTGGCGACAACAGCCAGCACCTGAGTGAGGACAGAAATGTATGGATAAGACACGACATGTATGGTAGTGGGAGAGAGAGGTAAGTGTGTCTACATGGTTAGGAGTTGAGTGAGTTTGTTTTACATGGTTAGAAACTTGGCTCCCTGACTGGAGGGAAATGTCTATGACCGTCTTACAGGAAGTTTGCCCAGTATCAAAAAAGTTTATGTAAATATCTGACATTATTGGCTTATCAATTTCACCTTCTACACACGCACATGACTGGAGGTTATATTCCAGAGGTTAAATAAAAAAAAAAACAATATATTTTTGGCAGGTCCAAGAGGGGACATAATCGCAAAGTATAAAATACTCTTGCAGCACAGGTGGTGGTGTACACAATCCGAGGATCTTTAGGAGAGGAGTAAGAAGCAGACAGAAAAAATATAACCTGCACACATACATATAAATGGGCCAACTTAAACATCAGAGACGATATTGAGTTAGCAAGAGTCTGACACCAAGGATGATAAACGTATATATGAGATTACAAACTCAGGTCAGTCACTTGAAAGAGTTGGGTCCATGAACTAGAACTCTTTAGCCTTTCTCTTCCTCCACACAAATTCAAATTAGTAAATAAGCAAACACGGTATCTCCTGTGCCAGGTAAGTATAAATAGGCAAACAAGTAATCCCACACACTTGCACACAGGACTAGCAAACATGGGTGTTTTGTCGTGTTTGAAGGGCAGGTCTGGGGTCAAGTGTGTGTATACGACTGCCACACAGGCTGGAAATTCGGCCTCAAAGATTCATCGCAAAATACTTCAACACTTAGCGCCGTAATATACAACGTTTCAGCTGGGACGTTTGAACCCCGAAAATGCTGTCATTGTTACAGTCAAAGATGTTTCGGTCGGGAAGGTTACATTGCCGAACATTATAATGCATTTTGATTACATAGCCAGACTGCTGTATTTCTTATCGCTCTATTCCTAATGATTGCCACATAAATATTTCATTAGTGAAAAGTTTCGGCCACTCACTGAATAATATGGCAACAGTAGTTTGGGAATTTGTTGGTTAGTGTAAAAGAAAAGAATAGACTGTGTATACCTATGATCTGTGTAACTGTGGCACAGTTGGCAGGGTCTTCAGGTCCCTAGGAAGTGGTTGCTTCTGTTGGGGAGATTCTTTAATTCTAGGTTTTGCCATTTGATGTCTTTTCTCCATTCTTGGTGGTTTATTCTCCTTTCTGCTCATCATTCTCTCCTCACTGGAGGTGTCTATTAACTACGTACGTCACCTACGTCTACTTGTCAGTTAACTCTTCTTGTAAGAGTTAACTTGGCTTGCTGCCATACTCTGTTTTTCTATTTGTAGAAGTCTCCGAGTACAGCTTCAAATAGAGTTCCAAGTAGAGTTCCAAGTAGTGTTCCAGGTATTGTTCCAAGTAGAGTTCTAAGTATTGTTCTAAATATTGTTCCAAGTAGAGTTTCAAGTATTGTTTCAAGCAGAGTTCCAAGTACTGTTCCAAACAGAATTCCACGTAGAGTTCCAAGTAGTGTTCCAGGTATTGTTCCAAGCATTGTTCCAAGTTTTGTTCCAAGTAGAATCCCAAGTAGAGTTCCAAGTAGAGTTTCAAGCAGTGTTGCAAGCAGAGTTCCAAGTAGTGTTCCAGGTATTGTTCCAAGTAGAGTTCTAAGTATTGTTCTAAGTATTGTTCCAAGTAGAGTTCCAAGTAGTGTTCCAAGAAGAGTTCCAAGTACTGTTCCAAACAGAATTCCACGTAGAGTTCCAAGTAGTGTTCCAGGTATTGTTCCAAGCATTGTTCCAAGTTTTGTTCCAAGTAGAATCCCAAGTAGAGTTCCAAGCAGAGTTTCAAGCAATGTTCCAAGTAGAGTTCCAAGTAGTGTTCCAAGTAATGTTCCAGGTAAAGTTCCAAGGAGTGTTCCAAGCAGGGTTTCAAATATTGTTAAAAGTAGAGTTTGAAACAGTGTTTCAAGTAGAGTTCCAAGTAGTGTTCCAAGTATTGTTCCAAGTAGAGTTCCAAGTATTGTTCCAAGTAATGTTCCAAGTAGAGTTCCAAGTAGTGTTCCAAGTAGTGTTCCAAGTATTGTTCCAAATAGAGTTCCAAGTAGTGTTCCAAGTATTGTTCCAAATAGAGTTCCAAGTATTGTTCCAAGTATTGTTCCAAATAGAGTTCCAAGTAGTGTTCCAAGTACTGTTCCAAATAGAGTTCCAAGTAGTGTTCCAAGTATTGTTCCAAATAGAGTTCCAAGTATTGTTCCAAATAGAGTTCCAAGTATTGTTCCAAGTATTGTTCCAAATAGAGTTCCAAGTAGTGTTCCAGGTAGAGTTCAAAGCAGAGTTTCAAGCAGTGTTGCAAGTAGAGTTCCAAGTAGTGTTCCAAGTATTGTTTCAGGTAGAGTTCACCTTTAATTTTATTTAGTCACTTTTTTTGTTCTTACAGTTCCCGGTTTACAGCCTGATCACCCATGAAGACAGAGAGAGAGAAGAGAGAGAGAGAGGAGAGAGAGAGAGAGAGAGAGAGAGAGAGAGAGGAGAGAGAGGAGAGAGAGGAGAGAGAGAGAGAGAGAGAGAGGAGAGAGAGAGAAAGAGAGAGAGAGAGAGTGATGAACGCGAACAGGTATTTTTTTTACGTACTTACATAATGTACATGCAAAGGTATTCTGGGTGTATCCAGAGTCAGACAATCTAAGAATGTTTTCTACCATCAGAGGTGTTGGTGCTACAGAGAAGGTTTCACCATCCTTCTGGTTAACTACAGTACTTTTGAAAGGAGAGAGTCTTCATTCGCCTGGCTGTCGTCAGACGAGGCCGAGGCCTGAGCATGGTAGCTCTCATCTATATTCGGAGTAATACCAAGGTCAGTCTCCTGTTGTGAATCATCCACCAGACTCCAAGTGTCTCGTGGATCATCCACCAGACTCCAGGTGTCTCGTGGATCATCCACCAGACTCCAGGTGTCTCGTGGATCATCCACCAGACTCCAGGTGTCTCGTGGATCATCCACCAGACTCCAGGTGTCTCGTGGATCATCCACCAGACTCCAGGTGTCTCGTGGATCATCCACCAGACTCCAGGTGTCTCAGTAGTTGTACTGCTGTACGTTTTCTTTAGGTAATAATAGGTTAATTCATATTATTTAAGCATAACTTAATCTATGCAGGCAGGATGTTTTGTAGATGAAACAGCGGCCAGGTAGACGTAGAGAGTATTGGAAAATTAACATGTGTATCACATTAAACATTCTAATATGTAGTCTATTTGCCTCTCACATATGATCGAAAAAGACCGTAGTTAAAGAAAACGTCTAGATTCGGAATGCTGACTTTTGCACGTTCTATAATTCCTTGGAAAACATGTATATTTTTCTGAGGACTGGTTAAGATTTTGTGGTAATTTGGGTGAAGAGGGTCAAGGGAGCCTACCCCTCCTCCTTGTTTACGTCCGGCATAACACAGATCGTGACCTCCTGAATGCTGCAGTGTCTCGTTGATGTTTATGACTTGTGTCAAGGAAGAAATTAGAAATCTAAGGAGAAGGCATGAGGAACTGGGTGATGGTGGGTAGGATAGAGGTGTTTTGAGCGAGAATGAGAGTTAAGGTAAATATATATATATATTTAGAAACGACTTAATTTTAAACGAGTTCTTGCTAATTGACCAATTTTACCTATTCGGCAAGACATTATATATATATATATATATATATATATATATATATATATATATATATATATATATATATATATATATATATTATATACACACACATATATATATATATATATATATATATATATATATATATATATATATATATATATATATATATATATATATATATATATATATATATATATATATATATATTCACCCTTCGGTACATATATACATCTTTTGATGTTTCTATACATAAAGAACAAAAAAACACAATACCGTGACTTGAACAATACACAGATAACCCGCACATAAGAGCTTAAGACGACATTTCGCTCAGACTTGGACCAGCGTGACTTTGTAAATGGTTCAAGTCGGACTGAAACGTTGTCGTAAGCTTCTCTCTCTCCTATATGCGGGTTGTTTGTATCTATACATCTTTCGATGTATGTATCCACCTCTCAGTGTATAGATACACAAAGCGCTATGATCTATACACCTCTCGGTGTATAGATCATAGATTTATATCGTGCTTACTCCTGGTGTCTAAGTGAAGCTGCAGCACCTGCTTATTACTGAGACAACGTCCCACTCTGTGTAGAGCTTTTTCACACCGATGAAGAAAGTAACGAGTGGGCGAAACGTTGTCGAAATAAAAGTTTGTTCTGCACCTCAGATTTCCTTTATTACTGTCGGCAGTGAGCCTTTGTAGCTGATTATGTAGAGTTTAGCATTGTCTGCAACGAACACATTCGGACACTCTTCAATCCATTGTTATCACTCTTTGAGTGATTCATTGTAAATGATTTTATGTTAATTAACACCCTTTATTATTTTAAACACTAGGGTTAAATTGCTTCGTGTTCATCACTTGGTGTTTCACATAAGGAATCGTCCAGTCAGGTCGTCAGAGTTAAGCACAAGTAATAAACTTGAGGACTCTCCAGTCTAGTCTTCAAGGGTAATAACTCATTTATATATAAAAAAATATGTTTTAGTAAAATGAATCTTTTCAACGTATGTGTCTATGCACGATGAAAGTGGCTTTAAGTTGGTAAACACGACCCTTAGATCTTTCACCTCGCTGAAGCCGTTTCGCTCAGTCATGCACGACGATGCTATAATGAATGGACAATGTTTCGAAAAGGCGCTAAGCCATAAATATGATAACGAAACCCATACATGCTTTCCAGCATATATAATATACCCTGAAACCCAACTACAACACACAACATCCACAACATGAAACCCAGCTAAAACACAGCATATACACCATAAGACCCAGCTAATACACACAATAAGACCCAGCTAACACATACAACATACACACCATAAGACCCAGCTAACACACACACACATGCACACAATAAGACCCAGCTAACACACACAACATACACACCTTGAGACCCAGCTAACACACACAACATGCACACAATAAGACCCAGCTAACACACACAACATACACACAATAAGACCCAGCTAACACACACAACATACACACAATAAGACCCAACTAACACACACAACATACACACAATAAGACCCAGCTAACACACACAACATACACACCTTGAGACCCAGCTAACACACACAACATGTACACAATAAGACCCAGCTAACACACACAACATACACACCTTGAGACCCAGCTAACACACACAACATGCACACAATAAGACCCAGCTAACACACACAACATACACACAATAAGACCCAACTAACACACACAACATACACACAATAAGACCCAGCTAACACACACAACATACACACCTTGAGACCCAGCTAACACACACGACATGCACACAATAAGACCCAGCTAACACACACAACATACACACCTTGAGACCCAGCTGACACACACAACATGCACACAATAAGACCCAGCTAACACACACAACATACACACCATAAGACCCAGCTAACACACACACAACATACACGCCTTGAGACCCAGCTAACACACACAACATACACACAATAAGACCCAGCTAACACACACAACATACACACCATAAGACCCAGCTAACACACACAACATACACACAATAAGACCCAGCTAACACACACAACATACACACAATAAGACCCAGCTAACACACACAACATACACACCATAAGACCCAGCTAACACACACAACATGCACACAATAAGACCCAGCTAACACACACAACATACACACAATAAGACCCAGCTAACACACACAACATACACACCATAAGACCCAGCTAACACACACAACATACACGCCATAAGACCCAGCTAACACACACAACATACACACCTTGAGACCCAGCTAACACACACAACATACACACCATAAGTCCCAGCTAACACACACAAACATACACACCATAAGTCCCAGCTAACACACACAACATACACACCATAAGACCAGCTAACACACACAACTTACACACAATAAGACCCAGCTAACACACACAACATACACACAATAAGACCCAGCTAAAACACACAACATACACACAATAAGACCCAGCTAACACACACAACATACACACAATAAGACCCAGCTAAAACACACAACATATACACCTTGAGACCCAGCTAACACACACAACATACACACAATAAGACCCAGCTAAAACACACAACATATACACCTTGTGACCCAGCTAACACACACAACATACACACAATAAGACCCAGCTAACACACACAAACATATACACCTTGAGACCCAGCTAACACACACAACATACACACAATAAGACCCAGCTAAAACACACAACATATACACCTTGAGACCCAGCTAACACACACAACATACACACCATAAGACCAGCTAACACACACAACATACACACAATAAGACCCAGCTAACACACACTACATACACACCTTGAGACCCAGCTAGCACACACAACATAAACACCTTGAGACCCAGCTAACACATGCAACATACACTCTATAAGACCCAGCTAACTCACACAACATACACACCTTGAGACCCAGCTAGCACACACAACATACACACCTTGAGACCCAGCTAACACATACAACATGCACTCCATAAGACCCAGCTAACTCACACAACATACACACCTTGAGACCCAGCTAACACACACAACATACACACCTTGAGACTCAGCTAACACATCTTAGGCTTCACCCGTCCAGTACCCTCCCACCTCCGTCAATAAACAGAATAATTCCACCTTCTTCAGTAAGAGACTAACTCTGCCTTTATCTGCCTAATGATTTGTTTTCACGACGTTTCACTTTTTTTTGTTTTTCAGATTTGCTGTAATTTATATTTCCTCTGGTGGAGTGTAATTACTGAACACTTCCCGTCATGATAATCTTTATCTGAGGAAGGATTAGCCAGTCAGAGCTTCGAGATTTTTCCCTGGTTGTGGTCGTGCCTTGGTATAGCTATCAGACGCTGCTTCATCTCTCATGCAGTGTTGCGTTTATTATGCAGTGTTGCATCTATGATGTAGTGTTGTACCATTATTATACACTACTACCACTATCTTGTACCATTATGCACTACTACCACTATCTTGTACAATTATTATGCACTACCACCACTACCTTGTACCATTATGACGCACTGCTGCCACTATCTTGTATCATTATTATGCACTGGTGCCACTATCTTGTACCATTATTATGCACTATTACCACTCCCTTGTACTATTATTATGCACTGCTGCCACTATCTTGTACCATTATTATGCACTGCTACCACTATCTTGTACCACTATCATGCACTACCACCACCGTCATGCAATCCTGACAATATCATGCACGTTCCGGTATTAATTTGAGCCTGGCACTGGGCATTTAACACGCATCTGACACTTTGTATTTCGTATGTTTATAAATTTATCAGTTACGAAGCTCATGGAGACTCACGGAGGTCACAAAAGGTGAGCGGAAATCAATTTGGTTGTCTGGGAGGGTCATGAGTGGTCACGTGTACTCACTTGGTCTCACCGTGAATCACGGAGGTTATCAGCAAGGGTCAAGGAAGGTCACGCGAGTGTGTAAGAGGTCACACCTGGTCACGGAAGGTGAAAGGAAGAATGGGGAGGGAGGTAATAGTGGAAAGGCGTGGTAGAAGGATATCACATAGGGGTTCTCTGCATACATGTCAGGTAGTAGGTCCTGGATGGTCACCTCACATACTCTCTCCAAGATAACACTCATTCTTCTGTATGTGTTTTTTAATATGTTTAGATGAGAGAGAGAGAGAGAGAGAGAGAGAGAGAGAGAGGTAGATAGATAGATAGATAGATAGATAGATAGATAGATAGATAGATAGATAGAGAGAGAGAGAGAGAGAGAGAGAGAGAGAGGAGAGAGAGAGAGAGAGAGAGAGAGGAGAGAGAGAAAGAAAGAGAGTGATAGATAGATAGATAGAGAGAGAGGGATAGGTGGATAGAGAGATAAATAAATAAATATATATATATATATATATATATATATATATATATATATATATATATATATTTATATATATATATATATATATATATATATATATATATATATATATATATATAAAATTAAGTCCTTTCAAAAATTTTCTCTTATACGTTTAAAGATATATTTTTTTCATTAATGTTTTTTTTTTAATTTTTTTTAATTTTAATTTTTAATTTTGCACCAAAAGAATCTTAGAAAACTTACCTAACCTTATTATAACAAGAGTAATTTATTTTAGCCTAACCCAAGTAAATATATTTTAGATTTGTTTACAATAATTTAATACTAAACAGACTCAGTGAAATATATTCTTTTTCGTTAGGTTCAGAATAATTTTGGCGACATTATTGCATACACAAATTTTCACTTGTCCTATATGGCAAGATGAGCGTTGCTATTTAAGCCAAGATCGCAAGTTCTGCCTATTCGGCACGACATATATATATATATATATAGCTTCCTTGGATGCTTTACTTTCATAGTTCCTTGATAATGTGAGTAGTCACGAAAGCGCTTGGAAATTCTCTATTCTTTCAGAGTGGTTGTTTTGCATATATATATATATATATATATATATATATTATATATATATATATATATATATATATATATATATATATATATATATATATATATATATATATTATATATATAGAGAGAGAGAGAGAGAGAGAGAGAGAGAGAGAGAGAGCTTAGGATCAACAGCTCACTAATAGCTCTGTGCCACAAAAGATTCAATAATTCTATAATACACACATGATGAATTAGACAATTATGCAACACTTAGATATTTTTACTGTGGAAACATTTCGCCAACCAGTGGCTTCCTCAGTCCAATACAGACTTGAATGGTGGAAGATTAGAAGGTAATCAGTCCCTCAGGATGAGGGACTGATTACCTCAAACTCCTTCTGATCTTCCACCATTCTTGTCTGTATTGCACTGAGGAAGCCACAGGTAGCGAAATGTTTCCACAATAAAGACACCCAGTTATTGCACAAGTGTCTAATTCATCATCCTTTCTGTTCTCCAAACCATTTATCTACACACATGATACACACATACGTATAGAAGCAAAGTTTCAACCCCATCTGCCTTCTCATTCCTCATTAAGTAAAACAGGTGGAAAAAACCAACACTCAGTAAAACAAAATGCATAATGTCACTAATTTGTAATTTACCGCATCAGTGAAAAACACAAGGAAAGGAAAATTTACCTTCACACGACAGAATGTGGTGAAAAAGTGAAAAAAACTTTGGTATCAGACATGCTACGGTCGCACCAGTCACACCTGGGGATCACAATGACAACTTCCATTAAGGTGTTTGGAAGTGCAAAACAACACATTAGGAATTATTACGTGTATTAACTGCATAATTATAATAATGCCATGCTAAGCGAGTCCGGTACCCACAGAGGAACTACTCTGGCTACAGTCGTTCCCTTGAGCGCTTCTACCTGGAGTTCCTACTCATTTCTGAAATATTACAAGCTCATGATGTGTTGATTGAAACACGAAAGGTCTAGAGCTATCTTTCAACTCACTCCCCCCCCCACCGTGGTTCTTTTGCATGATCTGATGAGTGGATCACCCCTCTCGTGTGGTACAATGTTTTGAAGCCACAGAAATTACACCACACGAAGATACTCATCATCATACTGACACCTCCCCAATATACTCGCCATCACACTTACACTTCTCCAAGATACTCACCATTACAATGACACTTCCCCAAGACACTCACCATCACACTGACACCTCCCAAGACACTCACCATAACACTGACACCTCCCAAAGACACTCACCATCACACTGACACCTCCCAAAGACACTCACCATCACACTGACACCTCCCCAAGACACTCACCATCACACTGACACTTCCCCAAGACACTCACCATCACACTGACACCTCCCCAAGACACTCACCGTAACACTGACACCTCTCCAAGATACTCACCATAACACTGACACCTCCCCAAGACACTCACCATCACACTGACACCTCCCCAAGACACTCACCATCACACTGACACCTCCCCAAGACACTCACCATCACACTGACACTTCCCCAAGACACTCACCATCACACTGACACCTCCCCAAGATACTCACCATAACAATGACACCTCCCCAAGACACTCACCGTAACACTGACACCTATCCAAGACACTCACCATCACACTGACACCTCCCCAAGACACTCACCATCACAATGACACTTCCCCAAGACACTCACCATCACACTGACACCTCTCAAGACACCATCACACTGACACCTCCCCAAGACACTCACCATAACACTGACACCTCCCCAAGACACTCACCATCACACTGACACTTCCCCAAGACACTCACCATCACACTGACACCTCCCAAAGACACTCACCATCACACTGACACCTCCCCAAGATACTCACCATCACACTGACACATCCCAAAGATACTCATCATCACACTGACACCTCCCCAAGATACTCACCATCACACTGACACCTCCCTAAGATTCTCATCATCACAATGACACCTCCCTCAATATACTCATCATCACACTGACACCTTCCGAAGACACTAACCATCACACTGACACCTCCCCAAGACAATCACCATCACACTGACACCTCCCCAAGACACACCATCACATTGACATCTCCCCAAGATACTCATAACAGTGACACCTCCCCAAGATACTCACCATCACACTGACACCTCCCCAAGACACACACCATCACATTGACATCTCCACAAGATACTCATCATAACAGTGACACCTCCCCAAGATACTCACCATCACACTGACACCTCCCCAAGACACACACCATCACATTGACATCTCCACAAGATACTCATCATAACAGTGACACCTCCATAAGACACTCAGCATCACACTGACACCTCCTCATGGCACTCACCAACATACTGACACCTCCCCAAGTTATTCATCAACACTCTGGCACCTCCCCAAGACACTCACCATCACACTGACACCTCCCCAAGATACTCACCATCACATTGACACCTCCCCAAGACACTCACCATCACACTGATACCTCCCCAAGACACTCACCATCACCCTGACACCTCCCCAAGATACTCACCATCACATTGACACCTCCCCAAGATACTCACCATCACACTGACACCTCCCCAAGATACTCACCATCACACTGACACCTCCCAAAGATACTCATCATCACACTGACACCTAGCCAAGATACTCACCATCACACTGACACCTCCCCAAGACACTCACCATCACACTGACACCTCCCCAAGATACTCACCATCACACTGACACATCCCAAAGATACTCATCATCACAATGATACATCCCCAAGATACTCACCATCACACTGACACATCCCAAAGATACTCATCATCACACTGACACCTCCCCAAGACTCTCATCATCACAATGACACCTCCCTCAATATTCTCATCATCACACTGACACCTTCCGAAGACACTAACCATAACACTGACACCTCCGCAAGATACCATCACACTGACACTTCCCCAAGATACTCATCATCACACTGGCACCTCCCCAAGATACTCATCATCACACTGACACCTCTCCAAGATACTCAATATCACACTGACACCTTCCCAAGATACTCATCATAAAAGTGACACCTCCCCAAGACACTCACCATCACACTGACACCTCCCCAAGATACTCATCATAACAGTGACACCTCCATAAGACACTCAGCATCACACTGACACCTCCTCATGGCACTCACCAACATACTGACACCTCCCCAAGTTATTCATCAACACTCTGGCACCTCCCCAAGACACTCACCATCACACTGACACCTCCTCAATACACTCATCATCATACTGACACCTCCCCAAGATATTCACCATCACACTGACACTTTCCTAAGATACTGACCATCACACTGACACCTCTCCAGGACACTCACCATCACACTGACACTTCCCCAAGATACTCACCATCACACTGACACCTCTCCAAGATACTCATCATCACACTGACACCTCCCCAAGACACTCACTATGACACAGACACCTCCCCAAGATAATCACCATCACATTGACACCTCCCCAAGACTCTCACCATGACACTCACACCTCCCCAAGATACTCATCATCACACTGAGTCCTCTGCAAGATACTCATCACACTGACACCTGGCAAAGACATTCACCATCACACTGTCACCTCCCAAAAATACTCAACATCACACTGACACCTCCCAAAGATACTCACCATCACACTGACACCTCCCCAAGATACTCACCATCACACTGACAACTCCCCAAGATACTGATCATAACACTGACACCTCCAAAAGACACTCACCATCCCAATCACACCTACTCAAGACACTCACTATCACACTGACACTTCCCCAAGATACTCACGATTACACTGACACCACACCAATACACTCACCGTCACATTGACACCTCCCCAAGGCACTGATCATCACACTGACACCTCCCCAAGATACTCACCATCACACTGACACCTTAAAAGACTTTCACCATCACACTAAGACCTCCCCAAGATATTCACCATCACACTGACACCTCTCCAAGATACTCACCATCACACTGACACCACACCAAGATATTCACCAACACACTGACACTTCCCCAAGATACTCATCCTCACAGTGACAGCTCCCCAAGATACTCATCCTTACACTTACACCACAACAAGATACTCACCATCACACTGACACTTTCCCAAGATACTCATCCTCACACTGGCACTTCCCAAAGATACTCATCCTTACACTGACACCACACCAAGACACTCACCATCATACTGACACCACACCAAGACACTCACCATCATACTGACACCACACCAAGATACTCACCATCACACTGACACCTTCCCAAAGATAATCATCCTCCCACAGGCACCTCCCGAAGATACTAATCATGGCAAATCATAATTCAATCCAGGCTTCCCCTGTGTTACTTGGAGCACCAAGCCCAGATGCTCACCTGACCTTCCATCCACACACTATCAGACATTACTATATACGAAGTATTTTAACCACTACTGTATTTTGCTGAAGATGACCTCAGAGTTAAGGCGAAATATGCATAATTTTTTTCTGTCACTGTCTCTAAGTGGGTTGATTCGTTTTATTAACAAATGTTCATTACACTCTGAGGCTCCTCCCTTTATATATATACATCGTGCCGAATTGGTATAACTTGCAATTTTGGCTTAAATATCAACGCTGTTCTTGCCGAATAATGCAGGCGAAAATTTGTGTATGCAATAATTTCGGAAAAAACATTCTAAACCTAAGAAAAAAAATATATTTCATTGTGTTTGTTTATTATTAAATTATTGTAAACTTATCTGAAATATATTTAGTTGGATTAGGCTAAATTAAATTGCGTTTATTATAATAAGGTTAGGTAAGTTTTCTAAGGTTCTTTGGTACAAAATTATTAATTTTTAAATTAACATAAATAAAAAATATAAATCTTTAAACGTTTAAAAGAAAATTTTAGAAAGGACTTAATTTTAAATGAGTTCTTGCTAATTGACCAGTTTTACCTATTTGGCGCGACATCACACACACACACACACACACACACACACACACCACACACACACACACACACACACATATATATATATATATATATATATATATATATATATATATATATATATATATATATATATATATATATATATATATATATATATATATATGCAAAACAACCACTGTGAAAGGATAGTGAAATTCCAAGCGCTTTCGTGACTCCTCACATTATCCATTAACTATAAAGACAATACATCAAAGAAAGGCATATAAGGGGTCGAGAGCTTAGCCCATTCTATAAATTTTACTGTTGAGTTTGAAGAAAATAACTCATTGCCTTTTCTAGATGTTTTAATTATTAAGGGTAATAATGAATTCAATTTTAAAATTTACAGAAAACCTACAAATAACTGTTCCTATGTCCACTATTATTCTTCCCATCAAGATAGAGTCAAACTGTCTGTTTTCTCATCAATGTTTTTGAGAGCTTTACGAATTTGTAGTCCAGAGTTCATAGATGAGGAAATATCCAAAATTTATGAAATAGCTAATGATCTGAAATACCCAAGAAATGGAATTGATAAATCTTTTAAAGTTGTTAGAAATACTTTTTTACAATCCAAAAAGGGACAACCAACCTTATTCAACTAAAAATATGTTGGTTCTCCCTTACCATGAAAACTTGGTTGATATGCCTTCTCTTCTTAAGACTTTTAATATTAAAGTTGTATTTAAAAATAATGATACAGTAAAAAAAACTTCTGATAAAGAATTCCCCCCAAAATGCTGACGGACATGTCTATAAGATTCCTTGTAAAATTTGCGATTGTTTATTACGATCAAACTGATAAAAGTCTCGAGCTAAGATTAAAACAACATAAATATAGCATTAGAACTGGACAAGATTCCAATGCTCTATTTATTCATGTGAGAGATTTTAAGCATCCAATTGATTTTCAAAAAGTTGAGGAAGTAGTATCAAGCAAGTCCATGGTTGACAGGAATATAATTGAATCTTGTTTCATAAAAAGAAGTTTTGACAATAATATGAATATTTCCTTTGGTTTATATAAATTAGATTCATTTATAATTACTAAAATTTGGGGAGAATTTAATAATATATTGGACAAATAATAAATCTTAATTCTTGGGTAGAGTGCTTGGGTTGGGCAAATATTTTGTTAGTGGGATATCGTGAAGGACCTGTCTTGTTAGGCCAGCGGACCTACTGCAGTGTTCCTCCTTTCTTATGAGTCGGGTTTCGTCGCGCGTCAGGTGCTGCTTCGTTGTGGGATGTGATAGTGAGGTGTTGTCTCGACCCTTTATATGCCTTCCTTTGATGTATTGTCTTTATAGTTCCTTGATAATGTGAGAAGTCACGAAAGCTTGGAATTTCACTATCCTTTTACAGTGGTAGTTTTGCATATTCTGATATCACCTGTTTACTGTGATCTTATTGCATATATATATATATATATATATATATATATATATATATATATATATATATATATATATATATATATTATATATATATATATATGATGAGATTAAGACACATGTGCAACATCTGGGTGTCTTTATTGTAGACGTTTCGCCATCCAGTGGCTTTATGAATACAAATATATATATATATATATATATATATATAATATATATATATATATATATATATATATATATATATATATATATATATATATATATATCACTAATAATAAAATTAGTAGTAAAGAAGGATATACACCTTATTACTTATAAATACTGTCTACATCACAACAACAACACAGATGTTATTACCATCTCAAACACGAATCTTTAATTCATTATAAAATAATTTACAAATGTTACGTATTTAAGTCGTGGTTTCTGGACACCCAGTCAACGTTACATTCACGGGGAACCGCTAAAACCGTAAGGGGGTCATACAGCTCTGAACGCCTTGTAAATACAACTTGTTAATGTCTTGGCTTTGCACAAATGCACATAAGATATGATGTTGGGAGCTTCTGGTAAGAAGTGCACTCGTTAGCAACTGCTACATCGTCTCTCATTCATTTTTTTTTTTGCAAGTTCATCTTCACAAGATGAATACTTCAAGTAATTTAATTCAACAACTTTTTTTTCTACGAGGTTAAACTAACAAAGCAGCGTAATTTTGATTTATACTAGCAACAGTGTATGTCCCATGGACGCTCCGAGGATAGTATTTATACTAGCTACCGAGAGTGTATGTTGCATGGACGCTCCGAGGATTGTATTTTCACACTGTGGATGTTGTAATATAATTTTCTGTGTTTCCTTACACGCATTGTGTATCCATGTATGTGCGTGTGCGCATGAGCATTTACATGTGTACCTGTGGCACTCTCTAGGACTGCTAGGTAAGGTAAAGGCATACACGTCATGTAAACTTTACCTACCCTGGCAACAGCGGCATGAAAATGTGGTCAGATAAATCATTAATGTGATTGCTATAAAGTTCCTGAAGATGTCTCCACTGCTTGCTCAGGTATCTGAAGGACGTTGCTTAATAACAGAAACTTAAGAGAGATCTCGTCTTGGTAGCTTCTACAGGAGTTCAGAGTTCCACGAAGCTAATGGACCTCACTCCAGATCTGCCTCCTCTCTCAAACACTGTTTGTCGTATCGAATTTCGCTTCTTTGCTCTTACAGATCCATTTTTACACTAGTCCTCCTCTAAGGCCCATTCACAGTCACCACAATGGCCTTTTCTCGTCATGTTTACCGGCCATCGTGGCCCTACTCTGCCATCACTCCACCCTTGGGTAACAAGCAGGGGTCATGGCGTCAGCACCCCCACCACAGGCTGTCTTTATCTCCTCTCTCGCTGCTGTCGCTGAAGCTGTACACCTCTCTGTCAATTTACAGCGTGATGCGGCGCTTCTGTGGCCTGCCAGTTGACTTACTAATAAGGGGGAATATCATAGCCAGGGCCGAGGTCGCAGGTGCCTGACCATGTTCTCTCCTGACTGCTAATGTGGCCTCAGTACTTTTGGCCGGGTCTCTCCCGGGCTTCTCCCACTTCTTTGACGCTCCACTAAAGTCACCCACAATTTACCTGTGAAAGGCTGCAAGGTAATGGGGGATGTGCTTTTTAAGTTATGCTCCTAATCATATTCATGTACACTGCAAGGATGAGAAAACAGCTTAACACGTATACAAAATGAAACCAAAGGTGACTTTGTTGAGACTCAAGTGTGAGTTCGAGATTGTTAGAGTAACATACTCAAAGCACGTATTTCGCATTATTTCCTCACACACACACACACACACACACACACACACATTTAATATATGTATATATATATATATATATATATATATATTATATATATATATATATATATATATATATATATATATATATATATATATATATATATATATATTATATATATATATATATATATATATATATATATATATATATATATATATATATATATATATATATATATTTATATATATATATATATATATATATATATATATATATATATATATATATATATATATATATATAATATATATATATATATACACATATATATATGTGTGTATATATTAAAACTCAATGAATCTAATATTATGTGAGAGTTGTCACAGATGCTCGTTGCTGATGACACAGCGCTTTTACGACATTCAGAGGATTAGTTACAGTAGTTAGTGAAGGAGTTTAGAAGGACGTGTAAAAGAAGGAAGTTGAAAGTGAATGCAGGAAAAAAAATGGTAAGGAGAGTAAGTAGAAATCTATCGAATGAAAGACTGGAGGTCAGAGTAGAAGTAAAGGACTTTAAAAGGAATATATTTAGATACTTTGGAGCAGATATGTCGTCAAGTCGATTAATAAAGGACTGAGTAAAGTACAGAAAAGATGAGAGAAAGCAAGTTGGGGATGTTGAAAAATGTGGGGAAAAATGTAAGGAAATTTCTCAGTAGATGCAAAAAGAATAAAAAATGAATCAAAGTTCAGTGATGCAGGCATCAGCTACCACTGACTTGCAGTAGTAAAAATAAGATCAGAGCAGATATGAGAATATGTTCATTCAGAGGAGAAATACGAGAATGTTACATTCATTCAGAGGAGATATAAGAATGTTGCGGTCGTTCAGAGACAACATGAGAATGTTACGTTCGTTCAGAGAAAACATGAGAATGTTACATTCTTCCAGAGGAGGTGCGTCTGGCGTTCCTTGCATTGTTCAGGTAGAGTTAGTAAGTTCAGTTCTGGCTATTGTTTTGTCAGAGGCACTATCTGCACACCCGTACACAGCCTCGCCAGCTGTATACCTCTCCACGGCTTTGCAGCAGGTGCCTCTCCACAGCCATGCCAGCTGTACATCTCTCCACAACCTTGCCAAATGTACACCTCTCCACAACCTTGCCAGCTGTACACCTCTCCACAACCTTGTCGGCTGTGCATCTCTTCACAACCTTGCCAGCTGTACATATCTCTAACCTTGCCAGCTGTACATCTCTCCATAACCTTGCCAGCTGTACACCTCTCCACAACCTTACCAGCTGTACACCTCTCCACAACCTTGCCAGCTGTACACCTCTCCACAACCTTGCCAACTGTACATCTCTTCACAACCTTGCCAGCTGTACATCTCTCCACAACCTTGCCAGCTGTACACCTCTCCACAACCTTGCCAGCTGTACACCTCTCCACATCCTTGCAAGCTGTACACCTCTCCACAACCTTGCCAGCTGTACACCTCTCCACAACCTTGCCAGCTGTACACCTCTACTCAGCTTCGCCCGTTGTATACTTCTTCACAACTCCGCTAGGTCGTCGATCCAGCAGACAAGGTCTTCGTTTCAGTAGCTAGCGCCAGACTAACTGGGCTTTGAAATAAGCTGAAGAAAGACAACAGACAGATTAACTTGTAAATTCTACGACGGGAAAAAATAATCGGAGTTGCTGTGGAACGTACGATTAAGTGTACATTCTTAAGGAAAACATCTCGCTAACAATCACTTTTCTAAGGTGTCCCATAAATGGTATGACGAACGGCAGCGCTAGTACCGGTATTAACATTGGCAGCAGCAGAAGAAGGAAAGATATTCACTGTTTGGTAATAAGTTGAGACATCAGCAGTTTAAATTGCTGATGTCTCAGCATATAAGGAAATGCATCAAGAGTTTCAGCAGTGCGAAGGAAGACAGCAGTAGTTTCAGCAAGAGCAGCTGTTATAGCAACAGCAATTTCAGCTCCTTCAAAGACTGACGAAGCAGCAGCGTAGTCAGCGCGATGAGCTTCGGTGGCTGCAGTGGACCAGTTGTGTAATATGATCCCGGAGCAAGTATCGGGTGAGGGCTGGGTCGAGCACACACTCTCCGGTACTGACCACGATACCTTATACCAAGATCAATACCCCTGACACACACACACACACACACACACACCAGCCCACCTCCTCTTACCTCTCACCCACACCCTTCACCTCCTACCTTCACCCCACGCTTTGCACATGCAATTGTGTCTCCAGGTGCAAACTAAGAAGATAAACAAGACACTGGTAATCTTCGCCTCGTCATGTTGGTTACATCCACGAGGTTCACACTAAAGAAACTCAAGAGTGCAAATATAACTGGGATCCCTAATTTCCCTGGCGCCAGTCCAGCGGAACATCGCCTCGGTCATCGCAATTAGTAAAAATGTTACCTATGTTTACTTTTTTTTGTAAACGCATCTCTTTCGGGTAGCTTCATCGAGTTTTATTTGCCCAAAGACTCATTAAATCCATGCTGGAATGAACTTTACTCGTTACAAGAATAGAAATATCTCTCTACTTTTGCATAATCTATATATTCCTATTGAATACTGCAGTCAGTATCACGAGTGGCTCGACTTCCACATAAGAGCTGTAAAAAATAAAACCCTCTAGACTTTATTGACATTGACCAATGAATTCGAAGAGGCCTTTTTTTAAGAAATGCAACAAACTCCGAAAAAATAAAAGAGCTGCAAGGGTCCTTGGAGAATGTGCAGATAGTTCACAGGTCACGAGTATGGCTGGTGCAGCAGCAGCAGCAGCAGCAGCAGCAGCAGCAGCAGCAGCAGCAGCAGCAGCAGCAGCAGCAGCAGCAGCAGCAGCAGCAGCAGCAGCAGCAGCAGCAGCAGAAGCAGCAGCAGCAGCAGCAGCAGCAACAGCAGCAGCAGCAGCAGCAGCAGCAGCAGCAGCAGCAGCAGCAGCAGCAGCAGCAGCAGTAGCAGTAGTAGTAGTAGTAGTAGTAGTAGTAGTAGCCCAGGAGGAACTTAGTGTCTGTCCAAGTCTTAAGTGTGACTGCACCAGGAGCAGCTCTGAAAGAACTTAATTAAGCCCAGGTCTCCGATGGACGACTCTTGAAGAGTCATAGAGGAAGGAGGCCGCGGGCAAATGGCATTGTGGTAAGGTAGGCTAGTCGGCGACGAAGGAGCGGAAACAGAACGCTGGGAAACAAAATACCATTTAAAAACCAATATTACTTTCTTTACTCAGTAAAACATTTACAATTTATTTTCTTTAGGTTTCCTGCAGGCCATCCATTGGGAGGCCTAGCCTGGGATCGGGCTTTGAGGGGGTTAACCCTCGGAATACTCTGCAGTTAGACTCCAGGTAGGTAGGTAGGTAGGTAGGTAGGTATGAGAACCTCTCCAGGTAGACTTCAGGTAGGTAGGTATGGGGCTCTGTGCTTCTACTGCTTATGTTTACACTGAAGGCGCTGAAAGCTGCAGTTATTGCCGCCAGGAATAAATGAAGATAGTGAGATATGGAGAGAGAGAGGGCAGGGAGGGTGGTATTGGTAGGGCCAAGGTAGAATCGAGCAATAAAAGGAGCTATAAAAAAAGATTAGATTTAAATATTCCCGCCGAAAGAGATAGCTAGCTTTTCTTGCAGTCATATTTATTTTGTAGACAGTAGCAAGAAGACATGGATACACAAAAAGGTCTAGAAACTAGTCCTTTTGGATATATATTTATATTTCGTCTTTTTCAAGCATATTTAGGATATTTGCTAATTTTCATTGATAAGATACTCTGACATATCCTTATGTCCTTCAATAAGTGGACAATCAAGCACGTAGTGTTCAAGAAAGTGATCATAAGGTTGACTGCAGACGTTCGTGTAGCTTGATCATCGTCTGTGTGTACGTCAAACCGTCAAAAGTACTTGCTACTAGGCCTAAGCCTGGCCACTACAACATCAGTCAGTCTCTTTACATTCGAAATTGCTCCAGCAACGTGTTTATCCACGTTCATGTTATCACAGCGTTTGACCAATCTTTTCAGGCTTCTAACTGCATTCCTGTGACATGGAGATTCATTATTTACTTGTCTCTTAATATTATTTCTAATGACTGACACACAGACCAAGGTTATAATTAACAGCTTCTTTCAGGGTACTTAGTGTGGCTAACTTACCAACTTTATCATGTAGGAGTAAGTCAATGTGTGATTAAATTCATGAAAATTATACATTAATTCCATTCTCTTTAATATTTTAATATCTGTACGGTGCTTCTCTAATGAGCATATTGTTAGTCATTATATGAGTCATTTTAATTCATTGATGACAGAATCATTAATGATCAAACTCAGTGTCATAAGTTTATTTTAGGCAAAGACTTAAGTTTAAAATGTAGACGCACAGTTATTAATTCATATACCTAACTCAACATAGCTGTTATGATTGTTATCTAGGGAGGTGGCAACGAGAGCAGATGTAGCCCTGCCACTGGACTCTTGTTTACATCTACCAATGTATATAATTTGTGTTGTCTTCTACCATCAATTAAGTGAAAATATTTTTCTTCGTCGGTTGCCGTCGCAGCCGATTGAAGAAATGGATAACCAGTGATGAGGTACTTGGAATGGCCTTGAAGATATGATGTTAAATTAACACAGTTCCCATGGATAGGTGAAATGCTCTTATTGTCTGTAGCAATAAAGTTCTTGCAGGTTATGGAATTTTAAATAATTGCATATTCTCACAATCCATTTGCATTTGTGTATATTTACTTCTAGACATTTAGTAACACTTCAATACCAGTTAAAGTGTTAAGATCAATTGTCCTATCACATTGAGGATATTGGTAGTATTAGGACAGTCTAAAACAGGTTGCAGTATAATCAATTAAGGAACTAAAATAGGATATGTAAACCATTCTCAGCATTCTTGCATTAGCACCATAGTTGAGGATGTAGCCAGCAAAGGCCATGAAAGCATTTAACCTATCTTTGTATCTCTTATGGAGTTGAAGAAGCACGGAAAGGACGAACGGAGGAAAGAACGCACAGGAGATGAGAAGTGAGCTACTGGAGGAATTGAGACTTGAGAAAACAGAGTTATGAAAGGAAGAAACTAGGTACTGAGTAAAGAATGGAGCCAGAGAGTAACCAAGGAGGGAGGGAACAGTCTGGCACGTACATATGTTTGCAGGATGCCTTCATGGCTAGCTAGAGTGATGAGCAAATATCGGCAGGAGCCACCCAGTGTTCTCGCTGAGCTGTGCCTGCAAGAGGTCAAGCTTCAGCTGCTGGCTCCGCTGAATTGTGCCTACAATAGGTCAAGCTTCAGCTGCTGTCTCCGGGGAGTTGTGCCTACAATAGGTCAAGCTTTAACTGCTGGCTCCGGGGAGTCGTGCCTACAATAGGTCAAGACTCAACTGTTGGCTCCGGGGAGTTGTGCCTGCAGGTCAAACCTCAGCTGCTGGCTTCGCTAAGCTGTGCCTGCAAGAGGTCAATCTTTAGCTGTTGGCTCCGCTGAGTTATGCCTGAGATGGTTGAGTTCCAGCCTTTAATTCCCTATCTAAACATTAGAAGGCCTCAAGCTTTCCTTCATTCACTCTTCACTAAGCAAATTTCACCTGTTTATTGGCATTAATCCCACGAGGTATTTTTAACGTCTCTGTGCTTCAACTGGGTATTTTTCTTTCATATGTGTACCCTTACGTCGGTATTTATTTATCCATTATTTGTTAACAAATAAAAACTCTTTCATGCGATAAATATGACACTTACAACAGTTAAGTATCTTCATTTTCGAAACGTATCTCCTGCTCTGCAAGATTCTTTACTCGAATAGAGAGATTACAAAACTAGCGGAGAGGCAAATTTGATCAGCCCTCCCCCTGCCTCAACCCCCAGCCGGAGACGAAGTAATCATGCGTCTCATTCATCAACTCATAGCTATCACACCTGACTCACGAAATCCTAATAACACGATTGTAAATAAACTACAAAACGGCAGGGGGCTGGAATCCATGTTTTAGGATACGCCTGCCGTGGGTTTGATTCCCTTCCTTTCTGTGATCAATAACACCTCTTTCGGTAACTGCTGATAAGGGCTGGCTTTCACAACAATTTTTTTTTTCAAACTAGTTCCACTCACTGGCTAACCCGATGTAAACATTAGCTGGGAGGAACGAGTGTGCTGGGCAGCGCCACTCATGCCGTGAGTGAACATACCGCCATAAAGACAATATTTATCAGCTCAACTACTTGACACGCCATTGTCGATACCAAGTGAAAACGCCTCTTCCAACCTCCCAGTGGCTTATCCGCATCTTTTACCCTTGCCTGCTCCTTGCATCCCAAATAGCGTTTTCCTGTTCGCTCTATCTAGATTCCTAAGCAGTTTGCTCCTCGTAAGGATGTTCCTCCTGGTCCTCGTCTCGTCTAGGGTTGTTACTTTGAGTTACATTAATCTATTCTTACAGGCTATCTTCCCATCAACTCCATTCTTGTTTGATGAAAGAAGAGGCAGTAAGTTGACACCTTGTGAAGCAAAGACACTTAGACACAACCTATATCAAGGACATTTAGACACAACCTATATCAAGGACACTTAGACAACCTATATCTAGAAACGAACTTTCTCTCAGTGACAGTGAAATACGGTTTGTTTAAAAAATGTTCTAAGTAACTGATATACGATTCTTCTAGTTTCTTGATATTCTTCATGAGATGACAACCACATCTCTCCTTCACACATCTAGTGTTGACAACTCAAAACTGAAGAATATTTAGAGAATACATGAGTATATCATGCAAGATACACAGAGAGGCTCAGATATACACAGAGATACTGGGAAATACTTAGAGATAATCATAGGTGCTAAAAGTCTCTCAGAGATACTCAAGCTGAGAGAAACAATGACTTCTCAAGGAAGGGGGAAAAGGATGATATATGGGTCCCACAATTTACACCAGAGGTGGACCCCATCCTATTTAAAAAAAAAAAAAAAAAAAAAAAAAAAAAAAAAAAAAAAAAAAAAAAAAAAATATATATATATATATATATATAAATATATAATATATATTTTAATATATATAAAATTTTATATATATATATATATATAATATATAAATATATATGTATATAAAGATGTCTTTGTGGCTTTATGGATTTGGAAAAGGCATATGACAGGGTGGATGGGGGGGCAATGTGGCAGATGTTGCAGGTGTATGGTGTAGGAGGTAGGTTACTGAAAGCAGTGAAGAGTTTTTACGAGGATAGTGAGGCTCAAGTTAAGTATTTTAGGGAAAAAAGGGGGAAATTATTTCCCAGTAAAAGTAGGGGCCTTTGACAAGGAAAGTGTGATATCACCGTGGTTTTTTAATATATTTATAGATGGGGTTGTAAGAGAAGTAAATGCGAGGTCTTGGCAAAAGGCGTGGAGTTTTAAAAAAAAAAAGAATCACACATAAAGTGGGAGTTGTCACAGTTGCTCTTTGCTGAAGACAACTGGCTCTTGAGAGATTCTGAAGAGAAGTTGCAGAGATTGGTGGATGAATTTGATAGGGTGTGCAAAAGAAGAAAATTAAAAGTGAATACAGAAAAAGTAAGGTTATGAGGATAACAAAAGATTAGGTGATGAAGATTGGATATCAGGGTTTGGGGGGAGAGAAATATGGAGGAGGTGAATGGGATTCAATATTTGGGAGTGGGGCGTGTCAGCGGATGGGTTATGAAAGATGAGGTGAATCATAGAATTGATGAGGGGAAAAGAGGAGCGGGGCAAATTAGGAGTCTGTGGAGACAAAGAAAATTTATCCCTTTGGGGGCAAAGAGGGGAAAGTATGAGAGTATAGTTTTACCAACACTCTTAATGGGGTTTAAGCATGGGTGATGAATGTTGCAGCGAGGAGAAGGCTGGGGCAGTGGAGATGTCATGTCTGAGGGCAATGTGTGGTGTGAATATAATGCAGAGAATTCGTTTGTTTGGAAGTTAGGAGGAAGTGCGGAATACCAAAACTGTTGTCCAGAGGGCTGAGGAAAAGGGGTTTTTGAGGTGGTTCGGACATGAAGAGAGAATGGAGCGAAACAGAGTGACTCAAGAGGTATCAGTCTGTAGTGGAAGGAAGGCGGGGTAGGGTAGGCCTAGAAAGGTTGGAGGAGGGGGTAAAGGAGGTTTTGTGTGCGAGGGGGTTGGACTTCCAGCAGGGATGCGTGAGCGTGTTTGATAGAGGGGAATGGAGGGCAAATGGTTTTTAATACTTGAGGTGCTGTTGGAGTGTGAGCAAAGTAACATTTATGAAGGGGTTCAGGGAAACCGCAGGCCGGACTTGAGTCCTGGAGATAGGAAGTACAGTGCCTGCACTCTGAAGGGGGTGTTTAATGTTGCAGTTTAAAAACTGTAGTGTAAAGCACCTTCTGGCAAGACAGTGATGGAGTGAATGATGGTGAAAGTTTTTCTTTTTCGGGCCACCCTGCCTTGGTGGGAATCGGCCAGTGTGATAATAAATAAATATATATCATATATATATATATATATATATATATATATATATATATATATATATATTATATATATATATATATATATATATATATATGTACATATATATATATATATATATATATGTATATATATATATATATATATAATATATATATATATATATATATATATATATATATATATATATATATATAAATATATATGCAAAACAACCACTGTGAAAGAATAGAGAAGTTCCAATCGCTTTCGTGACTACTCACATTATCAAGGAACAATGAAAGTAAAGCATCAAAGGAAGGTATATAAAGGGGTAGCCCACACCTCACTATCAGATCCCACAACAACGAAACTCCTGATGCGAGACAGCAGGCCCGCCGGCCGAACTAGACAGGTCCTTCATACAACCCACCAACAAACTATTCTACCCAAGAAATATGAAATTTAAAAAATTATTATTGTCCAGTGATTATTAAATTCTTCCCAAATTCTATTAATTATAAATGGATCTAATTTATATAAACCAAAGGAAATATTCATATTATTGTCAAAACTGCTTTTTATGAAACAAGATTCAATTATATTCCTGTCGACCATGGACTTGCTTGATACTACTTTCTCAACTTTTTGAAAATCAATTGGATGCTTAAAATCTCTTACATGAATAAATAAGCATTGGAATCTTGTCCAGTTTCTAATGCTATATTTATGTTGTTTTAATCTTATTCGAGATTTTACCATTTTGACCGTAATAAACTTTATTGCAAATTTTACAAGGAATCTTATAGACACATCCATCAGCATTTTGGGGGGAATTCTTTATCAAAAGTTTTTTTACTGTATCAAGATTTTTGAATACAACTTTAATATTAAAGTCTTAAGAAGAGAAGGCATATCAACCAAGTTTTCATGGTAAGGGAGAACCAACATATTTTTAGTTGAATAAGGCTGGTTGTCCCTTTTTGGATTGTAAAAAAGTATTTCTAGCAACTTTAAAAGATTTATCAATTACATTTCTTGGGTATTTTAAATCATTACCTATTTCATAAATTTTGGATATTTCCTCATCTATGAACTCTGTACTACAAATTCGCAAAGCTCTCAAAAACATGGAATTTTTTGAAACAAGATTGCTTAACACAATCCTCCCTAATAGAGCTAAATGGTTCAGATATGTTGATGATATTTTGTGTCTTATGCCCAAAAATGTAGATATACACCATTTCCTTGGCAAATTAAATAGCTTAGCCCATTCTATAAATTTTACTGTTGAGTTTGAAGAAAATAACTCATTGCCTTTTCTAGATGTTTTAATTATTAAGGGAAATAATGAATTCAATTTTAAAATTTACAGAAAACCTACAAAAACTGTTCCTATGGTCCACTATTATTTCTTCCAATAAGACAGAGTTATACTGTCTGTTTTCTCATCAATTTTTTTGGGAGAGCTTACAAAATTTGTAGTCCAGAGTTCATAGATAGGAAATATCCAATATATATATATATATATATATAATATATATATATATATATATATATATATATATATATATATATATATATAATATATATATATATATATGTATATATATATATATATGAAATAAGATGCCTCCACTACGTCACTTGCCAGACTATTCCACTTCCTGACAACTCTATGACTAAAGAAGCACTTCCTAACATCTCTCTGACTCATCTGAGTCTTCAACTTTCAATTGTGACCACTTGTTTCTGTGTCCCATCTCTGGTACATTCTGTCTCTGTCCACCTTGTCAACTCCTCGCATTATTTTGTATGCCGTTATCATGTCTCTCCCAACCCTCCTGTCCTCCAGTGTCGTCAGGCCGATTTCACCTAACCTTTCTTCGTGGGACATTCCCCTGATCTCTGGAACTAGCCTTATTGCAAGACTTTGCACTTTCTCTAATTTCTTGACGTGTTTGACTGTTGACTGTGTGTGTGTGTGTGTGTGTGTGTGTGTGTGTGTGTGTGTGTGTGTGCGTGTGTGTGGTGTGTGTGTTGTGTGTGTGTGTGTGTGTGATGTGTGTTTGTGTGTTTGTGTTTTGTGTGTGTGTTTGTGTGTGTGTGTGTGTGTGTGTGTGTGTGTTGTGTGTGTGTGTACTCACCTAATTGTACTCACCTAATTGTGGTTGCAGGGGTCGAGACTCAGCTCCTGGCTCCGCCTCTTCACTGACCGCTACTAGGTCCTCTCCCTCTCTGCTTCCTGAGCTTTGTCGTACCTCTTCTTAAAACTACTTAACTTGCTAGGCTATTCCACTTCCTGACGACTCTATGACTGAAGAAATACTTCCTAACGTCCCTGTGACTCCCCTGAGTCTTCAACTTCCAGTTGTGACCCCTTGTTTCTGTGTCCCCTCTCTGGAACATCCTGTCTCTGTCCACCTTGTCTATTCCCCGCAGTATCTTGTATGTCGTTATCATGTCTCCCCTGGCCCTTCTGTCCTCCAGTGTCGTCAGTTCGATTTCCCTCAACCTTTCCTCGTACGACATTCCCCTGAGCTCTGGGACTAGCCTTGTTGCAAGCCTTTGTACTTTCTCTAACTTCTTGACGTGCTTGACCAGGTGTGGGTTCCAGACTGGTGTTGCATACTCCAGTATGGGCCTAACATACACAGTGTACAATATCTTGAACGATTCCTTATTAAGGTATTGGAACGCTATTCTCAGGTTTGCCAGGCGCCCGTATGCTTCAGCAGTTATTTGGTTGATGTGTGCCTCCGGTGACGTGCTCGTGTTATGGTCACCCCAAGGTCTTTCTCCCTGAGTGAGGTCTGTAATCTTTGTCCACCTAGCCTATACTCTGTCTGCGGTCTTCTTTGCCCCTCCCCAATCTTCATGACTTTGCATTTGGTAGGGTTAAATTCGAGAAGCCGGTTTCTGGACCACATGTCCAGCCTGTCCAGGTCTCTTTGCAGTCCTGCCTCATCCTCATCCGATTTAATTCTTCTCATCAGCTTCACATCATCTGCGAATAGGGACACTTCAGAGTCTATTCCTTCCATCATGTTCGCATATATCAAAAATAGCACTGGTCCTAGAACTGATCCCTGTGGGACCCCGCTCGTCACAGGCGCCCACTGTGATACCTCTTCACGTACCATGACTCGTTGTTGCCTCCCTGTCAGGTATTCCCTGATCCATTGCAGTGCCCTCCCTGTTATAAGCGCCTGATCCTCCAGCTTCTGCACTAATCTCTTGTGAGGAACTGTGTCAAAGGCCTTCCTGCAGTCTAGGAAAACGCAATCAACCCACCCCTCTCTCTCGTGTCTTACTTCTGTTACCTTGTCGTAAAATTCCAGAAGGTTCGTGACACAGGATTTGCCTTCCATGAACCCATGCTGGTTTTCATTTATAATCTTGTTCCGTTCCAGGTGTTCCACCACTCTCCTCCTGATAATCTTCTCCATGACTTTACATACTATACATGCCAGAGACACAGGTCTGTAGTTTAGTGCCTCGTTTCTGTTTCCTTTCTTAAATATGGGGACTACATTTGCTGTCTTCCATTTCTCAGGTAGTTGCCCAGTTTCAAGGGATGTGTTGAAGATTGTGGTTAGGGGCACGCACAGCATCTCTGCTCCTTCTCTAAGGATCCACGGGGAGATGTTGTCCGGTCCCATCGCCTTTGAGGTATCAAGGTCACTTAGCAGCTTCTGCACCTCCTCCTCGGTTGTTCGTATGTCATCCAACACTTGTTGGTATATTCCCTCTTGATGTTCCCTTCTGTGCTGTCTTTCCAGAGCCCTTCCTGTCTCTACTGTAAAAACTTCCTTAAATCTCCTGTTTAGCTCCTCACATACCTCCTGATCATTTCTTGTGAGTTCTCCACCTTCTGTCCTCAGTCTGATTACCTGGTCTTTGACTGTTGTCTTCCTCCTGATGTGGCTATACAACAGTTTCGGGTCAATCTTGACTTTCGATGCTATGTTATTTTCATACTGTCGCTGGGCCTCCCTCCTTACCTGTGCATACTCGTTCCTGGCTCTGTGACTAATCTCCCTATTTTCATGTGTTCTCTGCCTTCTGTACTTTTTCCATTCTCTATTGCACTTTGTTTTTGCCTCCTTACACCGTCGGGTAAACCAGGGGCTCGTTCTGGTCTTCCCGTTGTTACTGTTGCCCTTGGGAATAAACCTTTCCACTGCCTCCTTGCATTTTGTTCTTACGTATTCCATCATATCATTTACTGGCTTTCCTGCCAGTTCTCTGTCCCACGGAACCTCCTGCAGGAAGTTCCTCAAACCTATGTAGTCCCCTCTTTTATAGTCTGGCTTTTCCCATTCAACTCCTGTTACTCTCTCCAACTGCAACTCTACTATGTATTCAAAGCACAGAACCACGTGGTCACTAGCTCCTAGGGGACTCTCATATGTGATGCCCTCAATGTCTGAACTGCCCAGGGTGAACACAAGGTCCAATCTTGCTGGTTCATCCTCCCCTCTCACTCTGGTAGTGTCCTTAACATGTTGGTACATGAGGTTTTCCAGCACCACATCCAACATCTTGGCTCTCCATGTTTCGGGACCCCCATGTGGCTCCAGGTTTTCCCAGTCAATCTCCCTGTGGTTGTGTGTGTGTGTGTGTGTGTGTGTGTGTGTGTGTGTGTGTGTATGTGTGTGTTATAACGAGGTTTCTAAGAAAAATAAACAGAAACGTTGAAATGTAATGAAATACAAACGTTTATCAGTGTTGGTGGAAGACTGGGTTGTGGCTGACAACTTACCGATGACAAGTACTGGAATCCGGCACATCATTTAATCTCGGCGAGTATTGTGGATGGCGAGGTGGGGCCTTTTACGGCCTTCCTACGTTTATTTAATCGACAAAGGAGTCAACAGAGGAGCGTGACTACATGCGCGGGCGCCGCATTACGGCGAGAGAAGTGACCGACGAGTACTCTAGACGAGTGGTTTGTTATAGCACCGTCTGCCTTCCCCGTGGCTTTGTTGGTGCGTGTGTATGTTACTGAGAAAGAAAGAGAGAAAGAAAGAGAGAAAGAGAGAAAGAGAGAAAGAGAGAGAGAGAGAGAGAGAGAGAGAGAGAGAGAGAGAGAGAGAGAGAGAGAGAGAGAGAGAGAGAGAGAGAGAGAGAGAGAGAGAGAGAGAAAACCCTTTCTCTCGCCCTCTTTAAAACACACACACACTGTCTCTATAACTCACACACGCACACACACACACACCACCTTCACCCTCTCACCATGATTCTCTAGTGTTGTTCCTAGGCTGGTAGTGAGCCAGGAAGACCTGCCGAGTAAGACTCGATTTTTCTCTCCTGACCGGGTCTTAATCACCAAAAACATATTGAGATGTGAGAAGTAATGCGCAAAAACCTGTCAGCCAATATCTTGAAACGCCTGGCGTACGAGGGTTCAAAGGAACTTTTCCGACCTCTGACGACGAGACAAGTTCAGATTCATTACGCTTGACGTAAGATATGAATCACACTCATTACATCTGACGTAAGACATGAATAACACTCATTACATCTGACGTAAGACATGAATCACACTCATTTCATCTGACGTAAGACATGAATCACACTCATTACATCTGACGTAACACATGAATCACACTCATTATATCTGACGTAAGACACGAATCACACTCATTACATCTGAAGAAGACATGAATCACGATCATTACATCTGACGTAACACATGAATCACACTCATTACATCTGACGTAAGACACGAATCACACTCATTACATCTGATGTAAGACACGAATCACACTCATTACATCTGATGTAAGACACGAATCACACTCATTACATCTGACGTAAGACATGAATAACACTCATTACATCTGACGTAAGACATGAATCACACTCATTTCATCTGACGTAAGACATGAATCACACTCATTATATCTGACGTAAGACACGAATCACACTCATTACATCTGATGTAAGACACGAATCACACTCATTACATCTGACGTAAGACACGAATCACACTCATTACATCTGAAGAAGACATGAATCACGATCATTACATCTGACGTAACACATGAATCACACTCATTACATCTGACGTAACACATGAATCACACTCATTACATCTGACGTAAGACACGAATCACATTCATTACATCTGACGTAAGACACTAATCACACTCATTACATCTGACGTAAGACACTAATCACACTCATTACATCTGACGTAAGACACGAATCACACTCATTACATCTGACGTAAGACACTAATCACACTCATTACATCTGACGTAAGACACGAATCACACTCATTACATCTGACGTAAGACACGAATCACACTCATTACATCTGACGTAAGACACGAATCACACTCATTACATCTGACGTAAGACACGAATCACACTCATTACATCTGACGTAAGACACGAATCACACTAAATTACATCTGACGTAAGACACGAATCACACTCATTACATCTGACGTAAGACATGAAAACACTCATTACATCTGACGTAAGACAGAATCACACTCATTCATCTGACGTAAGACATGAATCACACTCATTATATCTGACGTAAGACACGAATCACACTCATTACATCTGAGTAAGAACGAATCACTTTTACAAGTCAGATTCGCTCTCGTCACGCTCCTTCATCCTGCCAAAAACATCATCTGGATTTTTACAGGACGACACAGCACATCAACATTGAGGGTCAAAACACTGAAGACACTATTAAACAACGTGACAAAAAAAACACAAAAAAGAAAGAACTAATACACCATGTCACAAAGACACAATCACAAAAACATTACAGGAAACGTCACAACTCACTACATCACGAAGTCACTAATCACGGACATTAAAGGGAAACGTACGGGAACGTCACACGTATTACAATGGAAACGTCCACTATTAATCACAGGACAGAATCAATCAACGTCTGAGTAGGTCACAGGAATCATCATATCTGACGTAAACACTGAATCACAGACATACATCGAACGTAAGACACTGAATCACACTATATCATCTGACGTAAACACGATCACACTCATTAAGTCTGACGTAAGACAAATCACATATGTCATCTGGAAGGTCACAGGACACACTCATACGTCTGACGTAAGACACGAATCACACTATTACATCTGAGAAGACACAGCAATCAGATTCTCTGAGCAAGCGCGTCTGGCTCAGGTGTAAAACATCTTAATTTCCCTCAAAGGACGTTGACACGCACATCGAGACGAAGTCCACTCAGAGTCGTGAAGACGACCCACTGGGAAAACGTGACAAAAACAACAAAAACAAAAGAAAAGTGTAATGGACGCCCATGTCCAAAGAGTCACACAAAAAATTACGTAGGACGTCACATGGAAAGTGTCACATACAATCAGGACGTGCTGGAAGTCACAGGATAAGATGTTCACTGCGAAGGTCAAGTGTGATCAAGGAAAGTCACTCAAAGGTCGACAGTGACGCCATACAAAGTGAATCGTTCACTGAAGGTACAGGGACGCATCCAATGGAAACGTTCACTGGAATCACAGGAGTCACGGAACGCCATGGAAATGTACGTATCAAAGGTACGTCACTGGAAGCTCACATGGAACAAGTGAACGTTCACTAAGGTACAGTGCATGGAACGTCACATGGAAGGTCTTCAAAGGACTGACGGAACACACATGACAATGTCGTAGCCAGAACGTCTGTCTGGACGCATTGAAAAATGCTTCAGTTCCCTCAAAGGTCGTGGGACGCCAATGGAAAGTGTTCCCTCAAAGGTCCGTTGGACGCCCATGGAAAGTATTCCCTCAAAGGTCGTGTGGACGCCCATGGAAAGTGTTCCCTCAAAGTGCGTGTGGACGCCCATGGAAAGTGTTCCCTCAAAGGTCGTGTGGAAGCCCATGGAAAGTGTTCCCTCAAAGGTCGTGTGGACGCCCATGGAAAGTGTTCCCTCAAAGGTCGTGTGGACGCCCATGAAAGTGTTCCCTCAAAGGTCGTGTGGACGCCCATGGAAAGTGTTCCTCAAAGGTCGTGTGGACGCCCATGGAAAGTGTTCGTTCAAAGGTCGTGTGGACGCCCATGGAAAGTGTTCGTTCAAAGGTCGTGTGGACGCCCATGGAAAGTGTTCGTTCAAAGGTCGTGTGGACGCCCATGGAAAGTGTTCGTTCAAAGGTCGTGTGGACGCCCATGGAAAGTGTTCGTTCAAAGGTCGTGTGGACGCCAATGGAAAGTGTTCCCTCAAAGGTCGGTGGACGCCCATGGAAAGTATTCCCTCAAAGGTCGTGTGGACGCCCATGGAAAGTGTTCCCTCAAAGATGGTGTGGACGCCCATGGAAAGTGTTCCCTCAAAGGTCGTGTGGACGCCCATGGAAAGTGTTCCCTCAAGGTCGTGTGGACGCCCATGGAAAGTGTTCCCTCAAAGGTCGTGTGGACGCCCATGGAAAGTGCTCCCTCAAGGTCGTGTGGACGCCATGGAAAGTGTTCCCTCAAAGGTCGTGTGGACGCCCATGGAAAGTGTCCCTCAAAGATGGTGTGGACGCCCATGGAAAGTGTTCCTTCAAAGGTCGTGTGGACGCCCATGGAAAGTGTTCCCTCAAAGGTCATGTGGACGCCCATGGAAAGTGTTCCCTCAAAGATCGTGTGGACGCCCATGGAAAGTGTTCGTTCAAAGGTCGTGTGGACGCCCATGGAAAGTGTTCCCTCAAAGGTCGTGTGGACGCCCATGGAAAGTGTTCCCTCAAAGATCGAGTGGACGCCCATGGAAAGTGTTCCCTCAAAGGTCGTGTGGACGCCCATGGAAAGTGTTCCCTCAAAGGTCGTGTGGACGCCCATGGAAAGTGTTCCCTCAAAGGTCGTGTGGACGCCCATGAAAGTGTTCCCTCAAAGATCGTGTGGACGCCCATGGAAAGTGTTCCCTCAATAGGTCGTGTGGACGCCCATGGAAAGTGTTCCCTCAAAGGTCGTGTGGGACGCCCATGGAAAGTGTCCCTCAAAGGTCGTGTGGACGCCCATGGAAAGTGTTCCCTCAAAGGTCGTGTGGACGCCCATGGAAAGTGTTCCCTCAAAGGTCTGTGGACGCCATGGAAAGTGTTCCCTCAAAGATCGTGTGGACGCCCATGGAAAGTGTTCGTTCAAAGGTCGTGTGGACGCCCATGGAAAGTGTTCCCTCAAAGGTCGTGTGGACGCCCATGAAAGTGTTCCCTCAAAGTCGGTGGGACCCCATGGAAAGTGTTCTCTCAAGAGTCGTGTGGACGCCCATGAAAGTGTTCTCTCAAAGGTCGTCGTGGACGCCCATGGAAAGTGTTCCCTCAAAGGTCGTGTGGACGCCCATAGGAAAGTGTTCCCTCAAAGATCTGTGGACGCCCATGAAAGTGTTCCCTCAAAGGTCGTATGGACGCCCATGGAAAGTGTTCCCTCAAAGGTCGTGTGGACGCCCATGGAAAGTGTTCCCTCAAAGGTCGTGTGGACGCCATGGAAAGTGTTCCCTCAAAGGTCGTGTGGACGCCCATAGGAAAGTGTTCCCTCAAAGGTCGGTGGACGCCCATGAAAGTGTTCCCTCAAAGGTCGTGTGGACGCCATGGAAAGTGTTCCCTCAAAGGTCGTGTGGACGCCCATGGAAAGTGTTCCCTCAAAGGTCGTGTGAGACGCCATAGAAAGTGTTCCCTCAAAGTCGTGTGGACCGCCCATGGAAAGTGTTCCTCAAAGGTCGTGTGGACGCCCATAGAAAGTGTTCCCTCAAAGGTCGTGTGGACGCCCATGGAAATGTTCCCTCAAAGGTCGTGTGGACGCCCATGGAAAGTGTTCCCTCAAAGGTCGTGTGGACGCCCATGAAAGTGTTCCCTCAAAGGTCGTGGAGCCATGGAAAGTGTTCCCTCAAAGGTCGTGTGGACGCCCATAGAAAGTGTTCCCTCAAAGGTCGTGTGGACGCCATGGAAAGTGTTCCCTCAAAGGTCGTGTGGACGCCCATGGAAAGTGTTCCTCAAAGGTCGCGTGGACGCCCATGAAAGTGTTCCCTCAAAGGTCGTGTGGACGCCCATGGAAAGTGTTCCCTCAAAGGTCGTGTGGACGCCCATGGAAAGTGTTCCCTCAAAGGTCGTGTGACGCCCATAGAAAGTGTTCCCTCAAAGTCGTGTGGACGCCCATGGAAAGTGTTCCCTCAAAGGTCGTGTAGACGCCCATAGAAAGTGTTCCCTCAAAGGTCGTGTGGACGCCCATAGAAAGTGTTCCCTCAAAGGTCGTGTGGACGCCCATAGAAAGTGTTCCCTCAAAGGTCGTGTGGACGCCCATAGAAATTGTTCCCTCAAAGGTCGTGTGGACGCCCATAGAAAGTGTTCCCTCAAAGGTCGTGTGGAAGCCCATGGAAAGTGTTCCCTCAAAGGTCGTGTGGAAGCCCATGGAAAGTGTTCCCTCAAAGGTCGTGTGGACGCCCATAGAAAGTGTTCCCTCAAAGGTCGTGTGGACGCCCATGGAAAGTGTTCCCTCAAAGGTCGTGTGGACGCCCATGGAAAGTGTTCCCTCAAAGGTCGTGTGGACGCCCATAGAAAGTGTTCCCTCAAAGGTCGTGTGGACGCCCATGGAAAGTGTTCCCTCAAAGGTCGTGTGGACGCCCATGGAAAGTGTTCCCTCAAAGGTCGTGTGGACGCCCATGGAAAGTGTTCTCTCAAAGGTCGTGTGGACGCCAATGGAAAGTGTTCCCTCAAGTGTCGTGTGGACGCCCATGGAAAGTGTTCCCTCAAAGGTCGTTTGGACGCCCATGGAAAGTGTTCCCTCAAAGGTCGTGTGGACGCCCATGGAAAGTGTTCTCTCAAAGTTCGTGTGGACGTCCATAGAAAGTGTTCCCTCAAAGGTCGCGTGGACGCCCATGGGAAGTGTTCCCTCAAAGGTCGTGTGGACGCCCATGGAAAGTTATTTTATATTTATTATCACACCGGCCGATTCCCACCAAGGCAGGGTGGCCCGAAAAAGAAAAACTTTCACCATCATTCACTCCATCACTGTCTTGCCAGAAGGGTGCTTTACACTACAGTTTTTAAACTGCAACATTAACACCCCTCCTTCAGAGTGCAGGCACTGTACTTCCCATCTCCAGGACTCAAGTCCGGCCTGCCGGTTTCCCTGAATCCCTTCATAAATGTTACTTTGCTCACACTCCAACAGCACGTCAAGTATTAAAAACCATTTGTCTCCATTCACTCCTATCAAACACGCTCACGCATGCCTGCTGGAAGTCCAAGCCCCTCGCACAACAAAACCTCCTTTACCCCCTCCCTCCAACCCTTCCTAGCCGACCCCTACCCCGCCTTCCTTCCACTACAGACTGATACACTCTTGAAGTCATTCTGTTTCGCTCCATTCTCTCTACATGTCCGAACCACCTCAACAACCCTTCCTCAGCCCTCTGGACAACAGTTTTGGTAATCCCGCACCTCCTCCTAACTTCCAAACTACAGAATTCTCTGCATTATATTCACACCACACATTGCCCTCAGACATGACATCTCCACTGCCTCCAGCCTTCTCCTCGCTGCAACATTCATCACCCACGCTTCACACCCATATAAGAGCGTTGGTAAAACTATACTCTCATACTTTCCCCCTCTTTGCCTCCAAGGACAAAGTTCTTTGTTTCCACAGACTCCTAAGTGCACCACTCACTCTTTTTTCCCTCATCAATTCTATGATTCACCTCATCTTTCATAGACCCATCCGCTGACACGTCCACTCCCAAATATCTGAATACGTTCACCTCCTCCATACTCTCTCCCTCCAATCTGATATTCAATCTTTCATCACCTAATCTTTTTGTTATCCTCATAACCTTACTCTTTCCTGTATTCACCTTTAATTTTCTTCTTTTGCACACCCTACCAAATTCATCCACCAATCTCTGCAACTTCTCTTCAGAATCTCCCAAGAGCACAGTGTCATCAGCAAAGAGCAGCTGTGACAACTCCCACTTTGTGTGTGATTCTTTATCTTTTAACTCCACGCCTCTTGCCAAACCCTCGCATTTACTTCTCTTACAACCCCATCTATAAATATATTAAACAACCACGGTGACATCACACATCCTTGTCTAAGGCCTACTTTTACTGGGAAAAAATTTCCCTCTTTCCTACATACTCTAACTTGAGCCTCACTATCCTCGTAAAAAACTCTTCACTGCTTTCAGTAACCTACCTCCTACACCATACACTTGCAACATCTGCCACATTGCCCCCCTATCCACCCTGTCATACGCCTTTTCCCAAATCCATAAATGCCACAAAGACCTCTTTAGCCTTATCTAAATACTGTTCACTTATATGTTTCACTGTAAACACCTGGTCCACACACCCCCTACCTTTCCTAAAGCCTCCTTGTTCATCTGCTATCCTATTCTCCGTCTTACTCTTAATTCTTTCAATTATAACTCTACCATACACTTTACCAGGTACACTCAACAGACTTATCCCCCTATAATTTTTGCACTCTCTTTTATCCCCTTTGCCTTTATACAAAGGAACTATGCATGCTCTCTGCCAATCCCTAGGTACCTTACCCTCTTCCATACATTTATTAAATAATTGCACCAACCACTCCAAAACTATATCCCCACCTGCTTTTAACATTTCTATCTTTATCCCATCAATCCCGGCTGCCTTACCCCCTTTCATTTTACCTACTGCCTCACGAACTTCCCCCACACTCACAACTGGCTCTTCCTCACTCCTACAAGATGTTATTCCTCCTTGCCCTATACACGAAATCACAGCTTCCCTATCTTCATCAACATTTAACAATTCCTCAAAATATTCCTTCCATCTTCCCAATACCTCTAACTCTCCATTTAATAACTCTCCTCTCCTATTTTTAACTGACAAATCCATTTGTTCTCTAGGCTTTCTTAACTTGTTAATCTCACTCCAAAAACTTTTTCTTATTTTCAACAAAATTTGTTGATAACATCTCACCCACTCTCTCATTTGCTCTCTTTTTACATTGCTTCACCACTCTCTTAACTTCTCTCTTTTTCTCCATATACTCTTCCCTCCTTGCATCACTTCTACTTTGTAAAAACTTCTCATATGCTAACTTTTTCTCCCTTACTACTCTCTTTACATCATCATTCCACCAATCGCTCCTCTTCCCTCCTGCACCCACTTTCCTGTAACCACAAACTTCTGCTGAACACTCTAACACTACATTTTAAACCTACCCCATACCTCTTCGACCCCATTGCCTATGCTCTCATTAGCCCATCTATCCTCCAATAGCTGTTTATATCTTACCCTAACTGCCTCCTCTTTTAGTTTATAAACCTTCACCTCTCTCTTCCCTGATGCTTCTATTCTCCTTGTATCCCATCTACCTTTTACTCTCAGTATAGCTACAACTAGAAAGTGATCTGATATATCTGTGGCCCCTCTATAAACATGTACATCCTGAAGTCTACTCAACAGTCTTTTATCTACCAATACATAATCCAACAAACTACTGTCATTTCGCCCTACATCATATCGTGTATACTTATTTATCCTCTTTTTCTTAAAATATGTATTACCTATAACTAAACCCCTTTCTATACAAAGTTCAATCAAAGGGCTCCCATTATCATTTACACCTGGCACCCCAAACTTACCTACCACACCCTCTCTAAAAGTTTCTCCTACTTTAGCATTCAAGTCCCCTACCACAATTACTCTCTCACTTGGTTCAAAGGCTCCTATACATTCACTTAACATCTCCCAAAATCTCTCTCTCTCCTCTGCATTCCTCTCTTCTCCAGGTGCATACACGCTTATTATGACCCACTTCTCGCATCCAACCTTTACTTTAATCCACATAATTCTTGAATTTACACATTCATATTCTCTTTTCTCCTTCCATAACTGATCATTTAACATTACTGCTACCCCTTCCTTTGCTCTAACTCTCTCAGATACTCCAGATTTAATCCCATTTATTTCCCCCCACTGAAACTCTCCTACCCCCTTCAGCTTTGTTTCGCTTAGGGCCAGGACATCCAACTTCTTTTCATTCATAACATCAGCAATCATCTGTTTCTTGTCATCCGCACTACATCCACGCACATTTAAGCAACCCAGTTTTATAAAGTGTTCCCTCAAAAGTCATGTGGACGCCCACAGAAAGTGTTCCCTCAAACGTCGTGTGGACGCCTATGGAAAGTGTTCCCTCAAAGGTCGTGTGGACGCCCATAGAAAGTGTTCCCTCAAAGATCGTGTGGACGCCCATGGAAAGTGTTCCCTCAAAGGTCGTGTGGACGCCCATAGAAAGTGTTCCCTCAAAGGTCGTGTGGACGCCCATGGAAAGTGTTCCCTCAATGCTCGTGTGGACGCCCATAGAAAGTGTTCCCTCACAGGTCGTGTGGACGCCCATGGAAAGTGTTCCCTCAAAGGTCGTGTAGACGCCCATAGAAAGTGTTCCCTCAAAGGTCGTGTGGACGCCCATAGAAAGTGTTCCCTCAAAGGTCGTGTGGACGCCCATAGAAAGTGTTCCCTCAAAGGTCGTGTGGACGCCCATAGAAATTGTTCCCTCAAAGGTCGTGTGGACGCCCATAGAAAGTGTTCCCTCAAAGGTCGTGTGGAAGCCCATGGAAAGTGTTCCCTCAAAGGTCGTGTGGAAGCCCATGGAAAGTGTTCCCTCAAAGGTCGTGTGGACGCCCATGGAAAGTGTTCCCTCAAAGGTCGTGTGGACGCCCATGGAAAGTGTTCCCTCAAAGGTCGTGTGGACGCCCATGGAAAGTGTTCCCTCAAAGGTCGTGTGGACGCCCATGGAAAGTGTTCCCTCAAAGGTCGTGTGGACGCCAATGGAAAGTGTTCCCTCAAGTGTCGTGTGGACGCCCATGGAAAGTGTTCCCTCAAAGGTCGTTTGGACGCCCATGGAAAGTGTTCCTTCAAAAGTCGTGTGGACGCCCATAGAAAGTGTTCCCTCAAAGGTCGTGTGGACGCCCATGGAAAGTGGTCCCTCAAATGTCGTGTGAACGCCCATGGAAAGTGTTCCCTCAAAGGTCGTGTGGACGCCCATGGAAAGTGTTCCCTCAAATGTCGTGTGGACGCCCATGGAAAGTGTTCCCTCAAAGGTCGTGTGGACGCCCATGGAAAGTGTTCCCTCAAAGGTTGTGTGGACGCCCATGGAAAGTGTTCCCTCAAAGGCCGTGTGGACGCCCATAGAAAGTGTTCCCTGAAAGGTCGTGTGGACGCCCATGGAAAGTGTTCCCTCAAAGGTCGTGTGGACGCCCATAGAAAGTGTTCCCTCAAAGGTCGTGTGGACGCCCATGGAAAGTGTTCACTCAAAGGTCGTGTGGACGCCCATGGAAAGTGTTCCTTCAAACGTCGTGTGGACGCCCATGGGAAGTGTTCCCTCAAAGGTCGTGTGGACGCCCATTGAAAGTGTTCCCTCAAAGGTCGTGTGGACGCCCATGGAAAGTGTTCCCTCAAAGGTCGTGTGGACGCCCATGGAAAGTGTTCCTTCAAAGGTCGTTGGGACGCCCATGGAAAGTCGACTGTGAGGGGGAGGGGTGAGAAGGAGAGTATTGTGTACCATTTTAACAAGAATCTGTGTGAGGCAGCAGTAACAGCAGCAACAGCAGCAGTAGTACCGGAAACAACAACAGCAGCAGCTGTAGTACCAGCAACAGCAGCAATAGTACCAGCAACAGCAGCAGTAGTACCAGAAACAACAACATCAGCAGCAGTAGTACCAGCAGCAGCAGCAGTAGTGCCAGCAACAACAGCAGCAGCAGCAGTAGTACCAGCAACAGCAGCAGTAGTACCAGAAACAACAACAGCAGCAGCAGTAGTGCAGCAACAACAGCAGCAGCAGCAGTAGTACCAGCAACAACAACAGCAGCAGCAGTAGTACCAGCAACAGCAGCAGTAGTACCAGAAACAACAACAGCAGCAGCAGTAGTGCCAGCAACAACAGCAGCAGCAGCAGTAGTACCAGCAACAACAGCAGCAGCAGCAGTAGTACCAGCAACAGCAGCAGTAGTACCAGAAACAACAACAGCAGCGGCAGTAGTACCAGCAACAACAAAATCAACAGCAGTAGTACCAGCAACAACAGCAGCAGCAGCAGTAGTACCAGCAACAGCAGCAGTAGTACCGGAAACACCAACAGCAGCAGCTGTAGTACCAGCAACAACAGCAGTAGTACCAGCAGCAGCAGCAGTAGTACCAGCAACAACAGCAGCAACAGCAGCAGCAGCAGTAGTACCAGAAACAACAACAGCAGTAGCAGCAGTAGTACCAGCAACAGCAGCAGTAGTACCAGCAACAACAGCAGCAACAGCAGCAGCAGCAGTAGTACCAGAAACAACAACAGCAGTAGCAGCAGTAGTACCAGCAGCAGCAGCAGTAGTACCAGCAACAACAGCAGCAACAGCAGCAACAGCAGTAGTACCAGCAACAGCAGCAGTAGTACCAGAAACAACAACAGCAGCAGCAGTAGTACCAGCAACAGCAGCAGTAGTACCGGAAACACCAACAGCAGCAGCAGTAGTACCAGCAGCAGCAGCAGTAGTACCAGCAGCAGCAGCAGTAGTACCAGCAGCAGCAGCAGTAGTACCAGAAACAACAACATCAGCAGCAGTAGTACCAGCAGCAGCAGCAGTAGTACCAGCAACAACAGCAGTAGTACCAGAAACAACAACAGCAGCAGCAGTAGTACCAGCAGCAGCAGCAGTAGTACCAGCAACAACAGCAGCAGCAGCAGTAGTACCAGAAACAGAAGCAGTAGTACCAGAAACAACAACAGCAGCAGCAGTAGTACCAACAACAACAGCAGCAGTAGTACCAGCAACAATAGCAGCAGTAGTACCAGCAACAACAGCAGCAGTAGTCCCAGCAACAACAACAGCAGCAGCAGTAGTACCAGCAACAACAGCAGCAGCAGCAGTAGTACCAGAAACAGAAGCATTAGTACCAGAAACAACAACAACAGCAGCAGTAGTACCAGCAACAACAGCAGCAGTAGTCCCAGCAACAACAACAGCAGCAGCAGTAGTCCCAGCAACAACAGCAGCAGCAGCAGCAGTAGTACCAGAAACAGAAGCAGTAGTACCAGAAACAACAACAGCAGCAGCAGTAATACCAGCAACAACAACAGCAGCAGCAGTAGTACCAGCAACAACAGCAGCAGCAGCAGTAGTACCAGTAACAACAACAGCAGCAGCAGTAGTACCAGCAGCAGCAGCAGTAGTACCAGCAACAACAACAGCAGCAGCAGTAGTACCAGCAACAACAGGAGCAGCAGCAGTAGTACCAGAAACAACAACAGCAGCAGCAGTAGTACCAGCAACAACAGCAGCAGTAGTCCCAGCAACAACAGCAGCAGCAGCAGTAGTACCAGAAACAGAAGCAGTAGTACCAGAAACAACAACAGCAGCAGCAGTAGTACCAACAACAACAGCAGCAGCAGCAGTAGTACCAGCAACAGCAGCAGCAGCAGTAGTACCAGCAACAACAACAGCAGCAGCAGTAGTACCAGCAACAACAGCAGCAGCAGCAGTAGTACCAGCAACAACAACAGCAGCAGCAGTAGTACCAGCAACAATAGCAGCAGCAGCAGTAGTACCAGCAACAGCAGCAGTAGCACCAGAAACAAAAACAGCAGCAGCAGTAGTACCAGCAACAACAACAGCAGCAGCAGTAGTACCAGCAACAACAGCAGCAACAGCAGCAACAGCAGTAGTACCAGCAACAGCAGCAGTAGTACCAGAAACAACAACTGCAGCAGCAGTAGTACCAGCAACAGCAGCAACAGCATCTCGTAATACAAAGTACAAATATGGTCCTGGTGCCGAGTCATTTGCTGGTATCTAGCGTCACTTCTCCATATCCATTTTATTGCACAAAAGTGGCATGCTGGTGTGGAATGTACACACTTCAATGTGTGGGGGATAGAGTCTGGGGGGAGAGTGTGGGGGAGAGTGTGTGGGGGAGAGTGTGGGGGAGAGTGTGTGGGGGAGAGTGTGGGAGAGTGTGGGGAAAGTGTGTGTGGTAGAGTGCGTGGGGAGGAGTGTTTGGGAGATGGTGTGAGTGGGAAAGTGTAGGGGAGAGTATGTGGGGGAGTGTGTGTGTGGGAGAGTGTGGGGAATGTGTGTGGGGAGAGTGTGTGTGGGAGGGTGTGTGGGAGAGTGTGTGTGGGAGAGTGTGTGGGGAAGAGTGTGGGAGAGTGTGTGGGGAAGAGTGTGGGGGGAAGAGTGTAGATAGCATTCACAGTCACATTCACTACAATAACCACAGTCACTTTCACTATAACATTCACAGACACTTTCACTACGATATTCAGTCACATTCACTGACATTTACAGTCACAATCATTATAACATTCACTGTTACATTCACTATAACATCCAAAGTCACAATCCAGTGTTGATGATTTGTTGAATTGATGGTACAGTTGTTAGAGCGATGCGTACAATGTACGCTACGCATCGCTCTAACCTCTGTACCATCAATTAGCTCTGAGGTTGCCACATCAACGTATGTCCTCACATCATGAAGCAAACCTAGTTCACCAGGTTCATGATGCTCGTAGGATTGTTTAGTCCAGTGAATTTTGACGTGCTTCCGACGAGGTGGGCTAAAACAGCACGGGTTCGATCCCGGCTGGCTATATATATATATATATATATATATATATATATATAATATATATATATATATATATATATATATATATATATATATATATATATATATATATATATATATATGTGCAAGGAATTCGCAAGAGCAGGCGAAATATACACAAACACTGATCTCTGGCTGAAGGAGACTCGAACCTACGAACCTTGGAACAAGGTACGTAGTGCTATACCAAGTGTGGTGAGTTTGGAATAGCTTTTTTTTTTTGTTGTTACAAGAAGGTTAACTGGGCCATAGTTGGAGAGAAGAGTGTGGCGACTTCTCGTCTGTGTAGAAGAGGTCTGTGTACCGTATTACAATATTATAAATAATAATAATAATAAATAATTATTATTTTTATATTCCTAAGGAAGTGTTAATACATATACTCAATTATTTACTGGGCATCATACCTTAGATAATATTTTTCCTCAGTTAATCTGTCAGACTTCAAAGTAAAGACTATATTCAACCTCCTGAATCATCAGCAAGACAATAACTTGATGAATGTCGACAACCTTAGAACAGAAAATCATTTTGATGAAGAAAACCTGGAGGAATGGTTTTCTCCCTCAGGTGAAGGACCTTTTACGTAGGGACTGACGTGGGATGGTTCTTGGTAAATGAATCCTCAGAGGTCACGAAAGGTCTCTGTCGATAAAGCCCTTAGTGGGCGAAATGTTTTGATTTTTTTTAACACACCGGCCCTCTCCCACCGTGGTAGGGTGATCCAAAAAAAAAGAAACACTTTCATAAAGTGGGCGAAATGTCTCCTTAATAAATGCCCCGTTGAGGAACCAGACACATGTGCAACACATGGGTACCTATATTTGAAGACGTTTCGCTGAGGGACCGATTACCTCATCTATAGTCAATGTATATCGTCTCCGTATGAAGTTGTAATATTGTTGGTAGAATTACCGACAATGTGTAAAGTAAAAGGACACAATTGCAACTAATGTGACATTTTATTGTGGCAACGTTTCGCTCTCCAGGAGCGAACGGCTTGACAAAGCTCCTGGAGAGCGAAACGTTGCCACAATAAAATGTCACATTAGTTGCACTTGTGTCCTTTTACTTCATATTTCCGTATTACGCTAAAAATGGCGAAACGTCTTCAAATAAACCTACCAAGCTGTTGCACATGTGTCTAATTCCTCCTCTTGTCGGTACTGTACCCTATCATTGTAATAATAAACGTCCTAATGCCTCACATGTGTCCCTCGCACATAAAAAATGGCAAGCCATGAAGCCAGTGCATCTTGAGACTAGACATTCTGAAACGTAGTTACACCCTGTTATTCTGTCCACCAGAACGGAGGACACTGCTGAATGATCGCACCCAGCGTCACACATCCCCGTTGCAGCATCCTAAGCTCAAACCTACTTGAGGTATCTCCCGTGGACATCTGGTGGTCGGGAGAACATAAGAAAGGAGGAACGCTGCAGCAGACCTACAGGCCCATACTTGGCGGGTCTTTGTCCAACCCAAACCCAATAAAAAATAATATTCGCCCAACCCATTATTAAAGTTACCCAAGGAATAAGCTTTGATAACTGAGGAATTAACTTTGATAACCCAAGGAAGAAGTGGCGGACGGCTCCGTACATCACGGTGAAGGCTTAAGACAGGTCGAGATAAAGTAGCTTTAACAGCGTGTAAACTCTCGCTCTAGATGCATCTCTCAGTGCTAGCTCAGGTACTTTGTCTTCCTATATAGAGCACAGGTGTCAAATAAATATAATCTGCACCTCTGTTGCCCCTCCAGAACCATATTTGGAGACCATTTTTATTATTCTTGTTGGTGAGGACACCCAATGAGGTAAACATTGGGTATATACACTGAGATGTATATATGTTTATGCATATACACTGAGATGTTTATACTGCATATCCGTATGTATATACGGTGAGAGTGCATATCTCACTGTCCATGGATCAGCCTAGAGCCTGACCCACCTGTGGGTCAGGCTCCAGGCTGACCCCTCCTACCCCTCCTGTGGGTCAGGTTCCAGACTGACCCCTCCTACCCCCACCTGTAGATCAGGCTCCAGACTGACCCTTCCTCCCTGTCATAAGTGTACATTAATCAGGCTAGAGGCCTATAGACTGCATGCATGTAGTTAAGGCCGCTAATTTATCAGTACATTAACATCAAGATTAGAATCGAGTACAGGTTTACTGAATTATAAGTCATACACATCAGGCGCTGATCCACCAGGAGGCCTGGTCACAGACCGGGCCGCGGGGGCGTTGACCCCCGAAACTCTCTCCAGGTAAACTCCAGGTAAACAATACCGATAACTGGAAAACTGGCACCATAATTACAAGTTTAAAGGCATAAATTTGCGAAAAACCTACTAACAACTGTTAGGGCATAAACATTATCTTAACATTAATATAGGACATAAACATTATCTTAACATTACTATAAACCATCAGGACGCCTATACTAACCTTAAAGACCCTACTAACAGCTACAAGACACAAATATTATCCTTAAAGAACATACATAAAACACACACACTAGATGGCAACTATTAGCTCACATACGCCATTTATTTCCAGGCTGTAGCTCACAAACACACTCTCAACTAATATATTTCAAGCACTAGTTCTTAACTAATTTAATCGTACACTTACATAAAGTGGCTCATAATTTACTAGCTCTCAAGTGAGTTAACTCACACCCCCCAACAAAAAAATTAATTCTCAACCTCATAGGCATGAAGTATTCAATATTTTAAAAAAAAGGGATATTTTTAATTTGAAGCAAACTAAAAAGGATAATGTAAATCCATTGTAAAACAACATCTTAAGTTAACAGATTTTCTTATTTATGTTAAATTGAGAGACTTTTAATCTATCACTGTCGAAAAAAATATATCTTTGTCGATTTTCACTTGTCTTATTGTTATTCAAGATTTAAGGTCATGGGTAGGGGACGTAAGAGTGAAAATGGGAGGGAAGGAGGAGGGGAGAGAGAGAGAGAGAGAGAGAGAGAGAGAGAGAGAGAGAGAGAGAGAGAGAGAGAGAGAGAGAGAGAGAGAGAGAGAGAGAGAGAGAGAGAGAGAGAAGAAAGACAGAGACAGAGAGAGAGAGAGAGAGAGAGAGAGAGAGAGAGAGAGAGAGAGAGAGAGAGAGAGAGAGAGAGAGAGAGAGAGAGAGAGGGAGAGGGGGCAACAAGAGCAGCAAGGCCACTGTTCAGCACTGGGGTGTTTCCAACATGATTTACTAGACAGTTTAATGGTAGTGCGTCTGGACACCCAGAATGAGAGGATCCTAGATTATGTCTCCTCAATAGCATGCCACTAACAAGGGTCATCACAACCAAACTAACAAAAGTCACTACATCCCCACTAACAAGGGTAATCACAACCACACTAACAAGTGTCATCACAGCCCCATCTTCAGCGTTAACATCAACAATCATCAGAGCTAAATCACTACAGCCCTGAGCACAGCTTATCACAACCACCACACAGTCAATGGACAGGACGCAGTCTAACAAAATCTACAACAGCCGCTCACAGCTAAATCCCATAGCACAATTAATACAGCAGCAGAAGGTAGCAGCACAGCCAATGTAACACCACAATAAGAAGTTTCAAGGGTACTAGAGCTTACGTATCGCAGCGAGCCATATACAACACCTTCTGAAAAGTATAATGACCGCATACTTGACGATGGAATCAGATGGCGGGCGGCAATTTGCGTAAAGTTACATTTGGCAGGAGGGTAATGGCGCAGTTTTGAACTAGGCTACAACAGTAGCAATATTGTTGTTGACTTGTAGGCGGTCCTCATTGCATGTCTTACAGACTCAACTGAGAGAGAGAGAGAGAGAGAGAGAGAGATAGAGAGAGAGAGAGAGAGAGAGAGAGAGAGAGAGAGAGAGAGAGAGAGAGAGAGAGAGAGAGAGAGAGAGAAAGAGCGAGAGCTCGCCGCCACCGATTGGAATGCTCTTCTCCAAGGGGATGTTGACAACCAAGTGAATGTCTTCCCTGAACATATCCTTAATCTACAAGAAGAACACTTCCCTCACCGGCAGTATGTGACGAAGCCTACAGATCAACATTGGTTTGGCTTTCGTTGTAGAGAGGCTGTTACTGCTAAGTACAAGGCATGGGGAAGGTATAAGAGACATCCTACTACCTGCAACCCATATGCACAGGCAAGCCTGTGGGCATATTGGTTAAGTTCAAAAGTGTGCCATCTCTAAATGGGAGCTGAACATAAAAAGAAAGCTAGCATCAGGTAGGGTAGGCTCCAAAACCTGGTGGTCCCTGGTCAAGGACAGACAAGGTTATCTGCCTGATGAACTTATTCCACCTCTAAATCGACAGGATGGGACCACCTCTACTTGTCAAGAGAAAGCGGACCTCTTTGCCGAACACTTTGCTACCAAAATGCAAGTTCCTGATCCAGCAAGGGCCCCTCCTTGGCTAGCTGCAAGAACTGTGTCAAAACTGTCAGTGGTGACAATAAGGCAGGAGGAGGTGAATCTTCTTCTTAAATCGCTTGACCAAGAAAAGGCTGTGGACTCAGACAAATTGAGCCCAAGATTGCAGACCACCTAGCAGCACCTCTAACTCTCATCTTTCAGCACTGCCAAGTACAGTGTAAATGGTCTTCTCTGTGGAAAGAGACAAATGTAGTCCCTGTTCACAAAAAGAGGAGCAGAGCAGAAATCAGCAACTACAGACCAGTGTCACTCCTGTCAATCACTGACAAGCTCGTTGAGACAATAATCTCAAGACAAATGACAGTTTTTTGACTACCACTCACTACTTTGCGATCGTCAATATGGCTTCAGGAAAGGTTACTCTGCTGCTGGTCTGTTGTTAAACCTCTCCACTAAATGGCACCAGTCACTGGATAAATCCAAAGTCAGCTGTGTGGTAGCACTGGACATTGCTTGTGCTTTCGACTGAGTGTGGCACCAGAGCCTCTTGGCAAAACTGCAAGCAGTGGGATTACCTTCATGGTAGATCTCTAAGGGCAGTTCTCAATGGAACAGAATGAGCAAGACACCCTATTGGGCAAGTGTTCCACAAGGGAGTGTGCTTGGATCATTGTTACGGTATGTCTATTTCAATGACCTTCATCTCATCCCAGAATCCCATGTATAAGCAGACGACTGTACTCTGACATTTAGTTATCCAAGTGAAGAAATGCCAGTTGCTCTAAGATACATCAACCACCAGTTAAGAGCTATATCAGCTTGGGGAAACCGATGGTAGGTAACATTTGCACCTGAGAAAACACAAATTATGATGGTCTCTAGACACTATGATGGTAATGCCGGTGCAGTAGTAAGTATGAATGGGAGAGTGTTGGTACCTGGGGAAGGAGTTGATATCCTTGGGGTGAAATTTGACTGAAAACTGACCATGAAGAACCATGTTGTAAATCTTACAAACAAGGCAGCCAGGAAGCTTACAGCACTTCGACGTATCTTGCATCTGTTTGACAGTAGAGGGTTGCAAATTTCTGCATGAGGCACAAGTATGCTCACACCTTTAGTATGCTCCACTTTCTTGGTTTGCCTGGCCCCCCTCTCTCATCTGCGACTGCTTAACAGAGTAGTGAACAGAGCAAGACATCTCATCTCTCGCCTGGACCCATCCTGGATAGATCTGTCATTTTAGCAGAGCCTTTAACACAGGAATGATGTGGGTGACCTTACTGTTATGTATAAGGAAAACACTGTCAAAGTACCACACTTGGATCTATTTCGAGGACAGCGAGAAGCAAGCTTCTATACCACAAGACGGCAGAAAGCAGCAGCTTCACTCTGGCTGTACCCTTCTCCAGAACATCACTTCATCTGAGATCATTTATCCCCAGGATGACTCGAATCTGGAACACATTCGTACAACATAATATCAACGAGAAAAAGTCAGTTGATTAGATGAAAATGCTGCCCCACAGATGGCTCCAACTTCATCCTGTTCCCTACTTGCATGTGTCATAACAACAAAAATTCTTTCAAATGAGCTGATGTAGGTAACAGCTCTTAGATTGTCAATAAAGTTAGGAATTCTTAACCTAACCTCGTCAAACCCTGTGTAAAGAGAGAGAGAGAGAGAGAGAGAGAGAGAGAGAGAGAGAGAGAGAGGAGAGAGAGAGAGAGAGAGAGAGAGAGAGAGAGAGAGCTAGTGTTTATAAATGAGGCAATGTAGGAGGAGCCTATTTAAAAGATAATGAATCTGAGATAGAGTGGAAGTTGTCACAATTGTTCTGTGCCGATGACACTACTAATGGGAGATTCGGAAGCGGTGTTACTGGGGCTCGTGGGGGAACTGGGAAAGTAAATACAAAATTTTGCATCTTTTAGCAAAAATTTGCCTTTCAATTCTCATCTTCTGTACACTCGTCCGTCAGTGTATCTCCCATCAGTGTATCAATGCATTTACTACTGATGGGAGAATGAGAAGGAAGTCAAAAACTGACCCTCCTGTCCTCCAGTGTCGTCAGGCCAATTTTCCTTAACCTTTCTTCGTAGGACAATCCCCTTAGCTCTGGGACTAGTCTTGTTGCAAACCTTTGCACTTTCTCTAATTTCTTGACGTGCTTGACCAGATGTGGATTACAAACTGTTGCTGCATAGTCCAGTATGGGCCTGACTTAAATGGTGTACAGTCTTGAACGATTCCTTACTGAGGTATCAGAACGTTGTCCTTAGGTTTGCCAGACGCCCGTACGCTGCAGCAGTTATCTGATTGATGTGCGCCTCAGGAGATATGCTCGGTATTATACTCACCCCAAGATCTTTTTCTTTGAGTGAGGTTTGAAGTCTTTGGCCACCTAGACTATACTGTGTCTGCGGTCTTGTTTGCCCTTCCCCGATCTTCATGACTTTGCATTTGGTAGGTTTATATTCAAGGAGCCAGTTGCTGGACCAGGCTTGTAGCCTGTCCAGGTCTCTTTGTAATCCTGCTTGATCCTCGATCGATTTGATTCTCCTCATTAACTTCACATCATCTGCAGACAAGGACACTTCTGAGTCTATCCCTTTCGTTACGTCATTCACATATACGAAAAACAGCACAGGTCCTAGGACTGACCCCTGTGGAACCCCGCTTGTCACAGGCGCCCACTCTGACATCTCGTCACGTATCATGACTCGTTGTTGCCTCCCTGTCAGGTAATCTCTGATCCATTGCAGTGCCTTTCCTGTTATGTGTGCCTGATCCTCTAGCTTTTGCAGTAACCTCTTGTGAGGAACTGTGTCGAAGGCTTTCTTGCAGTCCAAGAAAATGCAGTCTATCCACCCTTCTCTCTCTTGTCTTACTTCTGTCATCTTGTCATAAAGCTCCAGTAGGTTTGTGACACAGGATCATCCTTCCCTGAAACCGTGCTGGTTGTCGATTATACACTTGTTTCTTTCCAGGTGCTCCACCACTCTCCTCCTGATGATGTTCTCCATGACTTTGCATACTGTACACGTTAGTGACACAGGTCTGTAGTTTAATGCCTCGTGTTTGTCTCCTTTTTTAAAAATTGGGACTACATTTGCAATCTTCCATGCCTCAGGGAGTTGCCCAGTTTCAATGGATGTGATGAAGATCTTTGTTAGTGGCACAGCATCTCTGCTCCCTCTCTAAGGACCCACGGAGAGATGTCTGGTCCCACCGCCTTTGAGGCATCAAGCTCACATAGCAGCTTCTTCACCTCCTCCTCGGTTATGTGTACCTCATCCAGCACTTGTTGGTGTACCTCCCTGTTCTGATTTCGTGGAGTCCTACCTGTTTCCACTGTAAATGCTTCTTTAAATCTCGTGTTGAGCTCCTCACATACCTCTTGATCGTTTCTTGTGAACTCCCCATCATCCTTCCTAAGTCTACCTGGTCCTTGACTGTTGTTTTCCTCCTCATGTGGTTATACAACAGCTTCGGGTCAGACTTGACTTTCGATGCTATGTCATTTTCGTATTGTCGCTGAGCCTCCCTTCTTATCTGTGCATATTCGTGTCTGGCTCTTCGGCTGATCTCTTTATTTTCCCGGGTCCTTTGTTTTCTGTATTTTTTCCATTCTCTAGTACACCTAGGTTTTGCCTCCCTACACCTTTGGGTGAACCGAGGACTCGTTCTGATCTTCCCATTATTTCTGTTTCCCTTGGGAACAAACCTCTCCTCTGCCTCCTTGCATTTTGTTGTCACATAGTCCATCATATATTTTACTGGTTTTCCTGTCACTTCTCTCTCCCACTGAATGTCTTGCAGGAAGTTCCTTATGCCTGTGTAGTCCCCCCTTTTGTAGTTTGTTTTTTCCCATCCTATTCCTGCTACTCTCTCCATTTGTAGCTCAACTATGTAGTCAAAGCACAGAACCACATGATTACTAGTTCCTAGGGGCCTTTCATACATGATATCCTCGATGTCCGAACTACTCAAGGCGAATACAAGGTCCAGTCTTGCTGAATCATCCTCATCTCTCTCCCTAGTAGTGTCTCTAACTTGTTGATGCATGAGGTTTTCCATTACCACATCCATCATCTTGGCTCTCCATGTTTCGGGACCCCCATGGGGCTCCAGGTTTTCCCAGTCAATCTCCTTGTGATTGAAATCACCCTTAACTAGTAACTTTGCTCCCCCCCCCCATGTGAGCTCTTCTGGCCACCTCGGCTAGTGTGTCGACCATTGCTCTGTTGCTCTCGTCGTATTCTTGTGTGTGTGTGTGTGTGTGTGTGTGTGTGTGTGTGTGTGTGTGTGTGTGTGTGTGTGTGTGTGTGTGTGTGTGTGTGTGTGTGTCACACCGAAATGATTCACGAATTATAAAAAAATCACAATACCATAGCTAGAACAATTCACAAAAAAAAAAATTAGGAGAGGAATCTTATGATGACATTTCAGTGGTTATAAGGTTCACGGCAATAGTTGTGTCTAGGTTGCAAGACACACTGGCATAGTTGTGGTATAGAGGAATAGCTGAGGAGATCAATGTGTGACATCAGTATTGTGTACAGAGTGAAGGACGTAGTCGATATGGTGATATGAAAGGAATAATAAAAGCGAAGAAGAGGGAACGCTGAAATTATTAAGTCATATAGGAGGGATGGTGCAAAATTAGTTGACCATGTAGGTGTTTAAGTCTGGGATGATGGAAGGTGGTGTAGGCGGTATGGGACCTTCCCAGGAAGGATTGGAATAAGGGTGTGAAGTATGTTTATCAGTGGTAGGCGTCTGAGCATTCAGCAAGCATATATGAGAATGTCATATCGAAGTGAGCATAATTTTTTTTTGTGGAGAATGGGGCTGAGGGAAGAGAGGGGTGGTTAGGGACTTGACGTGCTGTCCGACTGTGAACAGTGTCACATCTTTGAAGGGATATTTGGAATACGGTTAGCCTGATTTGAGCTCTGGACATATGAAGGACGGGTCCAGCATTCAGAAGGATGAACGGGAATGTTACTATTTAGTGGGCTATTTACTGTTGTGATGTCCTTGCACTTCTAGAAAGCCGGCGGTTAAATGAGTGAGGTTAATGTGTTTTTCTTCTTCTGGTCAATCTACCTTGTTTGGTAAATGGCTGATGAGTTTAAAAAAAGTTAATGAGAGGTTATAGTGAAATACGAATATATAATCCCGAGGCTTGATATTAAATTTCCTTGTCCTCTATTAAAGATGGGTAATTTCGAACTCAATATTGTGCATGGAATAAGTTCGTTTTTGCAGCGACGTCCCCTGCACATTTCTCATCGCTGGGTAACGTGTTATCATTAATATCAAAACCAACATTCTTTTGCTCGCAAGAAAAATAACGTCGTCTTAAAATAGTCTCTAGGAAACATGGTAACCACATCTTTCTGACAAGAATAATCCACATCTTAATAAAGAGAAGCCGGCGCCTGTCCTGTAATTTCTCCCCAAGTATCGTAACGAACGCCATATACGGTACAGTGGACCAGCTTGGGCCATTTCTCGAGCGTTGCGGTGCTTCTGGGTCTTCCTTACTGGGATGATCCTTTGCACTCCCTCTCCGGTGTCGCATATATGCAAGTTTCACCTTGTGGAGGCGCTACCGCTACCGCTGCCACTACCAGCGCTATCACCAATGCTACCACTAATGCTACTACCATCACTACTACCATCCCCCTCCCCGGCAACCATCATTCCCACCATCACTGCCACTATCACCACCACTACCACACATGTAAATAAACCACTAGGGGGCTGTGCCAGACACAAAACGCAAAGGGAACAAGTTTGGGCGTTACTGTCTGGGCCATATTATGTGTCTCAATTATGTAGCCATATTATACGTTATTCTGATATTATTCCCGATAGGCTGACTATTTATGAATCCTTCAAGACCGTGTTATAGAAGGGCAATGGAGAAAATCTTGATTCTGGGGCTAACCTTCGTGTTATATAAACACTTATACTTATGAATCAACATAAAAATGGATGGTGACTCGAACCGTGGTCCTGACAGGTAGCACGTCCAGCGCTGTGCCACTGAGCTAGGAGGCTCAGTAGTAGAATGCTGGACCTGCTACATGTCACGACCACGGTTCGAGATCCCGTCCATTTTTCTTTGTATTAAATGACAGTCGTTCATTACAACTTATTTTGAAATCATGTAGACTTATGTATATAACTATGTGTAAAGATACCCACATGCACTGGACCCCTGCAACCACGCACAAATGAGTATATAGGTGAGTACACACATGTATATATACACTCGTACGTAAGCAGGCATGCACATACACACACATGCGTGTGGAAATAACATGGAAGAAGTATTGGCACCTTTTTTTTTTAATCATGTAGATAAAGCAAAGACATTGCAACTAGTATGTGTGTGTATACTCACCTAGTTGTACTCACCTAGTTGTGGTTGCAGGGGTCAAGTCACAGATCTTGGGTCCCGCCTCTTCACTGGTCGCTTCTAGGTCACTCTTCCTGTTCCACGAGCTTTATCATACCTCTTCTTAAAGCTATGTATGGATCCTGCCTCCACTACATCACGTCCCAGACTATTCCACTTCCTGACAACTCTGTGACTGGAGAAATACTTCCTAACATCCCTGTGATTCATCTGAGTCTTCAACTTCCAATTGTGACCCTTTGTTGCTGTGTCCCACCTCTGGAACATCCTGTCTTTATCCACCTTGTCCATTCCTCTAAGTATTTTGTATGTCGTTATCATATCAACACTATCTCTCCTGTTCTCCAGTATCGTCAGATCGATTTCCCTTAACCTCTCTTCGTAGAACATGCCCCTTAGCTCCTGGACTAGTCTTGTTGCAAACCTTTGCACTTTCTCTAATTTCCATACGTGCCTGGCCAGGTGTGGGTTCCAAACTGGTGCTGCATACTCCAATACGGGCCTGACGTACACGGTGTACAGGGTCCTGAACTATTCCTTATTGAGATGTCGGAATGCTGTTCTTTGGTTTGCTAGGCACCCGTATGCTGCAGCAGTTATTTGGTTGATGTGCGCCTCAGGAGATGTGCGCGGTGTTATACTCACCCCAAGATCCTTTCGCCTGAGTCACGTTTGTAGTCTCTGGCCCCTAGACTGTACTCCGTCTGCGGTCTTCTTTGCCCTTCTCCAATCTTCATGACTTTGCACTTGGTGCGGTTGAACTCCAGGAGCCAGTTTCTGAACCAGGCCTAGAGCCTGTCCAGATCCCTTTGTAGTTCTTCTTGGCGCTCGTCCGACTGAATTCTTCTCATCAACTTCACATCATCTGCGAACAGGGACACTTCTGAGTCTATTCCTTCCGTCATGTCGTTCACATATACCAGATAGAGCACCGGTCCTAGGACTGACCCCTGTGGAACCCCGCTTGTCAGAATCACCCACTCTGACACCTCGTCACGTACCATGACTCGCTGATGTCTTCCCGACAGGTATTCTTTGATCCATGCAGTGCCGTTCCTGTTATACCTGCATGGTCCTCCAGCTTATGCACTAATCTCTTGTGTGTGTGTGGAACTGTCGTAGAAACCAATAAAAAACAAACTATTCACTCCTCTCTCTCTCTCTCTTGTCTTACCGCTGGCACCCTGTCATAGAACTCCAGTAGGTTTGTGACACGGGATTTGCCATCCATGATCAGTGCTGGTTGTCACTGTAAAGCTCATTCTTTTCTAGGTGTTTCACCACTCTTCTCCTGATAAACATCTCTATGACTTTGCATACTATACATGTCAGTGACACTGGTCTATAGTTTAATGCTTCGTGTCTATCTCCCTTTTTAAAAATTGGAACTATATCTGCTGTCTTCCATACCTCAGGTAGTCGCCCTGTTTCGATAGATGTGTTTTGAAGATTGTTGTTAGTGGCACACATAGCGCCTCTGCTCCCTCTCTCAGGACCCATGGAGAAATGTTAACCGGCCCCATCGCTTTTGAGGTACCTAGCTCGCTTAGCAGCCTCTTCACTCCTTCCTCGGTTGTATGTATTGTGTCTAACACTTAATGGTGTACCCCACCTCTCCGCCTTTCTGGAGTCCCTTCTGTCTCCTCTGTGAACACTTTTCTGAATCTAATGTTGAGCTCCTCACATACTTCTCGATCGTTTCTTGTGTGTGTGTGTGTGTGTGTGTGTGTGTGTGTGTGTGTGTGTGTGTGTGTGTGTGTGTGTGTGTGTGTGTGTGTGTGTGTGTGTGTGTGTATGTGTGTGCGTGTGCGTGTGTGAGTGTGTGTGTGTAGAGGCATATATAGGCGTATGAAAAGAGGGGAAGGGCAGTTAAGAAATCAATATATTCAATTAGAGAGAGAAATAAAAAAAGGAATATGAAAAGCAAAAAGGGATTATGAGGCTAAAGTCGCAAGGGATTCGAAGACTAACCCAAAAGGGTTCTTTCAAGTATACAGAAGTAAGATAAGGGATAAAATAGACCCACTTAAGAGTAACTCAGGTCAGATCACTGACAGTGATCAGGAAATGTGTGAACTTTTCATTACCTACTTCCTCTCAGTTTTTACTCAGGAAGATACTAGCGAAATTCCAGAAATAATAAATTGTGTAGAACAGGACGATAACAAACTATGCACGCTTAGGGTAACTAGTGACATGGTCCTCAGACAAATAGAGAAATCAAAACCTAATAAATTCCCAGGCCCTGATGAACTGTTTGCAAGGGTTTTAAAGGAATGTAAAGATGAACTTAGGCTAATCTTTTCAATATATCACTACAAACTGGTATAGTGCCAGACAAGCGCAAAATGGCAAATGTAATACTCATTTACAAGGCAGGTGACAGGTCCTTAGCTTCGAACTACAGACCAATAAGCCTTACTTCCATAGTTGGTAAATTTATGGAATCAATATTTGCCGAAGCAATTCGTAGCCATCTTGAAATGCATAAATTGATTAATGAATCTCAGCACGGTTTTACAAAGGAGCGTTCCTGTCTTACGAATTTACTTACTTTCTTCACCAAGGTATTTGAGGAGGTAGATCATGGTAATGAATATGATATTGTATTTATAGACTTCAGTAAGGCTTTCCATAGAGTTCCACATCAGAGGCTGTTGAGAAAACTTAAGGCACACGGAAGAGGAGAAATTTTTCCCTGGGTAGAGGCATGGTTTACAAATAGGCAGCAGAGAGTTTGCATAAATGGGGAGAAATCAGAATGGGGGCACCGTCACAAGCGGTGTTCCACAGGGGGTCAGTATTGGGCCCCTTGTTGTTCAAAATCTACATAAACGACATAGGTGAGGGAATAAATAGCAACATAAGGAAATTTGCTGATGACACCAAAATAGGCCGTCCAATTCATTCTAATGAGGACACTAGAGCACTCCAGGATGACTTGAATAGACTGATGCAATGGTCGGAGAAGTGGCAGATGCAGTTTAATATAGACAAATGCAAAGTTCTAAATGTTGGACAGGAAAATAACCATGCCACATATAAACTAAATAATGTAGATCTTAATATTACGGATTACGAGAAGGATTTAGTAGTCCTGGTTAGCAGTAATCTGAAACCAAGACAACAGTGCATAAATGTTCGCAATAAAGCTAACAGAATCCTAGGCTTCATATCAAGAAGTATAAATAATAGAAGTCCTCAGATTTTTCTTCAACTCTATATATTTTTGGTTAGGCCTCATTTAGATTATGCTGCGCAGTTTTGGTCACTGTATTACTGAATGGATATAAATGCGCTGGAAAACGTATGAAGGAGGATGACAAAGTTGATCCCATGTATCAGAAATCTTGACTATGAGGATAGACTGAAGGCCCTGAATCTACACTCTCTAGAAAGGCGTAGAATTGTGGGGATGTGATTGAGGTGTATAAATGGAAAACAAAAATTAATAAAGGGGATGTAAATAGAGTGTTAAAAATATCTAACATAGACAGGACTCGCAGCAACAGTTTTGAATTGGAAAAAATCAGATTCAGGAAGGATATAGGAAAGCACTGGTTTGGTAATAGAGTTGTGGATGAGTGGAACAAACTCCCGAGCACTGTCACAGAAGCTAAGACGTTGAGTAGTTTTAAAAATAGGTTGGATAAATACATGAGTGGGTGTGGGTGGGTGTGAGTTGGACTTAACTAGCTTGTGCTACTAGGTCGGATGCCGTGCTCCTCCCTAAAGTGATGTGTCTGACCTCACTAGGTCAGTGAGGTCAGACGGTCAGTGAGCTTAAGGTCACTAGGTCAGTGAGCTTAAGCCGGTGGGAGAATTGGACCTACCTCGCATAGGCTAGTAAGCCTGTTGCAGTGTTCCTTCTTTCTTATGTTCTTATAGAGATTCGCACATATGCGAAAGTGCTAAAAGAAATAACTGCTTGATTTCAATCCTAATATACAAGGTCACAAGGCTGATTGCTGCCAACGACTTCGCCTCAGTGTAACAAGTGAAAGGGAAACAACCCAGGAGGATATCAGCGGGTAAATCTCACGTCAGAAGATAAATGAGGTGGGACTGGAGACGAGTAAACAAAACACGGGAGCAAAATGCACAAATGAATCACAGGTATGTTAGGAAGCATTTCAGTCCAAGGCTAGCTAAGACGTGGAATGACTGGCATGAAGAAGTGGGTATAACATATTACACAATTTCAAGGGCAGGCACGATATGGACTATGAGGTCAATCTTCGACACCACAACTGAGTGCATTCATATACAAACATACACACAAGAAAAAAAACGCAAATACAGTCACATACGCAACAGCAGAAAATTTATCTCTAATATCATCATTGTGTGTTCCAGCTGCTTTCATATTTCACATTTTGTAGTAACTAAATATTAAACCAAGATAACAAGAACAGAGCTCTGCTCATGTACCCATAAATAGTTAATCACACACCTAAGAACTCATAAATATACATGCACACACGCACACACACATATACACGAGAACATACACTGTCTAGTGCATGCTTCTACTCACACAAAATTGTATTGGAGTGGTGGTGTCAAAAAAATTACTAGAGAATACTACCAAATTACCACAACGCATAATTAATGGCTGTATTGTGCACTCAGGGCAGATAAATGAAAGATTGTGTAATTAAGACATGGCTGGTGATGAAGGAGGTTATTAATCATCTCTCTTGTCTGCCTGGGGAAGTTCGGACCCCCTTTGGGTGGAGTGGACTCCCTGCAGATGTTGGGAGAAGGGAGGATATGCAGTCTCCCTGAATAATCTAGGGTGAAAGGGGTTGGGCGGGGTTAAATTCTGGGAGTGTAGCCTCCTCGGGGTACATGAGGATTTTGTGTTGCATAAAATTAGCTGCAACATCAATGTGCTGCTACTTTATATTATAGTTAGATACTGTTTCTCTGTTGTATTCCATCACACAAGATGGATTTTAAACATCGGGTAAGACAATGTATCATCCTGGGCTGGGCCACTGTATTAGGATTACTAAGATATTATCAAGCATTGTACAACATGGGATCAGTAGCGACGGCAGCTTCAGAGATTTGGTTTTCAGTTCCGGTATAAATGACGTTCACTTGGTAATTTCTGTTTTATAAGATAACCACGGGGAAGTACTCCATGGGGAAGTGGAGAAGAATACTTCCTCCGTAAGTCATGCGTGTCGTAAGAGGCGACTAAAATGTTGTGAGCAAGGGGATAGTAACCCCTTCTCTTGCATAATTTACCGAATATGAAAATAAAAACTCATTTTTTTCTTTTTTTCGGGTCACCCTGCCTCGGTGGGAGACGGCTGGTGTGGTTAATAAAAAATGAAAACTGGATGTGTTGCAATCAACACATCATGGGGAGCTTGCAGTGTTTCAGAAATGAACAGGAAGTCCATGCAGATTAGTTCAGGGGAACATTCTAGCTCGAGCTAGAACGTTCCCCTAAACTAATCTGCCTGGATTTCGTACTCATTTCTGCAACACTGCAAGCACCTGATGTGTTGATTGCAACAAGAAAGACCTAGAGCTATCATTCACCTCCCTCTGTGTATGTTCTGCATCTTGTATCGCTTGTCCGCGATTATTGCATACCTGTAAATGCATACATATACACACATCGAGCTGAAATTCTTTAGCGCAGTAACTGAAGTCTTAAGGTTGCTAGTGGTGTGTAGGTCACCGTAGATCGCTGGCAACCCGTCTGGGGCAACTCAGACTTCGGGGATGCTTGGGTTGGTACTCATGGGTATCTTAGGTTCTTTGTGTGTCTCTGACCGATGTTTTGTTTTCACTTCTTTATGAGTTACAATAGAGATGTGTTAGTGAGGTCTCGTGGTGGTCGCCTGTGACGTGTCAGCCTTTGTCTGACGCCGGAGAGAGATGAGTACACGGAGACTGCTCCCTCGGTTCCTAGGTCCTGAGTGATTATCTCTCTAAAACCTTATGACGCGTTGTGGCAGTGTGTCATGTACGTTCGTGTTCTCGTGTGTGCGTCCATGCGTGTGTGTACTCACCTAGTTGAGGTTGCAGGGGTCTAGTCCTAGCTCCTGGCCCCGCCTCTTCACTGTGTGTGTGTGTGTGTGTGTGTGTGTGTGTGTGTGTGTGTGTGTGTGTGTGTGTGTGTGTGTGTGTGTGTGTGTGTGTGTGTGTGTATGTGTGTGTGTGTGTGTGTGTGTGAGCAAGGCAGGCCAGCCTCCACACCCTCACTGTCATGCTAATACCACATCGTTTACATTGGTTTTGGAGGGCGTCTCCGGTCAGGGGGTGTACAGGCATGAGCTTTGCACTGCATCTTGCTTTCATTGAGTTGCTGTTTTGATTGTACTTCGCCTGCTCGGACTATGTACTTTTCCTGTTTTCGGTGAGTGTGTTGACAGTGAATTGTGTTTCGATTTGGTGCGCGTCTCAGTTTTGAATGGTCTTCAATGTACGGGGAAACTCAATGCTCAGTCTGTCTTTTCTTGGATTTATATTTTTATTTTGTGGCTAAATTTGTTACGTTCCTGTTATGTACATTTGCGATTGTTTTTGTTTTTTTTTATACTAGCCGTCTTTGTTCTTAGAAGCAGAAAACTCACACGCTTTATGCTATCTTGTCGAAGAAGTGTTATAATTGTAATTTGGTTTAAATAAAATAAAGGAAGCGAGTCATGTTTGGTTCAGTGTGCTTCAAGGCTGGACTGGTCTTCCCTTCTCGTTGTGTTTGCTCTTATCAAAGGCTGGGTCGCCAGTGTTATAGTGTTTGTCCCGGCTCTCCTGATTGGCTATTCAGCAGTATTGTGTGTTTCAGTGCGTTCCTTTACTTGTTTGTGTACCGTAACGATGGCTCTCATGTATATGTGGTGCACGGTACCTCTGGTACGGTGCCTATATGGGGTGCACGGTACCTCTGGTAGGGTGCCTATATGTGGTGCACGGTACCTCTGGTAGGGTGCCTATATGTGGTGCACGGTACCTCTGGTAGGGTGCCTATATGTGGTGCACGGTACCTCTGGTAGGGTGCCTATATGTGGTGCACGGTACCTCTGGTACGGTGCCTATGGAAGCTTCTCTCTTGTACGTTGCTTATCGAACTTCTAGTAAGATGCCTTTGGAACCTCAAAAAAAAAATAATAGAAAAAGTGAAAATATGGCAAAAGAATCTAGGTTTTTCTTTTCAAATAAAATATTACCTGATCTTTGCTCAAAATTTCCCTATAAAATGCGGTTTAGATAATGATTTTGGTTTAAAATTACGAGTCTGTGGAATCTTTTGTCTTGATTGAATGAATTATAACTCAGTAAGTAACACAGAAAATCCCACATTTTATTACCATATATTTTAGAGTTATTCTCAAATTATCAGTGATAAATATTAATCTAAAAGGTCACTACAATTGTTACTCAGCCATTTATGGAATCTTCGAAATTTTATGCAGTCAGTAGCTGCAAACTTCATTTGCCTTTTATACATATTTAGCCAAGGTTGTATTATATCATGGCTACGTTGTTAGGCTATACCTAATTTATTACGTTATAGTCACGTCATGGTTACGTTATCGCGTTGCACTTTAAATGTAAGTTGTCTAATTATCGTCTTTAAAACTAAGTCTTAGTGAGGGAAAATCATTGAGTAATGAAAATTTACACACACACACACACACACACACACACACACACACACACACACACACACACACACACACACACATACACACACACACACACACACACACACACACACACAATACACACACACACACACACACACACACACACACACACACACACATACACACACACACACACACACACACACACACACACACACACACACACACACACACACACACTGTGTCTAATTCAAGTGTTGAACCCTCAGAAGGTCAATCTTAATTCCCATTTTCCTTACAATACACATCTAGCCTGTGTTTTGTGCTCGGCGCCTGTCCCATATTTTGACCGCTCTGATAAACCCTGTCAAATAATTTCACAAAAGAAGAAGTAATCTTAGTGTTACATTACTTGGGAAGAACGTAAAGGCAGGGATACGCAGGTTATGCTTCGTCAATTATAAACGCATCTTTAACCTCTCCGAGATGGGTGTCCGGGCGACGCTTAAGGTGTGGCGTGTGTGTGTGAGTTTTACCTCGTGTAAAGATGCCGATATCGTCAGATTTATCCGAATTAAGTCATTGCTATCACCGGTCCGCCCTGTCTACCTGTCTCACCCTTAGTCTCTCCACCCACCCTGAACTCTTGATGTGTTGCCTCCCTCTCACCTCCCTCGCTCCCTTGTTTCTCCCTGCTAGCTAATCCCTTCCATCTCTCTCCATTCCCTACCTACCTTGAGCTCTGTGTCTTCTCAATCCCTGGCTTTAATTTTCAGCTATCCATAACACTTTAAACATTTTTTTCTTTCCTCCTCTCTTACTTTCTTGCTTCTTCTCTGGCTCTTCATTTTTTCCTGCCTTTTCTTCCTCCATCCCTCCCTAACTGTCAACTACCTTCGATTATATATACTTCCTTGAACTGTTTATATTAGTTCAACAAGATTATCTCGAATTACACACACGCACACATACGTACATATATATATATATATATATATATATATATATATTATATATATATATATATATATATATATATATATATATATATATATATATATATATATATCAACGAACCAGCCGTATCCCACCGAGGCGGGGTGACCCAAAATGAAAAACTTAAGTTTCTCTTTCAAATTTAGTAATATATACAGGAGAAGGGGTTACTAGCCCCTTGCTCCCGGTATTTTAAGAACAAGAACTAGAAAGAAAATAGAAGAAAACCCAGAGGGGTGTGTATATATATATGCTTGTACATGTATGTGTAGTGTGACCTAAGTGTAAGTAGAAGTAGCAAGACGTACCTGAAACCTTGCATGTTTATGAGATAGAAAAATGACACCAGCAATCCTACCATCATGTAAAACAATTACAGGCTTTTGTTTTACACTCACTTGGCAGGACGGTAGTACCTCCCTGGGCGGTTGCTGTCTACCAACCTACTACCTATAATATATATATATATATATATATATATATATATATATATATATATATATATATATATATATATATATATATATATATACATATATATATATCAAATAATGGAAATTAAAAGTAAACGTAGAGAAAAGCAAAATAATTAAAGTAACGAAAAGTTTAGGCAATGATTGACTGAATATCAGCATGGACGAAGGAAGTATAGAGAAAATGAATATATTTAATATCTTTATAAGTGGCCATGTCGGCAGATGTGTCTATGAAAGCCGAGGTGAACCATAGAATACATGAGATGAAAAATGTGGGTGGAGTGTTGAGGAGCTTGAAAAAGGAAAAAAAAGTTATCGAATGGGTCAAAAAAGTGAGTATGTACCAGAGTATAGTGTTACTGAGGTATGGGTGTGAGGTGTGGGTTTTAAACGTTGCAGCGAGGAGGAGGCTGGAGGTAGTGGAAATATATTATTGAGTAGTAATGTGTGGGGTGAATATTATACAAAGAATTCAGAGAGTAGAAATTAGAAGGCGGAGTGGAGTTACCCGAAGCATAATTCAGAGGGTGAGGAAGTGGTTATTAACGTGGTTTAGGCGTTTAGTGAGGATGAGGCAGACATGGGGTAACCAAGAAGGTATATAAAGCTTAAGTGGAAAAGTTTGGATGAAGTAGGTAAAGGAGGTTTTGAGAGGTATGGGCTTTAACATTAAACAGGCTGGTGTGAGTGTATTAGATCGGATTGAGTGGAAACTTGGATCGACTGTGAGCAACGTAACATTTATGAAAGGATTCAGGGAATAACCAGTAAGCCAGACTTGAATCCTGGAAGTGGCATGTACAGTACCTGTACTCTGAAGGAGGGACGGAGATGTTGCAGTTCACAGGGTCATATGAATTGTTGTGTCTGCACACTCCTCTAAAGACAGCTATTAAATGAGCGATGGTGAATGTATTTCCTTTTACGATGGTGAATGTATTTCCTTTTACGCGTTACTTTACTGAAAGACGACCGGCGTTGTAAAACAAAATGAAATATAATCCATAAAAAAAAAAAACTGAAAACTCTAATAGAAGAAAAGTGTTGAACTTCAAGACGCTCGTACAAACTCGCCTGAACGAAAAACGAATCGAGGTGGAAAGGCCAAGAAGGAGTCTGGGAAAATCCAAAATTATCCCCTTCGGGTAGGTCCGTGAGAGATTACATCAATGGCTCCTTTCCTGGACAAAGTTGGAGAGCGAAGAAGGAGGGAATCTTTGCCTTATATGAAGCGGAGGAGCTGCTACTGATACAATCCCAGGCTAATGAAGAGTCTTGATGGGCCTTGGTAACAATGTGAACAAAATGACATTAAAGATGACGCTTTCCGATGCCGGTGTTGGCGACACTGAGCTCAGCGAGTGTAGGGTGAAACTGATGGATTTATGAAGGGATTTATGAAGGGATTTATGAAGGGACTGATGAACTTAATATGGGATTCACGGATTTATGACTTTTTGTACGGATTTATGACAAGATTTATGGAGGGACTGATGGAGTTGTGAATGGATTAACGGATTTATGAATTTTTTTATGAATTTATTGGACCTATGAGGAGATTTCTGAAAATATTTGTGGGTGGATTAAAGGATTTATGAACAGATTGATGATGGGCTTACGAATAAATTTATGTAGTGATTTATTAAGAGATTGATAAATTTATGATTGGATTTTTTAGGGGAATTATGAGTGGACAGAGAGAGAGAGAGAGAGAGAGAGAGAGAGAGAGAGAGAGAGAGAGTAATTAGGAAGCTCCTTCCTTACCCTTGGTATGACAACAGTGGATCTATCAATAGTGATAGATGGGTAAGAGCTATAACAAAAAGTTATATGTACGTCTATCAAATTCGGTCTAAAGAAATCTATACTTCAATAGAGTTGCGCAGCTGAGATGAACACACGACGACAACGACGACGACGGCGACCACCACCACCAGCAGCGGCAGCAGCGGCAGCAGCGGCAGCAGCGGCGGCGGCGATGGCGGCAGCGGTGGCGGCGGCGGCGGCTGCCGCTGCCGCTGATGATGAAGATGATGATGATGAAGATGATGATGATGATGATGATGATGATGATGATGATGATGATGATGATGATGATGATGATGATGATGATGATGATGATGATGATGATGATGATGATGATGATGATGATGATGATGTAGGGAACAAAGTACACTTCACGGGAACGAGAATGTACAACACAGCATGGGGCAAAACGGCACGCGACAATCGCCTTGAGACAATACTATCCGGAGAGGCAGCAACTCACGTTACCCTGGTAGAGACTAGGAGGCGTCAGCAGGTACATAAAGAGCACAAAAGTGCGGCAATTATATATGTACTCGTATGGTCAAAAGTGAATACTTTGTTAAAACAGGAAAGTGAGTTGACTATAATATACTGTAGATGGTGTTACAGTGTGTACAAGGAAAAAACCGTCACTCTTAACACTCTGGTGTTGTACACTGGTGGAAGTAAATGTACGTCAACTTGTGAGAAAGATTGATAGTATCTTAAGTTTTTTTATGAGGAAATTTCAGTTCCATTCCTAAGGAAAAGTATAGTGCAAACAAACATTATTTTCTCTAGATGTTCATTAACAAAATTAGCGCCATATTTAACTTTACTGACGAAACTCCGGAATAATCGCGTCTGTCCTTGAGAGACAATCAACATCATCGGAATGCTGTCAAGGGGTAATTTTTCTTCCTTCAAATTGACCCTTGGCCGAGATGAGTGATCCCATTATAAGGTGGAGCATGTTAGCGGCTCTTATCCCCTATCATCTGTAACTCATTACAGCGTCTGCGTCCAAGACCCCGACAGTGTGGAGAGCTTTCTGACCTTTTGTTTACCTGCCTCACAGCTGGGTTACTTGGTGACCCTTGACCCTGTCATCTGGTGGTCATCAGGTGTCCCCTATCACTTTCTTATGGAAACATATGAGTATATCAGAGGCCAAGAGAAAACTGTACGAGCCTCTGTGTGTAAATTACTCTCTCTCTCTTTCTCTTTCATACGAATTTGAGGAAGAATAAGTTCTTCCTACTTTCCACATTCGAGAAATGAGATTTGATATAAAGAATAATTGGAATTAACGTCAGAAATATGGAACTAGCGAGCATAGATATTGCTTCGTATTTCACGCAGGTTTCCCTTGAAGCGCTGTGTGAGTCATTCAGGGTTGTTAAAGGCTAGATCCCTCTCCTGTTAATCGCGTCTGGATCTCACACTGCAATTGTTTCGCGGAGAGTAGAGAGATATCTCGTGGCACGCTGCTCGGTTCTCCTTGCAAGATGCATCAATCCTTCAGAATGTGGCAGAGCCTCGGATACGCCCTCAGTAAGCCAGGAAGAAACCGTGTTGTACTCTGGCGTTGACGGTGTTCACTTCAGAACATCCTCGCTGTACTGGGAGTAAGTCATCTTGTAAAACAGGGTTCCTGAGATCAAATCTCACCGAGGAGATCAATCTTTATTGAATTCACTGAGAAGGTCAGTCTTTGTTAAAGCTCGCTGAGGTCGATCAGTACTGAATCTTATTAAGAATAGACTTTATTGAATCTGTTAACTCGAATTTCAATTGGGAAGTTGGTCTTAATTTAAGAACATGAGACAGAAGGAGTACTGCAGCAGGCCTACTGGCCCATGCTAGGCAGGTCCAAGTCACGCCCGCCCAAGAAGGAAGGAGCACTGCAGCAGGCCTTCTGGCCCAAGCTGGTCCTGGTCCAACTCACACCCACCCACACCCACTCACGTATTTGTCTAACCTATTTAACGATAGTTTCCTGTGGAGCATGTAACTGTATTCATATCGTCTCGTCGTAAAGCAAAAAAAAAAAAAAATAAAAAAAAAATACTGGTTTAACAATATCCGATTAAACAAGGTAAAATAAGTCCCTGTCTCACTGTGTTGCAGGGATTCAAGACCCAAGAATGAGTCAACTCGTAAGGACCTTTCGGACCCTCAGATTCAATTGGGCAGCTTATGTTTTCTTGCTTTTGCTGGGGGGCCTGACCCATACGGAGAAAACAGGCTACAGACATTAAACGTCAACACACAGGTCTTATTGTACAACTATTTAACAGGGTACAACTGCACCTTCGTAGTGTTTAACACAAACACAACCTTTAAGACGTTACACCTTTGCTCACTTCTCTAATAACACGAGACACCTTCGTTGTACTAAAAATTCGCACTACACACTAACAACATGCAATACAACACCAGGACACACTCCGCGTCCAACTCTCTGAACCTGTGTAAACTCTTTTAAAAGACATGGTGGACGTGGCTGTATTTAGTAAACAGGACTCACCTGACAAGGGTCTCTACTCTCCCTCGATGCTGCTCACGTCAGAAGCTTGTTTCTCTAGTAGCTCTTATGGCATTAAGCAAAACTATTGTTCCATTGTGAAGGCAATATAAACTTTCCTCTTGCACAAGTGGTTGCAGCATTAGTATGTCTGTTGCCCAGCACCTGTAATTTTACGTGTTGGCTTGTCTTGTCATCATAGCAAAAGGAATCAGACAGTAGTTATTCCTGGAATGCAATTTGTAAACAAAAGGATGTATGCAATAAAGATATCGCTTTTCATTAGGTAACCCGTGTGAGAAGCTCAGAGACGGGTTCCTTCGCTAAATATGTTCCCGACAACAGACGGTTCGTAAAAGACAAGGCAACGGGGAAGCCCTTCAGTAAACTCTATGTGTTATGAGCGAGAGGCGCGACACACAAAAACACATCACTGAACTGCAAATTACAACAGAGTGGAACATAAACCCGTATAAATGTAATCCTTGAGACTACAGCCTCCCCACAAGAGGGACAGACACCACTTAACCCTCTGCCCATTTTCTCTGCCTACATCGTCAGGGAGATGTTTACGATGCTCCAGCTAGCTTAGCACCTCACTTTATCTCGTTGAATCCGTATGCAAGGTGTGCTAAAGTTGTGTTGCAGGGCGGGCAACATTTGCAAGGGCGGCCTCCCTTCCCAACCTCCGTCACGCCCTCCGTCAGGGTGGAGATCAGGACGACCGAGACCCAGGCAGAGCTCCGCATATGCACACATTAATTTATCGCGTGTTTGACAAGCTAGTGCTGGGGGAACTTGCATTACAAAAAGGACAAAAGTATATTGGTTTGAAATTATGCGCTGGTGCTTCAGTCGCGGCGAAGCAAACTAAGCCAACGAGCATTGTCTTGTAGACAGACCATGTTGGACCCCTGGGCATGCCTAGGCGTTTGCCCTGCCTGGGCGCTGGGCGGATCTTACCCATCTTGATTACGTTGATTGATATAGTGTTTGTAATGTCTATTATTAAGTTGGAAGTATATATTATATTCAACATTTAAGTTTATTGGAGATTGGGTGGCGAGGATCTTAAATTACTTCCTCACCACACGTGCTGGATTACTTGGTATTTAGTAACTCAATGTTCTTCTATTGACCTGCCATATTTCTTGTAAACATAGATATTATCACCAGGTGACCCGAAATTTTACATTATTATTGAAAAATTATTTACAGAAACTTTTCCACGTGCAAGAAACAAGATGATATATAGTCCAAACATGTGCATTATGGTAATATAATATCTGCGGTGTGTGTGTGCGTGTGTGTGTGTGTGTGTGTGTGTGTGTGTGTGTGTGTGTGTGTGTGTGTGTGTGTGTGTGTGTGTGTGTGTGTGTGTGTGCTCGTCTGTTATGGTAAATAATGTCAACTTAAGCACCAGGCAAGATAACGTTTGGAGTGAAGGCAGCAGTTCTTGGTTAAAGTCGTTCTTAGGATCTATTAAATCGCGTTATTTCCTTCCAGTTAAAAATACATCTCTGTACTCCCCCCCCCTCTCTCTCTCTCTCTCTCTCTCTCTCACTCAGTAATACACACACACACACACACACACACACACACACACACACACAAATACAAACATAAATACAAACACACACACAAATACAAAGACACACACACAAGCACACACACACACATACACCTGGCAACCTAAGAGTACCGTTTGGACATATAAGTATGGAGTCATTACGACACTGTACACCGGGTACATCAGGCTCATATTGAAGTATGCAACACCAGTATGGAACCCACACCTGGTCAAAAACGTCAAGAAATTAGAGAAAGCGCAAAGGGTTGCAACAAGACTAGTCCTGGAGCTGAGAGGGTTGTCCTACGAGAGATTAAGGGAACTCAACCTGACAACACTGAAAGACGAGAGGGATAGGTGGCACATGATAACAACATATAAAATACTGAGAGGAATTGACAAGGTGGATATGGACAGAATGTTTCAGAGATGTGACACAGCAACAAGGGGTCACAACTAGAAATTGTAAACTCAGATGAGTCACAGGGATGTTAGGAAGTACGTCTTCAGTCATAGATTTGTCAGAAAGCAGAACAACAAGGAGAGTAATGTAGTGGAGGCAAGATTCATACATAGCTTTACGAAGAGGTATGATAAGACTCATGGATCAGGGAGAGTGGACCAAGTAGCGACTAGTGAAGAGGAGGGGCCAGGAGCTATGACTCGACTCCTGCAACCACAAATAGGTGAGTACAGTTCGGTGGTGAGTACACACACACACGCACACACACACACACGACATGACGGAAGGAATAGACTCCGAGGTGTCCCTGTTTGCAGATGACGTGAAGTTGATGAGAAGAATTCATTCGATCGAAGACCAGGCAGAACTACAAAGGGATCTGGACAGGCTGCAGACCTGGTCCAGCAATTGGCTCCTGGAGTTCAACCCCACCAAGTGCAAAGTCATGAAGATTGGGGAAGGGCAAAGAAGACCGCAGACGGAATACAATCTAGGGGGCCAGAGACTACAAACCTCACTCAAAGAAAAAGATCTTGGGGTGAGTATAACACCAGGCACATCTCCTGAAGCACATATCAACCAAATAACTGCTGCAGCATATGGGCGCCTAGCTAACCTCAGAACAGCATTCCGACATATTAATAAGGAATCGTTCAGGACCCTGTACACCATGTACGTTAGGCCCATATTGGAGTATGCGGCACCAGTTTGGAACCCACACCTAGCCAAGCATGTAAAGAAACTAGAGAAAGTGCAAAGGTTTGCAACAAGACTAGTCACAGAGCAAAAAGGTATGTCCTACGAGGAGAGGTTAAGGGAAATCAACCTGACGACAGGAGAGATAGAGGGGACATGATAACGACATACAAAATACTGAGAGGAATTGACAAGGTGGACAAAGACAGGATGTTCCAGAGATGGGACACAGCAACAAGGGGACACAGTTGGAAGTTGAAGACACAGATGAATCACAGGGATGTTAGGAAGTATTTCTTCAGCCACAGAGTAGTCAGTAAGTGGAATAGTTTGGGAAGCGATGTAGTGGAGGCAGGATCCATACATAGCTTTAAGCAGAGGTATGATAAAGCTTACGGTTCAGGGAGAGTGACCTAGTAGCGACCAGTGAAGAGGCGGGGCCAGGAGCTCGGACTCGACCCCAGCAACCTCAACTAGGTGAGTACAACTAGGTGAGTACAACTAGGTGAGTACACACACATACACACACACACACACACACACACACACACACACACGCACATACATACACACACACACACACACACACACACACACACACACACACACACACACACACACACACACACACACACACACACACACTGCACATTAAAGACCTCAGTGATAAATAAGTTCCTCTTTCTACAACATTACACATTAACATTTGTCTATTTTTCCCGGATTTTCTTAGTCTTGGATGTTATCTTGGCTGAGATAAAGCTTATATAACGTTTGCTATGTTAACATCCAGTGTTCCATTTATACGATTATTTCCATTTCATGGAGTGGATGGGGCTCAAACCAGCGGCGAGGCAGCTCTAAAACGGGAGATTTTTCCACAAAAACTCGAATATGTGGTCCCAGTTCTTGTCTGCCTACACTAACATCTCTAGTTTATAAATGAAGACTCTTTCTGCAGCCTTTAATAGTGTCATGGTTGACAGCGTTGGCTAGGGCTGCCTTGGCTAGGGCTGCCTTGGCTAGGGCTGCCTTGGCTAGGGCTGCCTTGGCTAGGGCTGCCTTGGCTAGGGCTGCCTTGGCTAGGGCTGCCTTGGCTAGGCCTTGTGTCCCACTCAGGTCTAGAAGAAAAAGTGAAACAACCATTGTAAACTAGACAAAAATTGTTTGATAGACGGGACAGTGAGCATAGGTCGCTCCTAGATCTAAAAATAAGTAATCAGAAATACCTAATCATAATTGTCGAGGTATGCTTTTCACTAAACTTAATAAATGATATCAAAATGGAGGGAAAAAAAAGTATGTGAGATGTCAGAACGAGGTCAAGGCACTTGACCTTTCATGATTTCCATCCTAGGTGCAATAGTTATGGTCAAGCGGTACCACCCAAATGTTTAATTTAGCCGGAGAAGATGTGGCAGGAGTGAGGAAGTGAGGAGGGTGATGCTTCACCTGCACCTCAGGACCTGTCTGTCTTACTAATGAAGCCAGGGTGAGCGGCGCCTGGCTCACCCTACACGAGGCCACGGACTGTTTGATGGCAGCAACTCTTGATGATTTCAAGTAGGTCTCTGGATGTATTTGCTTCTGTATGTTTTGATTTCTTTGAGTGTAATATATATATATATATATATATATATATATATATATATATATATATATATATATATAATATATATATATATATATATATATATTATATATATATATATATGTCGTGCCGAATATGTAAAACTGGTCAATTAGCAAGAACTCATTTAAAATTAAGTCCTTTCTGAAATTTTCTCATATACGTTTAAAGATATATTTTTTTCATTAATGTTAATGTAAAAAATTTAATTTTGCACCAAAAGAATCTTAGGAAACTTACCTAACCTTATTATCAAAAGAGCAATTTATTTTAGCCTAACCCAACTAAATATATTTTAAATACGTTTACAATAATTTACTACTAAACAAACACAATCAAATATAATTTTTTCGTTAGGTTCAGAATGATTTTGGCGAAATTATTGCATACACAAATTTTCACTTGTCCTAAATGGCAAGATGAACGTTGCTATTTAAGCCAAGAACGCAAGTTCTGCTTATTCGACACGACATATATATATATATATATATATATATATATATATATATATATATATATATTATATATATATATATATATATATATATATATATATATATATGTCGTGCCGAATATGTAAAACTGGTCAATTAGCAAGAATTCTTTTAAAATTAAGTCCGTTCTAAAATTTTCTCTTATACGTTTAAAGATATATTTTTTTCATTAATGTTAATGTAACAATTTTTAATTTTGCACCAAAAGAATCTTAGAAAGCTTACCTAACCTTATTATAACAAGGACAATTTATTTTAGCCTAACCCAACTAAATATATTTTAGATTTGTTTACAGTAATTTAATACTAACCAAACACAGTGAAATATATTTTTTTTCGTTAGGTTCAGAAGATTTTGGCGAAATTATTGCATACACAAATTTTCACTTGTCCTATATAGCAAGATGAGCGTTGCTATTTAAGCCAATATGGCAAGTTCTGCCTATTCGGAACGACGTATATATATATATATATATATATATATATATATATATATATATATATATATATATATATATATATATATATATATAAATCAGGCGTTTCCCACCAAGGTGTGGTGGCCCAAGAAAGAAAAACTTTCACCATCATTCACACCATCACTGTCTTGCCAGAGGTGAGCTTACACTACAGTTATAAAACTGCAACATTAAAACCCCTCCTTCAGAGTGTAGACACTGTACTTTCCATCTCCAGGACTCAAGACCAGCCTGCTGGTTTCCCTGAATCCCTTCATAAATATTATTCTGCTCATACTTCAACAGAACGTCAAGTCCTGAAAACCATTTGTCTCCGTTCGCTCCTATCTAACATGCTCACTCATGCTTGCTGGAACTCGAAGCCCCTCGCACACAAAACCTTCTTTACCCCCTCTCTCCAACCTTTCCTATGCCGACCCCTACCCCGCCTTCCCTCCACTACAGATTTATACACTCTCGAAGTCATTCTATTTTGTTCCATCCACTCTACATGTCCGAACCACCTCAACAACCCTCTCTCAGCCCATTGGAAAATAGTTTTGGTAATCCAGCACCTCCACATAATTTCCTAACTACGAATTCTCTGCATTATATTTACACCACACATTGCCCTCAGACACGACATTTCCACTGCCTCCAGCCTTCTCCTTGTTACAACATTCACCGCCCATATATATATATATATATATATATATATATATATATATATATATATATATATATATATATATATATATATATATATATATATGTCGTGCCGAATAGGTAAAACTGGTCAATTAGCAAGAACTCATTTAAAATTAAGTCCTTTACAAAAATTTGTTCTTATATGTTTAAAGATATATTTTTTTAATTTATGTTAGTGTAAAAATTAATATTTTGTACAAAAAAAAATAAGAAAACTTACGTAACCTTATTATAAAAACCGTAATTTAATTTAGCCCAATCCAGCTAAATCTATTATAGACAAGTTTTCAGTAATTTAATTATAAACAAATAAAATGAAATATATACATATATATATATATATATATATATATATATATATATATATATATATAATATATATATATATATATATATATATATATATATATATATATATATATATATATATATATATATATGTATATATAATATATATATATATATATAATATATATATATATATATATATATATATATATATATATATAATATATATATATATATATATATATATATATATATATATATATATATATATATATATATATATATATATGTATATATATATATATATATATATATATATATATATATATATATAGGTAGTAGGTTGGTAAACAGCAACCACCCAGGGAGGTACTACCGTCCTGCCAAGTGAGTGTACAACGAAAGCCTGTAATTGTTTTACATGATGGTAGGACTGCTGGTGTCTTTTGTCTGTCTCATAAACATGCAAGATTTCAGGTATGTCTTGCTACTTCTACTTGCATTTAGGTCACACTACACATACATGTACAAGCATATATATACACACACACACCCCTCTGGGTTTTCTTCTATTTTCTTTTTAGTTCTTGTTCTTGTTTATTTCCTCTTACCTCCATGGGGAAGTGGAACAGAATTCTTCCTCCGTAGGCCATGCGTGTTGTAAGAGGCGACTAAAATGCCGGGAGCAAGGGGCTAGTAACCCCTTCTCCTGTATATGTTACTAAATTTAAAAAGAGAAACTTTAGTTTTTTCTTTTGGGCCACCCTGCCTCGGTGGGATACGGCTGGTATGTTGAAAGAAAGAAAGAATATATATATATATATATATATATATATATATATATATATATATATATATATATATATATATATATATATATATATATATATATATATATATATATATATATATATATATATATATAATATATATATATATATATATATATATTTTCGTTAGGTTCAGAATGATTTTTGCGAAATTGCATACTCAGTTTTTCGTTTGGCTTATTCGGCAAGAAGAGCGTTGCTATTTAAGCCAAAGTCGCAAGTTTTACTCATTCGGCACGACATATATATATGCAGAACAAGCTATATGGGGATGGAAATCCTTAGCCCTTGGTCTTTCGCATCTCGTGCGTCGTCAGAAGCTATGCAATTTTGCAAGACAGCAACAGATTGGAGAGAAAATTCTCTGATAGGTCCACAATCTGGTAGTGAGCAAGTCAGTGCTCAACTCTTCCTCTCAGCCTACAATAAGAAGCGTGCTGCTTCCTACTATTTAAGCGAAGTTATGGAAAACACACTTATGTACAGTTCAGGATTTATATCACAGGAAACATTTTGCTGAGAGTAACTTATTTGAGCCACTCTTGGCGAAACGTTTGCTCTAATAAATGTCTTGAACTATAGATAAGTGTTTTTTTCCACATCTTGTGGCTATCACCAGACCATTTTTTCAGTCGACTGCTAAGTTCTGCCTGGATTATTATTATAGCTAAACTACAAGGGTTATACAGCGCAGCAGGGCAGGGAAGGATGCAGGGGTAATGGGTAGCAAGAGGGAGAGGGGTGATTATTAGGTTATGGAGTGCAGCAGGGCAGTGAATAGTGCAGGTGCAGAGGGTAGCTAGAAATTAAGGTAGAAAGGACTGAGGAGAGTGCTAGAGGCATCATCATCAGAGTTGTATAGTAAATCAGTTGCTATCAAAAGGTCAAGGAGAGAGTCTGGATTAAATCAAGGTCTATCAGCAAGAAGGGAAGGTAAAGAAAGAGCAGCAAAGCGGAGATGACGACGAAGGTAAATTCTGTGTGCTCGTTGATAGAGTGGGCAGTCCAACAGAATGTGGCTAACAGATACTGGAACTTGACAATTCTCACAGTGAGGAACAGGGCGCCTCTCCATGAGATACCCATGAGTAAGACGAGTGTGGCCGATGCGAAGATGGGAGAGAGTAGTCTCCCAACCTCGACATTGATGACAAGAAGACGGCCAGAAACCTATACTCGACTTAATAGAATGAAGTTTGTTATAGAGCAAATCAGACCAACGTTGTTGCCAATGGGTGTAAAGGTGGGTAACAGTTACAGCAAAATAGTCCGTGAATGGAACACCTCTATATGAAACTTGGAGGTCATGTACTGCTGATCGCACAGCAGTGTCTGCCTGTTCATTGCCCTGTATGTCAACATGACTGGGGACCCAACAAAAAACAATATCTTTGCGTTTGCTAGAGATACAGTGTTTGATACGAAGAACTAGGGGGTGAGGTGTATCAAATTTCCGTATAGCCTGTAAAGCACTAAGGAAGTCTGAAACGACCACAAATGGTGACACAGGCATAGATGCAATACGGATAAGTGCTGCAAGAATGGCATACAATTCAGTCGAAAAATGCTAGCCGAGGATAATAAATGCCCTCGCATGACACTGTCCGGAAAGACTGTTGCGAATCCGACGCCGTCAGAAGACTTAGAACCATCGGTGTACACTGCGATGGCATGAGAATGAGAGCAGAAGTGGGTAGCAGGTAGTTGGGTTTTTGCGCATGGCAGTGGGAAAGAACAAACACGAACAGCTGGAACTTCCCAAGTAGGCAGGAAAAAGTGCGATGCTACATGAACCTATAAAGATGGTAACTGAAGAGAAGACAAGAGCGAATGTAGGAGGAGAGAAAAGGGACGGAGTAAATAGGGGCAATGAACAAATAAAGAACGTCTACTAACATCAGTGACTATCCTATATATGGAAGGATTGTGGAGGTCATGAGATCTAACATAATAGCGAAGCAATGAGCGTCACGGCGATTGGACAAGGATGGAATATTCGCTTCTGCATAGAGGCTCTCAATAGGGGATGAACGAAAGGCACCAAGTCACAGACGGAGACCTTGGTGATGAATGGGATCTAACTTAGACAGAGTTGCAGGAGAGGCCGCTGAATAGATTTGCTCACCATAATCTAGCTTGGATAAGACTAGGGTGGAATGCAAGCGGAGAAGAGTGCGACGATCTGCGCCCCATGAACGATGTGGGAGAACCTTAAGGATAAAGTGACAACCAAATATGCGAGGAAGAACGGAAGATTTGTCATTTATAGCTAAGAGAAAAAGAGTAGTGCTGAGGACACAACCTTGTGGAACTCCCTCGGCTTGTACAAAGTCCGAGGAAAGCGAGGCGCCAATGCGTATCCGAAAATGTCTATCGGACAAGAAAGCAACAATGAAGTATGGTAAATTAGCGTGGAGGCCTAAGGAATGGGCTTGGAATAGAATGCTATACCTCCAACTGGTGTCATATGCCTTCTCTAGATCAAAAAAGACCGCTAGGACAGAGTGGTTGTTAGCAAAGGCATTTCGAATATACGTATCTAAGTGGAGCAAGCGGTCTAATGTAGAGCAGCCTTTGCAAAAGCCATATTGGCGAGGGAAAAGGCTATTGTGTGTCTCTAAGAACCACATCAGACATCTATTCACCAATCGTTCCATCACCTTACAGACCACACTGGTCAGAGCAATGGGACGATAGTGAGAGGTGTCAAGCCCCGAGGCACCAGGTTTGCTAAACGGTAGGACAATACCCGATTTCCAGTGTTGAGGGAGAACCCCCTCGCTCCCAAATTAGATTGAAAAGACGTAAAAGAACGGGAAGGGCCGTAGAATGGAGATGTTGTACCATACTGATGTGGATATCATCAGGTCCCTGTGGTACGTTATGCGGCTCCAACAATCGAGGGAGAAATCTAAGGGCAATTTCTCTTTGGTAGGTTTAGACGCAAGAAATGAGGGACAGAGGTGAAGCCCTCAGGAGATACGGACAAAATAATTCCTGATTTCTGTGGCATCTTCGAAGGGTTCTGCGACATCAACTCCATCAACCCGCAAGACAGGAGCTGGGTCCGGAGTGTACTTGCCACACAATTTCCGTACCTTTTTCCAAATCGCACACATAGGGGAAGATGAGGTAATGGTAGACACGTAGTCTCGCCAACAAGCATGCATGGCGTCGCGTATGACGTGGCGAGCAATTGCCCTTGCCCGCTTAAAATCCAACAGATGCTCTGCGGTACTGTTATATCGATAACGGCCCCACACAGCACGTTTTAAACACACTGCACCGGCGCATGTAGGAAACCACCAAGGTATGCATGTCTGAGAATGCCTACCTGAGGTTTGGGGGATAGAATGCATTGCCACAGTTAGGACTAAGGTCGAAAATTGGTGCGCCAATTCATCAATAGATGACGAAAGGGGGGTCCTCACAACAGGTGGTAAGATGGGAGTATGAGTCTCAGTCTGCTCAAGCAAAATTGGCAACGAGGGCTATGAAGGATAGGAAAGTGATCACTATCATGTAAACCTGGAAGAAAAAACCGTGTGAAATCAAGTGCAATGTCCGAGGAACAGATAGAAAGATCAATGCAGGGGAGAGACTAAGTGCGAGAGTCAAAATAGGTAGGAGCACCTGTATTTAAAACATGAAGAGGATGAGAAGCGCGAAGATTCTCTAACTGATCACCACGAGAGTCACAGTGGGACCCTCCCCACAGGTGATGGTGAGCATTAAAATCACCCAATAACAAGATGGGCGGCAGTAGAGAAGAAATTTAAAACGCGATATCAGAGGTACAGAATGCATGGGAGGGAGAAAGACAAAGAGAGTAAACTGTAAACCATCTGTGTAAATAAATACGAGCTGCAGCATAATGTAGCAGGGAACGAACAAATACTTGTTTATATGGTATATCAACGTGCACAAGAAGTGCGCTTTCATTAACTGATTCATCAGGTAAAGGATCGGAAGGATGTAACAGCACATAGTCTGAAACGGGGCGAATGACAGCAGAACGAATTTTGGGCTCTTGCAGCCCAACACATACTGGGGACAAATGGGAGAACAACACTTGGAGCTCTCCTCGATTGCCAATAAGGCCACGAATATTCCATTGTAAAAGAGACATTATGTACAGAAATAAAATTGGCAACAGTAAGAAACGATAAAAAGCTTTTAGGATCTGAAAAGTTAACGTGTGGGGGTAACGGTAAGCATGTGAGCAAGGAAGAATTTGAATGTTGCAGAGGAATAGGCTGTTGGGAGGGTCGTGAAATAGAAGGGGTAGAAAGAGGCGCGTTGATGTTCATCGGGGGTGTTGTCTCCACAATATAGCTGGAGATAGCTTCTAACATCTCAGTTGTTAAGGAAGCAGATGAAGCCATGTCAGAGACAGGAGAGGCATTGCAAGGAAAGGTCGGGGTAACTACGGAGGCAACCAAAGAGGTCTGAGGGGGACAGGGAGTATGAACCTGGACAGATGCGTCGGCTGGGGTAGAAGAGGCCTGCAGTGTAATGGGAGAGGAAGAAGGTTGGAGGGTAACTATGGAGGAAGACGAGGGGGAAACAGGGGAAGAGGGGACTACACGAGAGGGGGTTGAACCTTTACCTTCATGTGAGAGCTGGAAAGGGGGTGAGAACTAGGGTCCGAGGTAGGAGATATATTCTGTGCAGGTGATGGATGTGAAGAAAGTGTAGGTCTGCAGGGTCTAGTAGACTGAGAAGCAAGTGAGTGAGATGAAGTAGAAGTAGGAAGTGGTGCAAAGATGGGAGTGTCAATGGATAAAATTGCAAAAGAATTAGAAACTGGGGTGACCCCAGAAGACAGATGCAGGGGGATTAGGAGGCAGGAGAACCGTCGAGGTTGGAGGCCTTTGGGCTACCCGAGCATATGTGAAATGAGGGAGTTTACCTTGAAGGCAGAGCTGAGAGACAGCCATAGTGTAAGTGAGGCCCTCATGCTTCTTAAGATAACGGATCTCTCGTTCATTACGATAAACCTGGAGGGGAAGACTACAAGACGTATCGGAATGATCTGCTGCACAGCAGACCGGGCATTCCACCGCAGACCTGCAGTGTTTAGCGGGGTGTCTAAAATGCCAGCAATTATGACACTGCTGGGGAGTGGGAACGACTTGACGGATCTCTAGGTGATGTCCCGTAATGTAGACAGAGGACAGAAGCTCACGGCAGTCGAAGGTTAAACGAGCGATGTTACTAGTAAAGTGTCTCCACACACGAGCAGGGCGGAATAGGGAGGTTCTGAAGGGCTGATTGATCTAAAATATCCTTGCCGCAAGATAAAATATCACTCTGTACAATGGTATGTGGTAAGACCACAGTATCACTGCAAGAATTAAGAGTAGCGTGCTTACGAACGGTGATGCAGGAGAGAGCATGAACTTGTTCTAAATTCTATACTGTTATGACATGTGCACCGCTTCGAAGAGCGTGGAAGGATATATTTTGGCCAACGTGCAGTAAAAAAGTTTTACCAATTCCGTGATCAGAAATATAATCAGTTTGAGACGTCGTTTGTAAAGAAAATAATTTTGTCCATTGCATACTCATTAGTCTGGCACGCAAAGGTAGTGACTGTCGTGTAGGTCGTTTTTGAGCAGTCATCGACGAACTGTCGTCAGTAGGTTGTCTTGGACGCTTAAGAGCAGTACCGCGAGCGGTCTGACCTGAGGGAAGTGGGCGATCCGAAAACTGTCGCGCTGTATTCTTGTTATTTTGAAAAAAAAGAAAGAAGGAAAGAAAAACAAGGTGACAGTGGAGGGACAGTCGCTAAGAGGTATGGAGGGGCCGAAAGCTCCCCCCCTCATCTGAGAGGGCCTCGAGCCCACCAGTGGTGAAGATGCAGCGTGGAACCCATGCCATACCCTACCCTTCACGCCAGTAAACCAGCACTCTGGGATAGCAGCCTCACATCTACCGAGCTACCTCGGCAGACAAAAGAAAGGGCAGTCGGAAACCCGCCACAAAGCATAATCCCTTCGGCCTCCTCCTCCCAGAACCGACAGGCAGCTTCCGAAGATACACCCATTCCCAAAGGGCACCCCACCCACTTCCCAGAAATTCGGGAAGTGAACAGAGCACCATCAGATAATTCAGATTCCACAGCAGACCACACCACCCTCGAGGGACCTCCCCGGCACGCCACCCCTACCCAGAAACTGTAATCCCAGAGGGAAGGACCTCAGAGGTTACAAATGGGACGGGAACCAAAGGGAGGGTGTGGAGAGGGGCGGAAAGGGAAAAAAGGGGGTATGGGGAGGGTGGGGTAGGGAAAGGAGGACTGGGGGGTAATTAGGTTCGATCGGAGGAAGGAGACCAAGAGGTCCAGTTCTTCAGACCGATAGCCTCTTTACCACAGCAAGGAGCACCCCTTAAAGAGGAGTCCTGCCTGGAGACATGCATTACTCTTCCCTTTTTGTCACCAGCAGGCAAAAACATTATACAAATACTCTCCCAAAACTTAAACAGGCCTCTGCACACTAGGGCCTTACAGGTAAACATGAGAGCACTTAGGCACAAATAAAATTACCTACTGTATACACTAAAAAAATGAAAAACTCACCCATTCACCTACTCACACACCTACATCTTGCTCCCTCCGCTGTGATTCACCTACTGCCCAACAAATACCTCACGTGCTCCTGTCCTGTCCTGGTTACTCTGATTTACTACTAGTTTCTGAACATATCCCGGAAAATAACATTATATCTGGAGCTTGTTTTACACAATATTTTTACTGCAGCACACTGCGTAATACTTGGTCTAACACCTGAACCTAACACCTTAGCCTATTACCTGAACCAGTAACTGTGTCTAAAACCTGTGTCTAACACCTGAGTCTAACACCTTGGCAGTCAGGCAGGCAGAAAGCCCTCCACCAAACTTGCACCGACCAGTGATCCATCATGAAATAAGAGAGACGATCAGTATTGGGATACTTTAATGGCAAAACCTTTCGCCCTAAGTGACCCCTCAAGGAAGGTTCCTTGATGTTGGTGAGGGGCTCTTGATTTAGGGAACTGGATCTGTGCTCTAATTCCCTGAATTAAGCCTGAATGCCTTCCACATCCCCCCCCCCAGACGCTGTATAATCCTCTGGGTTTAGCGCTTCCCCCTTGATAATAATAATAATCGCCCTAAATGACTTCTTCAGACTTAAGAAGCGATCTCTGGCGAAACGTTCCCTCGCTAAAATACTGCACGTTTTACTTCGGAAGTGTCTACGATATTTTACCCACTGACATAACATCGACACACTGACTACAACGTCTACATTCTTCTTCCATTGTTTTTTCTGCAAGTAGAATTGAAGATCATTTACCCTCGCGCCCTCACACCCTCGCGCCCTCACACCCTCACGCCCACACGCCCCTTTTGTTTATGTGCTATTGGTTTATGCTTATTTGTTGAGTAGTCAGTCTTGTATACTGGGTGATATGTCCCTCTGACACCCAGGTGTGTGTTTGTGTGTGTGTGTGTGTGTGTGTGTGTGTGTGTGTGTGTGTGTGTGTGTGTGTGTGTGTGTGTATTTACATAATTGTACTCGTCTATGGCTGTTGATTATCTGTTCTGACTTACTCCTTGTCTCGAGAGGCGTTGTCAAGTGTACTTTTGAATTCCATGTATGGAGTTGGCTTCCGGTACATCTCACAGCAGTGCACTGCACCTGCTCATTTTTCCTCTCACATTATCATACGTCTCGCTATCTTATTTGATCATGGAGATTCAGTGGTGTTCCTGTGTTTTTTTTATGTACGAGTATCTTGTAAGTTGTGAGCATACGTGCAATGTAATTTTAGTTTAATTGATGTGATGTTTACCTCGCTTTAACTGTCTTAACAACCCGTAGCTCGATTGCTAGTGCACTCAGCTCACACACTGAGGTCTGTGGTTTGATCCCCGGTACAGTTGGAAACATTATGACGTCGTTTCCTTAAGATACCTGCTGTCCCTGTTCACCTATCAGTAAAATAGGTTTATCGACTGTTGTGGGTCGCATCCTGGGACAAAACTGACCTAATTTGCCCGAAAAATTCTGCATAACAAAGGGCTTTCTATGCAGTAGTATGTCACTGATGTCAGCTAGATCCGTATACGACGTAAATGTACTTGAAATAAGGATTATTATTATTATTATTATTATTATTATTATTATTATTATTATTATTATTATTATTATACTCTGGTGCTAGGCTCAATTTTCTTTACGTTTATGATGCGTTGAGGGTTCTATGGCGGAGCTGCATACTCTAGTACTGGTGTTATGTATCATGCATACAATTTTAAGAATTACTCACAGTTCAGATTTTATTAAGATTAGTCTTAAAGTTGTCAGCTTTGCATATGCCGATACTGTCACCATGATTTTATGTGTTTCAGGTCAGAAGTCTGTAAACAGAGTTAAATCAGATGCTGCCATAGTGAAGAGCTCTGTCCTACAAGGCACAGTACTCGCACTTATCCTGTTTCTTATTCTCATATCAGACATAGACAGACATGTAAACCATAGCACTGTATCAACCTTTGCAGACGATACTAGGATCTGCATGAGAGTGTCATCCATTGAGGACACGGCAAAGCTCCAAGAAGATATAAACCAAGTTTTCCAGTGGACAACAGAGAACAATATGTTCAATGAAGACAAATTCCAACTACTCCGTTACGGAAAACTGGAGGAAATAATAACTAGGACTGTGTATACTACAAACTCTAATCACACATCTGCGAGGAAACTGATAGGATGGATAATGAGAACATTCAAGACAAGAGATGCTAAGCCAGTAATAAACCTTTTTAAATCACTTATTCTCTCTAGGGTGGAATACTGCTGTATATTAACATCCCCATTCAAGGCAGGTGAAATTGCAGAACTAGAGAATGTACAGAGAACCTTTACTGCACGTATAAGTTCCATCAAACACCTTAACTACTGGGA
>NC_069422.1:26926445-26936445 GCF_026875155.1 Cherax quadricarinatus
ACCTGAGAATAGCGTTCCGGTACCTCAGTAAGGAATCATTCAAGACTTTATACACTGTGTACGTCAGGCCCATACTGGAATACGCAGTACTCAAACACGTCAAAGAAATTAGAGAAAGTGCAAAGGTTTGCAACAAGGCTAGTTCTAGAGCTAAGGGAAATGTCCTATGAAGAAAGGTTAAGGGAAATAGGTCTGACAACACTGGAGGACAGGAGGGTCAGTTGAGACTTGATAACGACATACAAAATACTGCGTGGAATAGACAAGGTGGACAGAGACAGGATGTTCCAGAGATGGGACACAGAAACAAGGGGTCGCAATTGGAAGCTGAAGACTCAGATGAGTCAAAGGGATGTTAGGAAGTATTTCTTCAGTCATAGAGTAGTTAGGAAGTGGAATAGTCTGGCAAGCGATGTAGTGGAGGCAGGAACTATACATAGTTTTAAGACGAGGTATGATAAAGCTCATGGAGCAGGGGCAGAGAGGACATAGTAGCGGTCGGTGTAGAGGCGGGGCCAGGAGTTGAGTCTCGACCCCTGCAACCAAAATTAGGTGAGTACAATTAGGTGAGTACACAGGCACATCTGAGGTGCACATCAACCAAATGTTAGGAAGCATTTCCTCAGTCACAGAGTAGTCAGGAAGTGGAATAGTTTTCGAAGCGATGTAGTGGAGGCAGGATCCATTCATTTCTTTAAGCAGAGGTATGATAAAGCTCATGGTGCAGGGAGAGTGACCTAGTAGCGACCAGTGAAGAGGCGGGGCCAGGAGCTATGACTCGACCCCTGCAACCACAACTAGATGAGTAGAACTAGGTGAGTACACACACACACACATATACACACAAACACACACTACCTTGTACGTTCTTCACACTAGTGTGCGACGTATTATGTTCCCTTGTCTTTCGCAAGGCTTCTTTCTAATTTTAAATTATGTACTATATGAATAGAGAGAGAGAGGGGGGGAGAGGGAGAGAGAAATAGAGAGAGAGAAAGAGAGAGAGAGAGAGAGAGAGAGAGAGAGAGAGAGAGAGAGAGAGAGAGAGAGAGAGAGAGAGAGAGAGAGAGAGAGAGAGAGAGAGAGAGAGAGAGAGAGAGACAGAGAGAGAGAGAGAGAGAGAGATTGCAATCCCTTCTGAGACGCAGGTGTGAGTGCCAACTTCAGTGTCGTAGACAGCCTCCTGTCTAGTAACCATCTTTACTAACACTACGCTCACTTACTGTCCCATGCGGCAGTGAGTGCAGCAGTATCATAAAACACTATTGAAATATTTATCAATTTACAATAATGCATAGTTATATATTACTAGTATTAATTTTATATTGTATAATATGCGCATGTATAAGTGATCACGGTAATTTATTGCCTTGGAGGGTACGGTATGGGGTGACTGTTTATTGATGTAATGGGGAATATTAGTGAAGCAAGGCTTAGTGGACTGGATAGTTGTCTTCTCGTTGGTAATGGAGTGGTGACAAGGTGTGAAATATTTTAAAATAGTTATATCTTAACTTTATTTTTAGTTTATCAGAGAAATACTTCTTACCCAAGATGCAGCATTGTTGTTGTCACCCGTCTTCATGATGGAGCATTGTTGTTGTCACCCGTCTTCATGATGGAGCATTGTTGTTGTCACCCGTCTTCATGATGGAGCATTGTTGTTGTCACCCGTCTTCAAGATGGAGCATTGTTGTTGTCACCCGTCTTCATGATGGAGCATTGTTGTTGTCACCCGTCTTCATGATGGAGCATTGTTGTTGTCACCCGTCTTCAAGATGGAGCATTGTTGTTGTCACCCGTCTTCAAGATGGAGCATTGTTGTTGTCACCCGTCTTCATGATGGAGCATTGTTGTTGTCACCCGTCTTCATTGGAGATGAATGGTTCACAGAACCGACACGTTGATAAATTAGACACATGTGCAACTCTTGGGTATATTTATTAAGGGAACGTTTCGCCACACAGTGGCTTCATCAGTCCATACACAGGAGAAGCTTGAAGAATAGTAGGAGAATGAGGTTGAGGGACTGATTACCTCATTCTCCTACTATTCTTCAAGCTTCTCCTGTGTATGGACTGATGAAGCCACTGTGTGGCGAAACGTTTCCTTAATAAAGATACCTAAGAGTTTCACATGTGTCTAATTTATCAACCCGTCTTCATGATGGAGTACTGTTGTTGTCACCCGTCTTCATGATGGAGTACTGTTGTTGTCACCCGTCTTCATGATGGAGTACTGTTGTTGTCACCCGTCTTCATGATGGAGCACTGTTGTTGTCACCCGTCTTCATGATGGAGTACTGTTGTTGTCACCCGTCTTCATGATGGAGTACTGTTGTTGTCACCCGTCTTCATGATGGAGCACTGTTGTTGTCACCCGTCTTCATGATGGAGTACTGTTGTTGTCACCCGTCTTCATGATGGAGTACTGTTGTTGTCACCCGTCTTCATGATGGAGCACTGTTGTTGTCACCCGTCTTCATGATGGAGTACTGTTGTTGTCACCCGTCTTCATGATGGAGTACTGTTGTTGTCACCCGTCTTCATGATGGAGCACTGTTGTTGTCACCCGTCTTCATGATGGAGTACTGTTGTTGTCACCCGTCTTCATGATGGAGTACTGTTGTTGTCACCCGTCTTCATGATGGAGCACTGTTGTTGTCACCCGTCTTCATGATGGAGTACTGTTGTTGTCACCCGTCTTCATGATGGAGTACTGTTGTTGTCACCCGTCTTCATGATGGAGCACTGTTGTTGTCACCCGTCTTCATGATGGAGTACTGTTGTTGTCACCCGTCTTCATGATGGAGTACTGTTGTTGTCACCCGTCTTCATGATGGAGCACTGTTGTTGTCACCCGTCTTCATGGTGGAGTACTGTTGTCACCCGTCTTCATGATGGAGTACTGTTGTTGTCACCCGTCTTCAAGATGGAACACTGTTGTTGTCACTCGTCTTCATGATACAGCATTGTTGCTGTCGTAGCTTTCTGCGTGATGGAGCACTGTTGTTGACACAGCTTTCATGATGGAGCACTGTTGTTGACACAGATTTCTTCATACTGGAGCACTGTTGTTGACACAGATTTCTTCATGATGGAACACTGTTGTTGACACAGATTTCTTCATGATGGAGCACTGTTGTTGACACAGATTTCTTCATGATGGAGCACTGTTGTTGACACTGCTTTCGTCATGATGGAGCACTGTTGTTGACACAGATTTCTTCATAATGGAGCACTGTTGTTGACACAGATTTCTTCATGATGGAGCACTGTTGTTGACACAACATTCACGATGGAGCACTGTTGTTGACACAGCTTTCATGATGGAGCACTGTTGTTAACACAGCTTTCATAATGGAGCACTGTTGTTGACACAGATTTCTTCATGATGGAACACTGTTGTTGACACAGATTTCTTCATGATGGAGCACTGTTGTTGACACAGCTTTCGTCATGATGGAGCACTGTTGTTGACACAGATTTCATGATGGAACACTGTTGTTGACACAGCTTTCTTCATGATGGAGCACTGTTATTGACACAGCTTTCATAATGGAGCACTGTTGTTGACACAGATTTCTTCATGATGGAACACTGTTGTTGACACAGATTTCTTCATGATGGAGCACTGTTGTTGACACAGATTTCTTCATGATGGAGCACTGTTGTTGACACAGCTTTCGTCATGATGGAGCACTGTTGTTGACACAGATTTCATGATGGAACACTGTTGTTGACACAGCTTTCTTCATGATGGAGCACTGTTGTTGACACAACATTCACGATGGAGCACTGTTGTTGACACAGCTTTTTTCATGATGGATCACTGTTGTTGACACAGCTTTCTTCATGATGGAGCACTGTTGTTGACACAGCTTTCTTCATGATGGAGCACTGTTGTTGACACAGCTTTCGTCAAAATGGAGCACTGTTGTTGACACAGATTTCTTCATACTGGAGCACTGTTGTTGACACAGATTTCTTCATGATGGAACACTGTTGTTGACACAGCTTTCTTCATGATGGAGCACTGTTGTTGACACAACATTCACGATGGAGCACTGTTGTTGACACAGATTTCTTCATACTGGAGCACTGTTGTTGACACAGATTTCTTCATGATGGAACACTGTTGTTGACACAGATTTCTTCATGATGGAGCACTGTTGTTGACACAGATTTCTTCATGATGGAGCACTGTTGTTGACACAACATTCACGATGGAGCACTGTTGTTGACACAGCTTTTTTCATGATGGATCACTGTTGTTGACACAGCTTTCTTCATGATGGAGCACTGTTGTTGACACAACATTCACGATGGAGCACTGTTGTTGACACAGCTTTTTTCATGATGGAGCACTGTTGTTAACACAGCTTTCTTCATGATGGAGCACTGTTGTTGACACAACATTCACGATGGAGCACTGTTGTTGACACAGCTTTTTTCATGATGGATCACTGTTGTTGACACAGCTTTCTTCATGATGGAGCACTGTTGTTGACACAACATTCACGATGGAGCACTGTTGTTGACACAGCTTTCTTCGTGATGGAGCACTGTTATTGGCACAACTTTCTTCATGATGGAGCACTGTTATTGGCACAACTTTCTTCATGATGGAGCACTGTTATTGGCACAACTTTCTTCATGATGGAGCACTGTTATTGGCACAAACTTTCTTCATGATGGAGCACTGTTATTGGCACAACTTTCTTCATGATGGAGCACTGTTATTGGCACAACTTTCATCATGATGGAGCACTGTTGTTGACACAGCTTTCATGGTGAAGCACTGTTGTTGACACAGCTTTCTTCATAATGAAGCACTGTTGTTGACACAGCTTTCATCATGATGGAGCACTGTTGTTGACACAGCTTTCATGGTGAAGCACTGTTGTTGACACAGCTTTCTTCATGATGGAGCACTATTGTTGACACAGCTTTCATCATGATGGAGCACTGTTGTTGACACAGCTTTCATCATGATGGAGCACTGTTGTTGACACAGCTTTCATGGTGAAGCACTGTTGTTGACACAGCTTTCATGGTGAAGCACTGTTGTTGACACAGCTTTCTTCATGATGGAGCACTGTTGTTGACACAGCTTTCTTCATAATGAAGCACTGTTGTTGACACAGCTTTCATCATGATGGAGCACTGTTGTTGACACAGCTTTCATGGTGAAGCACTGTTGTTGACACAGCTTTCATGGTGAAGCACTGTTGTTGACACAGCTTTCTTCATGATGGAGCACTGTTGTTGACACAGCTTTCATGATGGAGCACTGTTGACACAGCTTTCTTCATGATGGAGCACTGTTGTTGACACAGCTTTCTTCATGATGGAGCACTGTTGACACAGCTTTCTTCATGATGGAGCACTGTTGTTGACACAGCTTTCATTGTGAAGCACTGTTGTTGACACAGCTTTCTTCACGATGGAGCACTGTTGACACAGCTTTCTTCATGATGGAGCACTGTTGACACAGCTTTCTTCATGATGGAGCACTGTTGACACAGCTTTTTTCATGATGAAGCACTGTTGTTGACACAGCTTTCATTGTGAAGCACTGTTGTTAACACAGCTTTCTTCACGATGGAGCACTGTTGACACAGCTTTCATCATGATGGAGCACTGTTGTTGACACAGCTTTCTTCATGATGGAGCACTGTTGTTGACACAGCTTTCTTCATGATGGAGCACTGTTGACACAGCTTTCTTCATGATGAAGCACTGTTGTTGACACAGCTTTCTTCATGATGGAGCACTGTTGTTGACACAGCTTTCTTCATGATGGAGCACTGTTGACACAGCTTTCTTCATGATGAAGCACTGTTGTTGACACAGCTTTCTTCATGATGGAGCACTGTTGTTGACACAGCTTTTTTCATGATGGAGCACTGTTGTTGACACAGCTTTCTTCATGATGGAGCACTGTTGTTGACACAGTTTTCTTCATGATGGAGCACTGTTGTTGACACAGTTTTCTTCATGATGGAGCACTGTTGACACAGCTTTCTTCATGATGGAGCACTGTTGTTGACACAGCTTTCTTCATGATGGAGCACTGTTGTTGACACAGCTTTCTTCATGATGGAGCACTGTTGTTGAAACAGCACCATATCCACCTTATAACGCATAACATTGCCCACATAACCCACATTGCCTGCAACATGTTCTTAGAAGACAGAAAACCCTTATATCCTGCCCGCAGGTGTCAAGGTTTTTTTCATCATCGCAGAGATGGAGTCAGGGAGAGATGGAGGATGCGAGTTAAAGGAGGGAAGGAAGGAAGGAAGGAGGGAATGAGGGAGGGAGGGAGGAAGGGAGGGGTAACAGCAGCCAGCACTGACACCCAGTATTTCACTCTGGTTGTATCTAAATCTTATCTAAACACATGAGCCATTAATCCCACTCTGGTACATTATGGAGACCGGGAAGAGGGAGGAGAGGCAAGGTGTGTGAGTGATGTGGTGGGTGGTGATTGTGGTGGATGATGGTGGTGGTGAGTGATGATTGTGGTGGATGATGGTGGTGGTGAGTGATGATTGTGGTGGATGATGGTGGTGGTGAGTGATGATTGTGGTGGATGATGGCAGTGGTGGGTGGTGATTGTGGTGGATTGTGGTGGTGGGTGGTGATTGTATTGGATGATGGTGGTGGTGATTGTGTTGATGGTGGTGGTGGGCGGTGATTGTGGTGGATGATGGTGGTAGTGCACGGTGATTTTGGTGGATGATGGTGGTGGTGGGCGGTGATTGTGGTGGATGATGGGGGTAGTGCACGGTGATTTTGGTGGATGATGGTGGTGGTGGGCGGTGATTTTGGTGGATGATGGTGGTGTGGGCGGGGTATTTTGGTGGATGATGGTGGTGGTGGGCGGTGATTTTGGTGGATGATGGTGGTGGTGGGCGGTGATTGTGGTGGATGATGGGGGTAGTGCACGGTGATTTTGGTGGATGATGGTGGTGGTGGGCGGTGATTGTGGTGGATGATGGGGGTGGTGGGCGGTGGTTGTGGTGGATGATGGTGGTGGTGGTCATAAGAGTTGGTGGTGCATGTATGAGTGATTTAACTACACAGTCACTGTTATTTACCAACAAATAATATATATGTATATATTTTTGTCTTAACAAGTCGGCCGTCTCCCACTGACGCAGGGTGACCCAACAAGAAAGAAAATCCTCGGAAAGAAAATACTTTCATCATCATTCAACACTTTCACCACACTCACACGTAATCACTGCTTTTACAGAGGTGCTCAGAACACAACAGTTTAGAAGCATATACGTATAAAGATACACAACATATCCCACCAAACTGCCAATAACCCAAACTCCTCCTTTAAAGTGCAGGCATTGTACTTCCCATTTCCAGAACTCAAGTCCGGCTATATAAAAATAATATATATAATATATATATATATATATATATATATATATATATATATATATATATATATATATATATATATATATATATACATATTATTGTAACCACGAACGAGTGGTATTAAATCAATAACAACACTGCGACCAGTTGAAGATTCGAACCCAAGTCGTTTTGGCACCCATACCAGCATATGTCCTCGGACCAAGGTAAAACTCCTAGCTCTGCTGGATGCTTGATTATTGTAGGACTGCGTGTGGTCCAGTGGGTTAGAGTGTCATTTGTGATTTTCGCTCACCACGAGGAGAGCCAAAACGACATGGGTTCGAATCCTCGGCTAGTCTCATGTTGTTATTGATTCTGTACCACTCGTTCGTGGTTACAATAATATGTATATATTTTATCTATTGTTTTATTAACACATCGGCCGTTTCCCACCAAGGTATGGTGGCCCGAAAAGAAAAATTTTCTTCAACATTCACTCCATCACTGTCTTGCCAGAGGGGTGCTTTACACTACAGTTATAAAATAGCATCAGTAACACCCCTCCTTCAGAGTGCAAACGCTGTTCTTCCCATCTCCAGGACTCAAGTCCGGCCTGCCAGTTTCCTTGAGTCCCTTCATAAATGTTACTTTGCTCACACTCCAACAGCACGTTAAGTATTAAAAACCATTTGTCTCCATTCACTCCTGTCAAATACGCTCACGCATGCTTGCTGGAAGTCCAAGCCACTCGCACACAAAACCACCTTTACCTCTTTCCTCCAACCTTTCCTCGGCCGGCCCCTATCCCGTTTTCCTTCCACTACAGATTTATACACTCTTGACGTCATTCTGTTTCGTTCCATTCTCTTTACATGTCCGAACCACCTCAGCAACCTCTCCTCAGCCCTCTGGATAATAGTTTTGATAATCCTGCACCTCCTCCTAATTTCCAAACTATGAATTCTCTGCATTTTATTCACACCATACACTGCCCTCAGACATGATATCTCCACTGCCTCCAGCCTACTCCTCGTTGCAACATTCACCACCCATGCTTCACACCCATATAAGAGTGTTGGTATAACTATACTCTCATACATTTCCCTCTTTGCTTCCAAGGACAAAGTTCTTTGTCTCCACAGACTCCTAATTGCACCACTCACCCTTTTGCCTTCATCAATTCTATGATTCATCTCATCCTTCATAGACCCAAATGCTGAAAACGTCCAATCCTAAATATCTGAATACATTCATCTCCTCCATGCTCTCTCTCTTCAGTCTGATATCCAATCTTTCATCACCTAATCTTTTTATCCTCATCACCTCACTCTTTCCTATAATCGCTTTTAATTTTCTTCTTTTACATATCTCACCAAACTCATCAACCAACCTCTGCAGCTTCTCTTCAGAATCTCCCAAAAGCACAGTGTCATCATCACAAAGCAACTGTGACAACTCCCACTTTGTGTTAGATTCTTTATCTTCGAACCCCACACCTCTTGCCAACACTCGAGCATTCACTTCTCTTACAATCTTATCTATAAATATGTTGAGCAACCATGGTGACATCACACATCCTTGTCTATGGCCTACTTTTAATGGGAAATAATCTCCCTCTTTCCTACATACTCCAACCTGAGCCTCACTATCCACGTAAAAACTCTTCACTGCTTTCAATAACGTACCTCCTTTTTGTAGATGAATGGTTCAGAGAACCGACATGTTGATAAATTAGACACATGTGCAACTCTTGGGTATCTTTATTGAGGAAACGTTTAGCCACACAGTGGCTTCATCAGTCCATACGTAGGAGAAACTTGAAGAACAGGAGGAGAATGAGGTAATCAGTCCCTCAACCTTGAGTCGATGGACTGAACACATCGACTCAAGGTTGAGGGACTGATTACCTCATTCTCCTCCTGTTCTTCAAGTTTCTCCTACGTATGGACTGATAAAGCCACTGTGTGGCGAAACGTTTCCTCAATAAAGATACCCAAGAGTTGCACATGTGTCTAATTTATCAACGTACCTCCTATTTCATACACATGCAACATCTGCCACATTGACCTGCTATCCACCCTATCATACGCCTTTTCCAAATCCATAAATGCCACAAAAACCCCTTTACCCTTAGCTAAACACTGTTCACCTCTATGTTTCACTGTAAACACTTGGTCTACACACCCCCTACCTTTCCTAAAGCCTCCTTGTTCATCTGCTATTCTACTCTCCGTCTTACTCTTAATTCTTTCAAAATTGACTCTACCTTACACTTTACCAGGTATACTCAACAGACTTATTCCCCTGTAATTTTTGTGCTCTCTTTTGTCCCCTTTGCCTTTATACAAAGGAACTATGCACACTACCAATCCCTAGGTACCTTACCCTCTTCCATACATTTATTAAATAATAGCTCCAACCACTCCAAAACTATATCTCCACCTGCTTTTAACATTTCTATCTTTATTCCATCAATCCCAGCTGCCTTACCCCCTTTCATTCTACCCACTGCCTCCCGAACTTCCCCCACACTCATAACTGGCGCTTCCTCACTCCTACAAGATGTTATTCCTTCTTGCCCTATACACGAAATCACAGCTTCCGTATCTTCATCAACA
>NC_069422.1:26941445-26951445 GCF_026875155.1 Cherax quadricarinatus
ATTTCTTCTGTATCTTTTACTTTGCATACTTCTGTGCATTTTTCGCCATTTCCTCGTCATCTTGCATCTTCCTTGCAATCTTTTCTTGTCACTTCTTCTTAGCATTTCTTCTTGCTCATGTCTTCGTTATGCTCACTTCTTGCTCATTTCTTCTTGCTCATTTTTCTTCTGCATCTTGCTATCTTCTGCTCACATTTTGCATTCTCTTGTCATCTTCTTCTTGCTCATATCTCTTGCTCATCTCTCTTCTTGCTCATCTTCTCTTGCTCATTCTTCTTGTGCTCATCTCTTCTTTTGCTCACCTCTTCTTGCTCATCTTCTTTGCTCATCTTCTTCTCTTGCTCACTTCTTCTTGCTCATTTCTTCTTGCTCATCTTCTTCTTGCTCATCTTCTTCTTGCTCATCTTCTTCTTGCTCATCTTCTTCTTGCTCATCTTCTTCTTGCTCATCTTCTTCTTGCTCATCTTCTTCTTGCTCATCTTCTTCTTGCTCATCTTCTTCTTGCTCACCTTCTTCTTGCTCATCTTCTTCTTGCTCATCTTCTTCTTCTTGCTCACCTTCTTCTTGCTCATCTTCTTCTTGCTCATCTTCTTCTTCTTGCTCACCTTCTTCTTGCTCATCTTCTTCTTGCTCATCTTCTTCTTCTGCTCACCTTCTTCTTGCTCATCTTCTTCTTGCTCATCTTCTTCTTGCTCATCTTCTTCATTCTCTGCTCATCTTCTTCTTGCTCATCTTCTTCTTGCTCATCTTCTTCTTGCTCATCTTCTTCTTGCTCATCTTCTTCTTGCTCACTTCTTCTTGCTCATCTTCTTCTTGCTCATCTTCTTCTCTTGCTCACCTTCTTCTTGCTCATCTTCTTCTTGCTCATCTTCTTCTTGCTCATCTTCTTCTTGCTCATCTTCTTCTTGCTCATCTTCTTCTTGCTCATCTTCTTCTTGCTCATCTTCTTCTTGCTCATCTTCTTCTTGCTCATCTTCTTCTTGCTCACCTTCTTCTTGCTCATCTTCTTCTTGCTCATCTTCTTCTTGCTCATCTTCTTCTTGCTCACCTTCTTCTTGCTCTTCATCTTCTTCTTGCTCATCTTCTCTTGTCTCTTCTTCTTGCTCACCTTCTTCTTGCTCATCTTCTTCTTGCTCATCTTCTTCTTGCATTCTTCTACCATTTTTCTTGCTCATCTTCTTCTTTGCTTCTTCATCTTCTTCTTGCTCATTTTCTTCTTGCTCATCTTCTTCTTGCTCATCTTCTTCTTGCTCATCTTCTTTTCCTTGCTTCATCTTCTTCTTCTGCTCATCTTCTTCTTGCTCATTTCTTCTTGCTCCTTTTCTTGCTCATCTTCTTCTTGCTCATCTTCTTCTTGCTCATCTTCTTCTTGCTCATCTTCTTGTCATTCTTCTTGCATCTCTTCTTCTTGCTCATCTTCTTCGTGCTCATCTTCTTCTTGCTCATCTTCTTCTTGCTCATTCTGCTCATTCTTCTTGCTCACCTTCTTCTTGCTCATCTTCTTCTTGCTCATCTTCTTCTTGCTCACTTCTTCTTGTCATTTCTTCTTGCTCATCTTCTTCTTGCTCATCTTCTTCTTGCTCATCTTCTTCTTGCTCATCTTCTTCTTGCTCATCTTCTTCTTGTATCTTTCTTTTGCTCATCTTCTTCTTGCTCATCTTCTTCTTGCTCATCTTCTTCTTGCTCATCCTTCTTCTTGCTCATCTTCTTCTTGCTCATCTTCTTCTTGCTCATCTTCTTTGCTATTTTTCTTGCTTCCATCTTCTTCTTGCTCATCTTCTTCTTGCTCATCTTCTTCTTGCTCATCTTCTTCTTGCTCATCTTCTTCTTGCTCATCTTCTTCTTGCTCATCTTCTTCTTGCTCATCTTCTTCTTGCTCATCTTCTTCTTGCTCATCTTCTTCTTGCTCACTCTTCTTCTTGCTCATCTTCTTCTTGCTCATCTTCTTCTTGCTCATCTTCTTCTTGCTCACTTCTTCTTGCTCATTTTTCTCTTCTTGCTCATCTTCTTCTTGCTCATTTTCTTCTCATCTTCTTTTGTCATCCCTGCTTCTTCTTGCTTCATCTTCTTCTTGCTCATCTTCTTCTTGCTCATCTTCTTCTTGCTCACATCTTCTTCTTGCTCATCTTCTTCTTGCTCATCTTCTTCTTGCTCATTTCTTGCTTCTTGCTCCATCTTCTTCTTGCTCACCTTCTTCTTGCTCATCTTCTTCTTGCTCATCTTCTTCTTGCTCATCTTCTTCTTGCTCATCTTCTTCTTGCTCACCTTCTTCTTGCCATCTCTTCTTCTTTGCTCATCTTTCTTCTTGCTCATCTTCTTCTTCTTGCTCACCTTCTTCTTGCTCATCTTCTTCTTGCTCATCTTCTTCTTGCTCATCTTCTTCTTGCTCATCTTCTTCTTGCTCACCTTCTTCTTGCTCATCTTCTTCTTGCTCATCTTCTTCTTGCTCATCTTCTTCTTGCTCATCTTCTTCTTGCTCATCTTCTTCTTGCTCACCTTCTTCTTGCTCATCTTCTTCTTGCTCATCTTCTTCTTCTTGCTCACCTTCTTCTTGCTCATCTTCTTCTTGCTCATCTTCTTCTTGCTCACCTTCTTCTTGCTCATCTTCTTCTTGCTCATCTTCTTCTTGCTCATCTTCTTCTTGCTCATCTTCTTCTTGCTCATCTTCTTCTTGCTCATCTTCTTCTTGCTCATCTTCTTCTTGCTCATCTTCTTCTTGCTCATCTTCTTCTTGCTCACCTTCTTCTTGCTCATCTTCTTCTTGCTCATCTTCTTCTTGCTCATCTTCTTCTTGCTCATCTTCTTCTTGCTCATCTTCTTCTTGCTCATCTTCTTCTTGCTCATCTTCTTCTTGCTCACCTTCTTCTTCTTGCTCATCTTCTTCTTCATCTTCTTATTAATATTATCATATTCATGATAAAGACCGAAAACCGTATGGCTCACACAACCCCTTCGCAATAAAAAAAGATATATCTGTAGTTTTAGGGACCAGGAACTCTTCCCCAGCACTTCTTACAAAAACTCACACATCTCCCGTCCCTTACAACCTGGAAATGTATCTTCCTCTGTTTGTCTGGTTAAAATGGAGGACACACATTACGAGGTTGATATATTTTTAATTTACTATCTCTAAATGCATTTGTTCGTGGCTCTATCGTCTTTTTATATGCAAATTTCACATGTGCGACTATTTATTCAACGCTGGAGCTGGCTATTCATCCCCGCCATAACTGGGAAAACCTTTTGTATCTTCAGTTTCTCACTGAGATTCAGATTTTATATAATTTTATTTGCATGCTAATGTAAGTGTCGCGAGGGATGACTAGGAGCAGGTGTCTAGTATATTTGTACTGGTGTCTAGTATATCACTGGTGCTAATGTCTACTAGTGCTTGTGTCTACTGGTGCTGGTGGATAGTGTATTGTTTGTATTGGTGTCTAGTATATCACTAGTGCTGGTGGATACTGGTGCTGGTGGATAGTGTATTGTTTGTATTGGTGTCTAGTATATCGCTAGTGCTGCTATCTACCGGTGCTGGTGGATAGTGTATTGTTTGTACTGATGTCTAGTATATCACTAGTGCTGGTGGCTACTAGTCCTGGTGTCTAGTGGTGCTGGTGGATAGTGTACTGTTTGTACTGATGTCTAGTATATCACTAGTGCTGGTGGATAGTGCATTGTTTGTACTGGTGTCTAGTATATCACTAGTGCTGGTGGCTACTGGTGCTGGTGGATAGTGCATTGTTTGTACTGGTGTCTAGTATATCACTAGTGCTGGTGGCTACTGGTGCTGGTGGATAGTGCATTGTTTGTACTGGTGTCTAGTATATCACTAGTGCTGGTGGCTACTGGTGCTGGTGGATAGTGCATTGTTTGTACTGGTGTCTAGTATATCACTAGTGCTGGTGGCTACTGGTGCTGGTGGATAGTGTACTGTTTGTGCCGGTGGCTAGTATAAGTGCTGACGTCTAGCACTAGTAATGTACTAGCTGGTATGGACCAAAGAATGTCAACACTCAGACGAGATAAAGAAGCGCTTGGTAAAACACTTTTACAGTGAGTTTATTTAGTCTTAAATTACCCACACTGGTTTAGCATTTTTATAAATGCAACAACAGCAATAATAATAATAATAATAATAATAATAATAATAAGAAGAAGAAGAAGAAGAACAAGAAGAATAATAGCAATAACACTAAATAAAATATAATAATAATAATAATAATAATAATACAAAGATACGTCTAATAAAAGTATCATAAAACACATTTCTCTGCCTGGAAATTTCCCTGGCGCATCATGTATTCCTGGAAGAAGAAACCTGTAAGCATCCAAATATATACACCGTAATTTGTATGTCTCTCGATGTATATATACTGAAAGTATACTTTGATTCTTATTTTAGGAATTAAAGTATTCTTGACTGGAGGTGAACAGGTGACATGCAGAAAGGCCGTATTCTTACATTAACCACTTTCACAGTATGCTCTCCAATCTCGAAGAGAAAATAATATTTTTTTTGTCTGCTGATCCTTTCTACTGGATGACAGTATCCGCTGTCATCCCTCTTCTCCATAATGATACTGCAATATGAATATTGTTAACAAGATCACAGGAACAACTGAAGTCTACAACTTCTTATGCCAGAGATTTAAGTACTACTAAAACAGCGTCGACGAAACAGGAAATGCACGCATCTCATCATACACACTACCACACCATGAACTGGAATCAGACACATCTTACTTGCTAAGAGAACGACAATTCTAAGTGCAGGTGCCTCGAGGCTGCCACACTACACCGACACCACAGAGTGAAATAGAGGGATACACACTTCATCAAAAGTAATGGTGCACATCATCTTCGACTGATACCAGGATCTCATCTGGTGTTATTTGACCTCCGTTCCTAGACCGTAACCATCACTTGGCGTCACCTGACTCGCACCTGACCCTCTATACTCCACATGCCGCTGATTTTGTGATATTTGCACTTGATAAAGCCTCCAGTGTATGAATTCCTGTATAAATAAAAGGTTCTTTGATACATGACTTTCAAATAGCATCTGTCTCTTAACCATTATTATTATTCCTTAATAATAATAATAATAATAATAATAATAATAATAATAATAATAATAATAATAATAATAATAATAATAATAATAATAATAATAATAATGAAGACAGGGATCGAACAACATAGAGTAGAAAAAAAGAAATATAAAAATAAACTCCTTTTGAATTCAATCCAAGTAAATGCAAAATAATGAAAATGGGAGAAAGTGGACAAGAATAGTGTTCCACATGAGTGACCAGAAGGGAGCAGAATGTACCACTTGGGTAACCAGAATAAATCAAGCTTATTAACGTGGGCGGTGTACGATAAAATAATTTTAGAATACGCAGCACTAGCTTATAGCCACCACTTAGTCACACACAAGACAGATAAGTTGTGAAGATAAGCCACAGAGCTCTGATTTCAAAGGAGATGCTTTCCTCAGTTAACGATGGGGGGGGGGGGAGGCACTGGTCTGTCCCCTCCCCATGATTCAGGAAACGTGATTTGTTTGCAATCGTGTTAATACGACTTCGTGAGTCAGAACTGTATACAAGTGTCGTTTTCCACTTATCAAATTATCGTCCTGTTTGTATTCCTGTGTTCCTTTCTAAAATGTTTTTAGACCTCGAAACCTGAGAAAAGTGAAGGAAATAAGTGGAATATGATTACAAGACACTCAGATGAGCAGTTCAGGAAGACGATGTCAGGCACATCATGAGAATCAGAGACACAACGAGAAGACACACACATGGAAACTAAACACAGGATGTACCTCTACTGCAACATACCAACAGAGGTTAGGTAAGATTTGTCAGGAAACAGGACACGTGTTTCCTGACACGGGCGTTAGTCATATGATGACCTGCAGCTGGAGCTTTTGGTTATCTGATTGAGGCCTTCCGCTGGCTTACCGCCCCACCCCATTAAAATTTATGGTTTTCATTATAACCATTTCTTGATAACATAGAACTGTTACAAACAAGACTGATACAGTGGAAACATAAACCATCCACGGCTTTAAAATTAAATATTATAAATCTAGATTAAAGCATCCAACAGGAAGTCAAGAGGCGGACCTAAAACCTTGAATTCCAAACAGATAAAACCTCAGCTAGGTGATTACGACTTGGATGATGGCTAATACGCACCCACGCGGACACGCACTTACCTACGCATACATTTGCTCGAGAACTCTCAAGAAATATTCCCTCGAATAAAAGAGTGAAGGGAGCGCGAGAACACACAAGACGCAGGTACTAATAGCAGAGCTGGAACACAAGATGACGACGGCTCCACGATGTTAAACAAGGGCCGGTCTCATAATTAGTGGGCCAGGGAGGCGGTGGTGGGCACACGGCTTTTACTCCTACACATATTATCAATTATCTCAAGTTTACTGGTGTGTTCTGCAAATGTTTGCTCTTATATAGCTTCTCCGAATGTACTCTGTATAGCAGAAACTACCAGCAGTCACATTTTTGCTCTGCATGGTGTCAAATTTAGATTCTTGGGGTTAAGTCCGGTTAGGCTTTGGTTAACTAGTTTGTTTTAATGCATAGCAGCTAGGATAGTTAACGATGGTACCAGACTGTTGTATATAGATTAGATTTCATGAGTTTATCACACGGAGGTTTTTCTTAGCTTTTGAATTTTAGTATAAGAACTATATTGATATATTTCATACAGTGGAAATGTAGTGCTCTTTCATCCATGAAAAATTAGTTTACACACACATAGTTGGTGGAAATTATTATATTTCCATGCTAGCATCTCTTGTAAATATTGTCTGGTATATTACCTATTACTTTTTAAGTTACTTTGTCGAAAACAATGCGGTGTGTAATGAATTCACTTCTTCAGTTGTCTCTTGTATTCCACTTTTGGATCATCTCTGGTTATTGTCAATCAGTCATTTGCTAACATTGTTGGTCTCCATTTTTTCCTGACAGTGTTTCTCCATGACTGAAATGCCCTGGTGGAAACGTTCACTATGTTCATTGTTGACTGCTCAGCAGTTGGTCGGAAATTTGTTTTAGGTGGGAATGAAGAAAATGTTTTATAGATATACTACTGGCGATTTATTGACAGGGCAACCGCAGGTTTTTCACTAGTTTCCTGTAATTGACAGCTTCGATGTTTCCCAGAAAACTGGTCGCTACTTACTACAAAGCATTCCAGGTAATGTCCTCCTCACCACCTATAATATGGTCAAACTCCCCATCTCTTAAAAGCTCGTAAATCTGCTGACTAACAAATACACTCTCCTTGATTTTCGCTTCACTGAACTTTGGAGAATCACTGTCCAGTTACTTAAAGATTGCCAGTTTCATCCATAGCCTTAACAAAAATTTTCAAAAGGCCTAGTTTCATGTGAATGGATAACAAAATTCTACTCGAGTCTACAAGTGGAGGAAACTGAATTTTTTTTTTGTTCCAAGTTCCGTTGAGTGTCAGAGTGCCCATTTCTTGATGTAATGAGAAAGTCTCCACCCGACTATCCCATTCAGCAGAAAAGCAATAGTTAGTGTAGCCTAACTGCAGTACAAGCAAGGTTGCAACAATTTTCAAGTCGTCACAAAGCTGCCATTGGTATTTGTCATTGTTTATGCAATTCAAAATCTGCGTCATGTGCATTTTTCCTTCATGTGAACTGCAAACTATCCGTAACTGATGGCAACACATTGCCAACATGCAACAAAACAACCTTCAGACTCAGCTTTGATTATGAATAATATTTAAGACTGCCTTCAGACCATCAATGTTGTTTCTGGCTACAAGTTCACCTTCCGTGATGCAGAGTGGAACGAAATCTTCTTCACTGGCACGAAACATACTCTAACATTTACAGCGAGGAGATTCCACTGTTGCAATCTAAAGCTCAACAATTTCCGATGAGAAATAAAGGAACTTGTATGATTTTTTGAACGATTAAGAATTGTGGGTTCGAATCAAAGTCTTTGCCCTGTACAATTTATTTACCCTCCTCCCTTTCCCAAGTCAAGAATAACAGCAACAGACCCGAATTCATATCTTTATAAATAAAACATATTCTCAATTTTAAGTATCATTTCCGTGACCCAATATTAGTAAAGAATGACTCGTTTTACTTCCGAAGCGTTTTGGTTGTCGAACAGCGGAGAAAACATAAGTGTGTCTAGCATGAACAGTTTATACACAAATAACCCACACACAGTGTGTGACTAGTTAATTGTCCAAGTTTGACCGAAATGTCAAAAGTTACTTTCTTGCATGTGCGGGTTATCTGTGTATTGCTCCAGTCATCATATCTGTTTGCCTCGCGAGTGTTTCGAAGTCCCGTAATTACAGCGTAAAGATAAATTGTATAATTTATGTTTTTCCTTTGATGTCAGACGGATTATATTAACTACGAGCAGCTATAACGTTATATGGTACGAGGGTTCACTCAGTTCTTTTTAATATATTTCCATATTTTCATGTTGTGTCTGTGTCAGAACTTTGATTAAATTACAGTCCACTTGAATTATAAAATATTATTTAAATGTAAAACAAAACAAGTATCATAACTAATTGTTAAAAACATAATAAATAACTTCAAGGCAGTACTTGAGTGCGAAAGGAAGAGGTCGACAATAAGATGTGGAACTTATAGAGCAAATGTCGGAGGAACTGTCTGAAGAGCGACCCCAGCGAGTACTGCTGGACCACTTATGACTGAATATTTTTAATGCTAGTTCAATTACCTTCATACTCAACAGAAACCTACACTTAGGAGAGGCACTTTATGACGACCTTTCGGTCTCTCCTGGACTATTGTCAAGTTACAGGTGGGAAGAGAGAAGGCCAAAATACAGTACTCCATAAAACAACACAACGGCTCAAAGTGAGTTACAACTTTATTATGTATCCTGTGTTAATATTATATAAAGTATTCTACCTGTACATTAACTATATATAATAATCTATTATTAAAACCAGCCATAACAATAAACTACAATAAAGGAGTCTTACTTCCATAATACTTCAAGGAACTCGCATTCTTGATCTTACATCTCTTACAGGGACAAAAAAGAGTAAAGAAATAGAGATATTGAGAGAGTATAACAAAAACAGACACGAGGATAACTTAGTGTGTCACTTTAATGGTGGTCCCGACCACGGGAGTGAGCTCGGCCAGCTGGTGGTCCTGGCTACGGGAGTGAGCTCGGCCAGCTGGTGGTCCTGGCTACGGGAGTGAGCTCGGCCAGCTGGTGGTTCCGGCTACGGGAGTGAGCTCGGCCAGCTGGTGGTCCTGGCTACGGGAGTGAGCTCGGCCAGCTGGTGGTTCTGGCTACGGGAGTGAGCTCGGCCAGCTGGTGGTTCCGGCTACGGGAGTGAGCTCGGCCAGCTGGTGGTCCTGGCTACGGGAGTGAGATCGGCCAGCTGGTGGTCCCGGCTACGGGAATGAGCTCGGCCAGCTGGTGGTTCCGGCTATGGGAGTGAGCTCGGCCAGTTGGTGGTCCCGACCACGGGAGTGAGCTTGGCCAGTTGGCGGTCCCGACCACGGGAGTGAGCTCGGCCAGCTGGTGGTTCCGGCTACGGGAGTGAGCTCGGCCAGCTGGTGGTCCCGGCCACGGGAGTGAGCTCGGCCAGCTGGTGGTCCCGGCCACGGGAGTGAGCTCGGCCAGCTGGTGGTTCCGGCTACGGGAGTGAGCTCGGCCAACTGGTGGTTCCGGCTACGGGAGTGAGCTCGGCCAGCTGGTGGTTCCGGCTACGGGAGTGAGCTCGGCCAGCTGGTGGTCCTGGCCACGGGAGTGAGCTCGGCCAGCTGGTGGTTCCGGCTACGGGAGTGAGCTCGGCCAGCTGGTGGTTCCGGCTACGGGAGTGAGCTCGGCCAGCTGGTAGTTCCGGCTGCGGGAGTGAGCTCGGCCAGCTGGTGGTTCCGGCTACGGGAGTGATCTCGGCCAGCTGGTGGTTCCGG
>NC_069422.1:26953945-26988945 GCF_026875155.1 Cherax quadricarinatus
TTCTACTTGACAATCTAAATAAATTAATTTGACAGACTCAAGAGTTATGTTAGAAGTGATCTAGGTCCCAGGACCGAAACGTTGATCAAGGTCCCAGGACCGAAACGTTGATTAAGGTTCCAGGACAGAAACGTTGATCAAGGTCCCAGAACCGAAACGTTGATCAAGGTCCCAGAACCGAAACGTTGATCTAGGTCCAGGGACCGGAACGTTAGTCAAGGTCCCAGGACCGAAACGTTGATCAAGGTCCCAGGACCGAAACGTTGATCTAGGTCCCAGGACCGGAACGTTAGTCAAGGTCCCAGGACCGAAACGTTGATCAAGGTCCCAGGACCGAAACGTTGATCAAGGTCCCAGGACCGAAACGTCGATCTAGGTCCCACGACCGAAACGCTTCTTAATATTCTCTGATGTTTGCTCACATGTCATTTTAAGCCACCAGACTCAGCAGAATTAAAAAAAAAGAGATGGTGAGGCAGACTGTATTTCACTAGAGTGTAAAATGGTATTTGACAGTTCGGCATTAAAGATTTTGCTACCCCCTCCTTCCCCCCAACCAAAAAAAGTAGCGGAGAAACGGGGAAAAGAATTTACCTGTGTAGAAAAGACGATTCACTGCAGAAAAAGTTTCTGGTTGGACAATTTTTCGTCCAGTGCAGAGATTTACCTGAGCTAAAAGGTGTCTCAATAAAAGTATATTTTGGAGATTATTTTCTTTACTATTGTAGACAATACGACGCTTTGATCGATAGAAAATTACCTGAGCGACAGTAAACTAAATGGTAAGTGTCCGGATGGACGGCTGCGACCAGCAGTCCCTCAGAAATCTAGTCTGGGGCCTATATTCTTCCTGGAGTACAGGAACAATTATCAAGATCAACAGAATCATATCTGTCTATGTTCACAGATGTCGAAAGAGATAAGAAGCGTCTACACAGAAAACTGCAAGAAATCACGAGATGATCTGGTTAGTTTGCAGATATGGTGAACAAATAAAAAAACGGCTTTTAAAAGATCAACCCAGGGATATGTATAGTAATATAAACATGAGGAGAGGAGAGAAGACCAGTCCGGATACTTCTCTCTCTCGTCTCCTGCTCCTGTTACTGCTTCATTAGACTTACACTGGAGAGAGATCCTCTTACACACTGAAACTCTGAGACGTGAGGCGGATTCCGGAAGATGATGGATTGACGTGATGGATGGGATTCCACGTTGATAGAGATGTCAAGCATATCGGAAAAGATGAGGGCTGTGTTAGAGATCGGTCTGGAAGGCTTGTTGAAGCTGAGGCGGGGGAGGGGAGAGAAGGGGGTGAGGGGGAGAGGAGGGGGGGAGGATGGGGGAGGGGGAATGTATGAGAAGTTTTTTAAGCACATGGAAGCAGAGCTCGAGGAGAGTTAGTTTTTGGCTCGTTCCATTTGTATCGTTTAGGGATTTCTTTATGGATTTACTAAAAAAAATCGTTAGATGTAAACTGTACAGAGTCAATAGATTGCTTGTCAAGGTGTGCATACTCACCTAGTTGTGGTTGCGGGGATCCAGTCATAGCTCCTGGCCCCGCCTCTTCGGTGGTTGCCAATAGTTCCACTCTCCCTTCTCCATGAGTTTTATTGAATCTCTTAAATCTATGTATGGCTCCTGCCTCCACTACATCACTCTCCAGACTGTTCCACTTCCTGACGCCTCTATGAATGAAAATATTTTCTAACATCCCTGTGACTCATCTGAGTTTACAACTTCCACTTGTGACCTTGTTGCTGTGTCCCATCTCTGAAACATTCTGTCCCTATACACCTTGTCATTTCCTCTCAGTATTTTCATTTCCTTGAGTGAGTTTTGCAGCCTTTGTCCTCCTAGGCTGTACTCTGTCTGCGGTCTTCTTTGTCCTTCCCCAAATTTCATGACTTTGCAATTGCTGCAGTTAATCTCCAGTAGCCATTTGTTGGACCAGGCTTGTAGCCTGTCCAGATCTCCTTGCAAGCTTACCTCATCCTCGTCCACTTGTATTCCTATCATTAACTTCACATCGTCTGCAAACAGGGACACCTCTGAATCTATCCATTCTGTCATGTCATTCAAATATACTAGAAACAACACCGGACCCAAGACTGACCCCTGTGGAACCCCAATCGACACGTTGTTTCCTTTCTGTCAGATATTACCTGATCCATTGCAGTACTTTCCCTGTTATTCCTGTCTGCTCGTCTAACTTTTCAACCAGTCTCTTTTGTGGCACTATACAGAGAGCCTTCTTACAGTCCAAGAAGATGCAGTCTTCTGAACCCTCTCCTGTCTTTCTTCGAGTACTTTATCGTAGAACTCCAGTAAGTTTGTGATGTAGGCTTTCCCTTCCCGGAGGCCGTGCTGGTTGTCATGTATGAGCCCATTTCTTTCTAGGTGCTCCATCACTCTTCTCCTGATAACCTTCTCCATAACTTTGCATGCTATGCAGGTCTGTAGTTTAGTGCTGCCTGTCTCTTTTCTTAAAAATTGGGACTACGTTTGCTGTCTTCCACACCTTCCTCAGGCAGTTGCCCTGTTTCAATAGATTTATTGAAACAGGGCAACACATAGTGCATCTGCTCCCTTTCGCAGTACCTACGGAAAGATGTTATCTGGGTCCGCCGCCTTAGAGGTACCTAGTTCACACCTAGCAGTTTCTTAACCTCCTCCTCGGTTGTGTGCAATGTGTCCAGCGGTTGGTGGTGAACCTTACTCCCTCGGTTTGCTGGAAGTCTCTATCTCCACTGTGAATACCTCACTGAACCTCGAGCTGAGATCGTGAGCTAGTACGCCAAATAGGGATGAGAAAGAAATTAGCTTGAAACCTCCCACACCTTTGTATGTCCTCGGACCAAGGTAAAAAAAAATAGCTCAGCTGTGTGCTTGGTTCTTTGTAGGATTGGCTGGTCCTGTGGGCTAAGGCGTCATGTGGTTCTCGCTCACAGTGGCGGGCCAGTACAACATGGGTTCGGATTCTTGGCTAGAGCAGTGTTGTTATTGATATATATATATATATATATATATATATATATATATATATATATATATATATATATATATATATATATATATTAACACTGGCCGTTTCTCACCAAGGTAGGGTGACCCGAAAAATAAAAACTCTCATCATTCACTACATCAGTGTCTTGCCAGAGGCATGCTTACACTACTGTAACATTAACACCCCTCCTTCAGAGTGCAGACACTGTACTTCCCATCTCCAGGACTCAAGTCCGGCCTGCTGGTTTTCCTGAATCCCTTCATAAATGTTACCTTGCTTACACTCCAACAGTACGTCAAGTCCTACACACCATTTGTCTCTATTTGCTCCTATCTAACACGCTCATGTATGCTTGCTAGAAGTCCAAGCCCCTCGCACACAAAACCTCCTTTATCCCCTCCCTCCAAACTTTCCTAGACCAACTCCCTACCCTGCCTTCCCTCCATTACAGATTTACACTCTCGATATCATTCTATTTCGTCCCATTCTCTCTACATGCCCAAACCATCTCAATAACCCCTCTTCAGCCCTCTAGATAATAGTTCTCGTAATCCCGCACCTACTCCTAATCTCCAAACTACGGATTCTCTGCATTATATTCACACCACACATTGCTCTCAGACATGACATCTCCACTGCCTCCAGCCTTTTCCTTGTTGCAATGTTCACCACTCATGCCTCACACCCATACAAGAGCGTTGGTATAACTATACTCTCATACAATCCCCTCTTTGCTTTCATGGATAAAGTTCTTTGTCTCAACAGAATCCTCAGTGTATGAATCACCTTCTTCACCTCGTCAATTCTTTGATTCACCTCATCCTTCATAGACCCATCTGCTGACACGTCAACTCCCAGATATCTGAATACTTTCACCTCCTCCATACTCTCGCCCTCCAATCTGATATCCAATCTTCCATTACCTAATTTTTTTTCTTATCCTCATCACCTTGCTCTTTCCTACATTCACTTGTAATTTCTTTCTTTTACATGCCCTACCAAACTCATTAATCAGCCTCGGCAACTTCTCTTCAGAATCTCACAAAAGCACAGTGTCATCAGCAAAGAGCAACTGTGACAACTCCCACTTTGTGTTAGATTCTTTATCTTTTAACCCCACACCTCTTGCCAACACTCGAGCATCCACTTCTCGTACAACTCCATCAATAAATATATTGAACAACCATGGTGACATCACACATTCCTGTCTAAGGCCTACTTTTACTGGGAAATAATCCCCCTCTCGCCTATATACTCTAACCTGAGCCTCGCTATCCACTGCTTTCAGTAAACTACCTCCTATTCCATACATTTGCAATATCTGCCACATCATATATATATATATATATATATATATATATATATATATATATATATATATATATATATATATATATATATATATTTAATTCCACATAATAAATACCTTCAGTGTGACTTGCAAACTGCACTGTTTACATATGACGATATGTATATTGTAAATGAGGAATTACCATTAGGAATGTGATGTTTCATAATAGGAAATTTGCACAAAACCAACCCAGGTAAAGTTAGGGAAACCTGTAAAGTATTGATGCACTCAAAGTAAATTTTTTATTCTGTACCACAGTACATTATTCATTTCACTTCTGTACAAGAAGAGACTACATCTTATCAGCATCACAAGGTGTTCATTGGTAATGTCATTATTTTTCTCAGCTAAGAATTGTATTATAGGTAGTAGGTTGGTAGACAGCAACCACCCAGGGAGGTACTAAGGTCCTGCCAAGTGAGTGTTGTAAGAGGCAACTAAAATGCCGGGAGCAAGGGGCTAGTAACCCTTCTGTATAAATTACTAAATTTAAAAAGAGAAACTTTCGTTTTTCTTTTTGGGCTACCCTGCCTTGGTGGGATATGGCCGGTTTGTTGAAAAAAAAGAAATATATATACATATATATATATATATATATATATATATATATATATATATATATATATATATATATATATATACGTTACGTCTTAAAATTGGATTTATGGGGAAAGCGGTAAGTCCGTAGGTGTTACACAAAGCCATTATCCACAGAGTTGTCAATCAGTACACATATACAAAGCAAGGTCACCTGTATATTTGACTGAAGAAACCTCCTTAGCAGAATAAAAGTTTCTGATATAAAGGCACCAAAATGTTCCTCATGCATCCTATTCATCATCTTGTTTGCACTGGTATATCCTTAATAACATAAGAGAGGAAATGGCTGCTGCATCTTGGATTCCGGTCGCCGTTTGAGAAGTTCAACAATTCAAATCAAATTTCCATATATTTTGTATTTCTGTACGCATGTAAATCCATCGACAATTATACATCAGTAATCTTATATGCAAGTGTGTGTTGGAGCTGGACAAACAAGTTATTGATGTAGATAAATGGTTCAGAGAATCGACGTGTTGGTAAATTAGACACAAGTGAAACACTTAGGTATCTTTACTGGGGAAACGTTTCGCCACACAGTGGCTTCATCAGTCCCTTACAATGAAGAATAGTGAAGATAAGATGGAGTTTGAGGTAATCAGTCCTTCAGGCTGGAGTTGATGTAATCTTGGAAAGATTGATGGACTGATTACATTGACTCTAAGCTGAGAGACTGATTACCTCAAACTCCTGATCATCACCATTCTTCTCTGTATTGAACTGATGAGGCCACTGTGTGGCGGAACATTTCCTCAATAAAGATACTCAAGTGTTGCACATGTATCTAATTTATCAAGTTACAAATGTTTAAGAGACGGAGGAATCTTAACAGCTTGTGTTAGCTTGGCAGTCTGGTGTCAGGCCTGGTCTCATACCTGAAGTGACAATGTGTTTCAAATGCCATGGTCGGAAGGGGGAGAAAATCATTCCCTATTCAAGACCGACTTGTAAAATATAGCCCACGCAAGATAGAGGAATATTTACGAGGAGAGGGTTGGGAGTGAGGAGGTAGAGGAGAGGGATGGGAGTGAGGAGGTAGAGAAGGAAGGGAGTGAGGAGGCAGGGCGAATCCGTGACACCTGCCGTCCACGCCTCAATGGGGTCATCGAAAGGGTGACACAAAAGGGCGTTATAAAGACCAGTCGGATAATAAGAAACGGGTTTAGAGGACAATGGAGGCAGGGAAGAGCGTGCTGTGGTCCGGTCACTAGACCGACTTTAGCTTTTACTGCTCTCTAAATCACCACCCACATCCTATGAAGAAATAAATAACTCAGGACAGAATGAAAAGAGGGGAAAAGGGACATGTCTCTGAAGTATTCTTTTGCACTTACACACACACACACACACACACACACACACACACACGTACACACAAACACGCACACACACACACAAAGTGAAACTTAGAAGCGTACAAAGAAATTCAAGAGTGAAATGAGTTTTTGAAAAGAGAATGTGAGAACTAGAATTTATTTAGCTGGGAGAGAGAAAACCACGAAGGGATATGATCACGATATGAAAAATGCTGCGAGTCGTAGACAGGTTCGACTAGAGAGACGATGGATCGTGACTGGAAAGTATACAAGCGAATCAGCCACAAAGGTAATAGGAAGAATCTCTTCAGTATAAGAACATGAATAATGTCAGTGGATCGAAAAGGCTGGACAAACAGTAGGAGATCGCCTCTCCATCCTTATGTAAACTAAAATAGATAATTACAAACAACTACATACGCTCATACATAAATACATAGATGCATACCTACACACATACATACATACATACATTAAGAGGCAACATAGTCTCTCTCTCGCGAATTTAGGCTAAAATTTAGTAAATGATATAAAAAATCTCCCATCTTTAACTCATGATTTTCAGGAAAAGTTGAAAAATAAAGGTAATGCGGCCAAGAAGAGAAAGGAGGAGGACGTGGAGGGTGGCAGTGGAGATGACAGGGCCAAGATATGATAAATCACGACACGCGCACCTTGATAACGATGACTGTTTGTTAAGTGTGTGCAGTGACAGGCTGATAAAACAGCCTGCGACCAGTCCTTGTTATCATATACGTAAACACTCATATACGGCTATCACTCGTAAATAGAGAATAATGCAAAAAAAAAAATGTTAGATATCATTGCTAATTTATTTGGTAAGCTGTATTAGCCAATACAATTTGTTCCCTCTCTCTCACTCTCTCTCTCTCTCTTTCTCTGTTGTAAGCTAAAGAGGATAGGAATTAGATAAAGAAATAGCAAGGGAGTTATATCCCATACATGGATCTGAATAACCCCCCAAAATACAGATTAATGACATGTATTAGCCACCAAGAATGTGTTGACTGCAACTGCTAAGAAAAACAAAGGTTTAAATAGAAATGAATTTATGTTAATCTGGAGCTCCAGCTCATGGCCCTGAATTTCATCCTTCGGTCGACTGACATCGTCGGCTCCCAGTGTGATGGACTCCTGTCATACCTTCTTTAAAATTAATATAAGAAGTTTACTCCCGAAAACCTTTGTTTTTGCCTCACTCATTGACATTGCTAAACTCCACACTAACAAAACTATCACCACTACACACCATACAAAACTAGCACGTCTACACATACAAAACTATCACCTGTGGTTTATTTTCATATCAATCGTCTGCAGCAGAGTACGTTGTTAACACATGTCCTCTGAACTTTCACTTCAACAGAGTTAGTGTTCAGCTCTTATAACTTATCCTCGTAGAGCTGATGTTCACTCATTTTAGCCCGTGTTCGTAGCTTGTGTTTCTTACTTCCCGGACCTGTCTCATGGCAACCATTTGAACTTTCACACTCTCAATATTCTTGGTGAGGGCTCATAGCTGGTGCTCCACACTCGAGCAGTACTCGAAAATTTATTTAGGAACCTGAAGCTTTAAAAATCATGCATTCCCAGCTGGTATTAACCTGTGTGTGTGTGTGTGTGTGTGTGTGTGTGTGTGTGTGTGTGTGTGTGTGTGTGTGTGTGTGTGTGTGTTTATGATAACAGTGAGTAGGAAATTCTTTGCAGATTCATTAATATGTTTAGTGTTAACTAATAATTAACATACGGAACACATTAGGATGATCAGGAAAGAAGAGTGGAACAAGTAGATAGGTAAGAAGAATGAGATAGAGAGAGAGAGAGAGAGAGAGAGAGAGAGAGAGAGAGAGAATTAGCAGGTGCCTGCAAATAATTGGCGAGTTACATATTCACGAGCCCAACCAAGACGCCCAACACACGTAGCTAATGGCAATGAAAAATCAAACATAACATAAATTGCATATCATTGATGAGGAGTGTATGTCTGAGCTTCAGTGGGAGGTCCAGGAAATGTCTGCGGGCCAGATGATAGCGGACTGCTGCTCCCGTGGTGATCGAAGCAGAATCATCAGTGACCGCTCGTGTCACCAAGTATTGTTCCACGCCCTTGTCTTGCCAGCACGCACGCACGCACGCACACACACACACATACACACACACACACACACGCTAGCAAAACTATCACCACTACACACCATACAAAACTAGCACGTCTAAATATACTTATGGTATATTTCCATATCTATCGTACTGTTAATGCAGTAGAGTACGTTGTTAACATATGTCCTCTGAACACTAGCGGCCAGTTGAAGAGTCGGAGCCAGGAGCTGTGAATCGACTCCCGCAACCACAACTAGGTGAGTACAGCTAGGCGAGTACATACATGGGGAGGTCTTTGAAGAACTCAAGAAGGGTTTCAAGGAGACAAGGTGATACAAGAGATATAGAGAAAGTAAATAGACTAGCAGAAAGTGGACATCGACACAACACGGTATAAACTAAAGAATCCGCTAACTTAAGTGGACCTATCACAGATAATGAAACTTGAGAAAGCATTTGCTAAAGGCATGGAAGAGCGAGTAGAAACAGTCGTATCACTAGCGAAGCTCTGCTGCAATTCAGTGCAGACAGCATATTCCGGAAATCAGGAAAACAATAAATGCTGCAATATTCAAGCAGCCAGATTAAGGAAAAAGACGCACAGAGCAGCATTAGCCTTTATAATAACTATGCTTAGCTTCAAGGGAAGTTTTCCTTGATGCTACGCAACATAGTAGTGGAGAGGAGCAGTGTTTACCAAGGTTTAAAGTAGTCTGCAGATGCGCATTTTGATAATGTTTCATCGATTCCATATCAACTGTAAAGTAATTGCTATCATTATAGGTTCAGACCATTGGTGTGGCGCTGTGAATTAAGGGACGCTTAGTTAGGCAAGCTGAGCACTGTCAGGTGTGGCCAATAAATGGGTGGGTGATCGCGTCAGGAGGGAAGGAATGGGCTCGAAAAGACCCCTTTTCATCGCCCTATCTTGATCCTTTTCATTCTAATAAAAATCTTGCCCCCCTCCCTCGGCCCTTCTTGCCCCTCCCTCGGCCCTTCTTGCTCCCCTCCCTCGGCCCTTGTAGCCCCTCCCTCGTCCCCTCTTGCCTCCTCCATGTGCAGGTGTATTTATCAGCGTCTCTCTGATGTGTCCTGTTGATTGTGTTTGTGGTCACTCGTTGCTTCCATTTCATTATCTCTCTGACGTCCCATTATGTTACGTAGGTTGGTTACTGTGACGCGCCTTCATGCTATTTTAGTTCTCTGTGACCTTTGCGTTACGCTAGCTTACTGTTAATGACGCTCTCTTTATTGGGGAATTCTTTTAATTCATACAAATATTTTCCCAGGTTTTTCTCCTTTTTCTAAATAGCTCTTGTTCCTCTTTATTTCTTCTATTGCCCATGGGGAAGTGGAAAAGAATCTTTCCTCCGTAAGCCATGCGTGTCGTATGAGGCGACTAAAATGCCGGGAGCAATGGGCTAGTAACCCCTTCTCCTGTAGACATTTACTAAAAAAGAGAAGAAGAAAAACTTTATAAAACTGGGATGCTTAAATGTGCGTGGATGTAGTGCGGATGACAAGAAACAGATGATTGCTGATGTTATGAATGAAAAGAAGTTGGATGTCCTGGCCCTAAGCTGAAGGGGGTAGGGGAGTTTCGGTGGGGGCAAATAAATGGGATTAAATCTGGAGTATCTGAGAGAGTTAGAGCAAAGGAAGGGGTAGCAGTAATGTTGAATGATCAGTTATGAAAGGAGAAAAGAGAATATGAATGTGTAAATTCAAGAATTATGTGGATTAAAGTAAAGGTTGGATGCGAGAAGTGGGTCATAATAAGCGTGTATGCACCTGGAGAAGAGAGGAATGCAGAGGAGAGAGAGAGATTTTGGGAGATGTTAAGTGAATGTATAGGAGCCTTTGAACCAAGTGAGAGAGTAATTGTGGTAGGGGACCTGAATGCTAAAGTAGGAGAAACTTTTAGAGAGGGTGTGGTAGGTAAGTTTGGGGTGCCAGGTGTAAGTGATAATGGGAGCCCTTTAATTGAACTTTGTATAGAAAGGGGTTTAGTTATAGGTAATACATATTTTAAGAAAAAGAGGATAAATAAGTATACAAGATATGATGTTGGGCGAAATGACAGTAGTTTGTTGGATTATGTATTGGTAGATAAAAGACTGTTGAGTAGACTTCAGGATGTACATGTTTATAGAGGGGCCACAGATATATCAGATCACTTTCTAGTTGTAGCTACACTGAGAGTAAAAGGTAGATGGGATACAAGGAGAATAGAAGCATCAGGGAAGAGAGAGGTGAAGGTTTATAAACTAAAAGAGGAGGCAGTTAGGGTAAGATATAAACAGCTATTGGAGGATAGATGGGCTAATGAGAGCATAGGCAATGGGGTCGAAGAGGTATGGGGTAGGTTTAAAAATGTAGTGTTAGAGTGTTCAGCAGAAGTTTGTGGTTACAGGAAAGTGGGTGCGGGAGGGAAGAGAAGCGATTGGTGGAATGATGATGTGAAGAGAGTAGTAAGGGAGAAAAAGTTAGCATATGAGAAGTTTTGCAAAGTAGAAGTGATGTAAGGAGGGAAGAGCATATGGAGAAAAAGAGAGAGGTTAAGAGAGTGGTGAAGCAATGTAAAAAGAGAGCAAATGAGAGAGTGGGTGAGATGTTATCAACAAATTTTGTTGAAAATAAGAAAAGTTTTGCAGTGAGATTAACAAGTTAAGAAAGCCTAGAGAAAAAATGGATTTGTCAGTTAAAAATAGGAGAGGAGAGTTATTAAATGGAGAGTTAGAGGTATTGGAAAGATGGAGGGAATATTTTGAGGAATTGTTAAATGTTGATGAAGATAGGGAAGCTGTGATTTCGTGTATAGGGCAAGGAGGAACAACATCTTGTAGGAGTGAGGAAGAGCTAGTTGTGAGTGTGGGGGAAGTTCGTGAGGCAGTAGGTAAAATGAAAGGGGGTAAGGCAGCCGGGATTGATGGGATAAAGATAGAAATGTTAAAAGCAGGTGGGGATATAGTTTTGGAGTGGTTGGTGCAATTATTTAATAAATGTATGGAAGAGGGTAAGGTACCTAGGGATTGGCAGAGAGCATGCATAGTTCCTTTGTATAAAGGCAAAGGGGATAAAAGAGAGTGCAAAAATTATAGGGGGATAAGTCTGTTGAGTATACCTGGCAAAGTGTATGGTAGAGCTATTATTGAAAGAATTAAGAGTAAGACGGAGAATAGGATAGCAGATGAACAAGGAGGCTTTAGGAAAGGTAGGGGGTGTGTGGACCAGGTGTTTACAGTGAAACATATAAGTAAACAGTATTTAGATAAGGCTAAAGAGGTCTTTGTGGCATTTATGGATTTGGAAAAGGCGTATGACAGGGTGGATAGGGGGGGAAATGTGGCAGATGTTGCAGGTGTATGGTGTAGGAGGTAGGTTACTGAAAGCAGTGAAGAGTTTTTACGAGGATAGAGAGGCTCAAGTTAGAGTATGTAGGAAAGAGGGAAATTATTTCCCAGTAAAAGTAGGCCTTAGACAAGGATGTGTGATGTCACCGTGGTTGTTTAATATATTTATAGATGGGGTTGTAAGAGAAGTAAATGCGAGGGTCTTGGCAAGAGGCGTGGAGTTAAAAGATAAAGAATCACACATAAAGTGGAAGTTGTCACAGTTGCTCTTTGCTGATGACACTGTGCTCTTGGGAGATTCTGAAGAGAAGTTGCAGAGATTGGTGGATGAATTTGGTAGGGTGTGCAAAAGAAGAAAATTGAAAGTGAATACAGGAAACAGTAAGGTTATGAGGATAACAAAAAGATTAGGTGATGAAAGATTGGATATCAGATTGAGGGAGAGAGTATGGAGGAGGTGAATGTATTCAGATATTTGGGAGTGGACGAGTCAGCGGATGGGTCTATGAAAGATGAGGTGACTCATAGAATTGATGAGGGGAAAAGGGTGAGTGGTGCACTTAGGAGTCTGTGGAGACAAAGAACTTTGTCCTTGGAGGCAAAGAGGGGAATGTATGAGAGTATAGTTTTACCAACGCTCTTATATGGGTGTGAAGCATGGGTGATGAATGTTGCAGCGAGGAGAAGGCTGGAGGCAGTGGAGATGTCATGTCTGAGAGCAATGTGTGGTGTGAATATAATGCAGAGAATTCGTAGTTTGGAAGTTAGGAGGAGGTGCGGGATTACCAAAACTGTTGTCCAGAGGGCTGAGGAAGGGTTGTTGAGGTGGTTCGGACATGTGGAGAGAATTGAGCGAAACAGAATAACTTCAAGAGTGTATCAGTCTGTAGTGGAAGGAAGGCGGGGTAGGGGTCGGCCTAGGAAAGGTTGGAGGGAGGGGGTAAAGGAGGTTTTGTGTGCGAGGGGCTTGGACTTCCAGCAGGCATGGGTGAGCGTGTTTGATAGGAGTGAATGGAGACAAATGGTTTTTAATACTTGACGTGCTGTTGGAATGTGAGCAAAGTAACATTTATGAAGGGGTTCAGGGAAACCGGCAGGCCGGACTTGAGTCCTGGAGATGGGAAGTACAGTGCCTGCACTCTGAAGGAGGGGTGTTAATGTTGCAGTTTAAAAACTGTAGTGTAAAGCACCCTTCTGGCAAGACAGTGATGGAGTGAATGATGGTGAAAGTTTTTCTTTTTCGGGCCACCCTGTCTTGGTGGGAATCGGCCAGTGTGATAATAATAATAAATAAATATTTTCCCGGGAGAACTAAAAATTTCATAAGAATGTTTGCTGACGTAAAAATTAATGAGAACAAAATATCAAAATGAATCTAAAATCTTACGAAAAGACTTTGAATGAGTGAGCAAAACTTGCAAAAAGAATAAGAAAATCAGCGTTTCCCTTCCTGCGGTTTTGATCCCACTCCTTGTGGACCCATAGTGGTATAAGAGAGGAAGGGGAGTGAAGGGAGGCAATAGTAATAAATAGTAGCAACAGTAGAGGAATGTAAGGGAAGATGTAGAAGAAGTAGAAGTGGGTCAGTCTAAAGCCAAGCAAAAGAAGCACTGCTCCTGCAGTGCTCATTCTCCTTGTCCTTAGACCGACCCACTTCTACTTCTACGTCTTCCCTTCCATTCCTCAACTGTTGCTACTATTTCTTACTATTGCCTCCCTTCACTCCCCTTCCTCTCTTGTATCACTAAACTACTCTCCCTGTTTTCTACTGTCATTATTTCTTCTACCACCACTACCACTACTACTACTACTGCTACTACTACTACTACTACTACTACTACTGCTACTTCCTCTACCTACCTTACCACTACCACAACTTCCTCTTCTCCCTCTCTTGTTCCCATTATTGCTCCACTTCCCTATATATACCGGTTGCCTCACTCTTTTCTGTTAGTGTGATTTTGTAAATGGTCCAAGTTGGATCGAAACGTCGTCGTAAGCTCCTCTCTCCTACGTGATTGTTATTTGTGTACAAAAAGATTTAAAAACCAACAATAATTTTTAGCGTCGAGATTGGCATGTAATGGAATGAAAGTGAAAACAGATCCCATACACATTACAAAGTACGCTTTAAAGTATGTAATTTAATTTGAGAAAGAGATTCTGATCTTTTCATCGAAGACTTATGCAGCGTAAATTCGTGTAAAGTAGATTTTATGAATGTTAGGTCGAAGCTGGGGGTGTGTTAGAATATGAATGTTAGGTCGAAGCTGGGGGGGGTGTTAGACGCAAGTTAAAGTGCGTTAGTTCGAAGTTTAAATGCAAACAAACACACACACACACACACACACACACACACACACACACACACACACACACACACACACACACAGCATCCACAACGATAAAATATGTCTTTGGCCTTCAAGTTGTGTGAGCCTGTGTCGGACGGAGCACACAGTGTACACCAGTTGTACATCACACTCCGTGTACATGCAAGACCTCCCTGGCAACAACTCAAGGCACAGGTACATACCTCTGAACGCTTCGACTGACTGAATGACTGCACCAGACACCTGAACATAACTCCAGGCTTAGCGGAAGGAGCTACACATGATCACAAGATGAGGCGAGGGTTTCTTCTCGCGCAATAGACCCATTTTACTATTTTTTTGTACACCCCTTTCTAGATTTCTCTCCGTCACACGTTACCTCCCTCGTTTTCCCCTTCATATCTTACAGCGTTTGGTTAATAGTTCCTACCTTTATTGACAGACAGAGCTCTTACCTATTTCAGATCTCAGATCATTTCAATGCCTTCATTAACATAACCTGTACTAAATTTTAATTCTTATGAAACATATAAATGGGGAACAGAATAAACTTGGAGGCAGCTGTGGGCCAGCCAGAGATGTTACTCGGTCAGATGACTTTATTTCACAAATGTTTGTTTACTGTACGATCATGTTCAGGACTCGAGCCATTCTATGAATGAAGGAAGAAGTGATCTTGAGAAGGGTACAGCCGAGGTATAGTTGCTTGTTGCTGCCCGTCTTATGGTAGAGGAGCTGTCTTCTTGCTGTCCGGGACGTGTGGTGTCTTGACAATATTGACCTTGTACATACCATATTTTCTGGCATATAAGGCGCACGAGTTTGTAAGACGTATAAGCCGATTTTTCTAAGCAGTTGAAACGTAAAGTTAGTAAACAACTGCTAAAGTGTAACCCAAAGCTTACCCTTGACCCTGATCTTGAGCATATAAGGCTCAGAATGATTTTCCAAGATTATTTTTTGGGGGGGGGATTGGAAAGATTGGGGAGGAATGTGCCTTATATTTCGGAAAATACGGTAATAGCAGAACCGCCCACATCTCGCCGGTGTTGAAGGCTCTCTTGAAGTGACATAGTCATCCAGGCCGGGTCCGGGCCGGGTCCAGGCCGGGTCCAGGCCGGGTCCAGGCCGGGTCCAGGCCGGGTCCAGGCCGGGTCCAGGCCGGGTCCAGGCCGGGTCCAGGCCGGGTCCAGGCCGAGTCCAGGCAAAAGATGAGTCGTCTTGCTCACTTCTCTATTCTGTCCAGAAGTCATAGACGAGATGGGAAACAGGCAATCCAAGACCAGGTGTGAACAGATCCTTGCCTCGTACAGAGGTACACCCTCACATCCTACCTCCCACCCTCCCTTCTTTCCCCTCATATCCTCCCTTTCCAACGCACCTTATCTCCTCCCTCACAATTTCTATTTCTTCCTCACAACGACCCTCCTCCTTCTAGATCACCCTCACCTCTCTCACATCGTTCTTACTCTTCTCTCATTCCCTTCTTCTTTCCTTCACACTCTCCCTCCTTCCATTCAGGACCTAGATATTCTGAGGAGGAAGGGAGGGATTGTGAGAGAGAGGTAGGGAGTGAGAGGAACAATGGCTGCTGTCTATCAGACTGAGAGGCCGAGTGTTTTTAAAAGCATGTACATACTTTGGTTTATTGCGAGTTGATGGATGGACAGGCAGGGAGTAGCGGCCTCCCTCCCTGGCTGAGGAACTACCGACCTTCCTACCCTGCTGAGGGAGGAAGTAGTAGCCTCCCTCCCCTGCTGAGGTAGGTAGGTAGGTAGATATCAATTCTGCACTGGACTCACATGTTTACTAATCTGTGTACATGCGTACGCACTTCTGTAGCTGTGTACTCAATACGTACCTGTGTATGTACCTGTTTACTTACTTGTATACCCACCTCTATATTCACCTGTATACCCGGAATTGTATTCACCAATGAAATCACCTGTGTACTCATGAAATCACTAGTGTACTCACCTGTGAACTCAAATCACCTGCGTATTATGATGTGTTTGTCTTATATATTGTTCCATAAACACTCCATCTTCCTATTATCGTGTCCTGTCTTCATCTCTCCCTGTAATAGTCTCCTCCTTTCTCCTCTTCTTTCTCCTTAAATTTATCCACCAGTTCCATTTCTTCTTGCTCCATCTCATCTTTTTTCCTTCTCTTATTTCTTCTCGTCCTTCTTTGCCTCCACTACATGTGTAGTGCTCACACACAGCGTCCTGTTTGGCTATTCTCTGAGTAACCCGTCTTAACGTTCCTGCTCGGCGCTCTGTGATCGTCCAGAAGACATGACGTTCTTTATTGTAGGGGCTTGACAGAGTGAATTCTGTAGACGTTTCGCCATCCAGTGGTTTCATCTTCACCAACTCCAAGGTTGAGGGACTGATTACCTCATCTTTTGTATATAGTTCTACTGTCTTCCAGTTATGTCCTTGAATTTGTATTGATAAAGCCAATGAATGGTGAAACGTCTACAATAAAGATACCCAGATGTTGCACATGTGTCTAATTCTTCATCTTGTCTGTATTGTGTACCATACATGTACAACAGAGTGAATGCTGCAGTACACTGTAACACAGTCTCTAGCGTAGTCTGAGGTATACACTCTGTACTTTGGTAGGTAAGACACATAGGCAACAGTTAGGCAACTTTATTTTGAAATAAAGTTGCCTAACTGTTGCCTATGTGTCTTACCTACCAACCTGTCGGTATTGTATACCATTTTGATGTTCACTTTGTACTTTGACAAATTAGACACATGTGCAACATTTGGGTATCTTTAATGAGGAAACGTTTCGCCACACAGTGGCTTTATCAGTCCATACAAAGGAGAATCGTGAAGAACAGAAGGAATTTTAGGTAATCAGTCCCTTAGCCTTCAGTCGTTGTGATCAGTCCAAGATTGATGGACTGATCATATCGACTTAAGGATAGGGACTGATTACCTCAAAATCCTCCTGTTCTTCACCGTTCTCCTTTGTATGGACTGATGAAGCCACTGTGTGGCGAAACGTTTCCTCATTAAAGATACCCAAATGTTGCACATGTGTCTAATTTATCAAGTCTTCGTGTATAATGCGCCACGTTATATGCTAGATTATATTATACAATATAGTGTATATAACATCCAGCAGGATATATTATATAGTAAGAATATAGTCATAAAATTAATAACTACGAAAAAAAAATCATTCAAATAAGTACAAAAGAAAAAAGTAAATGAAACAAATAAAAGCAAAATAACACATATGTAAAATATTAAAAAAAAAATAAGATATTTAAACAAGTATTAAAAATATTTATTCAAGGGAGTACAAAAGTAAATAATCATAAACGTATTTAAAGAAGGAAACACAGTAGGCAAGAAGAAGAGAATTTGCTATGTAAAAATAAAAGAAAATGACTGTATTTGCGCTGTTGTTGTTTGCGTCTTTATTATTCTAAAATCAGGCGAGTCATAAAGAGTCTGGGGAATGAGAAGTAATGAGCTTTGATCCAAGGACACTGAGCGTTAGAGGACGTGTTAGGATATTTGAGGAAGTCTGGGGACGTTCGAGGACGTTTTAGGGCATTTGAGGAGGACGGTTGAGGAGGACATTTGAGGACCTTTGAGGATGTTTCAGGAGGACATTTGAGGTGGTTTGAAAACATTTTAGGACATTCGAGAATGTTTGAGAACGTCTGAAGACGTTTGAGGACATCCAGGTGATAACTGGTGTTGGAGGAGTGTGTAGTCTTCTTTAAGAAGCACTCATACATCTTGTGAGAGAATATCTTATGACTGGGGGAGTTTCTTCCGAATTACATTATGAAGTATGTGTGTGTGTGTGTGTGTGTGTGTGTGTGTGTGTGTGTGTGTGTGTGTGTGTGTGTGTGTGTGTGTGTGTGGTGTGTGTGTGTGTGTGTGTGTGTCTTGCTGTCACAATCGATTCTGAATTGCAAAACTCTACAAAAGAATGCGCAAGATTTCATTGTTACAAGATTGCAAGACTTTTTGGGGCGCTCAGAGCCTCCAGCGATCTTAATTCACATACATTCAGAAGGCTTAATGACTTAAATGTTACAGGCCTTCAAATGTAGATAAATGAATGGACTAATTACATCGACTCCAGGCTGAGGGATTGATTACCTCAATTTCCTTCTGAACTTCACTACTCTTCTTTGTATTGGACTGATGAAGCCGCTGTGTGGCGAAACGTTTCCTCAGTAAAGATACCCAAGTGTTGCAAATGTGGGTTATTTTTCAAGCCTTCAGATATCAAATGCTCCAAGGCTTCAAATGCAAGGTTCAACTGCTTCAAGGTTCAACTGCTTCAAGGTTCAAAAGCTTCAAAGTTCAAAGGCTTCAGGCTAAAAGGTTTCAAGGTTCAAAGGCTTCAATGCTCAAATGCTTCAATGTTCAGATACTTCAAGGTTCAAAGGCTTCAAGGTTCGTACTGGAAGGGTCAGATGTTGTGAGGGCTGAGGCTGGTCCATCGCCCCCACGCTGCCAGACTAACAGCTTCCTTACCTTAAGGGAAATAAATTGGAGAAGATACCGCGGGAAGGACAGGATCAATTACTCATTTTTGTTTTTCCTGGTTATCAGATGATGCGCGTAGTTCATGGTCAGAAGACCTGGTGCACCTGAGGCTCACACACACACACACACACACACACACACACACACACACACACACACACACACACACACACACACTCACTCACACACACACATTGAGAGGGTTGGACATACATGAAAATCAACACGGCTTCAGGGATGGGAAATACTGTGTCACAAATCTACTTGAGTTCTACGAAAATGTATCATCTTTTTGGACTGCAAGAAAACTTTTGGCACAGTACCGCACAAGAGACTGGTTCAAAAATTAGAGGAGTAGGCTTGAATAGTAGGGAAAGTATTTCATTGGATCAGGGAATACCTGACAGGAAGTGTCAGAGTGGGCGCATGTGTCGAGTGGGGTTCTACAAGGGTCAGTCCTAGATCCGGTGCTGTTTCTTGTATACGTGAATGATATGATGGAAGGAGTAGATTCAGAAGTGTCGCTGTTCGCTGATGATGTGAAACTGATGAGGAGAATACAAGCGAGATGTGCGGTACTGGACCTACTCCGCTCCTGAGGTGTGGAGATGTGTGGTACTAGACCTACTCCGCTCCTGAGGTGTGGAGATGTGCGGTACTGGACCTACTCTGCTCCTGAGGTGTGGAGAAGTGCGGTACTGGACCTACTCTGCTCCTGAGGTGTGGAGAAGTGCGGTACTGGACCTACTCTGCTCCTGAGGTGTGGAGATGTGTGGTACTAGACCTACTCCGCTCCTGAGGTGTGGAGATGTGCGGTACTGGACCTACTCCGCTCCTGAGGTGTGGAGATGTGCGGTACTGGACCTACTCCACCCCTGAGGTGTGGAGAAGTGCGGTACTGGACCTACTCTGCTCCTGAGGTGTGGAGATGTGCGGTACTGTACCTACTCCGCTCCTGAGGTGTGGAGATGTGCGGTACTGGACCTACTCCGCCCCTGAGGTGTGGAGATGTGCGGTACTGGACCTACTCCGCCCCTGAGGTGTGGAGATGTGCGGTACAGGACCTACTCCGCTCCTGAGGTGTGGAGATGTGCGGTACTGGACCTACTCCGCTCCTGAGGTGTGGAGATGTGCGGTACTGGACCTACTCCGCCCCTGAGGTGTGGAGATGTGAGGTACTGGTGTCAGCATAGTTGCTGATTCCCTGTATATGTATATGTTACCTGAGTATCATAGTTAGTACCATCCGTATGTTTTACATAGTTGACCCCTTGCTAGGCTCAGTGGCTAGCATGTGTGACGTCACGTGATGCCGCATGTGAGCGTGAGACGCGATGCCTCTTTCTCACTTCACACGTAGACCTAAAGGCGACAGGACAGGCAGGCTGGGTTCCCCTTCTCACACTCTGCTAATATAAGTGTTACCATCCAACAAGTGTGTTTAACTCCAACCATCATATCTCCACGAACCCTCTCAACAAATGGTGGCAGCGGTGGGATACACCTGGATAGGATTTGGATCGTTGACATTTCCTCTATGTTGCATACAAACACTACATTTCTTAACATACTCGGAAATATCGGTTTGCCATACGTGGCCAAAAGTATTTAATTCTGGCTTTGCTTTACTGAACTATCCATACCAGGATGTGCAACACCTGGCGCATCGTGAACTAGCTGTAGAGCTACTGTCACTAGTGCTGTGGAATTACTGACGGGTATACACTTCAGCTAGGAGTACCCAACTCGGCTGTTCGATACAGTAATTATTGGCTCATTACAAAGTCACTAATGAGTGCCGGTGGCTTCACAGTCAGAGCAAGATCTTCCTGGAGCAGGAATCGAATCACACCAGACCACATGGAGGGTCCGCAGTTACTATACTAAAATGTCGCGATAAGGCATCTGCGACTACATTTGACTTGCCAGGTAAGTGTTCAAAGGTAGGATTGAACTCTTGGATAGTCAAGGTCCATCTGGCTAACCTTCCAGTCCGGACCTACTCGACCCCTGAGGCGTGGAGATGTGCGGTACTGGACCTACTCGGCCCCTGAGGTGTGGAGATGTGCGGTACTGGACCTACTCGGCCCCTGAGGTGTGGAGATGTGCGGTACTGGACCTACTCCGCCCCTGAGGTGTGGAGATGTGCGGTACTGGACCTACTCCGCCCCTGAGGTGTGGAGATGTGCGGTACTGGACCTACTCCGCCCCTGAGGTGTGGAGATGTGCAGTACTGGACCTACTCCGCCCCTGAGGTGTGGAGATGTGCGGTACTGGACCTACTCCGCCCCTGAGGTGTGGAGATGTGCGGTACTGGACCTACTCCACCCCTGAGGTGTGGAGATGTGCGGTACTGGACCTACTCCGCCCCTGAGGTGTGGAGATGTGCGGTACTGGACCTACTCCGCCCCTGAGGTCTAGAATGCTGGAGTTTCAACTTTTATTAAAATAATTTTAATATTTTATAATGTCTGATGCACACACAAGCCATTGACATTGTCTACGTTGGTGAAAAAATATTTACTGAAGTGCGTTCTCTTGCCGGATCAGTATCGTAATAAACAAATAACCCGCACAGTAGAGATACTTATGACAATGTGACTTTAAATGGTCCAAGTCGGACTGAAACGTCATGAGGTTCTCTCTCCTACGTTCGGGTTATTTGTGAATTGTTCCAGTCACGGTATTGTGCCTTTTTGGTCTTTCTGTATTGCAACTTGTGTAATATCCTCGCGTCCTCATCCATGATGGATCATAAACACACTAGTTATGTTTTCCTGGCTGTATCCTAAATGGTTATAACTATGACCAAAATTTTTAAAGGGGTGGGCCGGATAGCCAGCAGAAGGCATCTGTCAGATGACCAAAAGCTTCAACGGCGGGTCATTATATGACTAAGATCCACGTCAGAAAACACTTGTCTTGTTTCCTGAAGAACCTGACCTAACGTGACCTAACCTGGCTGTATAACTGGAGAGAGAAGTGCTCCCTTGGTTTATAACTTTAGTTACTCACGAAATCGTAATAACACAATTGCAAACTTATATTTGTTTTCACAGTGGTGGCCCATGATAACCTTCCTATGGTGTACAATTATACCTAGTTGGATGAATCTTATTGTAGCCAGCTGGTCCAATGGCTTACGCACTGGCCTGGAGTTTTACAACTCACTTGCCGTGGGTTCTAACCCCACCCGTACTCTGGTTTATAACTTTAATTGCTGTTCCTCAATATACTCGAGTAATTAGTGAAAACTTTGAAGGAACAAGAAAGCTGCACGAGAATAAGAAACTCTGGGACTTACAAACTTGTAAATGTTAAAAACGCAATAAAAAAAAAGGCGAATTCTCGAGATGCGCCTTAAAATCCCCGAAGATATCCACTACTGTTCAACATCCAGCCCAATGGCTGGAGCTCACAGCAAACACTGTTAATTTGCGACTAATCAGACGATACATTGAGGAGATATACTCAAGAATCACTGAGAGGTCCAAGAGCTTTTACTTAACTCATGTTAAGTAAAAGGACACATTATTATTATATTATAATCAAAAAGAAGCGCTAAACCACAAGGGCTATACAGCCAGTAAAATAACACAAGTGCAACTAATGTGACATTTTACTGTGGCAACGTTTCGCTCTCCAGGAGCTTTATCAAGCCGTTGCAAACAATACATGGACACAGAGGGTATATATAGGCTCAGAGTGAGGTATAGTACAAGTAGACGTAGTAGTAGTAGTTATACATGTGGTGGAAAAGTCAGCTGGTACATGAGAAAGAAAGGTTACAAAGCTTATGGCTTGGGTAGCATAAAAAATAGGTTGGGCAAATGTATATGGATGCCTTCTCAAATCCATCCACGATAAAATGTCATATTAGTTGTATTTGTGTTCTTTTACTTAATATATTGTGGTTACAGGAAAGTGGGTGCAGGAGGGAAGAGGAGCGATTGGTGGAATGATGATGTAAAGAGAGTAGTAAGGGAGAAAAAGTTAGCATATGAGAAGTTTTTACAAAGTAGAAGTGATGCAAGGAGGGAAGAGTATATGGAGAAAAAGAGAGAAGTTAAGAGAGTGGTGAAGCAATGTAAAAAGAGAGCAAATGAGAGAGTGGGTGAGATGTTATCAACAAATTTTGTTGAAAATAAGAAAAAGTTTTGGAGTGAGATTAACAAGTTAAGAAAGCCTAGAGAACAAATGGATTTGTCAGTTAAAAATAGGAGAGGAGAGTTATTAAATGGAGAGTTAGAGGTATTGGGAAGATGGAAGGAATATTTTGAGGAATTGTTAAATGTTGATGAAGATAGGGAAGCTGTGATTTCGTGTATAGGGCAAGGAGGAATAACATCTTGTAGGAGTGAGGAAGAGCCAGTTGTGAGTGTGGGGGAAGTTCGTGAGGCAGTAGGTAAAATGAAAGGGGGTAAAGGCAGCCGGGATTGATGGGATAAAGATAGAAATGCTAAAAGCAGGTGGGGATATAGTTTTGGAGTGGTTGGTGCAATTATTTAATAAATGTATGGAAGAGGGTAAGGTACCTAGGGATTGGCAGAGAGCATGCATAGTTCCTTTGTATAAAGGCAAAGGGGATAAAAGAGAGTGCAAAAATTATAGGGGGATAAGTCTGTTGAGTGTACCTGGTAAAGTGTATGGTAGAGTTATAATTGAAAGAATTAAGAGTAAGACGGAGAATAGGATAGCAGATGAACAAGGAGGCTTTAGGAAAGGTAGGGGGTGTGTGGACCAGGTGTTTACAGTGAAACATATAAGTGAACAGTATTTAGATAAGGCTAAAGAGGTCTTTGTGGCATTTATGGATTTGGAAAAGGCGTATGACAGGTGGATAGGGGGCAATGTGGCAGATGTTGCAAGTGTAATGGTGTAGGAGGTAGGTTACTGAAAGCAGTGAAGAGTTTTTACGAGGATAGTGAGGCTCAAGTTAGAGTATGTAGGAAAGAGGGAAATTTTTTCCCAGTAAAAGTAGGCCTTAGACAAGGATGTGTGATGTCACCGTGGTTGTTTAATATATTTATAGATGGGGTTGTAAGAGAAGTAAATGCGAGGGTCTTGGCAAGAGGCGTGGAGTTAAAAGATAAAGAATCACACACAAAGTGGGAGTTGTCACAGCTGCTCTTTGCTGATGACACTGTGCTCTTGGGAGATTCTGAAGAGAAGTTGCAGAGATTGGTGGATGAATTTGGTAGGGTGTGCAAAAGAAGAAAATTAAAGGTGAATACAGGAAAGAGTAAGGTTATGAGGATAACAAAAAGATTAGGTGATGAAAGATTGAATATCAGATTGGAGGGAGAGAGTATGGAGGAGGTGAACGTATTCAGATATTTGGGAGTGGACGTGTCAGCGGATGGGTCTATGAAAGATGAGGTGAATCATAGAATTGATGAGGGAAAAAGAGTGAGTGGTGCACTTAGGAGTCTGTGGAGACAGAGAACTTTGTCCTTGGAGGCAAAGAGGGGAATGTATGAGAGTATAGTTTTACCAACGCTCTTATATGGGTGTGAAGCGTGGGTGATGAATGTTGCAGCGAGGAGAAGGCTGGAGGCAGTGGAGATGTCATGTCTGAGGGCAATGTGTGGTGTGAATATAATGCAGAAATTCGTAGTTTGGAAGTTAGGAGGAGGTGCGGGATTACCAAAACTGTTGTCCAGAGGGCTGAGGAAGGGTTGTTGAGGTGGTTCGGACATGTAGAGAGAATGGAGCGAAATAGAATGACTTCAAGAGTGTATCAGTCTGTAGTGGAAGGAAGGCGGGTAGGGGTCGGCCTAGGAAGGGTTGGAGGGAGGGGTAAAGGAGGTTTTGTGTGCGAGGGGCTTGGACTTCCAGCAGGCATGCGTGAGCGTGTTTGATAGGAGTGAATGGAGACAAATGGTTTTTAATACTTGACGTGCTGTTGGAGTGTGAGCAAAGTAACATTTATGAAGGGATTCAGGGAAACCGGCAGGCCGGACTTGAGTCCTGGAGATGGGAAGTACAGTGCCTGCACTCTGAAGGAGGGGTGTTAATGTTGCAGTTTAAAAACTGTAGTGTAAAGCACCCTTCTGGCAAGACAGTGATGGAGTGAATGATGGTGAAAGTTTTTCTTTTTCGGGCCACCCTGCCTTGGTGGGAATCGGCTGGTGTGATAATAAAAAAAAAAAAAAAAAAAAAAAAAAAAATAAAATTGTCGGTAATTCTACCAATATTAATGCAAACTGGAACTCAATTCTGTGAAACGTCATGAAAGTTTGAGACTAATATATTTAAATTACTCTTAGAAATAAAGTTGTATTTTTCCTTGGAAGAGAGAGAGAGAGAGAGAGAGAGAGAGAGAGAGAGAGAGAGAGAGAGAGATAGAGAGAGAGAGAGAGAGAGAGAGAGAGAGAGAGAGAGAGAGAGAGAGAGAGAGAGAGAATGATGACGGAGGGGTGATAAGAGGGGCCAGCAAGCTTTCATTAAAAGTGGATGACGTAACTGCGATGGAAAGAATATTTGGTGGACACAATTGAGGTTGCTAACTGGAATAAACCCAAAGACAATTTTTATCTCACGGGAAAGAATTAGAATGATTAAATTGGAGGAAGAGGAGGAGGACGACAAGCTGAAGTATAAATAGTAGGTGAAAGAGGAAGAGCAAGAACGAGGAACATATGAGGAGAGGACGAGGGGGAGGTTTGAGAGAGTGGTACTGGTGCCTAAAGGTGAGGTGGTAAACATACACAACAGTGATGTTGATTTGTGATATGGTAAGTCGGGTGGATTGGACGAGTGCCCCGGGCAGGTGTTTGGGCAGGAGTGTGAGCATGGCGCACGAGTGCTTTCACTTAGTGTATAAAGGACCTTGCTTTGTGGGGTCCGAGCATGTGATACCCTGGTATGTGGGACCCTGGTATGTGGGACTCTGGTATGTGGGACCCTGGTATGTGGGACCCTGGTATGTGGGACCCTGGGTGGCAGCAAAACTACGTGGATACAGATTGTTGATATTACCACCACTCTTGCAAAACCCCCACCACCACTCTTGCAACACCCTTACATCACTCTTGCAACACCCCTACTATGACTCTTGCAACACCTCCTACCACCACTCTTGCAACACCTCCTACTACGATTCTTACTACACCCCGTACTACTGCTCTTGAAACAACCCCTACCACCACCTCTGCAACTCCTCTTATCACCACCCTTGCAACACACCCTACCACCTTGCCTTCAACACACCCTACCACCACCCCTGCAACGCCTACCACTACTCCTGCAACATGAAAAAGGTCAACTATTAAGTCATTGGACTTGTTGGGCTATCTGGTTATCTCTCGGCTGTCCCATTATGTTTGAACACGGGGGGCTGAGAGGACGATAACAGCTTCGAAGTATCACCAACAACGCCAGATACCTCTATTTCGGAAACACAAACTGGTTTGCCGATAAGCGCGTCGTTCATCGACACCAAATTGCCTAATTACCATCTGATACCTTCTCTAATTGGCTAAGAACCCGCTGAATCATCTCTATCAGAGGTTACTTAAGTGAGTCGGCGGAGTACTTAGTACAGGTCTCGGATAATGTGCTTGTTGAAAGAAAGACATCTGGAGAGGAAAATTGCGACTGTGTGTGGCTGGATTTATCAAGGGAGTCATAATGTAAGGCGCATTAGACCTTCGAGATACGAATCGATCGTTGGCGAGGATAGGTGAACTCTCGAGACTGGACACAGGTACTCTGAGTTATTAGAAGCTGCTGGAGGTGGCTAGGAGGACGTCCTGTGTGGCCGGGGTAGCTGCGTGACGTCTTGGGTCAGGGGGACATCCTGTGTGGCCAGGTAGCTGCGTGATGTCTGGGGTCCGGGAACGTCCTGTGTGGCTGGGGTAGCTGAGCGATATCAGGAAAATATGTGCTGCTGGGGTAGCTGTGACGTGTGACGCCAGGAAAGCATCCTGGATGACCTTAGTAGTAGTGATTTTTAAGTTTTCCAAAGTGCTGAGATCAACAGGTCACTTAACGCTCTTGACTATAAAATGCCATATATACACAGATACGGATTTCACACATTTTAAAACAGAAACTAAAATTCCCACTTCAATTAAAAAACCATTAAATGCAGGGTGAACACCATAACACAATTGCGTGAGGAAATATGCCAGTCAACACAATTTATTATATCAAAACAGATCACAAGCAGTATATTATAGAGGACGATTATCACTAAGCTCATTACATTCTAAGGTATTCACTACGCAAAGAATTCTAAATTTCGCGTGGAGATTTAAACGCTACAGTAGGCAGCAATCCAAGAGCAATTTTAACTGGAAAACTTTGCTTTCTATACCTTTTTCCCAGTAATTTTTTTTTAAAGAATTTACTTTAAATCATTATGATAATTGTATACAGTAGCGACAAAATGAGGAAATAAGCCGAGTAACTGATTACCTCATCTACTGTTATCTCTGTGTTGAACTGAAGAAGCCACTGGTTGGCGATACGTCTTCAAATAAAGATACCCAGGAGTTGCACATGTGTCTGATTCCCCATTGACTTTAAACATTTACAAGGGACGAAATGCAGCAAAAATGCTATGTGATACTGAGGTTGTACCACCTAACTAGTGCAGCTTATGTGTTGAAATATGGCAGAATGAAACACACATGGAGACAGAAACTCAAAACAAGATTCTTCTTATTTCGGGCTGCTGATTTCGTGCAAGTTTCATTTTGTCTCTGACACTTGTCCATTAGGCTCATGTTTGAAAATACTGATGAACTCTGTACATTAACGTATACAATACAAGTCAACACAGAAAATTCATCAGTAAAGATGATACTGTAACAAAAATACGCTACAACAAACAAAATAGTGCAGTGAGGGAAATGCTGCAACACATTATTCGACATTATAAAATGCATACAGGCAGTAAGAACTCTCACACTCTCGTTCTAAGCGAAGGCCACCATAAGAGGCAAGTCTAGGGTTGAGAACACACAGTACTCTCTGGCCAGCATCCCATCAATCAGTGTAAGTTAAGCTCTGGCCTGACACACCACTGCCACCACTGATAACACCAGCGTTCTCATCCTCTTGTACAAGCTCACGACCAGCCTGGATCACACTATTACCAGCGTAAAACAGTCTCGCGGCCGCAGTGATAAATGGAAACAACACACTGCACAAGACATTAATTTTAATCCATGTTAGCAGAGACCGACGCTGGTGAGGTTGAGCGATTCGCTTATGCTCTAAACAGGAGTTACTACTAACACAGTTGCTGGACTGGATACAAGTGCTGTGTTGGAACAAAGCTTTGCCCTGTGAAGAGCTTTATCGCCTTGTGATAAAGCTCTTCACAGAGGAGCGAAAGGTTGCCCTATACATATTTTGCAATATAATTCTATGTATATTTGTGTAGAGTCCTCAACAACACTATATCAAGAAATCAAAACGTATAATATATATATATATATATATATATATATATATATATATATATATATATATAATGTCGTGCCGAATAGGTAAATCTGGTTAATTAGCAAGAACTCATTTAAAATTAAGTCTTTCTAAAATTTTCTCTTATACGTTTAAAGATATAGCTTTTTTATTTATGTTAATATAAAAATTAATAATTCTGCACCAAAAGAACCTTAGAAAACTTACCTAACCTTATTATAGCAAGTACAATCTAATTTAGCTTAATCCAACTAAATGTATTTTAAACAAGTTTACACTAATTTAATAATAAACAAACAATATATTTTTCTCGTTAGGCTCAGAATGATTTTTGCTAAATTACTGCATACACAGAGTTTCGCTTGCCTTATTCGGCAAGAAGAGCGTTGCTATTTAAGCCAAAATCGCAAATTTTACATATTCGTCACGACATACATGCGCCACCCTCGTAGCCTGTCAAAATTCGAGACGCCCTAAACCACGTAGCCACCAATGACACACATCTTGTGCCCAGTAGCACTCGAGATGTCACTCCTGATGCAGACACATACGTGGCTGTGGCAAGCTAATGACTAATTTCATTCTCCTATCGTTTGGAATACCAGTTACATGAGCAGTCTTATACAATAATGCATCCATGAACAAGTGGTTTTAGCAAATGACAGTTACACTGGCCGAGACTCGAACCCTCGGACTTTAACACGCCACCCTCGTAGTCTGTCAAAATTCGAGACGCCCTAAACCATTTAATCACCAGTGCCACATACACCAGGTGCCCAGTAGCACCGTAAATATATAAAACTGCTTGTTTAACTGGTATTCCACACAAGAGGAGAATGAAATTAGTCCTTAGCTTGCCACAGCCACGTATGTGTCCGCATCAGGAGTGACACGTCTAGTGCTACTGGGCACCAAATGTATGTATCATTGGTGGTTAAGTGGTTTTTGGGCGTCTTGAATTTTGACAGGCTACAAGGGTGGCGAGTTAAAGTCCGAGGGTTCGAGCCTTGGCCAGTGCAGTTATTGGCTTAAAACCAATTGTTCGTGGATGCATTAACACACACACACAGACACACACACACACACAATATATATATATATAATATATATATATATATATATATATATATATATATATATATATATATATATAATATATATATATATATATATATGCAATAAGATCACAGTAAACAGGTGATTTCAGAATATGCAAAACAACCACTCTGAAAGAATAGAGAAATTCCAAGCGCTTTCGTGACTACTCACATTATCAAGGAACTATGAAAGTAAAGCATCCAAGGAAGCTATAAAAGGGGTCTGGCCAGCACCTCACATCAGATCCCACAACTTTTAAACACCTGACGGCGCCGACCCATTGGATGGGTCCTTCGCAAACCCCCCCACAAATTTCTACCAAGAAAATTTAAAAAATTATTTGTCCAGTGTATTATTAAATTTTTCCCCAAAATTTCTTTTAAAATTAAAAATGGGATCTAATTTATAAAAAACCAAAAAATATTCAAATTATTGTAAAAAACTCCCCTTTTTAATAAAAACAAAAATTAAATTTATTTTTCCTGCGACCATGGATTTTTGCTTGATACTACTTTCTAAAATTTTTTAAAAAAATCAATTGGTTTGGTTTAAAAATATCTTACTTTAAAAAAAAATAAATAAGAAAGGGAAATTCTTGCCCGGGTTCCCCAAAAATGCTAAAAATTTATGTTGTTTTAATCTTATTTCGAGTTTTTTACCATTTGACCGTAAAAAAACTTTTTTCCGAAAATTTTTACAAGGAATCTTATAGAAAACATCCATTTGAACAGAAAAAAAAAAATTTTGAAAAAAGAATTCCCCCAAAAATTTGTGAGGATGTGCTATAAATTCCTTTTTAAAATTTGCGATAAATTTTTAAATTACGGTAAAAGGGGGTTTAAAAAATCTCAAACCCTAAGATTAAAAAAAAAAATATACCCATTGGGAAATTACAAGATTCCAATCCCTTTTATTTTTTCATGTAAGAAAATTTTAACCACCAAATTTGGGTTTTTAAAAATTTAAAGAAAGTAGTATAAAAGCAAGTCCATGGTCGTAAAAAAGGGGGGGTTGGGGGAATTACCGAAAAATATGAAAAAAAAAAGGGAACAAGTGAAAACAAAATGTGACATTTATTTTGGCAACTTTTTCGCCCCTCCGGGAGCTTTATCAACCTTTAAAAACAATACAGGGAACAGGGGGGTTTTAAAAAGGGCCCTCAATGGGTGTAATACTAGTGAGGAAAACATTTCGTGTTCACTAGGGTTTAGTTTTAGTAGTAGTAGAAATTAGTATTTTGTAGTATTTAAAAAAAAAAATAATACAATATGGAAAAGAAATTTAATTTCCCGTACTTTGGTAACGGGAAAAATAAAAGCTATTATTTGGGGGTAAAAAAAAAAAAATGGGTTAGACAAATATAGACTAAAAGGCGGGTTTTTTTTTTTCAGTTTTTACTCTCTGTAATGTGCTTTTGTGTATTAAACGGAGAGACTTTGGGGATGGCGGGGTTTTATTTTTTCCAGGAGGTTTTCGGGGCTAAGATTTCGGGGGATGGTGAAGCTGCCGTTTTTTTGTTTAATTGAAATTCAAAAAGCGTCAGTGGGATTCGGGGCACTTCGTCTGGGGAAATTAGTTTTTTGATCACTTTTGGGGCGTCTCTAAAATTTCATGGGATGATTGGGGGAAATTTTTGGGTTTTGAAACCACAGGCGTTTTTTAAAGTTTCGTTCCTAAAAGGCGTAAATGTTTTATTGAGGCGGGTTTTTTCGGGGTTTTCTTGCTTTTTCCCTACGTAGATCTTGTCAAAAGGCCTCCAAAAGGTTTAATAGGGGAAAACTCCTGCACTGACTGGTTCGTGGGGTTGGGTTTTGCCCGGGTTTTAATCCTTTATTGAAGTGGTAAAGCGATGGCGACTTGGTGTTGCTTGGGGAAAGTACTTTTGAATTTTATTTTCAACGGGCTGTTGGGAAGAATTAAAAAACTTTGGGGGGAGCGGTGTTGATGCGGGGAGAATTGATGATTAAAGAGCTCTTTTCTTGCATCTTTGATAAAAAAAAGAAGGAAATTGAAAATCAGTGAATTTTTGGTGAATTTTAATACATTCCTCGTCAAGAAACTCGGGACTCCCAAATTGGGGTATGCTTTTTTGGAAAAAACCTGATGATGATGCCTTTTTTGGTTTGGTTTTATCTTGACTTGAAAAAAGTGTGTAAAGTTTCTTTTTTTATTGGGGTTTTCCGAAAAAATTTAAAAATTTTAGGTTGTTGCCCTACTTTTGTAATTTAGGACGTCGAAAAAAAGTAGCTTGTCATTGGACCCCTTCCCTTTAATTGAAAAACCTAAATCGCGGGTTTAAAAACGGCTTTGGGAGCCTTGCCTGAAGACCCCGTACATCAAAACTTTTTGGAGTTAAGGGGACTCGTCCACGTAAACGAAAACCAAGTGACGCTTGAAGGGATGATTTTGGCAAATGTTGGGGACTCAGGTTTTCCCAGGGGTTTTAATTTTGGCTAGGAGGGCCCCTTATTGGGGACCCCATTCCCATCCCTAGGTTTTTTTTGTAAGCTTTTTATTGAAAAAAAACAGTTAAAAATTAACACAGATTTTCAATCAAGTCAAAAAAAAAACTGGGGAGGAAAAGGGAATTTTTAAAGGTCCGGGTTGATTTTAACGCCCTAAAACCCCTCGAGGGTTTTTTTTGGGTAGGTATTTTTGGGAAAGGGGAAGTCAAAACCCAAAAATTTATTTTCTTTTTTAACGGATGGAAAAGGTTACGGATCCCGGTTGAAAAAGGTCGCCTGAGTGTTTAAGATAAAGGGGGGCTGATGGTCCCCAAAAGGCCAGGAAAAAAGGTTTGGCAAAAACCCCAGCTAGTTTGTGGGGGAGAAATGCCTATTCCTGCCCGTGTTTGGGTTTTTCCAGGGGGGAATATTTGTTTTAGGCCCGGGGGAAAAACCTACATGTGTGCTGGTTTGGGGTTCCCTTGGTAACGGGTACAGAATTTCTTCCCTTTCTAGTGCTTTTGGAGTTTTGTCGGGTTTTTGTATAGAAAGCCCTTTGGTGAGGTCCCCCCATGTTGAGTGCTGATGGGTTCGTATGAAAATTGATCTTTAAAAAAGGTCCTCATTTTAGTGTTGTATTTCACTGGGTTTGAGTATGACGACCCACCCCCTTTGGGTCGGGGGTTTGGTGACGATAATGTTGGGGTCTTTGGGCGAGGCCCTTTAAAGGGCATTGATGTATCTTCTGGGAAAAATTTTTAAAAGAAGAAGGTTCACAAAAAGGGCTGCAGTGAGAATTCCCTGTAAAAAACCCCTTTCTGGAATTTTGTTTGGTCACTGTGTCAATGGTTCCGGGTTAACAAGGTTGAGTTATATTTTAAGGTTTGGGGTATGTTGGGAAAAAATTTGAGTCCCAGACTCGGGGCTTTTTTTCTCGTAGTGGGTTTAAAGGTTTGCTGACAATAATTGTTTATCGGGGGTTTCGGGCCCTTTTCCTTCCATCGACTTTTAAATTTGCGGGGGTCCCGAAGTTTGCGATTGAGTTTGATCTTCTGTTGGGTTAGCTGTGGGGGCCCTGTTTTAAAGAATTTTTGCTCCATTGGGGTCAATCTGAAGTTTGGGCCCCTTATTTTCCCTTTGGCAGTTTAAAAGGGTTTCCTTACCCAAATTTTTAAAAAGTTCTTCGGAAACTTTCATTTAAAGGGTGGGCCGGGGGTAGCTGGAGAGAATGGGGGTTTGGGGTTGGGAGATTTTGTGCGGGGAGTGCCTTAAAAAACACCTTCTCTGCCGGGGGCCAAATTTTGTAGGAAGTTGTGTCTGTTGCGATACTGTGAGCACAAGAAGGGTTCCAAAAAACGTCTGACAAAATATCAGACCAAAAAATCAAAAAGCACTAAAAAGGAAAGGGGAAGAAACTTCTGTACCTGTTACCAAGCAACCCCAAACCAAACACACATTATGGTTTTTCCCCAAACCCAAAATTTAAAAACAAAATTCCTCTCAACCAAAACACGTCAGGGTAGGGAGTGCCTTTCCCCACAAACTAGCCGAGTTCTTGCCAAACATCTTTCCTGCCTTTGGGACCATCAGCCCCGCCATCTTTAAAAAAATCAGGCGACCTTCTCAAACCCCCATTCCCTAACCCTCCCTCCGTAAAAAAGAAAAAAGCAGTTTGGGTGTGACTTCCCCCTTCCCAAAAGTACCTACCAAAAAAGCCATCAGGTTTTTCACGTAAAGTCAACCGGACCTTAATCTTCCTTTACCTCCCCGGGGGATTTTTTTGATTGATTGAAATCTGTGTTTTTTTTCAAAATGTTTTTCTTTCAATAACAAGCTTACAAAACAAAAAAAACGCAGGGGAAAGGGGGGCCCCCAAAAAGTTCCTCCTAGCCAACTTATACATGGAAAAACCTGAGTCCCCAACACTTCGCCAAAAATCAAACCCTTCAACGTCAAATTGGGTTTCGTTACGTGGAAAGGGTGTCCCCGTAATTTTAAATCCAAAAAAAGTTTTGATGTACGGGAATTTTTCAGGCAAGGGGTAACGCAGTTGAACCCGGGGATTCACTTTTCAAAAGAAAAGAAAATCCAAAGACAAGTACCTTTTCCCCGACGTCCTCATTCACCCAAAGTTGGGCAACAACCCAAGATTTTCAAGTTTATTTGGAAACCCCCAATAAAAAAGTTTTCACACACTTCTTTTCAAGGGCAAGTTTCCAAAAACCCAAAAGAGGCTCCATCGGGTTTTTTCCCAAAAGCATACCGAATTTTCAGTCCCAGTTTCTTGACGAGGAAAATACTTTCATTCACCAAAAAAATTTACTGATTTCAATTTTCCCCTTTTTTTTTTATCAAAGACTGCAAGGGAAAAGCTCTTTAGATCATAATTCCCAAGCATCAAAACCCCCTTTCCCCCAAAGTTATAATTCCCTTCCCCAAAAGCCAGGTTGCCCCTAAAAGTCCCCAAAAGTACTTTACAAGCTAACACCAGGTCGCCATCGCCTTTTTACCACTTTCAAATTTTTTAAAGGGTCTAAAACCAGGCCCAAAAACCCCAAACACCACGAACCCTCAATGCCCGGGGTTTTTAAATATTCCCCCGTGGAGGCTGGACAAGATTTTACGTAGGTGAAAGACAAAAAACCTCGCACCCGGGCCCCAATGAACACATTTACGCATGAGGAACGATAACTTAAAAAAACGCCGGGGTACAACACCGAAATTCCCCCAAAAAACCCCATGAAATTTAGGACGCCCCAAATTTGTATAAAGAAAAATAAAATTTTCCCCAGACGCAAGTGCCTCGAATCAGCACTGAACGCGGGGCGAATACAATTAACAAAAAAACGCAGTTTACCATCTCCACGTTCCCTTTGCAAAATTTCCCCCTGAAAAACAGTAAACCCTTTCCATTTACATATTTTCCCTGTTTTACAAAACAAAACACAGAATTTAAAACTGAAAAAAACCTGCCTCTTTCCCGTCCCATATTTGCCTACCTATTTTTATGTTTTCCCAAGTAATACTTTTAAATTTTCCCTTTTTCTCATGTTACGAATTAATGCTTTTCCAAAATTTTTTATTTTTTTACTACTACTAATACTACTATACAAATTTCTACTACTTTTACTACCACTACCCCTATGAACATCGAAAAGTTACCTCCCTAGTATTACACCCCACTCCCGAGCCTTTTTTATACCCTTTTGTGTCCCCTGTATTGTTTGTAATGGGGTTGATAAAGCTCCTGGAGAGCGAAACGTTGCCCCCCCCCAATAAATGTACATTAGTTGCACTTGGGGTCATTTTACTTTACAAGTCCTGGTCGACAGGAATATAAATTTAAACTTGTTTCATAAAAAACAGTTTTTTACAAAAATATGAAAATTTTTCCCTTTGGGTTTTTATAA
>NC_069422.1:26991034-27006034 GCF_026875155.1 Cherax quadricarinatus
TTTTTCCCACTGGCTAATGTACTTGGGCTTAGGGCCTGTCATTTTCCCTTCTCGGCTTTCCTTGGGCTCTGTTGTTGTCTGTTAGGGCCTCCACATAAAGCTTAGCTCTTTCATTTGCTACAGTCTCCTCTGATAGAGCATCCCCATGCAGTTGTGCCCCTTCTTTCCCTACAGTCCCCTTATTTGTGGCTGAGGGTAGCAGTCTCTGTTGTCAATCCCAAAATGTTCTTTAGTTCTTTAGGCTTTTTTCAGATTTTTCAGTTCCTCTTCTAAACTCTGTACCTAGCTCTGCTGCTTTAAACATGCACCTCCCACTTCCTGCTTTCCATATCTATCCTTCTCTTCCATTCTCATGCTAAGTTCTTCTAGTTTCTTTTCCCCATTCATGATCCCTTTTTATGAGCTCTGTTTGCCCAATCTTCCTGTGCATTTTCCTCCTCCTTTTCCCTTGGTTTTTCTTGTTACTCTCTGGCAACCCATTTTTTGTTTTATCCTGATTGCCTCAGAGTGGGAAACCTATGATTCTGTATGTTAGGTTAGTAGTGTGTGTGTCAGAGTGTGGGGGGGGGGAAGTAGTGGAGGAACTGTGGCTATTTGGGAGCTGAGTGGGGAGGGTGGGGGAGGGTTTGGGTGAACGGGGGAGGGGAGGTGACGAGGGGGGGGATGGATCAGGGAAGTAGTGAAAATGTCGGTGGTGGGGGGAGTGTGTGTGTGTCTGGGATAGTGTGTGTGTGTGTGTGTGTGTGTACTCACCTAGTTGAGGTTGCGGGGTCGAGTGTGTGGGGTGTGTGTGGTGTGTGTGTGTGTTTTGTGTGTGGTGTTGTGTGTGTGTGTGGGGGTGTGGTGTGTGTGTGTGTGTGTGTGTGAGTGTGTAATTTTGTGTGTAATTGTGTGTGGAATTATGTGTGGGTTTATTATGTACTGAAAGAAGGTGGCTGTGCGTTTAAGGAAGTCTCAGTGGTTCTTGGCTGCCCACACCTTCTTGTGACCTGACCAACCTCCTGGGACTTACCCCACTTACAGTGTGTGTGTGTGTGTGTGTGTGTGTGTGTGTGTGTGTGGTGTTGTGTGGTGTGTGTGTGTGGTGTGTGTGTGTGGGTGTGTGTATTTTGTGTGGTGTGTGTGTGGGGTGTGTGTGTGTGTGTGTGTGTGTGTGTATGTGTGTGTGTGTGTGTGTTGTGTGTGTGTGTGTGTGTGTGTGTGTGTGTGTGTGTGTGTTTTGGGTGTGTGTGTGTGTGTGTGTAATTATGTGTCGAATTATGTTGGGTTTACTATGTGTCTGAAAAGTAGGTGGCTTGTGCTTGGAGTTAATGTAGATTCCCCAGTTGCCCGCTTGTGTCCCCAACCTATGTGACCTGACTCCCTTGCAGTGTTGCCTATATCAAACCCGCTTATAGTGAGTTAATCGCCTTGTTCAATGGATTACCATTTGCTAAACCTTATTGAATACTTGAGGCTATTCTTTATCGTGCTATGAAGTTAGACCATTCACATCAGCTTGGCAGTTAAATTGGAACCTGGACCCCACACCCAAACAACCACTCATAGGTGATAAAAGTACTTGTAGTGCAGTTGTAGCAGTGTAGGTTGTCCAGGTCGATGTGACTTCCTGGAGTAGATCCAGCTCGATGTACGTCCTGGCGTAGACCACCTCAATTTCTTCTCGTTAATAATGTACCCTATTCACTGTATTTCTTTCACTGGTCACACTATTGTTTCACTTTATTAAAATCTTGGGTGACACTTGGCAACGCCGCCTTCACACTAGCCTGCGCCACAACGCTTTTATTTTCCAGATCACTTTCAAAATTGTGGCTTCCCCAATTTGTGGGGGCTCAGGCAATTAAAAAAAAAAAACATTTAGGATTGCTGACTACCCTGACCACTTAACCCTTGCGAACACTTGTACCCTCAAAAACATTTAAAATCCCCGGGCACCGGGCGGGTGATAGCCCCGACGGCGGACGTGGGTGGGTGGGGGTTGTGTTGGTGTGTGTGTGTGTGTGTGTGTGTGGTGTTTTGTGTGTGTGTTAAAAGGGGACATACGGGTTAAGTGAGTGTTTGCTTCTGTTTTTTCCCAAAATTTTAAAAGCCCCAACTCCATTTTTTTTATTTTTTTTAAAATTAAATTTTCAAAAACTAAAAAAAAAAAGAATAGTTGTCTATATTAGGTTAACTGTTAATTTTTACAAAAAGGCATTTGTTCACTAGTTACGTAAAAAATACCCCAAAAATCTTTGAAAACAATTATTTGTAGGGTTTGAACGAACCTCTCATGTGTGTAACCAGTAACTGCCCTCAGCATGAGGACTTTCAGGGTGATTCTAAGCGAAATTGTGGGTTGTTAAAACTGCACAGTTCTCGTGACACTTTTTTCACAGGTGACATTTTGGTGCCCTGTGGGAATATCTTTTTAAAAAAATCCATAAGGGGACAACCGATGAGTCAAGTATTGTCTGTTGGTTTCCAAAGGTAAATAATTTTGAATTAGGTTAAAAAAAGTGTTTTTCTTTAGAATTTTTTCCTCATATCTAAAATAATTATTTAAATTCCTGTTTTGCGTTTTAAAATTTATATAAATATAATATAAAATTTTATTTATTTATATTTTAATTATAAATAATAAATAAATATTTATTTTTATAATATATTTTTAAATTTATATGCGTTTATTTAAATTAATAGACGAATTTTTATATTTATAAAACCCCTTTCACTTCTTTTAAAATGGGTTTATTAAGGGGACATAGCAAATTTAGTTCCCGGTCACACAAAAAGTTGGGCAACGACAGTATTCCGTATTTACCAAAAATCACTTGAGTTTTCAGCTTCTCGAGTTATTCAAAGATACCCAATATTCAATATCTTGTCATTAAAAAAAGAACTTAGGGGGGGATTCCCAGAAAAAAAAAATCCATTTTTTTTTAATTTCCCTGAAAAAAATTTCCGCTGAAACGTTACACACACACGTTTTAAAAAAGACAGACTGTCATTGCTTGTGTGGGGGGAATTGTGGTAACTTGTTTGTAGTATCTCTCTCCTCTTCTCCCTCTTCTCTCTCTCTCTTCTCCTCTCTCTCTGTACATATTACAAGACACTCTACCAAGCTGCCCCCCGGGGTATCCCCTCAAATGTGGTCGCCTTAACTAATTTTGTTTCCCCAAAACAAGTCGGGGTTATTTCCTTTCGGCGCTGCCCTTGCACAATCTCTGCCTTGTATTATGTGGTTTCTCTCTTTGGGGCAGCATTTGTCGCACTTGAGCAGGTGTACCCAAGGGGCCTGGTTTGTCCCACGTTTTTTCCCCCTTGTTGGCCAGCCATTGTTTTTTCACTTGGATATTTGGGTCCCTACCAGCCATTTTTTGTTCTCCGACTGGGGAAATGTGGGTCCATCATTGTTTCTCACTTACAACCTAATGTTGGTTCAAGTACTCATATAGCTTCAAGGCCCCGTATCACCGTTTTTTTGAGAGGCAGGGCCACGAATGGGGTCGTTTTCTGAAGCAAAAACGTAAAAAAAATTAGGGAGTGCACATATAATATTCTCAACACTCCACACACAAACACAAAAAAAATAGGAAAATTTCTATTGAAAATGTTTCAAAAACTGGAAACAAAACACCCCACACACACACACCTTTGTGAACTTGAAACAATTCTTAAAGGATAAAAATCCCTTTCGTCTGATTATTTTCTTTTTATCAATAAAATGAAGCAAATCCGAGGCTCTTAAACCCAAAGTATCTGCACGAAACAGCTCCTCCCATTAGCCAGTACTACTCGGTCCCCACAAACCCTCAGAATGTGTATACTGCTTGAACCGTTTTTTTAACCCGCCCCCCAACACTACCCTTTTACGTGCAATAAATAACAATTCACCCCCTTTTCATCGGGTAATTGCATCATCTGCGACTGGGGGTGATAAAACCTAAACTCGGTCGCCAAAACCCGGGAAAAAAACGGAGACTCGGGAAGAGCAATTTTGGTAAAAAACTGCCCAAATAGAAAAACTGGTGGAGTCGAGGCAGTTCCCCTGGGGGGGGGGATCTGTGTGCTGATAAATGTACCGGCAGTATTAGCAGGCAAAAGAGATATTACAAATTATTATTGAGAATTATAGTGAGAATTTGCGATACGTCCTGGTGTTCAACTGGCACGATTTTTACCCACTAAGGAGGCTGTATCCCTTTGAGTTTAGGGTGTACCGGCACTCAAATATTTAACCACCAAATACCCCAAAAACCTTGTGTATACAATAAAAAATTCATTTTATATAAAGTTCGAAAATATTTTATGCTTTTTTATTTGTTAAATTTAAAGGTGTCCTAAAAAAAAAAATATAAGTATTTCATTGTCTGCATTAAAATTTTTGGGTTAGTTTTAATGGAAGTTTTTTTGATGTTGCGTGGAAGGTACCAACACTCCAACCCCGCACTACACCAAAGTATTTAACATATGACAGACGAGCTTGTTATACCCTCTAAATTTAAGCAACTTTTAATAGGCTACTGGAAACTGCCCCCAAGAATTTTGAAGCCTTCTCTAGCAACTTTAAAAATATAAAACAAATCGTTTTTGTGGCCTTCAAAAAGAACCGTCCAGTCACTAATGAACATTAACCCCACCTGCCTGGGTAAGGGTAACCCATTACATATAACCCATATCCTCAAGGCGCTTATCTCTTCAAAAGGTTGTAAAACCCGGGCCCTTTGAAGCAGGGGGTTTCACTTCCACGCGTAAAAGGCTGACATTTTGACTACTGTCTAGCGAGCGCTGGCAAAACGAACTAGAGGGATAAGAATGTGGCGCCGGATAATGGCTTTCTAACTGCGAGTGGGGGGGGGAGGCGTAACGGGGACAAAGCCCGTGATACCATGCGGATACAGGCCCTAACACCCCACCAGTCCATGCTCTTAGCTGTGAAAAATCGTATTGGTTCCCTTCATTAGCTTATCTCGAGGTTTTTTTTTTTTTTTGCCCTGAAGATTTTCAAACTGTGTTTGCTGTTTTGGGAGATGCTGGGTTTGAACCGCTGTTGTTATCACGGAATGGTTGTGGTAATGCTGGGGTTTGGCCACTGTTTTCTACACGGGATGGGTTTTGGGAGATGCTGGGTATGGGCCATGTTGAAGCCCGGGAGGTTTGGTAATGCGGGTTGGCCACTGTTCAGCAGGGGTTTTTTGGGGGTAGATGCTGGGTATGGACCACTGTTGCTAGCCGGGTGGTTGTGGTAGATGCTGGGTTTTTGGACCACTGTTCTAGCACGGGAGGTTTGTGGTGATGCTGGGGTTTGGGCCCCTGTTCAGCACGGGATGGTTGTGGTAGTGCTGGGTATGGACCACGTTGCAAAAACACGGGATGGTTGTGGTGGCTGGGGATGGGCCCTGTTGCTGCACGGGATGTTGTGGGAGATGCTGGGTTTTGGCCCCTGTTGCTCCGGGGGGGTTGTGGTAGATGCTGGGATGGGCCCCTGTTGAAGCACGGGATGGTTGTGGTAGATGTGGGGTATGGACCACTGTTGTGCCGGGGTGGTTGTGGTGTGCTGGGTATGGACCATGTTCTAGACGGGGGGTTGGGTAGATGTGGGTATGGACCACTGTTCAAGCACGGGGGGGTTGTGGTAGATGCTGGGATGGACCACTTTTGCACGGGATGGTTGTGGTGATGTGGGGAGGACCCTGTTTTCTAGCACGGGATGGTTGTGGTGATGCTGGGTTGGACCATGTTGCTACACGGGTGGTTGTGGGAGATGCGGGTATGGACCACTGTTGCTGCACGGATGGTTGGGTAGATGCTGGGGAGGGCCAATGTTGTAGCACGGGATGGGTTTTGGTAGATGCGGGTATGGACACTGTTGCTAGCACGGGTGGTTGTGGGATTGCTGGGGATGGGCCACTGTTGCTAGCAGGGATGGTTGTGTAGGTGGGTTGGACCCTGTTTGCTAGCCGGGTGGTTGGGGAGATGCTAGGTATGGACATTTGCTAGCAGGGATGGGTTTTGGATATGCTGGGGATGGACCATGTTTAGCACGGGATGGTGTGGGAGATCGGGCTGGACCACTGTTGCTTTGCACGGGTCTTTTGGTATATCTGGGTAGGCCACTGTTTCTAGCACGGGTGGTTTGGGGATGCGGGTATGGACCATGTTTCTAGCACGGTCTGTGGTAGATGCTGGGTATGGCCTTGTTGCTAGCACGGGAGGCTGTGGTAGATGCTGGGTATGGACCACTGTTCTAGCACGGGGTGGTTGTGGAATGCTTGGGTATGGAACCCCTGGTTTTCTAGCAGGGATGGTTTGGGGGGATGCTGGTAGACCCCTTTTCCCCCGGGATGGTTGGGTAGATGCTGGGGAGGGGGCCCCTGTTGCAGCAGGGGTGGTTTGTGGTAGTCTGGGTTGGACCAAAAGTTGCTAGCACGGGTGGTTTGTGGAGATGCTGGGAGGGCCCTGTTGCTAACACGGGATGGTTGGGTAATGCTGGGTATGGACCATGTTGCTACACGGGATGGGGTTTTGGAGTGCTGGGGATTGGGCCCTGTTGCGCAGGGATGGTTTGGGAGATGTGGGTATGGACCATGTTGCAGCACGGGATGGTTGTGGTAATGCTGGGGATGGGCCATGTTTCTACACGGGGTGGGTTTTGGAGATGCTTGGGATGGACCACTGTTTCTGCCGGGATGGTGTGGTATAGGTGGGGATGGACCACTGTTGCTGCCGGGATGGTGTGGTAAATTTTTGGGTATGGCCACTGTTGCAAGCACGGGATGGTTTGCTAGATGCTGGGTTTTGGGCCACTTTGCAAGACGGGATGGTTGTGGTAGATTTTGGGTAGGACCCCTTTGCTAGCACGGGATGGTTGTGGTAGATGCTGGGTTGGACACCGTTGCAGTCGGTGGGGTGGTAGATCTGGGTTGGACCACTGTTGCAGCACGGGATGGTTTTTGGGGAGATGCTGGGGGAGGACCCTGTTCAGAGGGGGTTTTGGTAGATGCGGGTATGAACACTGTTTCTAGCACGGGGTGGTTTGGGAGATGCTGGGTATGGACCACTGTTGCTAGCACGGGGTGGTTTGGAGATGCTTGGGGGGATGGACCACTGTTGCAAAGCACGGGATGGTTTGGGGGAGATTCTGGGGAGGACCCTGTTGCTAGCACGGGATGGTTTGGTAGAGCTGGTAGGACCACTGTTGCAGACGGGATGGTTTGTGGTAGATGTGGGTATGGACCACTGTTTTTAGCACGGGATGGTTGTGGAGATGCTGGGTATGGACCATGTTCTAGCACGGATGGTTTGGGTAGTGCTGGGTAGGACCATGTTTCTAGCACGGGATGGTTGTGGGATGTGGGGAGGGACCCCTGTTGCTAGCACGGGGGTTTGGAGTGCGGGGGTGGACCACTGTTGCTAGCAGGGATGGTTGTGGAGTGCTGGGGATGACCTGTTGCGCCGGATGGTTTTGGTAGATGCGGGTATGGACCCCTGTTGCAACGGGATGGTTGTGGTGATGCTGGGTAGGACCCCTGTGCTGACGGGAGGGGGGTGGTAGACTGGGTATGGACCACTGTTGCTAGCACGGGATGGTTGTGGTAGATGTGGGGGAGGACCCCTGTTGCACAGGGGGGGGTTTTTGGTAAAGCTGGGTATGGGGCCATGTTTCTAGACGGGATGGTTGTGTAGAGTGGGTTGACCACTTTTGCTGCACGGGATGGGTTTGGTAGTTTGGGGGATGGACCCCTGTTGCTAGCACGGGATGGTTGTGGTAGATGTGGGTATGGGGCCACGTTTTGCACGGGTGGGTTTTGGTAATGCTGGGTATGGACCACTGTTGAGCACGGGGTGGTTGTGGTAGATGGGGTAGGCCACTGTTGCTAGCACGGGGGGTTGAGGTAGTGCTGGGTTTGGACCACTGTTTTCTAGCACGGGATGGTTGTGGGAGATGTGGGTATGGGACCACTGTTGCTAGCAGGGGGGTTGTGTTTGTCTGGGTTGGCCACTGTTGCTCACGGGGGGTTGTGGTAGATGCTGGGATACCATGTTTCTAGCACGGGTTGTTGTTTTAGAGCTGGGTTGGACCCCTGTTGCTAGCACGGAAAGGTTTGGTAGATGTGGGTATGGACCCTGTTGTGCACGGGATGGTTGTTGTTAAAGCGGGTATGGACCACTGTTGCACAGGATGGTTTGGTAGATGCTGGGTATGGACCCCTTTGCTGCACGGGGGTGGTTGTGGTAGTGCTGGGGTTGGACCACGTTTCTAGCACGGGGTGGGTTTTGGGAGATGTGGGTATGGGCCACTTTGCTAGCCGGGGTTTGGGTTTTGGTAGATGGGGTATGGACCATGTTGTGCCGGGTGGGTTTGGTAATGGGGGGTTGGCCACTGTGCTAGACGGATGGTTGTGGTAGTGCTGATTATGGACCCCCTGTTGCTAGACGGGGTGGGTTTTGGAGTGCTGGGGATGGGCCACTGTGCTGCAGGGAGGGTTTGGAGACGCGGGGGAGGACCACGTTTCTAGACGGGGGGTTGTGGAGGCTGGGGATGGACCCGGTTGCTAGCACGGGTGGTTGTTAGAGTGGGTTGGCCCCCTGTTAGACGGGATGGTTGTGGGAGAGTGGGTTGGACCCCTGTTGCTACTCGGGATGGTTTTGGTAGATGCAGGGTATGGGCCCCTGTTGCGCCGGGATGGTTGTGGTAGAGCTGGGTTGGACCCTGTTGCAGCACGGGGTGGTTGTGGTAGATGGGGGTTTGGACCACGTTGCTAAAACGGGAGGTTGTGGTAGATGCTGGGTATGGGACCACTGTTGCTAGCACGGGGGGGTTGGGTAGTGCTGGGGATGGACCACTGTTGCTACACGGGATGGTTGTGGTAATGCTGGGTATGGACCACGTTTCTACACGGGGGTGGTTGGTAGATGCTGGGGATGGCATGTTGCTAGCACGGGTGGTTTTGGTAGATGCTGGGTATGGACCCCTGTTGCTAGCACGGGAGGGTTTTGGTTTGATGCTGGTATGGACCCCCTGTTGTTCCGGATGGTTGTGGTAGATGCTGGTATGGACCCCTGTTGCTAAACGGGGTGGTTGTGGTAGATGCTGGGGATGGACCCCCCCCTGTTGCTAAGGGGTGGTTGTGGTAATGCGGGGTTTGGGCCCCTGTTTCTAGCACGGGATGGTTGTGGTGATGCTGGGTAGGACCACGTTGCTAGCACGGGAGGTTTGGGAGGCTGGGTATGGACCATGTTGCTACAGGGTGGGTTTTGGTAGATGCGGGGTTTGGGCCACTGTTGTAGCAGGGGGTGGGGGTGGTGTGCTGGGATGGACCCCCTGTTGCTAGCACGGGTTTGGGTTTGGAAAATGCTGGGTTGGACCACTGTTGCAAGACGGGTGTTGTGGGAGATTGGGTAGGGGCCACTGTTTCTACACGGGTGGTTTTGGTGTGCTGGGTATGGGCCCCGAGTAGCACGGGATGGGTTTTGGTAGATGTGGGTTTGGCCCAGTTGCTAGACGGGATGGTTGTGGAGATGCTGGGTAGGCCACTGTTTCTAGCCGGGAGGTTTTGGTAGAAGGGGTTGGACCCCTGTTGCAGCAAGGGGTGGGTTTTGGTAGATGTGGGGATGGGACCCCTGTTTCTGCACGGATGGTTTGGTAGATGCGGGTATGGACCACGTTGCTGACGGGATGTTTGGTAGATGCTGGGTAGACCACTGTTGTAGCACGGGATGGGGTGGAGATGCTGGGATGGCCCCTGTTTCTGACGGGGTGGTTTTGGTAGTGCGGGTATGGACCCGTTTTTGCACGGGGTGGTTTTGGGAGATGCTGGGTATGGACCACTGTTGCTAGCAGGGGTGGTTTTGGTAATTTTGGGTATACCCTGTTGTAGACGGGATGGTTTGGGGTAGATCTGGGGTTTGGGCCACGTTTTAGCACGGGATGGTTTTGGTAGATCTGGGGATGGACCCCTGTTTCAGCACGGGGTGGTTGTGGAGAGCTGGTATGGACCCCTGTTGTAGCAGGGGGGTTGTGGTAGATGCGGGGATGGGCCACTTTGCTAGCACGGGATGGTTGGGTAGATGCGGGGAGGACACTGTTGCTGCACGGGGGTGGTTTTTGGGAGTTGGGGGGACCCCTGTTGCTAGCAGGGTGGTTGTGGTAGATCTGGGTATACCCCTGTTGCTAGCACGGGATGGTTGTGGTAGTGCTGGGGGATGGACCCCCGTTGCTACACGGGTGGTTTGGTAATGCGGGGGATGGCCCCTGTTGCTACACGGGATGGTTGTGTGAGCTGGGTTTTGGACCACTGTTGCTAGCCCCGGGGTGGTTGTGGTAGATGCTGGGTTGGACCAGTTGCTAGCACGGGGTGGTTTTTGAGTGCTGGGGATGGACCAGTTGCTGCCGGGGTGGGTTGTGGAGATGGATTATGGACCATGTTGCTAGCACGGATGGTTGTGGTGATGTGGGTATGGGCCACTGATGCTAGCACGGGATGGTTGTGGTAGATGCGGATGGAAAAACTGTTGCTACACGGGGTGGTTTTTGGGAGATCTGGGGATGGACCCGGTTGTAGCACGGGATTGGGTTTTGGAGATGCTGGTATGGACCCTGTGCTAGCACGGGTGGTTTGGAGATGCTGGGTTTGGACCACTGTTGCTAGCAGGGATGGGTTTTGGTAGATGTGGGGATGGCCATGTTGTAGCACGGGGTGGTTGTGGTGATGCTGGGTATGGGGGCCACGTTGCTAGACGGTGGTTGTGGGAAATGCGGGTTGGACCCCCTGTTGCTACACGGGGTTTGTGGTAGTGTGGGATGGGCCACGTTGCTAGCACGGTTGGTTGTGGTAGATCTGGGTAGGACCACGTTGCTACACGGGGGGTTGTGGTAGATGCTGGGTATGGACCCTGTTGCTAGCCGGGATGGTTGTGGTGTGCTGGGATGGACACTGTTTTTAACAGGGATGGTTGTGTAGATCTGGGTTTGGACCCCTGGCTGCAGGGATGGTTTGGTAGATGCTGGGTATGGACCACTGTTTCTAGACGGGGGTTTTTGGTAGTGTGGGTATGGCCCCTGTTGCTAGCACGGGAGGTTGTGGTAGATGCTGGGGATGGACCCTGTTCTAGAAGGGGGGTGTGGTAGTGCTGGGGATGGACCCTGTTGCTAGACGGGTGGTTGTGGGAGATGCGGGTTTGGACCCCTGTTGTAACACGGGATGGTTTTTGGTGATGTGGGGGATGGCCCTGTTGTAGCACGGGGTGGGTTTTGGTAGATGCTGGGATGGACCACTGGTGCTAGCACGGGATGGTTTGGGGGATGCTGGGTAGGACCCCTGTTCTAAGGATGGTTTTTGGTAGTGCTGGGTATGGGCCATGTTGCTAGACGGGTGGTTTTTGGTAGATGGGGTATGGACCACGTTGCTACACGGATGGTTGTGGTAGATGCGGGGAGGATACTGTTGCTAACACGGGGGTGGTTGTGGTAGATGCTGGGGGAGGACCACTGTTTCTAGCCGGGATGGTTGTGGTAGATGCTGGGTTTTGGACCCTGTTGCAGACGGGATGGTTGTGGTAGATGCTGGGTTTTGGACCCGTTTAGCACGGGTGGTTGTGGAGATGTGGGGTAGGGGCCACGGCTACACGGGATGGGTTTTGGTGTGGGTATGGACCCTGTTGCTAGCCGGGATGGTTGTGGTAGATGCTGGGTAGACCACTGTTGCTAGCACGGGATGGTTTTGGAGATGCTGGGTATGGACCCCGTTGCAAGACGGGTGGTTGTGGTGATGCTGGGTTTTGGACCCCGTTCTAGCACGGATGGTTGTGGAGTGCTGGGTATGGGCCACTGATGTAGCACGGGATGGTTGTGGTAATGCTGGTATGGACCACGTTTCTAGCACGGGAGGTTGTGGAGAGCTGGGTATGGACCACTGTTCAGCACGGGGTGGTTGTGGTAGTGCTGGGGAGGACCACTTTGTGCACGGGATGGTTTTTGGGAGATGCTGGGTATGGACCACTGTGCAGCACGGGATGTTGTGGGAGATGTGGGTATGGACCACTGTTTTCTAGCACGGGGTTTGGTTGTGGTAGATCTGGTATGGACCACTGTTGCTAGCACGGGTGGTTTGGTAGAGCTGGGTATGGACCTGTTGCAACGGGGTGGTTGTGGTAGATGCTGGGTATGGACACTGTTTTCTGCACGGGATGGTTGTGGTAGATGCTGGGTATGGGCCACTGTTTCTAGCATGGGAGGTTGTGGAGATGTGGGTATGGACCCTGTTTCTAGACGGGTGGTTGTGGGGGATGTGGGGATGGACCACTGTTGCAGCATGGGAGGTTTGGGTTAGTGTGTGAGTACTTTGTCTTCCCTGACCTAATTTTAATTTTTGTTTACAACTCCTGTCTACAACGAACTCTGTGAAGGGGTGAAAAATATTTTTTTGCTAAAATTACACCCAAAAAAAACAATGCATTTGCAAAAGGCCCTCTGGGGGAATGGGTGAAAATATAGGTAATTTCCGGTCCACCCGGGGCCAAACCCAATGGGTTTTGTGAAAATGTTTTGAGCCACGGTACTGCGACCCTTTTTTCCTAACTTACGCGATAAAAAAGAAAACTTTCAACCCTTTTACAGACGCACAGTACCAGGGGTTATTAAATGTAATCATAACTATTGTTGTTACCGAAACGAAACATGATTTGGCGATCGTTCATTTTAATTTTATAAAAATTATATATATATTATTTTATATATATATAATTTTTATATATATATTTATAATATATTATATTTTATATATATAGTGTGTTTGTGTTGTGTTGAATTGGTATGGGGGGCGGATTTTTTTTATTAAACCCCCCTTTTTTTTTTTGTATTTATGAATTCCTTTATTTGTTTATTTATTTAACATAGCAATGTTAGAGGTAGCATAGAGCCATTGGAGTTGGCCAGTATTAAAAAAGATGTAAAAATCACACTCCATTCAGCTCACCTGGCTTAAATAAACAAGGGAGTTGGACTTTGCCAGTCACCACTAACACGAGCATCATCCAGCAGGCGGAGAGATAAAGGCAGCATCCTTCCAGTCTGTGACATCAAGTGAAGCTCAACGAGATTCTTCCTTCAGTGCTCCTCTGTCACTCAGAGCTGACATGCACACACACACACACACACACACACATACACACACACACACACACACACACACACACACACACACACACACACACACCACACACACACACACACACTACACACACACACACACACACATGTATACACCTTTAGCTTCAACAAATCTAATTCAGGTAGGACAACCTTCCTTTGTAGTTCCTATAACCTTTTGTAGTTTATGAAGCATAATGCTTCATGTACTACAAATATAGGTAGAATATAGTTTGGTTGTTCAGGTATCATAAGGCTGCCCAGTCCATCTATTATGTGAAGTTTTCACAGAAGATTTGTTTCAAGTGAACATATATTCCACGGGGTCATTAACTAAAATTGCCAGAAATAAAGAGTCGCCATTAAACTATCAAACCTAAATAATTATCATAATAGAAATTATTATATCAACTTTTTCTAAATGCCCGTATTCCCTCAGTTTTCTCATTTTTTTTCGTAACTAGTGTCAAAAATTGTAATTTCTTTCGGGAAACTTCCTGCAGCAAAAAATATATATGAAGGAGACGTAGATTAATGGCAATTATGAATAAGAACTTACATGTACACAATTATAAACAGAACAAATATATTTGTCTTATTTAGTGGCCCTTTTGTTGTTGATGTTCATTATTGATGATGCTGGAACAATGTTTTTATTTTCTCGACATAGTCACACGTATGTTATCACCTACGTCAACTGAAGGACAAACATCAATTTTTCAAGGTGTTGACCGGTAAGCCAGCTGATAGTCTCGGTCAGATGACCAAAAAGCTCCAGTGGCTGGTCATCATATGACTAAGACCCGCTTCAGGAAACAATTGTCATGTTTCCTGACAAATCTCACCTAACCTAACCTTGCTGGCATCGAGACTGTTTCTAGGCTTTGCTCTTATGTGCAGAAGATGTTGGAAAAGCTGCCTCACGTAAATAGATGGTGGCAGCTGGTACGATAACCCAGAACGCGACTGAGCCAGAATGTTCAAGGAAGTGTGCATGCAGTGAAACTGAACATAGATACTGAACGAGTCAAGATAACGGAGTACGAAGCGTTCAGAAGAAAGTGGCTGACATCATTAACATTCACACAGCAGTAAAACCAACAGGATTTTTTACGCAAAAATGTTTTTCAGTGTCTTCCATAGAAGTAGCATGTTGAATTAGTGAGTGTGTCTCATACCTCTAGCTGGTCCGTACCCCCAGGAGGTACAGGTACTCCCAGGAGATACAGGTGCCCTCAGAAGGTACAGGTACCCCTGGTTAAGAACCACTAGGAACCCTAGGAAAACGGTAGGTACAGTAATCTGGTTTTATACAATGAAAGTGAGAGCAGTTCTAGTTGCTTTTTGGATCAAGAGCTCTTCTCCAGGATTAAGGCACTCTCATTAAATGGAATAAAAATTAAGAGTGCAACACATGGGAATCTTCACTGATGAGAGATTCAGCCAACCAGTGGCTTCTTTTCCCTCAATGCAGATACTCCTCCGGTATTTATTGTGTGTAATGGATTGAAAAATGTCTCCTCAATAAAAATACTTTGGTGCTACACGTGTGACTTACGCATAAACTTGTTGCTGTTGTATACCATTAATATAATGACAACAGTATCCAGACTTGAAGTGATATTTAATATGACGATCTGTCTGACCCACCCTGGGGTGTAAAACTGCTCTGACCCACCCTGGGGTGTAAAACTGCTCTGACCCACCCTGGGGTGTAAAACTGCTCTGACCCACCCTGGGGTGTAAAACTGCTCTGACCCACCCTGGGGTGTAAAACTGCTCTGACCCACCCTGGGGTGTACAGTAAAACTGCTCTGAACGACCCTGGGATGTAAGACTGCTCTTATCCTAAGGTCTAAGACTAT